>VIBQ01000013.1:842436-1442436 GCA_006937295.1 Carpinus fangiana | reverse complement strand
GCAGTGCGGGACGGAGCTTGGGGTGACGGCCTTGAAGTTGAGCCCTTGGAAGAGGCAGCCATCGAGCTAGCCACGAGACTCCGGCGGGCGGATTGTGCCACTCGCGCAGGGCTTGGCAGACGGAGCTGGGTCGCGCAGTTTTGGAAATTTTGCGGGCCTCGAATGCAAGCTTCCACTTCTACGCACCATTACATTTACACACGTGAAGGGTGAGCCACAGCAGTGATCCCTCACTTGATCAAGTTTTCAAACACCTTTCTTTCCCTTCATACTACCTTGCCCCCAAACACGCGACAATGTCCAACGACACTTCCGCAGGTATGAACGCCAAGTCATGACAGTTGAAAGAGCTTCACTGACGATGGCGTCCGCAGCATTCCCCATGGCCCCGCCGGATCTGGCGCAGGAGCTCCTCGATCTGGTGCAACAAGCCTCGCACTACCGCCAGCTGAAGAAGGGCGCCAACGAGGCCACCAAGACACTTAACCGCGGTGTCTCCGAGCTCATTGTTCTTGCTGGGTATGTGGACCTTACACCAAAGCAGAGACTGCATTACGCAGACGAGAACATCCCGCTAACAGCTTCGTGCAGTGACACTTCTCCTCTCGCCATCCTCCTTCATCTGCCGCTCCTTTGCGAGGACAAGAACGTGCCTTACGTCTACGTTCCATCCAAGATGGCCCTTGGCCGTGCCTGCGGTGTCAGCCGTGCCGTCATCTCGGCCTCAATCACCACTAACGAGGCGTCGGACCTGTCCAATCAGATCAAGAACATCCGCGACAAGGTTGAGCGTCTTTTGATCTAAGCAGGAGAGTGCGAATCTTGGTTGGCGTTGCAGAATACCCACAGTTCAGGAGCATTCGGAGGATGCACGGACATGTTAGCCATGGCTCTGTACCGTCACGATATACATGAAAAAGGAATGATTTTGCATGCATCACATCGTTCAATCTCTTGTGAATGGATTGTTTGGAGATGTTTGCTTTGCGGCCACAGGTGGGCGCTGGCTAGACTGGTTGCGTCTACCTGAAGACGGGCAGGGCAATGCTAAGCGTGACGAGCGTCCCATTTTATGGACGATGGAAGTTGACCTTGTGTGCACAGATAACCCGTCCAATGCACTTCTCCTGGATTCAATCCCGTTCCGGCTTGATTGCGCATCGAGTTTAGGTACCAATGATCAAACAATCCACGAGGCAAGAAACGACTTATAAGACAATAACCTTGATCGAAAAATGTCTGGTTGATTTTGGTCGAGAAACTTCAATCAGATATGTGTGCCGATTTACAGAGTAGTTTGGGGATGGCAAAGGAGGTTGCATTACATAAAAAAGAGAAGCAAGACCATGGCGCAGAGCTAAACACTGACGTGCAGACGAGGGAAGCATCTATCGGGCAACGTGGCGTGCAGTAGGCGGCGTTGATGGCACGGGGAAGCGCTCCCTGCATCTGACATCTACTAGTCGGCTAGCTGCAGAGACCAAGCATTCTAAAGACCTAGTAGGCTAGAGCTATGTCTCCAAGTGAGCTGATCGAACACTAGACACGCCACTGGCCAGTGTATAAGTCTCCGAACAGGGCCTATTGTCGCAAACGTTGACGGAATGCGCAGAGCCTCTGATCAAATCACGCGCTTGAGTCGGGTGCAAAGCGTGAGATGTCACGAAAAGAAAGTTGGTGAGGCAGGCATAGCATAGCGTTTGGAGTTTTGTCACCTATGTTGCTCTCAAAGCAAACCGCCACAATAGGCTGCAAGCATGACCGGGGAGCCGGGCGAGCGAGACAAAAGACCAACAAGAGCCCAAGCAAGACAGACGTGCATGAGAGGGCTGCAGGGAGCGCTCGACTAGAAAGAGAGAGCCTGGTTTGCCCAGGGCTCAGCTGTGACTCGCGTGTGCATGTCTGACTCGCGCCGCCGGGTTGCGGATGATCTACTCCACAAGTCCCCCCACACTGGAGCGCAGCCAAGCGCGATTGAGGGGTGAGGCACGAGAGGCGTCACGCCGGACAGGCGTGACAGGCAGCCATGGTGCCATCGGATGCAACCCAGCCGCGGGACACTCCTCGGCCCAGAAGCAAGCCATGCAAACGTTTCCGAGCATAAGTCGATGCGAACCCTGGTGCCCGGTTGGCTCGTTCGCAGCCAGTTGCTTCCTCACCGACACGGCGGCGCGATTAGCAGACGGCCGGGACGGATTTGGCGATGAAGCTGGCGAATGCAATGCGAGCATGCGACGATTTGGCGGCCACCCGCAGGCACCGAAAATCGCAGATCTTAAAACCACGACCGGGGAAGGAGGAATGGCCAGGCTGGTGCCACACGTGTACTGCGCGGTGTGGAGATGGCCGAGGCTCCTCCGCGCTCGCCGCTACAATTTCACCGCGACCTTGCCTTGCACCTTCTCGTATCTGCATATCTACTTGCGACTCCTCTTCTCGCCTGAAACACCTTGCTCCCCTTTGACCCCGAACTTCACGATCGTCCTCCTTCGCTTCCTTGGCCCAAGCACACTCCTACCGCTGTGGCTTCCGGCATCCTTGCGCCGCAAACCTCCCACCCGCGTCATCCCGTCCGCCCTGTGCCGCATATTCGCCTGTACGTGCACGCAACAGACATATCTGGCACGGACCAGGAAACCGGCTAGAGTCTCGTGCGCCTTTGTTATCCTGCAGCCTCCCACCCTGTGCATTCTGGTTCATTCCCCCAAGGATACCCCTCCAAGCAAGTCACCACCTCCGCTCAGTGTCCACCCATCACCTCTGGTCGCCACCTCTCTCGCTCTCTCCCTCACCCTTACACACCTACTGCATTCGATACACGAATCGGCACCGCATTTCCTCTGGCATTCCCAGGCACTGCACTTACAATCTCCCTTCACAACCACACTAAGCCATGAGCTGGCCCTCACCATCAAACTTAGTCACACAGCGGCCTTTCCTAAGCGCCTCTTCCTCAGCCGAATCCAGCACAGACAGCCTCGCCTCCATGTCGTCTTCCGGGCGAAACCTCCAACAAATACAAGGATCTACTGCGCCGCTGCCCTCTCCAACTTCGCAGTCAATGCGAGGGCAGGGTAACGATGGTGCATATTTCGGCAACACCACTGGCCAGATGCAGCAGCAGCAGCAGCAGCAGCAGCAGCAACCGCAACAGCAGCAAGGCCAAGCTCAACATGGATACACCCAAAGCTTGAGCAACTTCAACTTGATAGCCGAAGCTGCGAAAAGAGCACAAGTCGCATGTGTTGCGCGAGATCTGGAAGAGGTTACCCTCGGCTAGACCACAAGCCGACTAGACTGGGACGTTCTCTTTATCGACTTCCAACCTCGGGCTTCATGTCGACACGATGTTATGAATGACAAGCGAAGGTGTTCCCTCACCTCATCTGTTTACTGTTTCATTCACTTCCAGGGGTTCAATATTAGCGAGGAGTGTGTAGGCTGCAAAGGGCTATGGTGCGATCATTCAAGCAGCATCGACCGTGACATGGTCGCATGGAGCTAGACGCCAGGATAACATTTTTCTGCAATTGTACACCTCTATAATCAAATTCAAGCAAAATGCGCCACTAATTCTAACTGGATAGTGAGCATGTG
Source organism: Carpinus fangiana (assembly GCA_006937295.1). NCBI lineage: Eukaryota > Viridiplantae > Streptophyta > Magnoliopsida > Fagales > Betulaceae > Carpinus > Carpinus fangiana. The sequence goes on along the minus strand of VIBQ01000013.1, from coordinate 1,438,839 downwards.
ATTTGCAGTCCTCATTCATCTACCATCGAGTAAAATCATTTTGTACACTTTTGATAGGTTTTGAAGCCTCACAACGAGTCGAGACCCCTAGCCACATGTCAAACTGCGAGACATAAAGAGCTCTCATCGATCTTCCCTTCATGGCCTCACAACCCTCAACCCGTCCCTTGAAGGACCAGCCGCTTTCCTGAATGACTATAGGACAGAGATTAGCCATCGAGAAGCTGAGGAGCTAGAGCAGTCGCGCTAGTGTTGCGCGTTGACGCCCAAGGTCTTTACTGGGGTACACGTACGTTGTCGCATTCCTCCCATGCCCTGCCAGCGCCAAAGCCGAGGCCGATCCATGCCGGGAACGCCCGTCGTCGGAAGAGGAGGACAGAGAAGACGATGCCAAAACCGGCGCCGAGAGAAGAGCGGATGAGGAGAGACGAGAGACAGCGGTCCCACTATTGTGTAAAAAGGCTGTATGTCAGCAAACTGATTAAACCATTGAAAAGGTCCCACGTGGAGTCTGCTCCCGTCGCAGAACAGGCGCGACCCAATTGATGACCGAATTCCGGTTGCACAGGGCACGTTCGATTGACAGAAAGCGCTGCGCTCAAGCACGTGAGTCTAGCCTACCTTCTCGTTCAACAGAGCCTCGCTCATGGTCTTGCCGGTCCTGGGCGCAGGGGGAGTGCTGGCTTCTGCTTCGGCCATTGCTGCGTGTGATCGCGTCGGCGCGTGTCCTTCTGTTTCGCGTATGTCAGTCGGCAGTCACTTCTTCAAGAGGGCATCAGCATGAGACGTACGGGAATGCGCGGGTCGTGAATAGTGTCGGGCGAGCGTGGATATGAGGTCGGATCTGTAGCTGCGGACGTGATTCTTCAATTGCCCTGGTCTGAAAGCTTGGGCCTTGCTGGGCGACAAGCTCCGCCTTAGCTCCGCGTGCCCATGGGAACTTTTCTTTCAATGATTGCTGAATTACAGGCGCACCGGTGGAACAACCAGCGAGAGGCTGGAACGGTATGGCACGCATCAAGCAGGTTCGTGCGAGGGTGACATGTGCAGCTCGGTCGCAATCAGACTAACTCATAGGCAGCAGGATGCGTCCTCGCTCACCGTGAGCTCGCTTCAGAAGCTCAAAACGCTTGAGACAGACCATAACGACTTCCCGACACAATTGCAACAAGTCGCACAGATCCTAGGGCAACCTCGAATTCTAGACGACAAGTATGTGTATAGTCAAACAGGTCTACACATCGCAGGAAAAGCGGACTGGGCCCTGCGCTGGATCACAAAGAAGTTCGGAGCCGGTGATGATGCAGGACATCAGGCACGTTACTCGACAAAAGCATGGAACTTCGTTGGGAATTTGATAAATATACTCCCAGTCTCAAGCTGTAGCCAAATTCTCAACACGAATGGCTTCTTGAGTTGTATTGAGAGAGCCATGCCTCGACCGGCTTCTGGTGAGAGCTATACTACCAACAGTGACAGAAATCACTCCTCAAAGAGGCGAAAGCTCGACTACCAAGATACAAATGCATCCCACCAGACTCTGCGAAGTATTAGTCGCTGCCTTACGATACTTAAGAAGCGCACAACCACCGCAGCAGCCGTAGAGAACAGTCTGGAACTTGAATATCTTCGGTCGACACTGCGTACTGACGCAGCGACTGCGGCCTCTATATTACGAGGATTTTTCATTGCACAGGGACGAGGGTGTGCAATGGAAATTGGCCCCTTCTTGTCCATCTGGGATGGCAGATCTCAGAGTCGTCTGGATGATGTTACATTTTCAGAAACTTGCCTTCCTCATACCGGGGCGTGCTTCGCATCTGTGGAAGACCCAGATGAACAGGAGAATAAGCATAACAAAATGGCCATCGAGATACTGATTGCAAAACACATCATCCTTCCGGCCAAAGCGACCTTTCACACACAAAAGGCCGCGGGAACGGAGGCCAACGAAAGTCCCAGAACTTTGAGGGCCCTCTTAGCCCCGTACAGCAAGTCTTTTCGTTACGATCCAGCACGTGATGACAATCTCAGTGATGGAAACCACACCGGATTAGCACCGGCGCTACTGGACATTGGGATACGAAGCACATCTCTGGACTCAACACGCAAAAAGGCGCTCGAAAGACCATGGCTTGAACATCTATTCACTGAGGTGGCCTCATCTACCGGTATTACGGTTGAGACAGCTTCTGAACTTGGCGGCGATGAAACGCGGCTGGTCATGATGACGAAGTTGCTGCAAGTTGCTGCACGCCATAGACTATCACTCAGTACATCGTTACTAGGGCGCATCGCCCTGAACCACCAGTCCTGGACAGTGTTAGCTCTTCTTGTACAGCTCAATCCAGACGTCTTTGTTAGCTCACCAGATACCGGAGTGCCCAATATGTTGTGGAAAAAAATTACGAGCAGTGTGGATATTGTATATCACGACGAAACGCCAACATACGACCCATCATATTCTACCGTGCTTACGGACATAGTCGTGCCCCTAATGAAGTTTTTCGCGGCCGCGAGAAAGCTGCCCGATTTTCTTGAACTTTGGAGGTTAGAGATTTCAGCATATGTTACAGGATATCAGATGACCTTAGCTGAGCTTCCTCAAGTTGAAAAAGCCGCACAAGCGATTCACCGCACATCGGTATGGGAAGACTCAAGTCTGATACAAGCTCTGCAGGATGTCCTAGAGGCATCTCTCGATTCAAGTCAAATTTTGCCTATCCTCCAAAATTTACATGATGAAGCTCAAAGGAACACAGGAAAGCAGAGTTATGCATACCAGGTGATGATTGATATCATTTTGAAGAGTATAGTGTCCACGCGCACCGTCCTTGCACTTCAAGAAATCATCGATGATATTCGGCACGTCAGCACTCGTATTTTGAGTTCTCCTAGCAACACGGCTTCTGCGTGGCGCTTGTATGCAACTTGCCAAGCATTAACACTAGACATTGCTGCAAGACCCGACCTTCTGGAGCATGACTATCCAATGACTGCAAACTATGTCAAGGAAACGTTGCGGCGAGTCCGATCTTCAGGAGCGGAGGAAATAGACATTCATGCAATGAACAACACCACAGAGGCCCTGATGGCTCTTGGAAGTACCATGAAGGCAATGCGCCGCCGAAATCTGATCACATCGACTTCTAGTGAGATTGCGAAGACCAATGGAACTGCTGAGGATCACACCAATCAGTTGAGTATTGCAAAAGAGCTGCCTCAAGAATTCGTCAGTGATGTAACTGAAATCTGTCACTGGCTAAGAGAGGACCTGAAGAAGAATCCAATGTCTGGATGGGCTCGGAAATGTGTCTTGAAATTATCCAGCTGCCCAGAGATATACTCCCTAGATTCAGATTCGACACTTCGACAAGACGTGATCGCAGGTATCGTAAATGCCTACGGTCAATCTTCGAATTCGGGTCATTTGGAACAAGAAATTCGACCAGCGGCCTCTCAATTATGCCATGAAGCCGTTCAAGATGCAGCCTTTCTTAATGACCTGATGAGAGTACTTTACAGTAAGGAAATGGGTCTATCTAATATCTATGGCTCTTCAAACTCGTCACGCCGAGCTCATTTCGTGGAAACCATTTTCCTACAGCTACCTGCCGAGTTGGTTCCAAGATCGTTGAGGGAACGTACTCTAGACGCAATTTCTGACTCCCTTACGGCAGCTGGCAGTGATCTTGCTTGTACTGTCTGGATTCGCCGTCTTAGTTTGGCGGTGAAATTGCTTGGGCTGCCACACGGAGGATCTTCAGCATCGAAGGGTCTTCTTCCTATCATCCATGCTATTGAGCCAATTCTCAATACAGAAGTCCAAGCTCAGCTTGTGGACGATGAACTAAACCCACTTCTATGTGAATTTACAACGAGAATCCTTCAACATCACCTCGAGCGTGATGGAGATGGCAACAGTAAAAAATTTCTCAAAGGCTTCTGGCAGAAGCTGGAACATGAAGTTACAGATACATCAGCTTCCAATCGGTGCCCGGTGGCAGTAATGCTGGCCATGAAAGTGGCAATACATCTGAAGCTTTCGCAACTGTTCGCAGTCAAGGAGCTCGATCCTTCCATATGCGAAAGACTGTGCACGCAAGCACTGCAAGAGCCTGCTTATGGATCCACTGTGGACACCAGATGGGGCGTCGCCGTGATTGATCTACTTTCATTGCTTGATCGCGACGTTTTAGTCAAACACGCATCCAAGATTGAACGCATCATGACTACAATTCCTTCAAACAGTAACCCCAGAAGTCAAGCAAGCTTGAAAGATCTAGTTCTTGAGGTCAAAAGTAGCTCGAAACCTGCCTTGAACCTCGAGTCGGCTTTTACAAAGCTTGAGGGCACGCTTTCCATCAAGGATCTGCATCATCTGCAGCAGTACCTTTTGAGCACGGCAGAACGACTTTATGAAAACAATCCTGACCAACTTTTACAAATCGTCAAAAGCAGCATACACCGACGAGGCGCTCAAAGCATACTCTCTATCCTTTTCAGCTCGCCCAGAATCCAATGGTCGAGCAGCTCTCTGTTGTCGGATCTCCTTATCAATTTGTGTTCGCAGCTAAGCCAGACCACCGAAATCAAAAGTTTCAGGTACCTGACATTGATGCTCGATGCAATCCTACGTCTTAAGACGAAGCAACTGTCACAACATAGCCTCGAAACAATCCTCAGGATCATTACTAGTCTCACCTCCACGTCAAGCCCCCAACTTCCCTCTGCGCATGCCTCATTCATACACACGCGCCTTGTGGAAATCATGTCGACGCTACTGACAGTCCACCGCCGCAACTTTCGCAGTCGTTTTCATCTGCTCTTGCCTGCGCTCCAAGGTCTCTTGCAGTGCCTCTTTACCGCAGACTCAAGCCTTTCAGCAAAAGCCCGCCTCCAGCAACCCCACTGGGTCTCTACCAAGGGCGGCAAGGCCCTCGGTCCAGCGCATGCAGCATCCTTATCGCGTCTCCTTACCCTCATCTGTGAACCGTCGGCCTCAGCCGTTCGCACGCACTCGTCCAAGACGGATGCAAGCAGCAGGCCACATCTTACAGACGAGACAGCGGCTGCAAGAGCGTACGCAGGCAAATACATGGGCTACTTCGTCCTGTTCCTCTGTGAGTGCCTGCTCAAAGGCCGGCTTGCCACTCCCGAGACTCGGGATGCGCTTCTGCAACCTGGAATCTGGAGCGTGCTGGGCGTTGTGCCGAAGGACGTGCTCGAGGCTCAGACGAGTGCCAGAGTCAAGGGCGAGGGTAGGGCCGTCCTGCGAGGATTGCTGGAGGAGTGGCGACGGAATGGCGGCGGGAGAGGGGTTCACGGGTGAGGCGTGCATCCATGGCGGGCTGTGGTGGTACAGGGCCACGTATGTCGCGCAGGAGTTGGAGGGCACATGACATGATTTTTATGCGGGCATCCGCTTGGACGCGGCGTGCTTGGGGAATGGGTTGGGTATGCTGGCACACCTGAAGTAGTGCAAACGAACCACATATTTTGATTTCGTGCTATGAGATATTATACAAACGTACGAGAACACACATAGCTCAAAGTAAATGAAAGTGGGAAAGAGATCGCCATGCTCAACATGCGAGGCCGCCTTCCAATTGCTATCATGGAGATATTTGGACATGATAGACAGTTGGATGGTACGCTAGACGAGAATAATTCACGAGATTGCTGCGGGTACCCCCCCATAGTCTGTGTCACAGCGCGGCTTATTTCTGGGAATCGTGGCGCATGGAAATTCGAACCATGTTAAGTTAGCTCGGATGGTGACAAGACATGATTCACGCTCCTACCTTCTCACCAACCCCAGAAGCCTCTTCCGAGAATCAATACCCGACACTGTCTGCTCAGTACTTTTGTGGGCGCAAGGGTGCTTTTGCAACAAGGATTGTCGTTGCATAGAGGATCTCGTTTGACGTTTGTGCAACCAGGACCGTGCTTTGGTTTTCGTTTACCCTTCCTTGTCTTCTTTATTCGTAGCAAATATCCTCACTGCTGGTAGCGAATCGCAGCGCTTGGACGACTCAAGTCTGGCAAATTTACCCATCTGATTCAGTTCGCGAATGGTCAAAGGAGGGCAAGATGCCAGACTCTGCATTCATGTGACCCGTGTCTATGCGATTTGACGTAACGCCTCCCACGTATACCCATCTCACAAACCGCTGGTTTCTGGTCATTGTGCTTGCAGAAAAGATTCATGTTTGGAATGACTAATCGTGTCGTCACATCTTGGAATCCATAGAATTGGACCCAGATTGCCAACAGCGAAGCCATCTTTTCTACAAATTGAATCGCCCCTTCCTTAGACAATTCCTCCACCTTTGTTTCCAAGAAAGCAAGCCTTCTTCTTGTTTTTGAACTCACATATTGCATCGAACACGGCATCTGAGACATCTCAGCACCTTTCCCAATCTATCTTGTCCAAAACGAGCAGCTTGAAGCTGAGCTCATTTTCACTTGGACCAAATTGAACCACAGCCGAAATGTGCCACATCGACCGCACCACATACCTCTGCAACCACACCAAAGAATTCCTTGCCCGACACTGCCCAAACCACAATGTTCACGTCCGCATCCCTGGCCATTCCCTGTGCCTGAAACGATACAGCATCGTCCGCAAATACCATGTCTGCACCGAATGTCATACCACTGCCACCTCGCGGCCCGTAACTCATAGCCGTTTCAAAGGATTGTCAAATGGCTCAGGTCATAATCACCCTGCCGCGCATGAGGAACTAAAACAGCGCGAACGCCAGCGGCGCATGGACTCCGGACAACGAAACGCATTGGCGATGACAAGGAATCAGCGTGCCTGGGACGAATCCAAGAGACAACGCTCACATCGACAGGAGAGCGAATCGCCAAGGGATCTGGGCGGGGGAACCGGACGAGATAAAAGCTACAGCGGATCCCGTAACAGCAGACATGAGCTGGGCGCGAGGGAGCGACGTGCGAGAGAGCCTTACGTGCAGTCGAAGAGAAGCGAAGAAGCGCCCAGTTACCTCGAGATCCTGTTGCCTGTTGCACTTAAAGCTATTAAGCATATGTGCGAGGACGGTGGATTCCCGTGGGGCCATTGACTGTACGTGAGCGGCATGTCAGCTCAAGTGGTGCAGATTCCATTTTTCCAAGGTTATGGCAAACTATGGATTTAGTGAGAGTTTCTACAATGTGAAGCTTAGAGGCTGCAATGCTTCGATTAGCTGCATGCAATATGGGGAAGTAGACAGTTCTGTGTAGAGTGGAAATTGGAATCCATTCATATGTAGATGCTTTGCGAGGGTCAAAGCTAATTCAAAGACCAGACCAATCCATTCTTGCGTATCTCAAGCTACTCTGGGTCCCAGGGGTGAGTAAGTCGAAAATCCTCCAAGAATACTTCGGCATGGTAGACGGGTTGATCGACCCATGCGGCAGGAAATGGCTCTTGGGTCTGATCGGGGAAGAGGGCAAGTGCCTGGTCCATCAAGGATTTTATCTCACTGTCTTGAAGTGTCCTACCAGAGGTAAAAAATGCCCTCCACCACTTGGCACGCAACTCCAAAGGGGCAGCCCAGATCTGCTGTAGATGTGAAGGATTCATAGTACCCTCAGTCAGAGCAAATGTGCGCTGCGCCGGCTGAGGACGCACAACTCTAGACTGTAGACCTGTGTTCGGTGTGAGCCTACAATCTGGACAGGTTCGATCGATGGGAATCCTGTGGATGGCATGGTCCATCTTGCCGCAGCAGTCTGGGACATAGACTCTGATGAGATCGGGGTCACAGTTCCAAGAGTACGGTTGTCCAAAAGGGGCGTGAGCTACAGGACAACGCTCGGAGAGAACCAGACGACTCCAGTGGCCACACGCATAAGTACTGTAGGTGTATTGACACATGCCGGCAAAGGCTGTTGGAATGGATGCTGCAACGCAGTTTTGACCACGTGGAAGAGCCAGAGCGGACTTTATCAACAAGCAGCTGGTAACCCGGGACTTGGCTGTGCAACAACAGAATCAGTCCATGACTGGAGCACAAGGCCACCAACGAATCGTGTGACATGATAGTCCATGTTTGCGCTTAGAGCCAGCGCAAATGTCGACGCAGACAAGTACAGCGTGTGGTAATACATGTACGGCAAGTCAATGTGTTAGGTTCTTCACGCTAGCTGCACACGTGACCGCATGGTGGGCCCACAGACAGAATGGTGGTGCGAGAGAGCGGGAGCCAGGAGGCAGCACTGGAGTCATTTGATGCTCCTGACGAGCTCTCTCAGCTCTCCACCCTCGACCCAATCTCCGTCTTGAATGGAGGTCGGAGCCTGGCCCCAGCCGTCAGGGAGATCGCCGAGGATGGTTGCAGGAGCACCACCGACAACAACGCCGCTTGGGACGACCATGCCGGCGGGGAGGACGCTGCCTGGAAGGACCTTGACGTAGTCTTTAATGATGCAGCCATTCCCGACGACTGACTTTGGGCCAATGTGCACGTGAGAGCCAATGGCAGCAGCGTTGATGAAAGAGTTGTGGCCTATGAAGACGTGCTCGCCAATCTTGATGGGGTAGTAGAGGACATCGCCGCCTCTGAAGACACGATGCGGTGGGTGAATGGTGGCACCGGTAGCAATGAGGGTGTAGCGGCCGACCTGGATGCTATTTCGAGAATTGTCTTTTGCTTCTGACGAGTCACTGGGCAGACGACACAAGTCACCCCGCAAGCACACGTCGGCCTGGATGACGACACGGCCGGCGAGGATGATGTGGGGAGTGCCCTCGATCTTGGAGCGCCGAGAGACCTTGTTGCCAGTGTCCTGGCGTGGGGGGGTGATCAGCTGGAGCTGCACGGTCGAGGGATCGCGCAGAAAACAAGGCAGACTTACAGTTTCAATGTACTCTCCCCTGGCCGAGCGCCGGACTGCCGATCTTCCGGACATAGTTATGCGTGGTGGATCGCAGGCAGAAGGAGGACGCGAAAGGAGAGGAAGAGAGCCGCCAATGGGCGCGGCGATGATTAGGGCGGCGGCTGGGGCGGCGGCAGGTGCAGGCGGCGGCGTCTCGGCCGCTGCGGCTTCCGGCGTGCAATCTGCGCCAAAAGCTGCCTCACTGGCCCTCACGGCTACGTACGCTCCCGGATTCCCCCAAAACCAACAAAGGTAAACAGCGGCGCAAGCCCCTGGGTCTCTTATTTACCTGCCAGAAGCCCTTTCTTCGTATATCGTTTGCATCCTGCTTCGCTCCTGTCAGGTACGGCTGCATCGACTTCCCCCTTCGACATACCCACGCGGCTATCTGTAGCCGCGATGCTTGGCGTCAACCTCCTGCAGGAGAAGCTCTCCTCGCCGCTCTTCCTGCTTCTCTGCGCCCTGGCCGTGCTGCTCCCCCTGCTAGCAGCGCTTGCAGCCCGCCCTGCCTTCCGCGGCAAGTCACCACCTCTGACCGCCGGGAATCTGCCTTTCATCGGCTCATTTGGCTTCTTCTCTGCGCGATGGGACTTCATGAGGTCCGCCGCCGCCGGCTCCAGCTCGGGCAACTTTGCCTTCCACCTCGGCAAGCATCCTGTAGTCGGCCTGTCCGGCGAGGCGGGCCGCCGGACATTCTTTGAGAGCTCGCAGCTCAACCTTGGCGCTGGGTGAGTCCAATGTTTCCATTCGCTTGGCGTTCTGTGACAGCTCTTCCCCTTTCGGCATCCAATCACGTGGCTTTCCACTCAATTCCCGACCATTTCATTTTATGGCGGACAATGTGCATTTTCGACTCCATGTGCGGTCCTGAAGAAACTCTAAATTCCGGAGACTAACGGTTCGCTCTCAAGTTATGCTGTGCTCTTTGACTCTGGCCCAGAGCTGGAACAGGATTCTGCCGACGAGAAGATATCCAAGGGCTTCGACGCCTGGTTCTCCCGCAACATCAAGAGCATCCTCCGCAAAGAGCGCCTCATGTCTGCGCTGCCCACCATCATGGCCGACACACGCTCTCGTCTTCTCCAGCTGGGCCCGACTGGCGTGACGGATCCCTTCGACTCCATCTACAAACTCGTCTTTCTCCTCACCATCCGTCTGGTCGCCTGCCGCGAAATTGCAGAGTCGCCCGCCCAACTCGACAAATCTCTGTCGCTGCTGCAAGCCATTGAAGCGTCTTCCACTCCCGCCAGCGTCATTGCTCCCTGGGCCCCCGTCCCCGCCAAAATTACCAGATTCTTAAGCGGCGCAAAGCTGTACATGATGTTCAAAGAACTCGTCGACGCTCGACACGCAACAGGAACCCGCGAGGAAGATGCCATGCAGGAGCTCATTGATGGCGGAGCCTCCACCACCAACATCATGAAGTTTGTCCTTGGCGCTGTCTTCGCCGCCCAGCTCAACAGCGGCATCAACATTGCTACCCAACTCTGCCACCTAGGCGCTAACAAGGAATGGCATGCCAAGAGCCTCGAAGAGGTCCGCGCCGTCGCCGCTCAGCACGCCCCAGACGCTTCCGCGCCCCTGCTCGAGCAGCTGCAGCACATCCCTCCCGATCTCTGGGAGCATGGCTTTCCTCTCCTTGACCAAAGTCTCCGGGAGACCATCCGCATGCAACTCCTCGGCTCCAGCTTCAGGCGAAATACCTCAGGCAAAGACGTTGTCATCCGCCACGCTGATGGCACTCCCGAGGTCATCCCACCCGGCGCCTTCGTCGCATACAACATTGCCGACGTGCATTACAACCCCCGCATCTTTAACTCCCCCACAACCTGGGACCCCTCACGCTACGACGACGACCGCGCAGAGGACAAGAAGGCTCCGCACTCCTTCGTCGGCTGGGGTAGCGGCGCCCACCCGTGCCTTGGCGTGCGCATGGCCAAGATTGAGCACAACATTATGGTCGCCCACTTCCTTGCCATGTTCGACTGGGAGCTGTGCGCCATCGATGGCTCGCTTATGGACACGATGCCGCTACCCGACTTGAACAGCTGGACGGCCACGAAGCCCAAGACCCCCACGCGGCTGCGGTACACCATGAAGGAAGAGGTGCTGCGCATGAAGGCATAGACTGGTAGAATCTGGAGTTCTTTGCATTATCTCGCGACGCATTCTTGCATATAGAGGAGTTGCTGTACGCCTACGAAGTGCTCGTAGATGAATCGATGTTTTGCTGTAGCTGCTTGCTGCTTTGCATACTTCCGGCTGTCTACTTTGAAGTCTATGCATGATTGTCTACGTCTAATTTTCCCGTTTCTATTGTGATGCCTTTTGAGTCTGTTCAGTCTATTACTTGCGGTTTTCTTTCCCAGACGTTCTCGGTCTTGTGCAACGCTCTACAGGCATCTAGCCTGTCTCTTCCGTAGGCTGTTGCGACAGACCGCAGCCTCAAAAATCGCAGCCCAGTCGGCCGTCTCAGCTAGCGTGGTGCGGCGCTCATTCTCCACCTTTCATTTGGGTGTGCGAGGATAGCCCATGTCTTCGGCCAGCCACCTCGGCACAAATGCGGTATCCATCCCTCTTTGTCGGTCGCCTTGATCCATCGGACCCTCAGGAGCAGTATAGCAGAACACTCTATCGCGTGAGGCTGGAAACCATATTACAAGTATTATTCCCCAGCAGCACAGCGCAGTAGGTTCATTCACAACCACATCCAGTAGGGATACCCGCGCGCCACATACCGCTGCACGACGCGCCTGCACCACTCCAGCCGCTGGCGGTGCGGAGTGGAGTCGAGCGCCGGCCAGCGCATCGCGTCGACGAGCGCCTGCGTCGCGACGCGGAACGGCGCAAGCGCCATCGACGGCGCCGTGTTGCCGTGCGCCGGGTCGAAGTGGAACTCGACGGACTGCAGGATGGCGGTCGCGAGCGAGAGCTTCTGGCGCGCGAGCGCCTCGTCCTCGGCGCTGTAGTCGGGCGCGACGGCCGTGTCGTTGAGACCCGCTGCGAACTGCTCCAGCGGCGAGGTTGCGTTTTCGGCGAGCCAGCGCTGGACCTGGGTGTGGAAGTCGATCGTGTAGAGGCGGATGGTGCAGTAGTAGACCCAGGCGAGGCCTTCGTTGTAGTCGAAGTAGGAGTAGTAGGTGTTGGTGCTGCCTTTGGCGCCCGGCCAGCGGGAGCTCGTCCATTCGCCGTTGGCAGTGTTTTCCACCGCCCACGCTTTGATCGCGTTGTCGACGGACTCAAGTGTGACGAGGCAAGACTTGACCCTGCCAAAAGTAGTGTAGTAGTCGCTCTGAACAAGGAATTCAGCGATTGCATCGTCAAACTCTTTCATCAGGACGGGAATCTGGTAAGCATCGTCCAAGAGGACTTGCATTGGATTTGGTAAAGTGTCGCCACATTCTGCCTTCAGTGTCCGGTAAAGCCACGGCTCTGATGCAAGAAATGAAGGATGTCGGTTGGCGAGACAGGGGAATATCTGCTTCGGTGTTAAAAAATTGATTTTTGAATGGGAGCTGGCCAGGTTACATACAAGAGCGGCGCGATACACTATCACACCTTCCAAAAAGTATGGAACGAACTTGCCTCGTTCGGTGCCTAATCGACGGAGAAGCGAGCCGCTACCTACCGTATGTCTTATGTCGCTGTGGACAAGGGCGCTAGCTGAGGATTCTTTGAGTGGAAGTCCAAGCACCTACCTTCAGAGTTAGAGGCGAGTGTGAACGACCTAGGCAAAGACTTACCTCGAGCCAGGAGCAGGTACAAACGGTCAACGTGGTAGAAAACCAACGTTCGACAATATTGTGCTCATTGAGCCCGGAAATGGACTTCTGCAGCAACGAAAGCGTATCTTGATATAGCGTGGTCGCGTGATTGATAAGACCCATGTCCCCCCTCTCTCGGCCGATGAAAACGAGCTGCATGGCTAGGTACGAATTATCGAACATTGGCGACTGTCCAGACTGTACGATACCATCTGCCATGGAGACAAAGATCTCCTTGATGTTTTGCAAGTTGGTCCTCGGGAAGATCTGACGTGAAGGTTGCATTTTTGTCGAAGCGGCGGGGATGTATACTTGTAAGAATTGAGCATGGACGGCATCGCGATATGGAGATGTCAGGGGAGGCGAAACCGACGGTATCCATTGTGGCTTGTATGTCATGCTGAACGATTCACTTAGGGGGCTGCTCTGCGCGCTCTGCACGCTCTGCATGCTCTGCAAAGGTAATGAATAAAATGGACCGGGGGGAGATGATGATGATTCGGTTGGCAAAACACAAGCCGTGGGACGAAAGCTGGCGACCGAAAACTCTCGCACAGGCAGAGGAGGAGACGATGTCCGCATCCTTCCCAATGATTCAGGTCGAACAACATTGATTGGTAAGGAGTCTGGCCAGCCGCCGCAGGGCTCATCACGGCGAGTGCAATGGTCGCACCTTGGTCGCGTGAGGTCGCACTAGCGAGATCAGTATAAGTCATGCAGGCGCGGAAGCGTGATGGCGCCTTACTCGGACCTTGCGCTGGCGGCATCTGGTACAGCCCTGGCTTCGAGGGCCTCCGACCATGATTGCTATGGCCAGATACGGGTGCTATGGCGGCGGTTCGCTGCCGGAGAAAGCAGTGTCATGTCGAGCATTGCCCACGGCCCCAGAAATGTTCCGGAGACACCAATATATATCTCTTGAAGCGGCGAAAAGCCGAGTGGCCGCATGCTCGAATGCGCCGCATGCCGAAAGCTGGAACAACGGCAGAGGGCTAATCCAAGGATGGGCGATCGCTTCTTCAGTCGGGATCGTTGCTAGGCCACAAGCGGTAGTCTTTGCGAAGCTACTGCAAGCGTTGACGGGACTGCCGCGCTTGCCGTCGACCATCTTGGCTGTTTCAGGTGGCTTGCCATGTGGCCATGCTTCCCCTGCGTTGACTCTTGCGTTCGACCGTCCCCAAATAAGCTCCTGACTACGCCATCGACTAACCACATACATACCGCTGCTTGCGGCAGTGGGGTGGTATTTCCACCGAACGTGGCCCTAGCTGTTCCCAGCTCGACCATTGGCAACGCCCGTTGCGCCCAGACGTCGGTATTTACCATTCGTAAAACCTGCTCAGAATAGACCTGCCCGCATCGATTACTGCAAAGGTCAAAGGTTCATTTAGCACGCCCTGCCTTGAGCTCAAGCTCCGCGATGTACAAGCCCTAGTGCTAACGCTTCTGCTCCTCGACGTGCCACCGCAATGTGCCATGGCACCGTGCTATTCTCGCCCTGGACGCCCTTGAGTCGTGCCAGGAGGCTGAGACCGCGGTATGCGGTTAGGAGTCCGCGCAAGACCTTGTCGTTTCGGATTAGCGCACTCTCACCAGGCTCAATCTTGTCTGAGCAGTAGACCAGGTTGACCTCCATGAGCGCCGGCGCATCACCATTGTCGGCACTCCGACGCTTGGCCAAGTAACCGCTCACCTTTGCAGGCGCGAATACAGTCGGGTCTCCTAGCGCACTAAGCGGATGGGACAGGATTACACCCCACGCCTCATCCCTAATGTCGCTCAGGCGTGCGCTTGAATCGGCATCAGCCGCTGGGGCGATGGCTTCCGACGACGGCGTTCCTGCGTTGATCACGGATGGTGGTGTAGGATTGGGTGACACTCCCGGCGGTCCGGGTGTTGACGTTGGGGTGGTGTATGAGCCGAGGCCATTGGGTCCCTGTAGAGTTGCAGTTGAATCCAATGTTCCTGCTGCGGGTGGCGCGGCTTCCATGGGAGGAGCTACATTGACCGACACAAGGGTGAGCGTTGCTCGAAACGGTGCTGAAGGCGCCACTAGCATCGTGGCAAGCCGTAACCATAGCCTCTGCTCCTGTATACTCATTGGTGCGCCGCTTGTCACATACAAGCGCCATGCAACCTTACGGATGCGGATCACTTCCAGTGTGGTTAACCAAATCTCGTATGCAATCTCCGCAAAAGGGCGTCCTTCCAGACAGTATACGGCCGTGTGCTGACACTTGCCTGCGTTGTCAGTCCAGACCGCCACGACCCATTTGCTGTCGGAGCTCGTGGTGTATACTACATGAAGACCATATCCGTCAAGCAGCGGATTCGCCGAAGCCTTTTCGGACAGCTCGAACGGTATTCGCGCTTTTGGTGACTCTTCTATCTCGACACTCGGAGAAGTGGATATAACTAGATACCTGTTGGGTGCCGGTGGTGGTATCAAATCGTAGATGCTTCTCGTGAACCTTGCCATCTCCTCTGGTGCTGCAAATTTTGGAGCCTCGCGAGCAGCAATGAGGTCAATTGGTACTATCACTGGGATGATTGTGCTTTTATGCTCGCCTTCTGCCGTGCCGACGCTTTCCTGGAATACTCTTTCAAGAGTTTTGCAGCAACGGCAAATGCCGGCAAAAGCTTCAGCACTTATAAAAGGGTTGATGATGTAAGTTATTAGGGTAAGATCTCGGTGTCCTTTTCGGCCCATGATGTTGGCTGCGCCTTGGTCAGAAATTATGTTCCTTGTAAGCTTGGTGCAGTCTTACCTAGAAGCTTGCAGGTGCTTTCGATTTGCTCAAGGGCATCTTCTTCGTTAACGATGTTGGTGGCTTTGGACGGAATTACGCCACTTTCAAACTCAGTCACAAGTCCCCCAATCTGATGCGACCCAAGCCTGGAGTTCTCATAACTTGATTTGGTAGCTTCAAGAAACTCACTAGCAGCCTTGACGAGCTTTTCTGTGCCAGGTGTGATGCAATGTGCCACTACATCTTTACTCCCATTGGCGGGGCCTAACCCAAGAACATCCCAGAAGTTGACTGCGGAAGAGGCCATGTACCATGGATCACCCGTCTTGCTGACCTTCACCGTGGGTGCTGGAATATCGAATATCGCTTCCCCGAGAAGCCTAGACGGTGCACGACCAGGACTGGGAGTCCCAAGTTTAGGTGACGACAGAATTGGTGTAGGGTCCAGCACTGCGAATGATGCCATATCTTCGACCTGGGAAGACTCCCCGAACAAAGCTTCGGCAGCCTCCACGAGTACATCCTGCTGCACCTGAGAAAGATTGGCCATGCCCTGGTCATTGACTTGAGTATTCTCCCAGCGTAACCATTCGTGTTTCCCCATGGTCGGTATACTGCCGCTATGCAAAGCCACAGCCTGGACAAGCTCTGAGAAATTCTGATTCGCTCGTGCCGTGTCATCCAAGTCACGAAGTGCGAAACAAGGCCTGTTCGACTCCGCGAAAACCATATGTGGAGGGGGCCCGCTCTGAACCGATGACTTGTAGCTGTCAAAGTAATCGCAAAGTAGTATGTTGGACCGCAGCTCAGCTTCCGAAGATCTCGTCGTGCCAGAGACGCGCGCCAACTTCGTTGCCTGCAAGGAATTCTTATCTGTCAGGCGCGCTGATAGAGCCTCTTGCTGGTCTTGGCCGGATGTCCAATTTCTAGTGGCCGAACTTCCGTCGCCAGCGACAGCGCTGAGCTCGTCCTCGCTGGTCATTGCGCTATTCTCTTCGCTTGAACTTGATTGAGGCCGATTTGAAAGCTTTCGCGTTATCGCATGAGCCGAAGTTACCTGACGTTTCCACGATGCAGGTCTCGTTGCTTGCAGTGAGATGCTCGTTGTGGATCCTACTTTATCAACTGCATCTCTGCGATGAGACGTGTTTGGTAAGTCTGCGAATCTTCCATGACCAGAATATTTACTGTCAGATTGTGTCATATTGGCGCTGAAAGAAACAGCATCAAATTGCCTGCTCGTAGCACCAGTCACATGGTCAGATGGGTGGCTGAGCAGATCATGCTGAATCTGCTTAGAGGTGAGAGCCGTGCCTGACGTGCCATCGCTTGCTTCTTGACTTTCAAGAGTGTCCGGACTAGCTCTTTGGTCTGCTAGTCTAATTTCTGAAGGGTCTTGCGTGGTTTCGGGTTCCACACGAAAGGAAACATGCTTTTCAGCAGTATCTTGAATTGAGCCGACACTTTTCTTGTTTTCAACAATCCCATTGTACGTCACGCTGGGTTCTTGCTCAACCCTAGTATCGCTCGAAGCAGTGAGGGCGTTCGAGTCTGGTTTTTCGCTGTGCTCTGCGTCCACCATCTTGACGTCAGCATCTTTACCAAGACTACCGTCATCAAAAAAGCTGAAGTCTGCATCGGTAACATTTGGCTCATCGGGCAGACCCGACTCATCTCCGAACAGATCATCAGCATAGGCAGGGCTTGAAGAGATCGGATTCTGTTGACCGTCAATTACACTGGAAGGAACAGCAAAGTCGACGGATTCCATATCAACGTTTGATTTTCTCTGCGAGCTGGTTTGATCCTGGGTATCGCGATATGATTCATGACCTGTGTCCGATTGGCCAATTATTGGCACACCATCAGGAGGTGTCGGATAGACGATGGCGGAGTTCACGTCGTGATATTGAGATTGTCTTGCAGAAGTTGGCGACTGAGCGAGTCCCCCAAAGCTGAATATGAACCCGGATTCGGCTTCATCAATCTCTGACATGATGTTGCTTGGATCAACATGAGTTGGACGCGATTGCTTTGCCCACAACCATTCTAGGGCTGCATCAAGGGTATCCTTTGAACTGCGCTCGTCGAACCAGTCGTGCCAATGCTCCGTATTTGTTTCATTGGAGCTGGCATAATTCCACACGAAGCACAGCGCAGCCGGCCATTCGAGACATACTCGTGAGCTTTTTGTGATTTGGATCGACTGCCAACCATCAGAATTTTGCGGGCTAGGGGCCGTGAAGCCTTTCCTGAGGAGAAATTCCTTCACTTTACTTCGCCAGATCATGGAATCAGATCCTTCAAAAGCAGGTTTGACGGTAGTGAGGGTACTGTCTGCTTCGCCACGTTGCATTGGGGCAAGATAGACCCAGGCACCACACGGCCCTATGCAAGCGAGACGGGGCTCAGGCCCAGAATCAGATCTGGAAAAAGCGACATTGAGAGGTTGAGCACTTGA
This sequence comes from Carpinus fangiana, assembly GCA_006937295.1. NCBI lineage: Eukaryota > Viridiplantae > Streptophyta > Magnoliopsida > Fagales > Betulaceae > Carpinus > Carpinus fangiana. The sequence goes on along the minus strand of VIBQ01000013.1, from coordinate 1,420,975 downwards.
TAGAATGAGAGATCCATGTACTGTCAAGTTAGGAGCTATACGGAACATGCGAGTAAGCCGAGCGGCTGTGGAGCTCCGCTCATTCACAGGCTCGCTTTCATCCGGCCGCCGTGCATAAAGTGCAAGGACACCGAATGACACGGGAACAAAGCTCTCGTTCAAAGAACACAACTTGAAGGACAAGGTCTCCATCACTGCGGCAATAAGTAGGCGATAGTGTTTTACAGCGAGCTCATCGACCTTGAGCGTCTTTGGAGACCCAATACTGGGTTGTTTAGGTTGAGCTGGCTTAAAGGCTTGCAAGATTGCGCTGTGTGCTTGACTCAACAAATCTGCAGTGATAAGCTGCCCTCGCTGGTAGACTATTAGATTTGTCAGCCTAATGTTGCTGGTTGCAGCTGAGGCAACTTACTGTCGGCTCGAGCGCCATCATCGAGAGAGATGGAGGTTTCTTCAGACCCAAATATAGCGTCGGCCTGGGTGGTGGAGCGCGCAAATGCCCAGACTTGCTTTTCAGTTTGGTCCACGCAAGCAATTATATCTTGCTTCATCAGGCTGGTCTGGAGATTTTGCAACCTCGTAGTGTGGATCCTCTCGTCACTAGAGCGGGGTTCCAATGGTTGCTTCGGATCTGGGAGGTCGGAGCCGGCATGTTCGGGTACCAGTACGATATAGCGCCACAAATCAAGACCTCGCTATGGTGCCATGTTAGAGGAGTCTCTCATTACGACAGCCAATGACGGCCGATGCATGATGGCACTGGAGGTGAGACATACGACGACCTGTGCGCTGGGCACACAACGAGCAAGATACTCTCCAGGAAGAATGGACATTGCAAAACGTAATCGGACAGTAGACACAGTGTTTTCCTCGACTCCTCAGACAATATTGTTCAGTGGTTGGCGAGCGTAACGGATCACAGCAAGTCAGGGAATGCGACGATGGTGCAGCTGCTCAAAACACGAAGCAACCGACAAAATTTGAGGGAACATGTGGGCTGCCCAAATCTGTGTAGGAGAGGAACGGAAAGTCAGAACAAAGTTCAAGCTTTCGAGAGATTCTTAGCATGATGAGGTATCAATGCGCTGAGTGAGCTTCAGCGTGCACGTAAATTAGCCGCAGAGTCGGCGTGCCAAGGCTGAGTGTAGTATGACACGGGGGCATCAGATGTTAGAGAGCCGCCAAAAGACATCTCAGATCAACACGGCGTGAACGGATGAGACTAGAACTCAGCGATTTTGTGACAGGATAGTCCTTTGCATGTTTCAAGTCTTACACGAGGCCGAGATGGTGGTACATGCTTCGTCTACTTTCCCGAACGTGCTATTAACCACTTCATTACCGCCTCCAAATTTGTTTCCAGCTTCGCACTGATACCATAGCAGCTTACTTCGCGATGTGATACACTCTTGAGATCGAGCGCCTCGATGAGGTCGTCCACGGATAGCTTTCCGGGCAGATCAGACTTATTGCCCAAAACTAGGAGGGGAATGTTCTCCAGTCCGTGCTTGCCCAGCAGCATGTGCAGCTCTTCCTTGACGACGGGCAGAGCTTCTCGGTCAGTTGAGTCGACGACAAATCTGCTTTGGCGTCAGGGTTTTGGTCTTCACAGCGGCGAAGGTCCGACTTACACAATGGCATTGGCGTCGCGACAGTAGCGCTCCCACATATCACGGAATCGAGGCTGTCCTCCAACATCCCAGCTGCCACAGTCAGCAAATAGAGATAGTAGTGGCTTCACACCGGTACACGTACCATTTGAGCGTCACGTGCCCTTTCTGGACCTTCTTCATATTGAAGCCAACCGTTGGCAGGGAGCTTGAGGGTCATCTGTCAGCTCAAATCTCCCGTGCACGTCTCTGTAGCTTACTCTATCGTGAACTCGCCGCCAGCAAGCACTCTCAGAAGGGATGTCTTTCCCGCGTTCTGCAGGCCGACAATGGTGATGTCCATGTCTGTTGACCAGAAGAGGCCGACAAGCCAATCCCATAACTTCTTGAAAACCCCAGCCATCTTCGCGAGATGGTCAAATACTGTGCGTCGATCTTTCTGAGGACGTCCACGCGGCGCAGAGCCTGGAGTCCTGTGGCTGGGACGGAGATCGTGGTGGCTCTTGTGCAGGATGTACGTCACACTCCACACATCTCTTCTGCACTTCAAGTCATGCGATTGCTCTTCCACACCTGACGACAGGCGCTCTGGAATCAAAAACCGCACGGACAGACCTTGTTCTGGAAGCTATACAGGCTTTCTAGGCTGCCAGGCCAGAGCGGCTACTGCAGCTGGGACCCTGAATATCGGCCTTGGCAAATCGCCAGCGCCGACAGCCAAGGACTTTTTTTCTGCTGTAGGAGCACTGTTCTGTGCAGCTGGTCATACCACCTGGTGTGGGAATTGTTTGGGCTTGATTTGACAGTCGCTTTGACTGTCAACCGGCGCTATACTATGGCTCCCAAACAGCCAGATTCGCGCGAGTGGTCAACTAGTTTCGACACCGTCAAACGCGAGAAGCTCTTCCGCAACCCTCCCAAAGACAAGACAGCTTATCCTCAGCTCGCCGAGGCCTTTGAGCCGCACATTCAGTCCTTTGACGCCGTGTTTGAGAAGGGAGGGCTTTTGGACGAGTCAATCAAGGATATCGGCACCAAGACGTTCCTCGACGGCGACCCTTACAGCCGCGATACCGCCGCACCTCGAAACCGTCTCCAGGTCAGAATCAAAGATTGGTTCTTTGACAAGTCAACCCTGCCCCAATCGAACAAACTCTCGACTACGAACCGTGAGATATATCCGGCAGAGTGCCGTGAGCGGCACTGTTCCTACGTGGGCAGATTTCGCATACGACTCGAGTATCGCGTCAACGATGGCGAATGGAAAGAAACGGTCAGAGAGATGGGTAAACTGCCCATCATGCTGCGCTCCACCCGATGCCATCTGGAGGGAGCATCTCCAGCTGAGATGGTTCACCGCAAGGAGGAGTCGGAGGAATTCGGCGGGTACTTTATCGTCAATGGCTTGGAGAAGCTCATCCGCCTGTTGATCGTGAACAAACGCAACTTCCCAATGGCCATTGTCCGTCCGTCTTTCAGGAACCGTGGAGCCACCTATACCGATTTCGGTATACAAATCCGCTCGGTGCGGCCGGATGAGACATCGCAGAGCCAGGTTCTTCATTACCTCGATGACGGGAATGTCACTTTCCGCTTCTCGTGGAGGAAGGCCGAATATCTTATCCCTGTCATGATGGTACTCAAGGCGCTTGTAGAGACCAATGACCGAGAGATCTTTGAGGGAATTCTCGGTGCTGCAGGCTCCAAGGGGATGGAAGAAAAACAGTTTGTCATTGATCGCGTCGAGCTCTTGTTACGCACCTACAAGGCTTTCAACATGACTGGGAAAGCAAAGACAAGAGCATACTTAGGAAGTCGCTTCAAAGTGGTTCTGAATCTGCCCGAAGATACAACCGACGAAGAGGCTGGTACTGAGTTTCTTCGGAAGATTGTTCTTCCTCATCTCGGCGCCCACAGCGTGACCGTGGCACAGGATGCAGACAAGTTCAAGATGCTTCTTTTCATGATCAAAAAGTTGTATGCTCTGGTACAGGGCGAATGTGCCGTTGATAATCCGGATGCCATCTCCAGCCAGGAAATGCTCCTAGGAGGCTTCCTTTACGGCCAAATTTTGAAGGAGAGACTGGAAGAATGGCTCAACTCCATCAAGACCTCTGCCACCGACTACTGCCGCCAGAATTCGTGGCGCTCTTTCACAGATAACGAGTTTCTAAGAGACTTTCAGGGTAAGATACTGCGAAAGACTTCTGAAAACATTGGACAGACCCTGGAGTACTTCCTCTCCACAGGAAATTTGTCTAGTCCCAGTGGTCTAGACTTGCAACAGACCAATGGCTTCACCATCATTGCCGAAAAACTCAACTTTTATCGTTTTATCAGCCACTTTCGCTGCGTTCACAGAGGCAGCTTTTTTGCCCAACTCAAGACGACCACAGTTCGCAAACTACTTCCAGAGAGCTGGGGCTATCTGTGCCCCGTGCACACGCCCGATGGATCGCCCTGTGGTTTATTGAATCATCTCGCGCATAAGTGTCTAATAGCCACCAGGGCATCCGACGCTTCCGCCATACCCGCCCTCGTGGCAAACATGGGTGTGACAGACATTTCTGCTGCCTCTCTTGACGAGAGCGTAGCCGTACAGCTCAACGGTCGTATCTTAGGATTCTGTTCACCGAAACAAGCGCGTCTAATAGAGAACACGCTACGGTACTGGAAAGTCGAAGGCTCTCATGACGTTCCGCGTGAACTAGAGATTGGATATGTACCCAATTCTCAAGGCGGTCAATACCCTGGCATATACATGTTCTCTCACGCGGCTCGCATGTACCGCCCTGTCAAGTACCTTCCCCTCGACAAGCTCGACTACGTAGGTCCTCTTGAGCAACCTTTCATGTCGATCGCCGTCACGGACCACGAGGTTGTCTTGGGCGACTCCACACACGTCGAATTTGATCCTACAAATATCCTCTCGATCGTTGCCAACCAGACTCCCTTTTCGGACTTCAATCAATCTCCTCGTAATATGTATCAATGCCAGATGGGTAAGCAGTCCATGGGAACTCCAGGTGCCGCTCTTCGGTACCGGTCAGACAACAAAGTATATCGTCTTCAATCCGGCCAAACGCCCGTCGTTCGACCACCGCTTCACAATGCCTATGCTATTGACAATTTCCCCAATGGTACTAATGCAGTTGTTGCTGTCATTTCCTACACAGGCTATGATATGGACGACGCTATGATTCTCAACAAATCCGCACATGAACGCGGCTTCGGCCACGGCACCATTTACAAGACGCAGAAAGTCGATCTCGAGGAGGGTCAGCGCAAGTCGCGTTCCCACAAGACCGTATCAGCTCTCTTTGGCTTCGCACCAGGTGGCCTGGTCAAAGGAGCATGGCGCGCCAGACTGGATGACGACGGTCTCCCGCATGTCGGTATGCAGTGTGAAGAAGGCGACATCATCGCCGCACACTACTCCGTCTCCTACGACTCAGCGACCGGCAAGCTCGTGAACCGTGATGGGCAGACAGAGTTTGTAAAGTACAAAGACAAGGAGACGGGCTTCGTGGAGGAAGTTCGCCTTCTAGGCTCAGAGGACGGCTCGTCTCCCAATCACATCGTCTCCATCAAGTTCCGCGTCCCTCGCTCGCCCATCATCGGCGACAAGTTCTCCTCGCGCCACGGCCAGAAGGGCGTGTGTTCGCAGAAGTGGCCTGCCATGGACATGCCCTTCTCAGAGTCGGGCATCGTCCCCGACGTCATCATCAACCCGCACGCTTTCCCCTCGCGCATGACTATCGGCATGTTCGTCGAGTCGCTCGCCGGCAAGGCGGGCGCGCTGCACGGCATTGCGCAGGACTCGACCCCCTGGCGCTTCGCCGACCGCCCCGGCGCGACCGCCACCGAGTACTTTGGCGAGCAGCTGCGCGCCGCCGGCTACAACTACCACGGCAACGAGCCCATGTACTCGGGTATCACGGGCCAGGAGCTGCACGCTGACATCTACATCGGTGTCGTCTATTACCAGCGCTTGCGCCACATGGTCAACGACAAGTTCCAGGTGCGCACCACTGGCCCGATCAACCCGCTCACCGGGCAGCCGGTCAAAGGCAGGAAGAAGGGCGGCGGCATCCGTGTCGGTGAGATGGAGCGTGATGCGCTGATTGCGCATGGCGGCGCCTTCTTGCTGCAGGACCGCCTACTGAACTGCTCCGACTACACCAAGACCTGGGTTTGCCGCGCCTGTGGGTCGTTCCTGTCTACACAGCCAGCCGTTGGCGGCTACGGGCGTCGCAAGGGAGGTGGAGGCTTTCAAGGCGCTGTACGATGCAGGAGATGCGCAGAGCCCTCGGCTGGGTTCGGGCCCAAAAGCGAGGAGTGGGAGGATGGGCAGGGCGGCAGGTGGACCGGTGGCGACGACACGACTGTCGTCGCGGTGCCGGGTGTGCTGAAGTATCTGGATGTTGAACTCGCCGCGATGGGTGTGAGGATGAAGTTTGATGTAAATCCTTGACGGCGGCTGTACGATGGAGCAGTCGAAGCAACGGGCGGCGTATGGTAGAAAATCTTTTGGATGGAATGAATGGAAAGACATGACCCCTAATTAATTTCACCGTCCATGTTGGTTCACTTTGCAAGAGGCATCGACGCTGCGAACACTTCATGTCAAACGAGGCACACGATTTTGATGTAGCTGTATTCCATTTCTCCATTTTTCACCGCTAGAAAACATAGCACTTGGACGACAGCCAGCCGTTCCGTCGCCCAGTGCAGCATCATCATGCAAGACAAAGAAGATTCCTTCCAGCCATCGTGCAATGCGTGGTTAAAAGGCTCTTCCTTCTCATCCCTGCCGCACTGTCGTACCACTTCAGCCAGAAGCGAAGACAGCCAGGTCAAGGCTTCATCGCAGCAACAAAACCCCGTGAACAACAACAATGCAACGTCTACTTGCGCATGCTGGAAGCCCTGCGCTTGCGCAGCTCCTGCTGCTTGGCCTTCTCCTCGCCGACGCGCTTGTGGAGAAGCTCCGCGTACTCGGACTGTATCATCATCAAAGTCAGTGAAAAAATTCATCTCCAACAGTGTGGACGAGGACTTTGTGAAGCATGTAATAGGAGAAAGACTCTCTATCTCACCGCGGCCACAGAGTTTTACCTCTGGCCCGCGATGGCTACGTGGGTATAGTATGGGTGTGTGGGAGGGGTATAAGGAGAGAGGAAAACGTACGGCAGCTTCCTTCTGGGACTCGTAGCGGCGGCGCTTGAGGGCCTGGAGGTGGCGCTTGTGCTGGAGACGCTGAGGAGTGACGAGACGCTGGATGCGGGGAGCCTTGGTGTAGGGCTTTGCGCCCTCCTTCTTGGGCTGGACCTCGCGACGGATGACGAACTTGCGGACCTGTTGATTGGGATAGTCAGCTTCTGTTTGCTCCATCCCAAAGGGATGACTCTCGAAAGTGGCATGGATGGAAGAAAACGCACATCATCGTCCTTGGTGAGACCAAACATCTTCCTGATCTTGGTGGCGCGCTTGGGGCCGAGGCGCTTGGGGTGGACGGTGTCGGTGAGACCGGGGAGCTCAGCCTCGCCCTGCTTGACGATGGAGAGCGCGAGGACGGAAAGGTCCATGCCGACGATGCAGCCACGGACAGACTTTCTCCTGCGCTCACCAGTGCGGCGAGGGCGGTAGCAGCTGTGGCCGTCGCCGAGCAGCAGGCGAACACGCGTGGGGTGCATGACGCCCTGCTTCATGGGGAAGCCCTGCTTGTCGTTGCCGCCGGTGATCTTGAAGACGTAGCCCTTGAACTCGTCGCCGATGGAGTCGCCAGGAACCTCCTGGCCCATGCGGCGGTCCATGAAAATGCGGAGCTTGCGCTCATCATCGACCTCGATCAGCTTCTGGGAGCCATTGGCCGGGTAGGAGATGTTGAGCTTCATCTTGGGTGGTGTGTGAAGCGAGTGGACTGAATTTCGACTTCGCGCAGTAGTAGGCGTGAATTTCGAGCGCACAGTGGTGCGGCTTCTCTTGCCAAGATGCGCTAATCCCAATGCTGTGGGCTTAGCGGAAACAAAGCGCACTTAAATCACGTGATGAGAGGTTCTCTAGTGCCTGGCTTTAACAATGCTCTTACTCCCGCTCTGCATCGTTGCATAACTGAATGAATTTGAATTGCATTGTCCATGATATAAAACGTTGATGTTATCAGTCAATACATCTCACAGTCCGATTGAATTGCATGCATCGAAGTCAGTCTTCTTCGAAGATACTATGCGCGACGCTTCAAAGGCTAATATCATGGTCTAATCTGCTCTTCGGGTGAAAGGCTTTCCTCGATGTAGTGCTGCAGGTAGTCATATATGGAATATGTGAATTCAGGCCTGTCTTCAGTGCTGCAGATGACCCAAAACGGCGTACGACAGCTGGATTCCGTGCATCTCTTCTCTCCATAATCAAACATCCTGGTTATCATAAATTTTTGTCTCTGAGGCTCAAGCAGCTCAAATGTGGTCCACAGCAAGTAAAAACCCCGCTGAAACCTATATTCTTCGTCTGGAAGGAGTTTCTCTGTGCGTTCTCGCTCATGGAATTTTTTCACCCCTATGAGAAGATGAGTACATGCGCAGATGATGTAGGATAGCAAAATACCCACGAAATGCAGCTTGCCAGCCAAACTGCTCTTCGAATATACCTCGAGAGGAATCCCCATATTGGGCATTTATAAGAAGTCCTTTACCACTCGTGACTGCTCGTACTCTTGCATCGGACATCATCAAGGAGCCCGCCGAGTTTCGGTACCGCTCTTTCTGGACTTCGAGGAGCCCTTCCGCGCCCACGTAGCACAGGAAAGATCTCCGAGCAACTTCGTCACAAATACAGTTGGCATTTCCTGGAACTTCCCATACATCATGTAGTGCATGGGCCACGCGAGACAGGTTCAGCACATCCGCGAACATTGGCAGGTTCGCAAAGATGTCCACCAGGAGCTCTGGTGGGAGATCCACTAGCATATGGAAGGGCAGAAATCTCGACTGGTCGAGATAGTTCAAGAAGTTGCTGCAACAAACATTCCTTGCAAGCATAGGTGAAATGAAGGTAGGAGGAGGCTCGACCCTGCGTTTGTGCCTTTTAAGGCTACCATGTACTGCGCCGCATCCAAGGTTCACGACCAGGCAGGGTTGAAACATCGTTGATGCCTAAGTGACGCGTCCAACCAAGGCAGGTTTGAATACTACACGCCAATAAAGTCTTCGCGACCCTTCCACTTAGGTCGCAACTTCTAACCATTTTCATATCTAGCACTGGCGCATGGCCGTTGTTAAATGCAAACCCCTTCTTTTCAACCGTATCAGCTGTAGTTAGCCAGTATTGTAGACAGTAGGAGGGTTGGATCAAATTTCCAATTACGATATTTCACCACGAAATAATCCACTGAGGTAACAGACACAAAGTAGACTTTAGTGCATTAGGAAACGCAACTCCGTCAGACGGATGCGCATAAGCATAGCCTGCACGCCTTGCCCATGCGCGTCACCAACGTCATCTACTAACTCATGCCCTATCTGTACAATCTTTGGCGAAGACACCGAGTGTCAAGCTCAGTGGCGATTCTCCGCGCATATCTGTAACTCCAAACGCCACTGCAAATGCATGCGCAATGTATCGCAAAGCAAAACGCGCCCAGGCAATGCGTTCGTCTTATCGTTCAAGCCCCTCCACTTTGCAGGGACAACATCAAATCAGCCCAAAGAAGTCAGCCCCCGTAGTCATCGCAGTGTACAAGCTCTTCCGAAGGATCTCGTAATTGTCGTATTCGGGAAGGTCGAGCTCTTTTGATTTTGGTCAGTCACAATGATCAGAAGAATGGGACAGGTAACTTACGGTTGAAGCATGTGTGCGAACTGGGTAAACGGTCTTTGTTGCCAAAGTCCTTGTGGATGCTGAAGCGAGTGAACCCATTCATTCCCTCTAGCTCCTTGAAACCATTTAGCGGCACCTTTCCAGTCCCTGTTACGAACTGGAGGAGTTTGGCCCTTTCTTCTTTGTCGAATGACCGCACTGCCCGCCAAAACCACTGGATTTGTGGGGAATTCGCGGTGTAGCTGTGGTATTCCGTGTTGGTTTTCCAGTCATCTATGTCAACGTCCGGCATGCCAGAGATGAGTAGCTCCAGCTCGCCCTCGTCGAAGATGGAGATTAGCTCAGCGGGTACAATCTCATGGAAGCCCTCCAGGAAGCACTCCAACTGTGTCTTGATAGACCCAAGTAGCTTGAACTCAGTCACTAGCTTGACATATTCTTCCTTATTCTCTTCCGTGACAGCTACATCACGGCCATTGTCGACTAAATCGATGATCTCTTCCACGCCGAAAACATTTTGAGTGAGCGAAAACGTTTCAGTGATGACGTCGGTAATGTCATTGTGCAAGATCCACTCCATGCCCTTTGTATAATCCAGATCGATTGTCTCCATATCTTTCATCGATACAGCTTTCCCGAGTATTCTCTTGTAGACAGCCCTGCTAAAGTGGCAGTCCAGCACGCGGTTCTCATATAGGGCTTTGCCGATTATTCGTCCAATGAACTTGAAAAATTCAAGATGCTCTTCGTTGACGGAACTCAAAGAATTTGGATGGAACGTCGTTCGATCTGAAGCAACTGGGTTGAAGAGTGCATAATCTGGATTGAACATTTGCCGCGCAAGAACCTGGAACCATTCGCGAGTAATACCACCGGCGTCGACGCCTTCCTCGTGATGGAAGTGGATGTTGAGCTTGCCGTACTTTATTTCCTCTGGGCTCTTGTAGTAAAGGCCCTTGTACGAATCAAGGAATACTTGCTCGCGTCTCACGTTGATAGACAAGGGAGGATGGTGGTGATGTCGCTGGTCCGCATTTCGATGATGCAGTTTTCGTGTGAAAAAGTTACGCTTGTTGTCAAATTCAAGCACACCCGAATTCTTGACTAGGACAGAGAAAGACCCGCTCATTAGCTTCGGGTTGTTGCGTACAAGATCATTGAGGATCTTTCGGTGTTTGTTGGTGAAGGAAAAGAACACGGATCTCATCTTGCTATCCGCCCAGCGTTCTTGGCTCTCGGCCTCTTCCTTGCGTGCTTTGACTGTAGGAATTCGCTTGCAGACCACCATCAAGGCCTCAATCAGTGGTAACAGGATTGTAGCAACATTCGGGAAGTACTTTTCGTCCTTTTGAGTCGCTGAAAGACAACCACTCAGCTGTTGCCAAAGCTCGATGAATGTATTATCATTGTACAGATTGGCAAGAACGGCTTTGCCTTCTTCTGAAATGGGTTTGGCATTTTCTTGCCGCTTGTCATCATCTGTGTTGTCGATCTTGGCCTCGAACAAGTAGTCCAGGGCGGTAAGAATTCTATTGAACTTGGATTGATCCGATCCAGTAGGCGAGAAGTTCGCTAGAGCAGCGTTCTGGGCTGCCATCTCATTTTCGGCATTACCAAGCGCAGTAACAAGAAGCTCGAGTTTTGCGTGAATCGTTTGCCCGAGCTGACGTGCTTGTTTGATCAGTTCATCACTGAGGACATTGTGCGCGTTGGGAATGGCAGACAGGTAGGTCATGGTTGACAGTGTGTCCCGGAATGTCTTGCTAGTACAATCGCGAGCAGAAAGAATGTTCACGACCATGCGCAAATTTTCTTGTGGAATCTCAGGTGGAACAAGTCCTCGAGGCTTCTTCGCTTCATCAGTAATATTTGCTGATTTGAGTTCAGCTGATGGAGCCTCGGCAGAATCATCGGCGGATGCCTCAGTGCCTGTCATCGTCGTATCTTGCTCTGCTGGCAATTCAGAATCTGCGTGCGTCTCTTCAAGTTTCTTGGCTTCCTTCTCTTCTTTCTCCTTGCGAAGTAGATTGTTGAGCGGCATAGTAATGCTTGAGAGGACAGAAGCCAGCTGTTCCATGATAGGAACATTGTTGATGACAGTGTCCCGATCGAGAAGGCTGAGAAGAACATTGATGGGGTATCTGAGCGATTTGGTCTCTTTGCTCTTGCCCTTTCGAACAGTTTTCGCTCGTGCAATTCCGAATGCCTCATTTTCGGTTAGGAAGAACTGGGGGACGTGATTGATGTATCTGACCAAGTCCACCAGAGCAGCAAGAGTTTGGCTGATAACAGTGGTCGGATTTGCATCAGAACCTGGTAGGACTGGAGCTTGTTGAGTCTTGCGAGAAGATTGCGGAGTCTTCGAAACACTCCCCGTCTGCTTGGCACGTAGGGTCAGATGAGTAAAGCTGCGTTCAACTGCACTCAAATCTGAGCTGCCATCTTGTAAGATTGAGAGGAGACCGCTGATGACATCTTGCCGCGTTTGACGGTTACCACAAGCATTCCGAAAGATTCCAGATAGACTACTGCGAGCATTACCGGCCACTGGTACAAATAGGAGACGCAATAGAGTCGCCACGCCTGCCTTGTCTATCATTTGCACAATGGCCCGCCGCTGCGAGGACGTGTCCGCTTCCTCATTCTGGTCGGCATTAGGATCTCGTCCAGAATCTCTGTAGCCTCCTCGATAAGATTCAAGGCCTAGGTTTCCGAATAACCGAGAGGGATCTACCGCTCTACGGCGATGATGTCCCCCCAAAGCACGGGCTTCGGCAGCAATTTCAGCAGGTAAAGACGCTAGCATGTCGTCATCCGCTTCGGCCAAAACTGTTGCACGAAGGGTAGGATCTAGAGACGCCATGAAGCTGGCTGGATCCATTTCCTCTGGTTGAGCAGCAATACCAGAAGCTTGTGAACGCCGCCGGGCTTCTTCGCGCTCGCGCCGACGTCTTTCTTGAGCTTCTTGTTGAACAATCTCTTCTCGAATGTCCGGGGGGAGGGCGTCCAGAAACTCGCTGCTTATGGCTGTTGGTTCTTCGGCTTCGCCAGACTCGCGCGCAGTTGATCTTTGCTCAACATACTGCTGGGCAATGACTTCTTCACGCATCTCTTCAGGAAGCGCCTCCAGGACTTCGACATCAATCCCAAGCGATGTGATGTCGACTTGTCTACCACGAATGTTTGTATAGACCCTCTGGACTTCTGCTGAAGACTGTGTGGAGTCTGCTTGCTGAACTGTCGTTTCGACGCCTTGCATGGCCTCTGTATCTCCAACTAGGCTGTTCTCTGTCTCTACCTGCTTGTCCGCCTCGCGTTCTGCACGCTCGCGAGCTGCGGCGGCTTCAGCTTCGGCCTTCTCCGCAGCTTCGCGTTCCTCGCGTTCCTCACGCTCTTTACGCTCTTTCTCTTCGCGCTCAGCCTGTTGGCGGTCTCGTTCTTCTTGTTGTTTCCTCTCCTCTTCCTTGCGGATTCGATGAGCTTCAATGGCCGGACCAACAAGCAGACGTAAGAAGGCACCAATCACAAACAGGCACTTCTGAGCATGATCAGAACCAAAAAGAAGCTTGGCTTCATCCTGCCAGCGCTGTGTCGTGGGAATTGGCTCAAACGCGACCGCCGATCGAGCATCGCGAATGCTACTGGTTGGATGAGGGGGAATATGGCCGCGATGAGGGAATGATAGGTATTCAAGCTCGCTCATGCGACCCATAGGACCGTGAAAGTGTGGCAGATTTGGAGGCATAGCGTTCAAGGAGATGGAAACGGTCCCATCCGCGCCAGTCTGAAGTCCAAGTGGTTGACCTCCGGAACCCAACACATTGATTAAATTCTCAATGTATGCAAGTGGATTGGGATCATCTCCAGCCACATGAAGACCCAGTCGGTCCCTGACATCGGTTTCAATTAGTCTGCGTACGTGCGCTGCGGCCTGCACATTGTCAAACCCAGAGTTGGTTCCGCTTCTTGTTTCATCATGCGCGACTCTAGATCTAGACAAGAGCGGATTTGTTGTGTCGTTGGCAAGGCGACCAGAATGAGCTCCAAGGCGCCCATTAGCATAAGACCTGTAACCTGGGGGGTATCCTGACACGACAACGTTATCATGATGAGGAATGGAAGTAGTCCATTGGTGTCGATGACCCCGATGATGAGCATGACGACGGTGAGAGTGAGGAGGCCAGAAATTGAATGGGGCGCTGTCGTTGTCCGCATCATCAACATCATAACCCGCACCACTCAGATCCATCTCCTCTTCCTCATCGTAATCTTCACCATCTTCTTCGTCACCTTCATCCGAGTCGTTGTCATCGTCTTCTTCGAGGCCGTCTTCCATGTCAACGACATTATGTCTCAAGGCATCCATAGCGCCGGCCGCGAACTCGTTATCTTCGATGTCATCGTCAGAAGCAGATTCTCCTTCATCTTCGATCTCGTGGACATCTTCAAGATCAGCATAGTGATCTTCGGTCTCGTCTTCGTCTTCCCATTCGTCCATGTCTTGACCCTCATCTGCGCTTGCACCATCATCGTCAATAATCTCTTCTAGAATCTGAATTTCCTGCTCATCGTCTTCGTCGTCAGACTCTACCGACTCCGAGTCATCCTCTTCCTCGTCATCGTCAATCCGATCATGATCCAGGTCGTCTTCTTCTGAGTCGTCGTCATGGTCATCCTCGAGATCAATTTGCAGTTCCATGGGGACGTCACCTGGAATCCCTTCGATGGGGCCGATACCCTCCATTTCTTCATCTTCATCACTGATGACATCTTCGCCATGAATGTGATCGTCTTCATCATATTCCATGTCATCGGCGTAGGCATTCTCAAAGGGATCCTCGCCATCATCCTCATCGCTCGACGTGATCGATTGTTCGGACTCGTCATCGCCATGATTTGGTTCGAACATACCTAGTGTCGAGTTTCGAAACAAATCTGGTGTTTCCTCTCGCACTTCACCTGTATCAGATACCGAAGTTGCGGAAGAGATATCGTTATCATCAGTTTGCCCTGATGTTGTAGACAAGTCCGATGTCATAGACAATTCGATGGCTGTGTGGGTTAAAAGATTTAGAGGGCGGAGAATGTATTTAACTGCTCTGTTCGCTCCTGAGACGTTCAGGTCGATGTCCAGTATGGCTTGATTAAATGCGGCAATGAAATTTTTCTCGAACATGATCTTCGCAAGTTGTTTCTGGGTGGGAATCAGACTCGGATTTGATGCGTCCCTTGAGGAGCGATGGAGGAGGTCTTGCCGAGCTGCAAGCATGCGGTTAAACATGTCGGCAAGCGCAAGAAGTTTAGGGTACTTCGTCTCGGCGGACTCTACAGAGAATGTCGTGTCTCGAAAGGCTTTGAGAGCATGCTCAAGAACAAATCTTCGCACGAACAACAGATCAGGCTCATCGTCGGTATCAAATGCTTCGCGACGGCCGTTCGGCCGCTTTTCTGAAGTTCGCGAGCAAAGTGCGACGACAACTCCGATCGCAGCGTTTGACGTCGATGCGTTCTTGTCCGAATTTATGTCGTCCGCGTGCTTCAATGAGACTTGAGGGATAAGGACATTCAACAAGTAATTCAACACCCCAGAGCGAGGTTTCGACGGTGTTGCAGCCTGTGGATCCGATCGCCGCGAGAAGTTGATGAATTCGACCTTCGTGCGGTTATACGATTGCAGGAGTTCTGTAAGTGTATTCAGAAGAAAGCAGCGGTACAGAAAGATCGGATGATCTTCTGCTGTAAATTTTCGCTTTTCATCAGTAACGTCCTTGGCTTCATCCAGCTCAAATCGCTTGCCAGAGTTATTTGATGGAGGATCATCTGTAAGCATTTCCACGTCTTTATCCACCTTCTTCGATTCTAGTTCACTGCCAACTGACTCTTTGCTCTTGTCGGTCACGTCTTTGTAGGCAAGTAACTCTGAGAGCAGGAAGTGTATCACACCATCCGGGTTCTCTACCACTGGCGCTTTGACTTCCAGACCTTTCGGCTTGTCGAGAAGATCTTTGTCTACCATGTCTTCCTTGGCTTCAACAGATTGTGAAGCTGCATTTTCTTCGTGGGCACCAGACTCTTGCACCTGTGAGCTTTCATCCTTCTTCAGAGCAAGCTGAGGACTCCCAAGTTGTCGGTCGTATCTTGGTAGCATCACTAGCTCGTTGGTGACGTCAACAAACAGTTCAGGATCTCTCAGAACCAGGTGAAAGAGCTGTCGAGTGTAGGCTGATGGTTCGACCCCACGAGACTGTCCCGCAAAGAACGCCTTGATCTCAGTCCGCATTATTTGTCGGATTGACTCTTCGTCTTCAACCACATGACGTAAGACCAACATAATCGCAGCTTGAATTTTTTCATCGACCATTCCATGCGTGAGTAGTTGTCTGATCATCAAGGAGAGACCGGCCATGTTGCGCCTCTCTCCTAAAGTCTTGGCCATTTGCCTGTTTCGCGTGAGGATGAGTATGACTCGAATGACGGCAAGCCCAAAGTCCACTTCTTGGCCAATCTTAGGTAATAAGTTGAGCATAATCCCGAACAGCTCATATTTCTCGTCCTTGCTTATCATAGGTTCTACTAGAGCCGCAACAGGCTCATAAACTGGCGGCGGTTGGTCCACTGAAGGCGGGTTCCAACTGACCTTATGTGGTTGGGCATCCTCAGAAAGTATTCTCTCGATGATCAAGAGAACATTAGATATCCACGAGGCGTGCTCTCCAGTTTTGCGGCTTTGGGGAATTTGGAGGAAGGTGAGCAAAGATGCAAAATTTTCTTTGAGCGTTTCTTTGGCCGCTGCAAAAAGTCCGGGGTCTTGAAGCAGAAGACCAAGTAAATGCGCATATGATGCGACGTCTTCGTGAACGTCTTGAATGTCATTCCCCTGGAACGATATCAAGGAGTTCATCAATGTTTCAATTGCTTCGCTGCGGTGTTCTTCGGATTCTTCACCTTTGGAGACAGCAGCAATAATCACATCGGCCAGCTCAAACGTCAAAGATTTTGTCTTGAAGCTGCCAAGAATCATGAGAGATCGATCCATGATGTTGCTCTTGATATTAGACCGCTCTTGATCAAGATCTTCAAGGGTAGTAATTTCGGAGTCTTGTGCACTCTGTGTTTCGTGAGATGTAGTCTGTGGTTCGGCTTCAGTAGCCTCTTCTGCGACTTCGCCAGCATCCACGGCTCCCATGCGAGAGATGATTTGTCTGACAAGATCTGTGCTGTCTCCTTCGACAGGTGACATTGAAGATTGCAGAGAAGGGGTGCCCTCAGTAAGAGGTTCACTCGAATTTTCTTCCGATGTCCCTCCTACACCTTCCTCAGGAGGGAGCTCACTCTCAGGAATAGGATTACGCAGAAGTGACGGATCGCGAACGTAGGCGCTGCAATACTCCTTTGCTGCTGCATAATTGTCTGCACAACGGAAAAATGCCTCCTTGGCAAGGTCTTCGGCAACGCCCAGCTCAGCGGTGAGGCGAGTCAAATGGTCTGGTTGTCGCATCCTCCAATGCTTGCGGCTGGCCTTCGTTCGGACCGAGACAGTATCAGCTCGTTGGGTGGCTCCATGTTCACCCTGGCTGTCCAACACATTCTTCAAGATAGCACAAATGTGTTTCACAGTCACCGGGCTTGCCTGGTCAATCAAATCGGTCTCCCACATTGGTTCGATAGCTTTAATGCCATCAGTCCTCAATTCGACCAGAAACTGTGGCTTGGAAAAATAGTCTGGGCTGGTTCTGTCCCTTTCCCCGCGAGCCATTGTTTCCGCTTGAACAGAATCAGATACTTGCTTCTGACTGGTGATCTGACCAAGAAATCGAAGGATTGCTTGCAAGCCCTCGAATGAGCAACGATGCCCGCCCTTAGGTCCTCGTATGTTCACGTCCTCCAAAGATTCTGGCCCACTAACGATGCTGCGTTGGAATAGATCCATTGCGATTTGGCTGAGTTGTTTCAAACCACCAAATTTGCGGAAAGCTTGCAATACGAGACTCAAAATTTGGGGGCCAGGGCGATCCATGGAATCCGCTCTCCTATCGATGAGCGCCTGTGTAACCAAGGAAACCGAGATGTAGCGATAATAGTCAATCATCTTAACAGACGATTCCGAAGGTAGCTTGTATTCTAAGACGCCCACAAGGGCTTGTGCGATGTGCTCGGCGACGGTAATTGAGTTCTGTTTATGATAGGATTCTGATGGGGCGCGTTTCATCAGAAGAGATTTGCCAATCATTTGAAATGATGAACCTGTGCTCGCTGGGATGTGGTTTAGTAGGTGCCGAATCGCCGTGAGATTTCGTTGTTCAGTGGAAATGCGAGATCTTTCCGTCGAACCAGAGTCCTCGGCCGATGAGCCATTTGGAAGGCCATTTTCACCGAACGAGTCGTCGATGCCTGGCATATCAGGATGTGCAGAGTGCGAAGCACTATTCATTTCGCGCATAATGTCAACATTGTTCGCCGGACCTTCTTGAGCAATCTTGGAGTGCAGATTAGTATGAGTGGAAAGCCAAGCCCGAGGAGCGTTCTTCTCCAATAATGTCGACTCCCAGATGCAACGAGCCTGGAGCTTGCCAAGAATGTCAATAATCTCGACATACATGTCAGTTAAGTTGACCGCGGCAAATCCATTGGGCGTCGAGCGGGATCCATGCGCTGAGTTCGGTAGGCATTTGGCGAGAATGAGACTCAGAACTTGAACAATGAGCAAGTTCTGCATGACTGTCGACCCCTGACCGATAGCTTTGCGCTGAACTTCAGTAAAGTCGCTCTTACTGTCCGCGGGTGTCACAAATATAGCAAAGAATGACGACTCGGATGGATGCGCGATCAGTACATCGAGCTCACGCAAAGCTCCAAGTAGTCGGCGAACGAGGCGTGGAAGAACCATATGTGGCTTGTCTTCAACAAATATTTGAAAGATTTTGACCAACTTCTGAGCTGCTGGTGAGTTGCCAAAGTCGTAAGGTAGCATAGGAGATGTGGCAAGGTCAATGAGCTTGTCAATGCCAGGAGTTTCAGAGAATGGCTGAACCAGCTGTGGATTCGAGAAAAACCCGAGCAGAAACTTGCAGAACACCAAATAATACTCCATGTTCGTTGCACGCTTGGCACCATTTTGAGAATCATCTGTACGCCCATGAGGGCCCATATTATCTGCGCCAATGTCAAGAGCTTCCACTTGCGATGTTTCATCTGAAACTGATGTCACCCCAGCCACGCCCCCCATCTCCACGTCCGCCGGTGACTGTATGATAGCAAATGAAGCTGGGCCAGATACTGATAATGGGGATGACGAATTTGCTTGGAGATTAGTCCTGTCAGGCATAGGATGGCCTTCGTCATCCCGGAGCAAAAGTTCTATTCCAGTTCTACCCATATACCTGTGCCTATTGGCAAGCAGAGCGGTCATATTCCAGACAAGTTGTACTATGTCCGACTTTAGTCTAGGGTGGTGGCGCGTGAGTTCATCGAATTGGGCCCCAAGACTTTCAACTTCGTCAGCGTCTGAGCTCGCCATGGCCTTGACATGGGGCGAACTCAAGAAGACAAAGAAGAAATATCTCAGCGCTTTGGACTGTCGCAACTGATTCAGACCCACGTCGTTGAGGCAAATTGTGCTGAATCCCAACGGAACACTGCTGATGGCTTCCACAGAAGGTAGAATACCTTGAGAAAGCCTCTCTTCCATTGCCAGTACAGCTTTGAGGTGGCGTGCGTTGGCAGATGATGTACGTTGCTCAGCATGTGGACCAAGTTCATCGGGCACAGATGCCTCAGACGATGTTGCCTCAGTTATGGGGGGCTCGAGATCTTGAACGTCTCCAGCTGCTGGAGCGGGATTGGACTCTACAATCTTTCGCTGTATAACGGTCTCGAGGAAGGTTGTCGTCAGGCCAGCTTCTGCGACCGCAGCGAAGCTAGTTGGCTCGGCATTCAGAAACTCGCTGAAAACCCTGATTGCTCCACACCAAACAGCACTGCCATACAAAGCTGGTTTTGCGACAACTTTCCGAAGGCTGGCCAACATTTCTGCAGACTCGATCAGATTGCGCAGGAGGCGGTCGAATCCTGCCGCACCGATGCCCATTATATGGCTAATGAGGCGAAACAGGGTTCTGAGAGTTTGTTGTTGGGTGAAAGGAATCTTGTAGTCGGTGTGCTGCGTCTTGTAGTCAAGTAGAAGGCCCTTGCCAGCATCACAGTCTGAGGAGGCAAGGTCGATTTCATGAACAAGCAATTCCGCTGTAACGTCAAGACCTTTCGCGGTGACAAGGGCTGGGAATGTATCTCGAGTGTTGTAGACATAAAGGTCGAGAAAGTTTACAATGCGCTGGTGATTCTGCTCTGCAGCTGGCGTTCGAAGGCGAAGGCCATCTACCAGTATTTCAAAAAGTCCTGCGGAGGCCAGGCTTTCGGCCGCTCGCGGAAAAGTCCTGGGCAGAGTTGGGAGAAAGTTGAACAGGGCATCACGATATTCTCGTTCCCATTTGTCTTCTATGATCTTACCTTCTTCGCTCATGTCCGCAACAAACTTTCGAAGGACGTAAGAGAGAGCTCCATGGCTGACATTGACGTCAAAGCTGGACAAGACTTCCATCGCCTTGGCCTTGTAGTTCGTCAAGGCTTCGAGAGTTGCTAGAGCGAATGCCTGTAGATATTTTGGTACAACAGCGTTGTTGATGCCAGGGGTATGGATGAGGTCGCGGAGCTGGTGCGGCAGCTGGCTCTGACGGGGAGCGCCGATATCCTGCCAAAGCACTTTTTCTTGAAGCATGTGCTCTGGGTAGATGTGCGCGAGGTTGGCAATAGCTAGAATGCGGACAGCAACGGCCTCGTGTCGATCTGAGGTCGATCCTCGGAAAGCACGAGCAGTCCTTAGACGGCAGAGTAACTCGTAGCGGTGAGCTTCCGGTACGGCAGCTAGAGATTCTTTGATTACGTCGACAAAGCTCGAGGTATCGAGTGTGTGGGTTGAGACCTCGAAAACAGCCTTCTTGGTCTGTCTGCTATCAGACGCGTGTGTGGGAGTCGAAGATTCAGCATCCGTGGTAGAGTACGGGCGCGATTGGGTCGGAGGTGCTTCCAACGCAGACGTGCGTCGTACAGGCGTGGGGCTGGCTGGGTCGCTGAATATCTCAGGAGCTTGCGGCATGCTCTTTTCAGTCGTGGAAGTGGTGTCCTGGGGGTAGGATATCCAAGCTGTACCATAGATTTCCTTCAATACACTATCTGAGTCCTTGTAGACCAAGGAGACAAGGTCTGGTGCAAAGGCCGGGGAGGTGGTGGATGTCACGCCAGTCTCCTTGTTCTCGGACTGTTTTGCGGATTCGCTCGGGTTCTTTACAAAAGGTTGTGCAAGCTTTTCAACCTTGGCCAGGTCTAGTTGGTAGTGCTGTTGAAGTAGAGGTTGCAGGATGGGAGGCAGGTGACCGCCAACCGGCATATTCCTGAGGCGCGAAGCCGAATATCGGCCTGCAAGTCTCAAGCTGAGCCGCAGCGTAGCTGCAACAACAGACAAAGTTGTGCAGTTGAGGAGGTGGCCAAGAAGGGCACTGCTGGCATACAAGCTCCTATTCCCGCAGTTGTCGACCAAGAGTGTGGAAAATGCAAGGATCGACTCCAGCAGCACCCGATCACCATCATCAGCGAAGCCCAGGTCTTTCAACTGCTTAGTGCTTTCCAGGCCATGGGGATATTGCTGAGTCAGGTGTGCAGTGAACTCGGTAGCCCCGCTAGCAATGTCGCAAAGGACGGTACAAGCAATGCCGCGGGCCTTTTCGGGCGACTGGTCCCAGGCATAAGCCTTGACCACAGCAGCCAATATGTCATCGAAGCGGTTGAGGAGAGGTATCCAGTGGTAGAGGTCACCGCGTGGGAAAGGCCATGACGCAGGAAAAGAGTCGAGGTGGCGAGGTAGCTGCCAAAGCGGAATTGAGATCGAGGTTTTGATAAAGCTTGATGTGGCGGGTGACTTGGTGGAGGTTAGAGATTAGAAACGCGTATTAGTGGCAGACAGGGTACTCACCAGCGATGCTTCGTGCTTTGCCGACTGAATTTTCCTAATCTTCCCCATGGCGCCAGCTGCTACCGTAGGAAGCGGCCTGCGCCGCTGGCAGGAAGAAGGGTTGCGCCCTCAGCGCGGAGGCCTATGTGTTGGGTACTACAACAGGGCGGCGCTGATCGACCGGCCAGAGCAGGCACAAGTCCGAGACAGAAAAGTCCTCAGGTCGAGATCAGGGTCGAATAGGTGCATGCAAGCCAAGGACAAGCCAGCAGCATGAAAGCGCAGCGGGAGACGTGTAGCAGGTCTCGAAGTTGGCGGAACAAGAGCGACGCCCTTTCAAGACGTGAGGAGTGAAGTGTTACGGAAAGGCAAGGGACGAAGCGGCGTGCAGGCTGCTTCTTCAGTTGCTCGGCTGAAGTGCTGATGGGCAACTTGGGTTCAGGGATGGGCAAGGGCCGAGATGCAGCGCAAGATGAGAAAAAGCGTCAAGGCGTCGGTGTTTGAGGGCGCAGGAGCTATGACATACGAAAGGCGCCGCGCTTGCTACACTGTCCGCGGGCGAGGCGGTTCCGATGCCTTGCCAAGCATCGCCACATGTTTCATCATGCCAGCTGCGTTTCAACTGCTCGAATGCTTGTGTGATGAATTACATTATGCACGTGCGGATCCGCTGCGGGACCGCCCCTATGCAACTCTACGGTCAACTAAAGTACAGTCCTTCTTCGTATCTCATGCCCTTCTTTACCCAATGCAGACTGTAACCCTAAACAACGCCAGTGATGCACTGTACATGTACAGGAAAAGCTTTAAAACATCGCATATCCAAGAATCACGAGAAGAATGGCAGACAGCGGATATTGTCGAACGCTGGTCGACGCTTCGTTCGCAAGTGGTGCAGCAGTAGTTGCAGCTGGCACAATTCCCGTTGGAAGTGAGGGGGATGCGGCCTGCGTAATTGATGTGAGAGTGCTAGCAGCACTTTCATATGTCTTGGTCTGAGACGTTATTTCGGAGGCCATGCTTGTCGAGGTGTTGGACGCAGACGGTGGCCGTGTGCTTTGACCAGATTCCCGTGAGGAGATTGATGATTGGATGGGTGAGGTCGGAATCATGCTTGACGGCGAAAGTGTCGAGCTCATAGCAAGTGTTGATTGGGCACTTGACGGCACAGTGGTGACGCTACTTGTCCTGCTTTCTGATGTACTTGTCTGAGCGTTTGGTGCGACGGTGCTGCTGGCCTCAACCGACGATACTGACGAAGTATATAGTGGATTGGCAGAATTAGTCAATTGTGATGTAGTTAGAGTTAGAGGAGCGGCGCTGCTGATCGAGGTTTCTGGAGCAGAGTTGATTGGTGAGGGGGGTACAGCTGAAGATGCTAGTGTGTATTGGGGCCCAGCAACCGTTGTGGAAGATTGCGGGCCATTATACGGTTCCAGGGCCGAGCTCAAAATGGAGAGGGCGTTGGGTGGGATGCTTTCTGGAACCGTAGACGATGTTGGGACTGCCGCTGATGGTGGTACAGCAGAGGAATGAGTAGCGAGAGCAGCACTAAGCACCGACAGGGCATCGGGGGTTCCAGGTTCCTCCGTCACCAAAGACCGGGGAATGTCAAGGCTGGGGCTGGGCAAACTGCTTGCCGATGTGATCACTGGAGGAAAGGGTACCAGGGATAACGCAGTATTGAGCACTGAGAAGTAGAGGCGAGTTGTTTCTGAAACACCAGTCAAGGCAGTGCTCGTGATTGTTGGGTACGCAACAGGCGTGGATGTCACGCTCTGACCAGCGTATGCCCAAGTTGTGGAGGAATTTGCTAAACATTCATCAGTTTTGAAGAAGACTTGGAAGCCCATTGCCCATGCCCACTTACCAAATGCTTCTACTCCGGTACTACCAACAAGGCCTATGACTGTGGCTTGCTTGACACGCATCGTCATCCTGCCTGGCACGCTGGCCCACGTTCACACTAAGTGCGGAGCTTTTGCGAGACTCTCGGAGATCAAGATGGGTGACTGTACGGTGGAGGAAAACAAACTACTGCAGGAGCAGGCATTACTACGATTACATGGCTTACAAGAAGTCGGTGGCTGGCCGTGGACGACTGAGGTCTGGAAGATGACCGAGGGCTGGGGCAAGGTTTGTGGCAAGCGCGTCACAGAGCAAAACTAGACAAGGGATGCGTCGCATGGTACCCACCGCGACTACTAAGGACGCGGTGGCACTTGCAACGCTGCATTGTGATTGCACGGAGGCCGTAAGGCAGGAGTGCGGAAGGGGCTGGGATGGCTGGGCCCGCCTTAGGACACGCGCCACCACGCTATGGCTGGCACTTGAATGCCCAATCATAAGGCGCATCTGACATGAAATTCGTGATGTTTATGCCCCAGCAAAGTGAAAGAAGAACATATGAGCTCGTTGTTCAGCCGCATTGTCCATTCGAAATACATAAGGTCAGGTCGACTGGGAATATAGGGGGTGTCCCAATACGGTGGTGTCTTTGGGGCCACTTCGCTTGTGGAACACCACATAACGTAAATGCTCCATGGGCTTCTGGCACGCCCTGCCCTTCTCTTACAAGAAGGCCTGAAAAAACACTTAATATTGGTCAGCGTGGATCGGGCCGTCTGGGACGTGGTAATTTCAGGGATTTCGAGGGGAGGTCAGACAGCAGTTGGACTAAAAGTGCATCTACATAATTGTTCGGCACAGGTCTGTGAAACATTTTTGCTCTCATCATGCAACGGGGGCCAGATACGCTAGGAAAACAACCTACCGTCAGAGCGAATCATCCAGTTTTCTGCTTCTTGCCGAAGAAGGAGTGCAGTGATCTCTGCTTCTCGTCGTGCTGCGCGCTGCCAACACCTCCTCGTGTCCGCTTCAGGCCTTTGAGATGGACTGTGCTATTTACAGCCAAGATGGTAATTTGGAATGACGGTGGTTTTGCAGACATGGCCACGCCCTCTATGTCAAGTAGTCCGTCCGTGGGCGAGGTGCTGCATGCACCGGTTCTCGTATTTGGCTCATTTCCGGTTGCGGTCGCCTTCCCTGTACGAAGTTCTCCCGGTGCCGTTACTGCGGCGTTTGAAACAGTATCCAAATAGTTTGGGGCGGTCGATTGACCGGCGGACGTTACAGGTGCACAATCGCCGTTGGACTTGGGCCTGAGTGCCTCACTAGGATCGACCACCGGCGAACGAGGATGGAATAACAACTCGAGGTATGCAGTATTTGACCATCCGCCAAGGTGTTCGATACTTACGTTGCCGTGGTCACGCAATACGTCCGCAGCTAGCGTAACCGATGACCGTTGTTGACGCTTTAAAATTGCCCGCCAGAGCGACGAAAGTAGCATACCGTGTGAAACGACAGCAACAACCAGTGGCGCCTCAGGAGAAGTATTGGTCAACAAAGGTACAAGATGAGTATCCAAGAATGAATCCGCGCGAAGGCTCATAGACTCTTTCGTCTCCATCGCCTCAAAGACTGCTTGATCTTCGTGTTCCGCGAGGTGTACATTTTTCGTTGGAGTCTTGGTTGTGCTTGTGCGAGTCGTAAATGGCTTCCCCTCGTATGTCCCAAAGTCTTGCTCGCGCAACTCCGCACATTCCACGACTGGCAACGCGTCGGCTGCCAGGGACGGTTGCGCGGCGCGAACAGCCCATGCGGTTTTCGACGCGCGGCTGAGGTTGGAGGAAAAAATATGGGTGAAAACTACACCGCTATTGGCAAGGTATGTCCCAAGTTTCTCGGTCTGTAAGACGCCATGGTTGGTAAGTGCTGAGTCTCTGCTGCCGGCGCTGTCACGAATATCAGCGACGTCCGGCAACGCTCGACAGTCACAACTCACTACAACCCTGCCACATTGTCCACAGTCTCACCATGCCGAATGAGAAGAACGCGATGGGATATTCCCTCGCTCATGGAGAGGATATTCAGCTCATGTTTGCTTGGTGTAGTGAAGTGAGGAGAGAATATGCGAATGGCTGACGAAGTGCGGCCCACGGCCAGAACTTTGTTTTACGCGCTAGCGCGAAAATGGTGAGCAGCACAACCGCCAAAGTCATGTCCTGTAGATACTCGACTTGTTAGGGTCGGCCAACAGATTATGCAAATATGATCTCCTCAAAACGCATTCTGGAGCGTAATTTGCAATGGAGAACAATGTGGTTCCCAATGCAATTCACCCTTGGGGGAGACTCGATTTCCCTTGCACCGCGCCCACCACGGCACAGCAGCCTCACAGTGTGTAGATGCGAAAACTGGCACAAAGCCTACTTGACCCATCGCTCAGTCATTTTCAATCATCGATATCTGATACTTTGGGTTGACTGAACGGAAAAATGAAGTGATGTCTTGCGGCGAAGTGAAGATATTTGACAAAAGGTCCGATAGCCTTTTCAGATAAAATAACCACGATCCGACAATACATGTTCTTGACCAGTGGCCGCTTGCTGTCATGCACTCAGTCTGGGGCATCCCTTGGGTCATCCTTTAACTCCATCATGTCAGGCTTTGAAGCTTCGCCTCCAACTACCGTGTCTTGCCTCGCACTTGCTGCCAATCTAAATCACTGACCAATGATCTTAGCTTGCCTACACCGCATCGACTAATGATCATTTTCCGACTCATCACCTTGACTGATAAATTGTCACACTCGTTCTGGCAAAAAGGGAACGACCTTTTAGTGACTTCGATCTCTCCAACAATTTCTTAACAGCCGCGATCCAAATGGGATCCATCTTTGGTCTTCAAGATACCCGCAGTGATGCCACAATAAACACGGTGTTAAGTGAGACGTCTCTACCTCCTTTTGGACCTGAGAATGGACAAAATAGGGGTAAAATAGCCGTGTCAGGAAGCATCTCCAGCTCAGATCTGGGGAATCAACCATGTTCGCTAGAAATTCACGAAGAAGCCCAGCTAGACATGGATGAAGGTCAACAGATTGCAATTAATGCTACAGTAGATGATTTGGCCTTGAAGCATACCTCAGTCTCTGCTGTCCAGACCTACGATCGCGGCCATCACAGCTTGGGTGCGAGTTCCTCGGCCGACTTCTTCGATTTGAATAACCGCCAACGTTCGAATCGTGAAGGCACACATGATACAAGTGATGTCTCCGAAAGTGACTACGAACGTTCGGATGATGAAGCGGGTTTGTGGCAAGCTGAAGACATCCCAAATGCAGCTGGTAAGACAAAGCTCAAACCACCTGATTCTGGCGAGTACTAAAAGTGAGCGTCAGCAGGAACGCCATCAACAGGATATGATTTTCGAGCTCGAAGAAGTGCATATATTCTGAGCACATATATTGATTGCGACAACAGTGGCAATTACGATCCAGACCATGATGAAGCAACCCAAAGAACTGCGCCACAGCCAGCCACGTTAAAGCGCAGATTCAAACCCTTTTACTCTAGGGGTCGACAGTCCAGGGACCGCTCTGCAAGGAAAAAACTTAGTGTGTTGGCTGCACGACAGTCAGGACGCTCTTTTGGGGTCGTTCTGAAGCTCTCGAAAAAGCATTGTGAAACTATCGAGCGACAGGGCCATGTGGACAACTGGCCCGATCCTGATCAGCCCTGGAATATCCTTGCGAAGACTATAATCACCAAGGATGACTCAGATGTTGATGCTGACTGCTATAGTAATACATCGAATCGCAACGGAGACAATGATAATGAGAGATCCCGACAGCTCTACAGGAGAACTGGATTGCTGCTGCGCTCATATCGCAAGAAACGGCCGCGGAAAATTGCAAGATACAATGCAGAAGATTTTGTAGGTCATCCTGCTGCACGGGGCTGTAAGAGTTGTTATGAGCACGGTCTGAGATGCACATTGCTCGAACCAGGAGCGGAGTGGCCCTGCTACGACTGTGATGATGAAGGATTTCCATGCGAGCTAGTTGTTTCTCCCACGAGAAAACGGCCTTGCGAGCATTGCCGAAAGAAGCGCGTGCGATGCTCGTACACCGATACACAAAGCGACCACATGGCAGATTGCTTACAGTGTCAAAAGTCTGGAAAAGAGTGCTTTGCTGGGCCCGCCTTTGATATCTACCGCGCACGGATGATGCCTGACGGAATGCCTCCCAAATTACAAGTCGCGGAAGCTAAACGACGTTTCAAGTCGTGCGCTGCGTGTAGGCGAGTGAGTGCCGAGTGCTCTCTTCTCGCATCTTCAAATCCACCTCCATGCAACAGGTGCACGGCAGAGGGCACAAGATGCACCTTTGAACGTGTGTACCGCAAGAAGGCTCCGCAGGTCTCACCTCCTTACCCAGTCACCCAGCACACAACCACAACCAAGAACATCCCAGCTCTCGCACACAACCCTCCTCCCATCAACCACCCCCAGTCAGCTCCACCCCCACTCCCAACCCTCCAACCCACAGTCATCTCCACCGTCTACGCGCACCCCATGGCCTTCCTGCACAACTCCACCCGCGACTGCACCTGGTGCACACTCCCCGTCCCCGCCGCCCTCGGCTACCCCAAGCGCCGCGTCAAAGTCCTCGCGCGCCACGCCGCCGGCCTAACCACCTACACTGAGCTCTCGCCCGGCCACGCCGCGGCCGGTAAACCCCCGACGCGTATGTGCGTGCGCTGCACGACGCTGCGCGCCCGCATCGCCCGCTGCCCCCACGGGCCGCTGCAGCCCATCCCGCCCGCCCAGCGCCTCGCCAGCATCGAGGCCAGCCTCGCGCGCCTCACGCCCGCGCTGCCCGCCCCGCTGCTGCGCCAGCTCATGCGCCAGTGGTGCTTTGTGTGTCCGCGGCCTGCGACGCTCGAGTGCTGCTGTGCCGCGGGGCGCGCGCTGCCGGGCGTACTGCATGCCGAGCATCGGGGGGAGCCGGGGTGCGGGTTGCGTGTGTGCGCGTTGTGCGCGGTGTTGCTGAGTGGGAGGGTGCATGACTCGGCGGTGCCGTTGGGGGTGGTGGAGTTGCTGGAGAGGATGCCGGTGCCGCCGAGCGGGGCGTATGAGTATGGGTATCGGGCGGACTTTGAGCTGTTGAGGAGGGATGGGCCGCTGTGGGCGACGTTGAGAGGGGCG
This sequence comes from Carpinus fangiana, assembly GCA_006937295.1. Lineage (NCBI taxonomy): Eukaryota > Viridiplantae > Streptophyta > Magnoliopsida > Fagales > Betulaceae > Carpinus > Carpinus fangiana. The sequence continues at coordinate 1,392,487 of VIBQ01000013.1, read as the reverse complement.
GGGAAGGATGTGGGGTGATGGGGGAATGCGTCTGGTGGGCACAGTTGAGAGTTGATAGTGCTCTTTGCTCTGACATCTGAGGTTAGGAGAAGCTGCATTGGAAGGGAGAGGGATGACGGGCAAAGACTGGGAATGGATGACATCTCGACAAATTTTTTCCATTGCATACTTTGATATTACAACTGTTTCTCCTGTTTCTCGGAGATCGCATAACTTCAAGTCTGGGACTCAGTTAGGCCCATTTCCAGTTCCGCACTTCTCCCCGATGGCAGCGCTGCCACTGCGGATGTAGCAAATCTTCTGCTTCACACAAGCGTCGCTCGTGCAATTGGGAGTCTGCACGCTGCTCTTACGTTCGTACAGGTTATACGTAGAAAGCAACTTGTGATCCCTCTCCATGGCACGCGTGACGCGATCATAGAAAGTCGCATTTAGGGGACTACGCTTTGGCCAATCGACACCCTTGACATTGTAAGTCTTGCGTGTGTCGTACTCAAATTCCCATACAGGACGATGCCACGTGAGCGCATTCGAGATGTTGGCAATATACGTCTGCACGTCCATGACGCTAAAAGTCTTCGCATCGACCTGCAGACGTTGGTAGCCAGCGTTGTAACCCGTCAGCGGCGTGATACTGGGCCCGATGTAGCCCATCTGCAGCGGCTTGGTGTAGTCGACGTCGGTGGTGTTGCGCAAGCCGGTCGCCGGATCGAGGCTGCCGGCAGCATAGTCGTAGAAGATGTGCGCCTGGTCGAGATGCGTGTGGCCCCAGAAGACAGCAGCGATGGTTGCGGGCGAGAAGCGCGCGACGATGCTCTGGAAGAGAGCGCTGGGATTGGGCAGGGCGTTGGCACCATCGTAGCCGGAGAGCACGTGGCCGATGATCCAGGCACGCTGGCCGCGCTTCTCGCAGGCAGTGAGCTCGGTGGCGAGCCAGGAGAGCATGCCCGAGGGGTCGGGGTTGGTGGTGTTGAAGTAGTTGAAGACGTTGCTGCGGTACCAGAAATCAGTGTTGAGCGAGATGACACGCAGGCCCTGAGCAGTAGTATGGGCAAATGCAGCGTAATGCTTCGCAGCGTACTTGGCTTCTGGGTCGGTGAGCCAACCTGCACTGCTCCAGAGGGACGACAGAAGTTTGTAGTTCCAGGAAAAGGCGTTGTCGGTGCCAGGCGCGTTCAACGAGTTGGGAGTGTTGTAGGCCTGCGGAAGGGAATCGTGGTTGCCGAGGGTCGCGTAGATGGGAGAATGACCCATATGGGCTTTGAAGGTTTCGTAGCTCACACGCTCTTCATACTCCACATAGGCACGGGAGAGCTGATCGTTTGCATCATGGGCAACTATATCGCCGGTGAAGATGGTGAATGCAACGTCGGAGCGAGAAAAGAACTTGTCCATTTCTGTAAAGGCGGATATGGCCAGGTCGGCAGGGGTGTCACAATCAAAGTAGCCGAAGCGAGATGCTGGCGCAGAAGGGTTGGAGCTAGACGAGAGAAAGTTCTTGTTAACGGAATAGGGCCTGCAGCAGAGGCCGTTGGTGCAGTTGCCCTCGGAGCCAATGTCGTAGCGAGGGTCGAGATGCCAATCGGAGATGTGGAGAACGTCAACAGTCTTGCCGCTGGGCTCTGGGACGACCTTTGCAGAATCAGGCTTCGGGGCGAAATACTTGCTCTCATCGATAGCGACAACAGCTGGAGCCTTGCAGGCCTTGAACTTGAAGAAGCACCAGTATTGCATGTCCTGTGTCTCCTCGCTCATCATTGCATAAAGCTGGGCCCAGTAGGCTCCCAGACCAGCAGCGTCGGAGTAGAATTCGGTGGCATTGTTGGGTTTGGCGGCGAACTCTGCATGACAGGTCTGGGAGCCAACGCTAAAACCAGAGAACTCGCAGTACCTGATCAAGAGGTTGGTGAAGGTCTTGGGCGATGTAGTCAAGGCGGCCATGTGCAAGATCTCCTGTGTCGCAATGCATTGTGTGCAGTTGTCACCAGCGAAACGACTGGCCTTGGAGTTGATGGCCACTATCTCCCTGTAGAAATAGTGTTCCAGGTCTGCGCCGTTGGTGATGGGCGTTATGGGTGGCGGCAGAGGCGACGTGGTGTCATAGTCGGGAACAGGGCCAGTCCCGTTGTAATGCAGCACAGGACCATTTCCATTTGAGATGAGGTTAGTAGGGGTCTTGTCAAGTCCAGCGGCGGGCTTCTTCTTGTCTGCAGTCCCTTGGGCAGAGACGCCGATGGCAAAGGCAAAGGCAAAGACCAAAATGCGCTTAAGGCCCATCATGGCGGGTCACGGCGTCTGTCTGCGGCAGAGTTGTCCAGCATTGTCCACAGCCAGGCACAAGGCATTGTATTATAGTGCTGATGGTCGCAGCAACGTGCCTGTTCCTGGCCCGGTTGCACCGGCTGCTATGGGGAAGATCGTGCGGGTGACAACGTCCAGCAGAAGCCAATGGCACAAGAGATTCGACACAACGTGCCCAACACTGACGGCGATCGTGCGGGCCAGCTCTCGTCAACTTACCGGACGTTCAACAAATTCTTCCATCCCAGGGTTTCTTGCCTATGGCGTTGGCCACGCTCGCCTGTCTAAAATTTTACGGTCCATACTAATGTGCAACTGCTTTTCGGATATGGTCATAGTAGCGGTGGTGGCCCCCTGTCGTCCATTTCCTTAGCCATCCACTTCACCAGATCCACGCTTACGTAGACAAACGTAAAGCCCCATCTCTGACATACAACAAGTCTCAGCTGTTGCTTGCTGTCAGCTATGTCCTGCATAACATGCTGGTAGCTTCGCAAGCTTCCACAGCGCGACCACTCGACTCAGCCTCGTTACTCAAGCGTTATTGCGCTGACAAGTGCCCCATCGGAACTAAGGTTTCCTGTCGAAAGGGTGTGGGTGCGCTTCGCAAGCTGATGTCGAGATATTGCTAGACCGTAATTTGCTACCGCATTTTCTCATAGAGATGTAGGAGAATGGACATGTGGGATATCGGAGGCTCTAATCTCACAGCCACAGCGGCTGGGCAACATGGTGGGGTACCTCAGCCTCGTCCTCCCACCTCAGTAGGCTTTCGAGTATCTCCCCCTCTTCATGCACATTGGAGTGATGAAGTAGACAAAGTTGGCATGGCCTTATGCATGCACTAAGGGTGCCACTTCCTCCCATTGACGGAATTAGCGTCAACTCCCAGATTGCTTTCTGAAGGCTGGAGCCGTTCCTGGGAACGCCTTATCGGCCTTCATGTCGGGGCTACAACAACGACACGACAAGACGTTCACTGATTTTCACATCGGCGGTGAAGGGCGCGTTCACGTTGGGGATTCCAATGTCACGAACGTTCACAATTACTCTACCTCCAATCCGGAGGGCCATGAGTGCCTGCGCGCGCTGCGGCTGAGCGACCCCAGGACTGATCGTGTGGCTATCCTATCTCGTAAAGACGAGCTACTCGGAGACACCTGTCGTTGGGTTTGCGATGATGCCGGCTTTATCAAATGGTGGCATGACGAGAAAGCTCAAACGTTCTGGATCAATGGCGACCCCGGTAAGGGAAAGACCATGCTGATGATGGCTCTAGTTGACGAGCTGTCTACCCGCCTCAAAACAAGCCCTGACTCAAGCACGCACATGGCCTACTTCTTCTGTCAGGGGACAAGCAACAACGCCAACAACGCATCGGCTCTGCTCCGAGGACTTATCTATATCCTGGTCACCGAGCATGTACATCTCCTTCGACATGTCCAGAAAAGATATGACCAGGCAGGTCCTCAGCTATTCGAAGGTCCCGCCGCTTTGTTCTCTTTACGCACTATCATGATGGACATTGTCCAAGATCTTCTGTGGAAAAGCTTTACATCTTGGTAGACGCTCTAGATGAATGCGAACTAGACCTCGATACTCTTTTGGGATTTATCTCACGCAAGGACCTAAACCTGACTTCGAAAGTCAAGTGGATTGTATCGAGTCGTCCGAACAACGAAAACATATTGCGACATCTCAAACCCACCGTCGGTCAGGCACACATAAGCTTAGAAGTCAATTCGGCGCGTGTCTCGGATGCTGTCGCGGAGTTCATCGATGTTAAGGTCAATTCCTTGGCAATTCAACATGGCTACAACGAAAGCTTGAAAGTCTTTGTAAAGCACTATCTTTCTCACTATGCCGAGGGCACTTTCCTTTGGGTCGCCTTAGTGTGTAGGCAGCTGGCTGAAGCCGAGAAATGGGAGACGAAAGCGATGCTACAAACCTTTCCGGCAGGTCTGGTCCCACTTTATGATAAGATGATGGAGCGCCTTCGTTTTTCCAATAAGACGGAGACGTTAGAACACTGTGAAAAAAACTATTCAAGCTGCCGCGTTAGCCGAAAAGCCTATTAGGCTAGATGAGTTGCCGTTTGTTGCTGATCTTCCTTCAGATGTATTTACAGAACAAGAATACCTGCGGCAACTTGTTCGCAAATGCGCTTCATTCCTACTTATGAAAGACGGAGACGACGCAGTGTATTTCATACACCAATCTGCTAAGGACTACTTCAGTAAAGGCAATGGCTCATCAATCATTGTTTCTGGACAAGCATCCGCTCATGGAAGGATAGTTATCAGATGCTTAGAAACAATGACAGAGTCACTCAAGATGGACATGTGCAATCTAAAGGATCCAGGCATACTGCTCGAGGACTTTGATCAAAGCAAAGTATTTGCAAGCATTCCACCAAGTCTCAGGTGGGCATGCTCCAATTGGGCACATCACCTGCAAGAAGCCGGCACATCTCAATGGGACATGGTGGGAGTCAAAAATTACGGATTACTGCATATCTTTTTCCAACAGGCCTTCATCTACTGGCTTGAATGTCTAAGTTTACTGGGACAAATCGTTAGAGCAGTCGATGTATTGCTCTGGTTAGATCATGTGTTACAGGTGAGTAGATCGGTGATATAAGAGTACAACACGAGATTTGCACTGACCCATACAAGAACGGTGACTCTAGATGGGACCGCCTTTATGATGCAGTACATGATGGTATGCGATTGCTACTCACTTTTCGATCAGCCATCGAATCAGCTCCGCTCCAGCTTTATAGTTCAGTACTGTTGTTCAGTCCCAGCCAGAGTATTACACGGAAACAGTTTGAACATCTTTTAGCTATACCCATGAAAACCATTCGCGTTGGAGAAGACGGCTGGGGTCCATCGCTTCACACACTCACAGGTCATGCCAAAGTTATATGTTCGGTGGTTTTTTCTCCAGATGACCTAACCCTGGCATCTGGCGCTGGGGATTGCACGATCAAAATATGGGATGCAAGAACAGGGACATTACGTTATACGCTTGAAGGTCACTCGGGTCGCGTGTCAACGTTAGCCTTTTCTCCAGATGGTTTACGTCTGGCTTCTGGATCTAGTGACGGTACCATAAAAATATGGGATACGACAACGGGAACTGCTATTATCACTCTGGTGGAAAATACAAGCTATATCGAATCCATCTCATTCTCACTCAATGGTCTAGATATCATCTTCGCAGACTCTACAGGAAAATGCCAAGCATGTAACGCAATCTGCGGGGATATAGTTACTGTTCTAAATCGTGATACTTCCTCGAAATGGTCAACACACGTCCATGATGGCCAGCACTTTGCGTGTATCTATGATGAAGGCACAGTCCACATCTGGGATGTAATAACTGGGATCTTGTTACGGCAAACAAAGCTGGACTCCAAAATCATATGTCTATCACTAGGCTCGATTTCTTCTGATGTTACACAAATTGCAGTTATTTCGATGGGAGACATAATGATCGCGGATACGACCACCGGTGCTCATCTTCAAACACTCAATGGCCATGCCAACGACATAATCATAACAGCCTTCTCGCATGATAATAGTCGAGTAATATCTGGATGCAGCGATGGCACTGTCAGGATTTGGGACGTCGCGACTGGTGTACAGCTCAGTTTACTACGAGGGCATTCAAACTCGGTTCAATCGGTCGCACTATCGCATGATGGCCAGCGACTAGCATCAGGGGCATATGATCTCACTATTAGAATCTGGGATCATAGACTGGGTTGCACAATTGATACTTTCCAGGGTCATTCGGGAATAATCTTGCGTTTGATCCTATCACCAAACGGAGAGCGAGTAGCGTCTACGAGTTTGGATTTCACAACCAGTGTATGGAGTACGACCACGGGTGATTTACTTTACACAATCAGCGAAATGGTCGTATCCCCGCAGGCCTGCACTTTTTCGCACAACAGTTTGTTCCTGGCTTATGAATCCTCTCTCGGCCGCCTTGAGATCTGGAACGCGGCATTTGGATGTAGACTTCATACTTTGCGAGGCCTATCGGACAAAAACTTAAAGTTTAGACCTGTAATTTTCTCACAGGACGATCGCCTCGTCGCTCGTTGTGTTGATGGCAGATTCCTTGAAGTCTGGAACATATTTTCAGAATCGCTGCTTCACGTCCTGGAATGGAGCTCAGGGAAGATCCAATCAATTGTATTCTCGCAAAATAATACGCAAATAGCGGCTGCATTCAATGATGTGGTGAGGATATGGAGTATTGAAACAGGAGGACTTACGTTTTGCTCTGCTGCTCCTCCAAAATCTCTGAATGATGCTGACTCGTTACGGGAGTTTGTTGGCTGGCAACGATTGGATCTTGAGAAGCATGATGAGAACTTTAATTTTCGTAAGGCTCGGAAGGGGCAGTGGCTGTTGCTGAATGAGCACAGGATTCTTTGGCTACCATCAGATATTCGGCCTTCTTATTCGCCAACACAGCAGACACGCTGATACTAGGGGGCATGGGAGGCTGCATGACTTTCATTCGGTTCGATGGGAACGCCCGGTTGTGGCGAGAAGTGCTAGAAGAAAAACCAACAGCGGCAACAGTCGCTTGATAGCCAAAGCTTCCGGGAAAAATTTATTCGTTTCCGTTTTAATTCTCGGAACTTCAGACAATACGAGAAATTTCATGACGATCAAGATTCCAAAATACCATCGCCTCAATGACGAGGCCAGCATTGCATCACTAAATCTTGACACTCGGAAATCCCTGCAGTCCGCAGCAGCTCCCTCCACTGCCTCTCGTTCCGCTCCATTCCTCCCCGTGTCATCATTGCCATTTCTATGAGTGCCTCGAGCTCTGACGGCCTCGAATCAGGAAGCACCATGTCGGAAATGATAATCCTCGACCGCTCCTTATCCATGGCCTTGATGGTGCGTGGAAGAATTCTTCAGCATTTGTTGTCATACCAGTCGTGCATAACGTAGCTCAGTAAATATATCTGAGTACCTATTGCCACCAACTAGGTCAGCTCGTACTCTCGATAAGCCAGACATTCTAAAGAGCAAGAGGTGTACCTTTCACTGGTTGAGGCTCAAAGAAATCGTGCGTCTTGAACTCAAAATGCTCCACTACCATGTCATATCTGACAAGCATCTCGAACAAATCCTGAACAATGACTCGGCCCTGGACACTCTGATGGGTCTTCAGGATGTTCCGCGCTGCCAGCCCGTTCCCACCACCAACGTCGAGAATAGTAACTTCACTCCCCAGATGATTTTTCGCTCGGGTTGCGTAACGAATATGCAAGATCAGACGTACCTTGCTGAAGCGCTCGTCTTGCGCTGCCGTCCTGTTCGTTTTCGAGATATGTCTTTCTAGCAGCGTCCAGACCAGTGAGGCTATCTTGTACGTGCTCTTTACCGTCAATGTGTACGGTAGACATGCTTCCCGAATCGCTGGCTACTTGATTTTAAGGTAGAAGAGTTCTAAGAGATCACCAAAGCAGAAAGAACATATCAAAGGAATGCAGAGGTTAAAGCTGTCTCATATCTGGCCAAAGCCATTGCGAAGTGTGGAGCCAACCCTCGCCCGTGATCAGATCAAAAGGGCAGTCAAGGAAGGAAAATGACATTAGATGAAGAGACTGCTAATTCTGTTATTTGGACTGAGCTTGTACGTGAGATGTTGTGCAGCAGTGCATATACAGAGAAAGTATCAGGTCCGCAAGGGGTCCAGGCACACGCCTGCGGTAAGAGGCGCGGCCTTGGCAGTGCCTCGCCGGACGTCTTGCGCTGAGAGCTTCAACAGGCTGCTACTCATTGTCCGGCCCAGTCCACGCCTGCAACGACAAGACACACCTGTTCCAGCAGGCCTTGTGCAGCTTCTTCTTCTTCTTCTTCTTCCGTGCCTCGTACCCTCCACCCCTGGTGACTCGCCATGGCACCCTCAGCTACATCGGATGCGGATCCCCGCATGATGAAGGTGACGCCGCGCATTCGCTACAACACCATTGGCGGCGTGAACGGCCCTCTCGTCATTCTCGACAATGTATGCACTCCACTTCTAGCTGTATCGCAGCTTGCTAACCCCAGATATAGGTCAAGTTCCCAAGGTTCAACGAGATTGTGTCCTTGACCCTGCCAGATGGAACCGAACGATCTGGGCAGGTCCTCGAGGCCAGAGGTATGCTTTACTCTCACTTATCAATTGTCCAAGAGACTGACAATACGAACAGGCAACCGCGCCATCGTCCAGGTACCGCATATTCCCTGGGTCTGACCCCAAACCCAAGCTAAATATTTCGCAGGTCTTTGAAGGCACGTCAGGCATTGATGTCAAGAGGGTAAGAAGAAAGTCCAGTCATGGCAAAGCCTGTACTCACACGCATCATAGACCAAGGTCGAGTTCAGCGGGCACAGCTTGAAGCTCGGTGTCTCCGAAGACATGCTGGGTCGTGTCTTCGACGGCTCCGGAAGAGCCATTGATAAGGGCCCCAAGGTGCTGGCAGAAGATTACCTCGACATTAATGGCTCTCCCATCAATCCCTACTCGCGAGTCTACCCCGAAGAGATGATCTCGACCGGCATCTCGACCATCGATACCATGAATTCCGTCGCCCGTGGCCAGAAGATTCCCATCTTCTCCGCCGCAGGTCTCCCCCACAATGAGATCGCCGCCCAGATCTGTCGGCAGGCTGGTCTCGTGCAGCAGCCAGGCAAGGACGTCCACGACAAGCACGAGGACAATTTCTCCATTGTCTTCGGTGCCATGGGTGTCAATTTGGAGACGGCTCGCTTCTTCACGCGCGACTTTGAGGAGAATGGTAGCATGGAGAGGACAACATTGTTCCTGAACTTGGCCAATGACCCGACCATCGAGCGCATCATCACACCCCGTCTTGCTCTCACGACGGCTGAATACTACGCTTACCAATTGGAGAAGCACGTGCTGGTCATTCTCACCGATCTTACGTCCTACTGTGATGCGCTACGTGAGGTGTCCGCCGCCAGAGAAGAAGTGCCCGGCCGAAGAGGTTACCCGGGTTACATGTACACGGATTTGTCGACCATCTACGAGCGAGCTGGGCGTGTCGAGGGCCGCAACGGCTCCATCACCCAGATTCCCATCTTGACCATGCCCAACGACGACATCACTCACCCCATCCCTGACCTTACAGGCTACATCACCGAAGGCCAGATTTACGTCGATCGCCAGCTGGACAACCGCGGTATCTACCCACCGATCAACGTACTGCCGTCGCTGTCGCGTCTCATGAAGTCGGCCATCTCAGGTACGCGCAAGGACCACGGCGATGTGTCGAACCAGATGTACGCCAAGTACGCCATCGGCAAGGACGCGGCGTCCATGAAGGCCGTCGTCGGCGAGGAAGCTCTGTCAGCCGAAGACAAGCTGTCGCTGGAGTTCCTCGACAAGTTTGAGAGACAATTCGTGGCGCAAGGCCCGTACGAGAAGCGCACCATCTTCGAGTCTCTGGACCTTGCGTGGAGTTTGCTGCGCGTATTCCCCAAGGAGCAGCTTAACCGCATCCCCGCCAAGGTTCTGGATGAGTGGTATGCACGCAAGGCGAAGGGACAGGACAAGAGCACCAAGGACAGCAAGGGTAAGGATGGCGGCGCGAAGAAAGATGGGGAGGAGGGTAACCTGATCGATGCTTGAGGAACTATTGTGGATTTTGCAGATATACGTACGGTACGAGGCGTAATGCATAGACTGGATCACCCTTCAGTGACATGATAGTTTGTGATTTTTAGCTTTACGCTGAGGAAAGCTTGATCAGATCGGAGGAATGTCCCTGCCTGGGCCTGAGGCTCTCAGAATGCACCGCCGTGGAAACACGCAGGGACCATAACGAAGGGGAGCATTGATAGGTCATTGAAGGGTGTTGATGTCGCCGCCTGAAGCTATCGTGGCACATAAGGCCCACCACTTAGCTCTGGAAATCGTGCCAACAGTGATGATGCCCAAGTGTGGCGGAGCTGACGACAGTCGCAAACTTGCGGCGATATCGAGGCCTAGAATGGCTTAGATGCTGGACAGTACGACAGCACACTTCCTCCTCAAAGCTGCTCCCCTCAAGTATAGGTGCATGACTCTGCTCTTCACCATCTCGGCCACCACCCCCATCTAATCCCTCTTTTCCCTCTCTTCACCGAATCCCACGCCTCCACCCGCCGCCCCACACCCACGCGCCTAGACCGGCTGACCTTGGCGCCTGGTTTCCTATTCGCAGCGTCAGGACCCACAAGACTAAATACTTGATCGCGCCGCCTGCGTCACATCCATGCTGGCAGAAGCAACGCCCAACTCGAATTTGCGCAAAGGCCCCCAGCACATCACCAGCTCAACTCAGGGCCACGCTCCCCACTACCCCGCCAACCATTGAATGTTGCACACGTCATATCGCACAAGATGAATGGGCCCGCCAGCGGCATCCCGCGCCGCGCGGACACAACTATAGGGCCTCCTCTGCGCATCCTGTCCCTTGATGGCGGAGGAGTGCGAGGATACAGCATGTTCATCCTGCTGCAAGAGCTCATGCACAGAACCTACGTCGAGATACATGGAACTGCCCCCAAGAAGCACGAGATTCCCAAACCCTGCGATCATTTCGATCTCATCGTCGGCACCGGTACCGGCGGCCTCATAGCCATCATGCTCGGCCGCCTGCGCATGGACCTCGACACTTGCAAGGATGTCTATGTCCGCATGACCAAAAAGGTCTTTGAGACGGACAAGACCATTGCCGGCATACCATACCGCTCCACCCTCTTCAAAGCTTCCAAGCTCGAGGAAGCCATTCGGGACTGTGTTCGGGAGCACACAGTCTTTGACGACGAGGGTAACGACACTCTAGCTACCGCTCAAGACCTGCGCTCGCCGATGGCGCCTAGCACTCCGAACAGCGTGTACGCGCCGCAGCGGTCCATCAGCAGCGCAAGCGGTGTAAGTCGTAACAGTGGCCCGCGTCCAGATTCTGAATATCTGCGAAGATCCATCGGCGGTCCCGGCAGGTTTGGAAATCCCAATGCTCTGCTGTACGATGTCCGCGAGGAGCGCACCAAGACCGCCGTCACCGCCGTTCTCAGGGGCACACCAAAGCATGCGCCTGCTACCTTTCTCCGCTCTTACGATTCGCGCAAAGAGTCTGCCCCCGAAGGCGAATGCGCCATATGGCAGGCCGGTCGTGCAACTTGCGCCATCGGTCTTGCATTTAAGCCCATTCAAATCCGCCAGTCTGTGTTCACCGATGACGGGAATGGACGTTTTAACCCTTCTCCACAAGTCTTGGATGAAGCTATCCAGAATGAGTGGCCTGGTCGAGAGATTGGTGTCTTTGTCAGCGTCGGCACGGGCAAGCGTCCGAATAACACTGATCACCTGCAATCTAAATGGTACGAATCGTTCGTCGGCGGCTCCTTGGGCGAGTTTGCAGAAGCAAAGCGCCGGCTCATGACCAAGATCGAGGGCTGCGAAGAGATACATCAGTACATGCTCCGGGATCATCTGATGAAGCGCGGCGTGCCGGTCGACAACTACTATCGACTCAACGTTGAAGTTGGAGTCGGTGAGTTTGGCATGAACGAGTGGAGCCGGCTTTCTGATGTCGCAATAAACACACGACACTACTTGAGCCGGCCCGAAGTGCAGTCTATGAACCATAGCGCATCGTACAAGATGGCCAAAATCCACAAGGCGAAGCTTCGCTGGGAGCGCGCAGCGCGCTCTGGTGGCGCTGGCCCCAATGTGGACCGTTTGAGCTGGGAGTATGGCGACGACCCGGAACATATTCAACAGCAGCAACAGCAGCAACAACAGCAATATTACAAGCCAGGTCCGCCCCCTCCTAGCAATCCGCTCGCTGTTGAGCTGCCTGCGGATGAGGGATACTCAGAATCTCGTCCAACCAGCCAGTATCTCCCGCATCAGGGCTACCTTCAAGGCGCTTCCAGCGACGACAAGTTTGCAGTTCTACCTTCTGAAGCGCCGGCATCACCATCAGCTTCATCTTATCAACATCAACATACTTATCCACAAAACCTCTCCCAACCTCCCAATCCTCCCCCTCGACCGTCCACAGAGCAGCAAGCATCCTCGGGGCATTACTCTGGAGCTGCCCATTCTTCGCCAACCTCGAACCAAGGCCCATTCCCTCCTCCCACCCGCACGCGTACAGACGACCTTCCAGAAGCATACATTGCGGCCCCGCAACGAAAACGCAGTGACGACTTCCCCGAGCGAGTCAGTCCCCCTCCTATCCCACCGAAGACTCCTCTCGGTTACAGGTCGGCGCCCGGAGGTAGTCCCGGCCAGCAGCCACCACCTGTTCCGCCCAGACAGTCTTCTGGAGGCCCAAGACCTCCGCCAGGAGCAATGAACATGGCTGGTATGCGCCAAAGTCTACCGCCGGCAGGTGCTCCATTACCTTATCCGGACACCGATGGACCACCTCCCGCAGTGAATATGGCTCGTAAGCCAGACTTTGGCCTACGATGAGACTTAATGATAATACATAACTTTGTTCCTGGATTGCGGCAGCATGCAATTGTACATATAATGATTCCCACCACGCCTAGTTGAAACCGGGGAATATGAAAGCCATTACTACTACTTATTCTGCAATCATGCTGCTCTCCTCGCTGTATTTGTTTCCTCTAAGGTGTTCTACAATTGCGTTCTGGTATAAGTTGATATCAACATACCTGACGTCAGGGTATTGAGGCGTGGAAGATTTCAGGTGGGTCCACACTCTTTGGGTGGAGTGTCTGACTGCTTCGAACCATCACACTCCTAAACATGAAAATATCTTCTGGCTGGATGGACAGCTTAAACCTGAGAAATGGTAAAACCTACCCCTATGTACCCAGTCAACATAGCGACAGCATATCATTCGTGGAATGATGTCAAAGCCTCTCCCGATCGCCCGGCGCCAAGTTTCGCAGGATGCGGAGTAAGCTCCCCCAGTTACAGGAACCGAGCAATGGCCGACAGCTCGCAGCACTTCGACACCATCTTGTGGCTACTCGTTGAATAGCACGATACTCCTGGAGACCGATGATTGAGCCCTGATTGACTCCATGCCAACCCACAACTTCTGAAGCTCAACTCTGAGCTGCGCCCATTGAGCTCCACCCCACACTATACCTCAACCTCCATACATACTTCCCAGAAGCTTAGACAGCCATGCCGGTTCCACGACACGTCCAGGACAAGGTCCAGGAGAAGTCTCTTGCCGACCCCGAGTCCTTCTGGTCTGCCCAGGCCAAGCACCTCACCTGGTCCAAACCTCCCACGTCCGCCCTCGAGACCCGCACCAAGACCCTCCCCTCAGGCACAACCCACCCACACTGGACATGGTTTCCTGGAGGCGAGATCAACACGTCAGAGAATTGTGTGGACCGCCATGTCAAGGCAGGTAATGGAAGTTCGCCGGCCATCATCTACGACTCGCCCGTCACCAACACAAAGCAAACAATCACATACCAGGAGCTCTTTGACGAAGTCGAGACTCTTGCGGCAGTGCTGAGAGATGAAGGTGTCCGCAAAGGCGACACAGTCCTTGTCTACATGCCCATGATCCCGCAGGCCCTCATTGCGCTTCTTGCCATTGTGCGTCTTGGCGCAATCCATGCCGTTGTCTTTGGTGGTTTCGCGGCAGCCTCACTGGCCCAGCGCATCGAGGCTTCCGGTGCAAAGGTTGTCATGACGGCTTCATGCGGTATTGAGGGTGCTAAAGGTCCAGCATCGTACAAACCCATGGTTAGGGGTGCAGTCGAGCAATCCAAGATCAAACCAGAGAAGATCCTCATATGGGAGCGCGATCAACTGAGGTGGAATGACATAAAGCGGGATGCTGGAGAGCGTCAATGGAATCGGCTTGTGAAAAGCGCAAGGGCGCGCAAGATGCGGGCAGGACCCGTACCTTGCAAGTCAGACGATCCGGTCTACATCATCTACACCTCTGGCACCACCGGCCTACCGAAGGGCGTCCTGCGCGAGACGGCCGGTCATCTTGTCGGTCTCAACCTGTCAATCAAGTACATCTTCAATATTCGCGGCCCCGGCGATGTCATGTTCTGTGCATCCGACATTGGCTGGGTTGTCGGTCACAGCTACATCCTCTACGCTCCCCTGCTGGCCGGCGCCGCAACAGTCCTCTTCGAAGGCAAGCCCGTCGGCACACCCGACGCCGGCACCTTCTGGCGCATCATGCGCGAGAACAAAGTCAACACCTTCTTCACCGCCCCCACCGCCCTGCGCGCCATCCGCCGCGAAGACCCGGACAACAAATTCTTCCTCGCGGCCGCCAAAGACAACGGCCTCAAGCAGCTCCGCGCCATCTTCCTCGCTGGCGAGCGCAGCGAACCCAGCATCATCACGCAGTACACAAAGCTCCTCGAGCAATGCTGCGCCCCCGGCGCCCAGGTCATCGACAACTGGTGGAGCTCCGAGTCGGGCTCGCCCATCTCGGGCCTCGCCCTACACGCGCCCGCCGGCCACGACGCAACCTCCTCCACCCCGCTCGCCGCACTCCCCACCAAACCCGGCTCCGCAGGCAAGCCCATGCCCGGCTTCGACGTGCGCGTCGTCTCCGACGCGGGCACGGAGCTCGCGCGCGGCGAGATGGGCAACATCGTGCTCGCGCTGCCGCTGGCCCCGACCGGGCTGACCACGCTGTGGCGCGATGCGGAGCGCTTCCACCGCGGCTACCTGGCGCGCTTCGAGGGCCGCTGGCTGGACACGGGCGACGCGGGCGTGCTGGACGCCGACGGCTACCTGCACGTCATGGCGCGCAGCGACGACATCATCAACGTCGCCGCGCACCGCTTCAGCACCGGCGCCATCGAGCAGGCCGTCACCAGCCACCCGGGCGTCGCCGAGGCGTGCGTCGTCGGCGTGCCCGACGCCCTCAAGGGCAGCCTGCCGTTTGCGTTTGCCACGTTGAGCGTCGCCGACCATCCTGAGGCTGCGGTGCCGGATGTGCAGCTGCTGCGCGAGGTGCAGGCGCTCGTGCGCGAGCAGATTGGCGCCATTGCTGCGCTTGGTGGTATGATTGTCGGCAAGGGTATGATTCCCAAGACGCGCAGCGGGAAGACGCTGCGGCGCGTGCTGCGCGAGTTGTTGGAGAATGCGGTGCACGGTGACTTCAACAAGGAGGTCAGCGTGCCCGCGACGGTCGAGGACCGCGCCGTGGTTGATGTCGCGCGGCAGAAGATTGAGGAGTACTTTCGCGAGCGCGGGGACGCGCACAAGGCTATCGAGGCGCGGAGTAAGCTGTGATGTGCTGTCATAATTTGAAGGGATATCATGATTACATGTATGTACATATGCGCCCATGGGCGGCAACTAAGTTATTTCCACATTCGATCTTTCCATTTGCCAGTTTCCTTTTGAAAAGATCTAGCTCTTCTTCTGGTTATCCCACTATCAATCTGTTTGGGAATGTTGCACGCCCCCTTCAGGGAACTGATCTAGCTGTATTACCTGAACCAAGGCATCTCGCAACCCAGTATTGCCGCGAATTATGTACATGACAAAGTGCAATGGGTACGTGTGCTTCTTCCTATGGTATGGCTATGCCGGAATATCGGGTCATGCCTAGCCGGATGATGGCATCTCCATAGTCGCCGTAGAAGGTGACACGCTAGCTTGAGAGATTGGTGCTAGATCTCCTTGCGCATCCAAGTCGTATAAGAGCTGCGCGTGCTCCTGGTCGGCGTTTTGCTGACGCTGATGCAGATGCTGATAATTCTGTTGCTCCTGTTGTTGCTGCAATTGTTGTCGTTGTCGTTGTAGTTGCTGCTGCTGGTGTTGCTGTTGTTGCTGGTCACCATTCTGACGACCTGTATCCTGGGCTACACCACCTGCCATTAGACTCAACTGACCTCTACGACCGAAACGAGGTGCTATCAGCCCCACTCCTCCCTGCTGGCCAGATCCAGGGTTGAGCTGCCTGTTCAGCGGCATGTACTGCGTTGGCACAACATCATCGGCCAGGTGTGGAAACGCAGCCAAGAACTCGGGCTCCATGCGCCAGCTGCTGATATCATGCAAGCTAGTCTCAAAGACGCCCGAAATACCATACAGTCCACCGGGTCGACTGAGCTGTAGCGCATCAAACATATCGTAGCGCCAGGCGAAACGGAAATTGCGGGCGAAGAGTGACCAGAAGCGGTTCGTCAGCGTATTGTTCTCTTGTACGGTGAGGCGCTGGCGTAGACGCGGCCATGCCATGTGGTCGACTACTGCATCGTGCTTGATGAGCTGCTGGGATGCTCTGGCAGATGGTCAGCACAGGTAGATTAGAGACAGGGGCAATGCACTCACTGAGGTTTGTACCACAGGGGCAACGGCTCGCGAGTGCCGCTACGGCTAGATATTTCGAAGAGATACATGCGATGCAACATGCGCAGCATGGCGATGCGTTCAATGACTGGAGAGTTCTTGAAGAGCCAAAGATCGACCAGGCGAAGGACAAGCCACAGGGGACATATCTGCTGGTAGCGGCTGGTTGCTTGCTCCCAGCCCTGCAGGACATGGCGAACCAGAAAATCTTGGTTGCAGTCGTCGTCAAAGCAGACTGATTCAGGGGCCAGATTGCGGACGTAGTACACAAGACTGTTCAGGGTGTTGGTGACATCGCGGCCACCCTGGCGAAGGTTGGAGGGGAGAGGGGAGATAGAAGCTAGCTCTGAGGTGAGAGCTTGCACTGCGGGAATGCAGGTTGGATCTGGAATTGACGCATCATGGGGATAATGTTGGTGGTTGGCATCAAAACTCGGTGGTGCAGGATAGACAAGCTGTTGCTGAAGGGAGAAATTTGGCTGAGAAGGGTCTGTCATGGGGTGGCCAATGTCATGACCTCCACCTGGCGACGTGGTCAATATACATACGATGGAAAAACTGTCGCCATCGGTCGGGATATAAAATCAAGGACTTCACCACGGTGCATGCGCGGACAATTCAAGAAGCAGCGATGATAAGGAGGCAATAGCAGCAGTGAAAGGTGAGAGTGAAGACAAAAAGACATACCAGGGTAAAAGGGTGAGGAAGATTCGACAAACGATGGCGCTCCTGCCAGAGACTGATTCAAAGTCTGGTTGAAGCCGTAAGAGCCTCCTTCCGGGGGTTTTGGGGGAGGCGCAACAGCATCCGAATCGCCCTTTCCCGATTCCAGCTGCAGGACTCTGGCCTCAAGCTGGCCGATGCGCTCCAGGAACTTCTGCTTCTGGGAGCGACGAGCATTGCGATCCACAAGTCTCTTGCGCTCCCGCTGCTGGGAGGTCAGCACACGGCCAGAAGCCCATGGCTGAGGATCATCGGCCGAACGGGGAGGACTCTGGCTGCCCATTTCGGGGTTGGCGGCACGAGCCTACATCAGCCCTAGGGCGCGCAGCAGAAGGGGGGGCAGCAGGGAAGGGGGGCCAGTAAGACGGGCAGAGGGTAGTTAGTAGGGTGGTGTGCGACAAGTACATGCGCAACGGTGCCAGGCTACCCAACCGGCGCCGCTGGGGACCGGTTACTGATGCTTGCTAACCGGCCGAGCATTATTGATGCTCTGCTCGGCAGTGGACCGCCCTGGGCGCCTGGTGCACGTGAAGAGCGGGACCCCGCAATCCGCCAGCAGCAATGGCGTATGCAGCTCCTTACCCCATGGAGAAAGTCCAGTAGAAACACCAGGGCCTCCATGAACCATGGAACCTGTCAAAAGAAGCATGTCGGCAGCCTGAGCGGCCGACTCTGATCCACATCTGTGCGAACCGCTTCCACGTCACTGCTGCGAAGTGCCGGATGCGAGCCGTGAGAGTGGGCTGGATCGGGGAATTCCCCGCATGGTCTTATGCCATGTTCTCATGTCATGGCCCTTATAAGTATCTTTTGACCGCTGGAACAGGAGACAAAAACGCCGCAGTCTTGTCATATGTGCGCGCCACTCCAAAATCCATACTCACAGGCAGCCGCCTCAGATGCTTTGGAAAGTGGGGCAAACACCTGGACTGGGGGCCTGGTTTCCCATCTGCCATTTAGTTGGACGTCCCCGAGACACCGCAAACTCTCTCAGATGAGAAATAGCATCCTTCATATGAGACATAGTTACACTTGCGGTACAGATGATGTTGGCGGCGTCAGTGGTCGCAGCCGCAGGCGTCGGCAGATGTCTTACCGTGCGCGTGCCACTCGGTGTTTTGGCAAGAGAACCATCAGCCACCCCACGTATGCGGCGCCCAGTGCGATCGCACATTGGCCTCGCTTACACCTAAAGCTTTGAAAGTCATTCGCTAGAGGCAATGATCGACAAAAGGGTTTTCCCTGGCGTAACCCTTGACTGGCTGCCGCCAACCCTAATGGCAACCCTAAGATGCTGAACCCCGCATTATGCTACCCTCCATGCAAGACGTTGTCATTCTTGCTCGGATGGGTGGTGAGATCGCCTCCGTCAATAATGTTTGGACTACGTAGCTGCTGATCGGAGGAATCCCAGGTTGCCACGCCGGGTCAGACAAATCCCATCATATATAGTTGTGGCCTGTTATGCGCTCCGTGTCCCATCTGCACCCCAACTTCTCCTTTCCCCAGCCAACATGAAGTACCAAAGTATCGCGGTTGCCGTGGCCACACTGGCATCAAGTGTCAGTGCCTTCCCAACCCTTGCCGACCAGGTCCTCCAGGGCGGTAGCCTCGAGGAAACAGCCGCTCGGATGATGGCGAAGCGACAAGGAGGTTCTGGTATTCCCGACAACACCAAGACCTTCGACCCCAAGACACAATACGTCTCCACCAGCGGCGTGCATGCATACAAGGCACCCACCGAGGACGACCAGCGCGGACCATGTCCTGGGCTCAACGCCATGGCCAACCACGGCTATCTACCTCACAACGGCGTTGGCAACCACCTCCAATTCATCCAGGGCACCTACGAAGTGTTCGGCATGGCGCCCGACCTGAGCGGCTTCCTCACCGTCTTGGGAGCGACCATTGATGGCGATGGCCTCTCTTGGTCCATCGGTGGCCCTTCAAAGGCCCTGGACCCCATCACTATCGGTGGTCTGCTGGGCCAGCCTCAGGGTATCTCTGGTTCTCACAACAAGTATGAGTCTGACGTGTCGCCCGGCCGTGGCGATCTCTACCAAGCTGGTGACGACTTCACCCTGCAGATGGACCGCTACCAAGCGCTGTACGATATGGGCATCGCCAACAACGACGAGATCACCCTCGCGATTCTGAGCAAGCACCGCTCAAACCTGTTCGACCAGTCTATCGCAAAGAACCCCTACTTTTTCAATGGTCCTTTCACAGGTGTGCTCGTGCAGCCCGCGGCCTATTCATTCATCTACCGCTTCATGAGCAACAAGTCGGCCGAGCACCCCGCCGGCAAGCTCAACACCGAGATTTTGAACAGTTTCTTCGGCGTCAAGAAGAACGCTGACGGTAGCTTGACCAAGCTGCCCGGCCAAGAGCGTATCCCCGAGAATTGGTACAAGCGCGCAGTTGGTGATGAGTACTCCATCCCCTACCTCAACACCGACACTGTGCTTGCTGCGACCCAATACCCCAAGTTTTTGGACGTTGGCGGCAACACTGGCAAGGTCAACACCTTTGCCGGCTTGGATCTGGATAACTTGACTGGCGGTGTTTACAACACCAAGAACTTGCTCGAGGGTGACAATCTTGCCTGCTTCGCCAGCCAATTCGCCCAGCAAGTCGCGCCCGACCTGATTCGATGCAGCAGCGTTCTCGGTGACATTACGAGCGCTTTGACCGGTCTCAACAGCCAGATTGCGACGAGTTTCGCCAGTCTGTCATGCCCCAAGCTGACCAAGCCTCTGTCGGGCCAGTTTACCAAGTTCCCCGGGTACTCCAACTTGAACTGCAAGACTGGACAGTACAAGTGAACGAGGATACTGTCAGTCATTAGTCATATTTTGTACGATCACTAGCATGAGGATGGGACGGAGATGGGTTTTGCGGTGCCGTTTGCGGTGAAGGAGCATGGCGATCGCGGTTAGCATCCTTGTTTGTTACCAGCCCGGATCCTTGATCCGGGCGTCCGAATATCTTTGTCGCGCTGCAGCTTCGGCTGGCAGCCCGCAGACTAGACGAATGAAGTTATGCATTGTTCCTTACAGACGAGTCATTCACAGCACATGCGGGACATGTGCAATCCTCTGCGTGGCGCCTGCAGATCTTGACAGCCGCAATTCGCTTATCGGCCGGAGACCGAATCTGGCACGAGCGTGTGCTGCTGCTGCGAAAAGCCCCTCCGCCAGTGTCGAGACACAAAAATTGCTTCGATGTGACCCCGGAGTGAGCTAGTCGGCGCATCGCGGTCACGTGTCCTGCGGTCCATGCGGCCGCTCCAACGGCCCTGCTCCCGACGAAAATTAATGCAGACGCCCGTGCCTGGGACCTGAGCCTCGACGCTGCGCCCGATGCAAGGCGTGCAAAAAGTATATGCAGGACATGCACCGTGTAGCATGCAGGGGCCAAGGCTGGAAAGCTTTGCTGGATGGGGAATTTCCTAGTAGCAGATGGTGCAATGGGCAGGGCAGGCCGCGGCGGATGGGGGGGGGGGGGGAGCACACGCGGGGCGGTGCGTGATGGTGGCTTGCGGGTACCCTCTGGCGCAGTGCTACTGCAGCTGGCCCAGCGCACGATGCGGCTTTTGTGAGATTAACGGACGAGAGGCTCATGCGCCGCTGCAACAGTGTCTGGAAGGGGAGGGGGAGGGGCGCGATCGGCAATGCTTGTTGGCGTTGGCCGAGGATGTGTGCGTAGGTTATGTGTACGTGGTGCAGCAGAGGGGGGACGGTGATGACCTGTTCCCTGACGTGCTGGGAAGTTGTGCCAGGCCACACGCACAGCATGGGGTGGTGCTTGGCGTGGTGCACGGCTGGCGGACAGGAAGCAGTATGCAGTCTCGGATTTTGCGTTTGTCGCGGACCCCAGGCACGGGCGGGAGTGGCGCCTCGCGCAGTATGGGCAGCGGTTTGTTGTTGTGGTGATGTGGTCTGTGGTGTCTCGCACATGCACGGCGTTCGCAAGAGTGGCTCGCAGGGCAACTGGGGGCCGCCAGCGATCCAAGGGTTCGGGGAACGTCTGAAGGGCGAGCCAGGGATGTGGGTTCGCACCACTGCTGGGGCTATTTGGCGCCCGCAGAGCAGCAGCATGCCGCCCTCTCACAGAACAGCATGTCGATGCTCCAACCACGCAACGCAGCGCCAACCAGCACAGCAATAGTGGCCAGCAGCCTCCTTTAGTGCCCTCCGCACCTAGCCACTGCTGGCTGCTGCCAGCGTTGCGCCATGGGCAGGGGCAGTGGCCTGAGTGTATGCGTGAGGCGCACTGGATGGCTCGTGAGCCCCGGAATTTCTCGAAACAGGCGTGTGTGTGCCGTTCTGTCGCGGCCAACGCGCCCAATTCGCTACCGTACTTTGGGCTCCTCTTTAGTACGGAGACGCTGCTGCCCCGCCTCGCCAGTCGTTTGGCTCTGCTCCACTTTTTTTTACTTCTACCGAGCGTGCCTGGATATTGCTCTCGACATCTCGACCCCTTCGCACCGGCAACCCTCTTCCTGCGCCGAGATCTGGGGCTGAGACCGCGCGTATCCCACGTGTCTAGCATCGGCATTGACCTGACCACCCGGCCAAGCTCCCGACGCACACACCACTTCTTTCAGCTCGCTCCGCCCACACAGCAGCATCTCCCCCCCATCCTCCCCCCTACTCCCAGGTAGCTGCAGGCGGCCGCCGTCTGCGCCGTGGTTGTGACGTCTATTATTGCACGAGTCCCACCCACCACCGCGACTGCTCCTCCTTGCACGCCCTGGTTGGCGTCAGCTCTTTTTCCGCGAGCTGCCACCTGCCCACCGCTGCCGCCGCCGCCGACGCCGCAGCACCGCGCCTAGCAGAAGCTTGAGCTGCATCGCCTCGGTCGCTCCATTGGACCATTTACCTCTACCCATATACGCTGTATATACGCCTCTCGCCGCCCTGTACCTCTCGGCGCTCTGTTCCCCCCCTCGGCCCTACGTCCAGCCTGCGCCCCGTCTTACGCTGACGCTCCACACACGCTGTTGGCGCTGACATAGCTGCCTCATTTTCTCCACGGTCGTTACCGCTTCATTTCCCGGAGTTCCAAAAGTCCGCATCCGTTGCGCCCTGCTGCCCATCATGTCGTCCAAAATGACGCTGTACAAGCTGGTCGTGCTAGGAGATGGTGGTGTGGGGAAGACCGCCCTGACCATTCAGGTAAGACTTTTTTTTTCTCGCCCGCTGCCTGCATCAGCCATACTGACTCGTTCGCCAGCTCTGTCTGAACCACTTCGTAGAAACCTATGATCCCACAATTGAAGATTCCTACCGAAAGCAAGTCGTAATAGACAAGCAATCATGCATGCTCGAGGTCCTCGACACGGCCGGCCAGGAAGAGTACACGGCGCTACGAGACCAGTGGATCCGCGACGGCGAGGGCTTTGTCCTCGTGTACAGCATCACCTCTCGCGCGTCCTTCTCGCGCATACAACGCTTCCACAGCCAGATCCAGCGAGTCAAGGAGTCCGCCGCGAGCAGCTCGCCCACTCTGGCCAACGCAGGCGGCCGCGGCTCTGCTGGCGACGGTACGACGCCCGTCATGCTTGTGGGAAACAAGTGCGACCGCGTGACGGAGAGGGAGGTCTCCTACCAGGAAGGCGCTGCGCTTGCAAAGCAACTCGGCTGCGACTTCCTCGAGGCTTCGGCCAAGAGCTGCGTCAACGTTGAGCGAGCCTTCTACGACGTTGTCCGCTCGCTCAGGCGGCACAAGACGTCGTCTGGCAGGAAAGACCGCTCCTCGTCGGGCGGCGGCGGCCACTCTCATAGACATCGCGACGATGGCGGAAGGCGGCGAGACCGCAAAAAGCACGGCACCAACTGTGTCATTCTATGATGCATGGCATGCCTGCCCGACCTGAGAGCGATCCTGGAGGCAATGTCACGGACTGTCAACACAATACCGTTTAGGCACTCTCACGTCCTCCACTGGCAGCACCGTCGGTTTTCTTCAGCTGTCTTGATAGCACTTCCTGAGGTGAGCTCCTATTACGAGACACCTGAATTCTTGGGTAGTGTTTTGTCTTCCTGACCGGATGCGTCTTTGTGCAGGATCACAAACGGTCGCCGTGAAGCTTTACAGCGTGCGCTTGGGAGACAATGCACAACAAGAAGGTGGATCTGCGACAGACAACACAGACTGTGACACACGCTATGGCATATGCTTTTGGGGAGCAGGCTGAGCACACCTAGAGCCAATGGATAGAATGCTAGAGAGCTCCGGAAGCGCAGGCTTGACATCGGCGGACCATTTCCGCATGCTCCTCCTTTTACAAAGCACTCCTGCGCGCTTTGCAAGCACAGCGGCGCCAGAAGAACTTTTACGGCCTTGACGAGACAAATGCATTTCTAATGCCGCTATCGAGCACCCGCGAGTGAAGTGTATTGTGTCCTTCGTGCCGCACCTATCGTCTGCCGGAGCTTCCGATCTATATGTAAGCTTGCAGCTGTACACTTCAAGCTCCCTTACCGAGCTCTCCCTCGACGTCACACCTTCGCCGTCTCAATCCCACATTGTTACTCTGCTCCCATACAAACGAACGTGACAGGAGTGAAAGAAGAAGAAACATATTGACAATGAGTGAATCTGTATGACCGCTGCCCTTCCTTTGCCCTGCTCGTCTCCCCTCCTTCTGGATTGACTGTCGTGCTCTGCCACTTATACCGCCATCCTCCTGACTAACATCTTCGCCCCACCAGACGGCCTCCGACAAACCCCATCCAAACGGCGACACACTGAAGCAAGCCGACAAAGACGGCGAATTCCGGCGCCAAACCTCCCAATTCCGCAACTTCATCTCGCCCGACCCCGCCGCCGAGTTCCCCGCCGAGGCCGGCCGCTACGTGCTGTACGTGAACGTCGGCTGCCCGTGGGCGCACCGCACGCGCATCACGCGCAAGCTCAAGGGCCTCGAAGACATCATCGAGCTGGCGGTGTGCGACTTCGTGCTGACGCAGGACGGCTGGCTCTTCACCGGCGCCAACGGCAGCATGCCCGCGGACCCGCTGTACGGCTTCACCAGCCTCAAGCAGATGTACATCAAGGCGGACCCGGGCTACGCCGCGCGCTTCACCGTGCCCATGCTGTGGGACCGCCAGCGCGAGACCGTCGTCTCCAACGAGAGCGCCGACATCATCCGCATGCTGTACTCGGCGTTCGACGCGCTGCTGCCCCCGGAGCGTCGCGAGGCTGCGCATCCACTGGGTGGGTATCTGCCGGGGGACGCGAAGCTGCGCGGGGAGATTGAGGCGATGAATGAGTGGGTGTACGATGCGGTCAACAATGGCGTCTACAAGACGGGCTTCGCGGCGGAGCAGGCCGTCTACTCGAAGCATCTGCATGCGCTGTTCAAGGGGCTCGACCGGCTGGAGGCGCATCTTGCGTCGCCGGATAAGCCGCCGGGGCCGTATCTCTTTGGCGAGCACATCACTGAGGCGGATATTCGGCTGTATCCGACGATTGTGCGCTTCGACGTGGCGTACCACTCGACGTTCAAGTGCAACTTGGGCATGATTCGGCAGGATTACCCGCTGCTGGATCGCTGGCTGCGCACGGTGTATTGGAATAACGAGGCGTTCAAGGAGACGACGGTGTTTGAGCCGGTCAAGTTGGGGTATGCGCGGGCGAAGAAGCTGGACGTCTACGCCGAGGGGCCGCTGCCGCATATTGGGCCGAAGCCGTAGTTTGAATTACCTGTACAGAGTGAAAACTTTACGAAAGTGACGAGAGATACGAGATGGCGGACGAAGGATGTGTACTGCTTTGCTCCTTATGCTAATGTAAATCTAAAGATCGTTCATTTCGTGCCGGGCTGCGGCTCTATCTACATTGACGGCTGCCACCTCGGGTCTTTTCTGATCCGCTCTCCGTACTTGTAGAAGAAAAACGGCAGCGGTATGAATGCCACTGCAACGAAGCCAAGTAGACTGTTGCCCCACCCCAGGCCGAGCTTCTTATACATGCTGGGACCTGCCAGCGGTAGCAGAGCGCCCAGGAGCGAGCGCAAAACGGTGTTGGCAGCAATGGCACTGCTCGCGTGGAAAGTAAAGGCATCCACTAAATAAGTTTGAACCGACATGAAGGTCGCCAGCAGGCCAGCACCAACAAAAGACGTGCCGATAATTGGCACGATCCAGTGTACTCTGTACTGGGCAGTCCAGCCATAGATGAATAGACCAGCCGGAACGAGGAATGCGCCTGGGATCATGGGCGGAAGACGGTATTCGGGCTTCATCTCGCCCTTGGCGGCCTTGGCTTTGAGCATCTTGTCGGAGACGCCGCCGAAGACGAAGAGGGCCATGAACATGCCGATGCCGATGCCCAGGAAGGTAAGGCCGACAGTGCCAGTGCTGAAGCCGTAACCAGTCTCGAAGACGGACGAGATCGTGGTGAAGAGCAGGTAGAGGTAGCCGTATACGATGGCATTGTAGGTTGACAGGGCCAGCACAATGGGTTGCATCAGCATCTTGGCGGGACGGACGATGGCACGTCCGAATGCGGCAAGGGGGGTCAGGCCGTGGTCAAGCTTGCTGCGGAGATGCGGGTTGCCGGTAGCTTTGCGAAGCTTACGTGTCTTGGCCTCGAGGATGATGGGTGCATAGGTCTCCTGCAGGATGAAGAAGCAGGGGACAGTGAGCACGCCGGCTGCAATGGCGATAACCCAAAAGGTCCAACGCCAGCCGGCAGCCTGGGTCAAAAATCCACCGGCCACGGGTCCGACGACGGGGCCTACGTGAGGTGGTCAGCAGAAGGTTGCGAAGCTCAAGGGGTGAGGAGCTTACCTAGCAAGGGTCCAGCAGACCATATGGCCATGGCACGGCCACGTTCCTGTTGGACAAACAGGTCGCCAATAGTGCCGCCACCATTGGTCAACACACAGGAGCCAGCAATACCTTCGAGGAAACGGAAAGCAATGAGCATGCCCAGGTTGGTGGAGACGGCACATGCAATGGTAAAGACGACGAAGAGGACGTTGGAAGTGTGGTAGACGATGGCACGACCGTAGAGCTCCGACATGGGTGCAATGACCAGGGGTCCGGTGGCATAGCCGAGAATGTAGACGGAGACAACGAAGCCGGAGAGGATGAGGCTGTTGCTGTGGAAGTCTTCCATGACCTGGCCGACGCCGGGTGCGAACATGGACGAGGCCAGGGGGGTGATGAAGGTCAGGGCGCTCAGGATGCCAACCACAGACCACTTCTTCCAGCGAGGCCAATTGATTGCCTTGATCGGGTCATCGTCGCCGTCAAAATCCACGACATTGGGGTCGTCTTGGGCATGGTCGTTGTCGGCTAGCTTTTTCTCATTGGCTTCGAGGTCAAGATGCGGCTTCTCCACCGAATGGGCCGAGCCAGAGACGGAGCCGTCGCCCGTTTCCTCCTTGGACGCCATTACGTCTTGTTCAGGCATTTGGCAGGCAAAGGCGCATACAGGATGAGGCTTGGAATGGTGGGGCCCCTTTGGTGATTTCTCCGCAACACAAGCTTTGTGCTAGTCTTCGGCGCCGCAAGCAGCCGAGATGCAGGTGCAGCAGGTGCGAGAAGCCGAGGGGGTGGTACTCGGTACGTCCAGCACAACACCAACAAGCTGCAGCGACAGGACGCAGCTACAGCGCACAACCAAGAGCAGAGTGTGTGGAGGTTGAGAGTCGCATGGGCATATTTAAATCAAGGCTGCGCGACAACGGGGGTCAGTATGCACGCCCGGCAGGAGGCGTGGCCGGTGCACATGTCGCACAACTGGCTGCATAAGTGCATAAACCGCCGCCAGGACAGCTAATTCCATGCCCCGCAGGCCTGCCTGGCCTAAGCAGGCTCGTGCAAGCCAATGGCGGAAGTGCAGTCCACTGGGGGTTCAGGCATCGTGTCTTGCATGCACAAGCCAGACACAAAAGGGGGAATTCCAGGAACGAGATCAGATGCCCAGCGCCCCGCGGCGCGTCAGCATCGCTAAATATGGGCATGGGCAGATGGCGGCTGATGGTGCACCGTGGCAGGCGCTGCTGATCGGGCCGCCGACGCGCTCGAGATGGTTGTGCATATGTGGCTGCAACGCAGACGCAAGCATGCGTGCGGCGCCACCGCCGTTGAAGAAGTCATCCTGCGTTGGCGAAAGTATGGTGTCATGCTCTGGGGGGCGCGTCGACACAACTTGCCCTGCCCTGCTGATCGCAATTCAAGTGGAGCCGTGCGGCTGAAAGAGGCGCGGGGTCGCCTCGTTGGGCTGCGCTGGGTGGGCGGCTTTCCGAGGCCGCCAGCGCCCGCTGTCTCGACGCCATCTCGGATCATTTAACCGCTTATTGGACACCCGTGCGCGCCTGACCGTCTCTCGCTTGAGCTCGCCGACTGGCGCGAGGTTCAAAGAAGATGCCTGCGCCGGTCAAATCACCCGACGAGCCCCATCCGTCATCCTGCGGCCACAACCTTGTCTACCCATCGCCCGGCTCAGACCATGCTTCAGCACTGCTACCAGCTTGCTCTCCCCCATGGCTCTCCTGCCAGGCCCTAGGCTTGTAGCGGCGCAGCACTGGCTGCGTCATGGTGGCAATCCTTCGCGGCGCAAAGTCCTCCTCCCAGCGCTGATCGCCTTGATTTGGTTCCTCTTCTTCCCTAGCACTTTGCCCGATGCAGCAGAGCCAGTGAGAACACCTGCTTCCACCGCAACGCCCTTCTCCCCCAAGCTAACGCTTACCAGGACACGCGCTCCCGGCTCGAGGACGATGTCGAGGACCAGAAGATCCATCTGCTCATTCCCGCCGCGGAGCCCGACGCGGAGCTCTGCAAATGCATCCTCACGAGCCACATCCTTGGCTACCCCACTCCCACGCTCATCGGCTGGAACAAGACCATCGAAGACCCAGATCACGACTGGCGCATGGACGGCAATCACATTGCGAAGATCGTAGCCATCCAGAATTACTTTGGCTCGCGCAAGCCCGCAGAGGAGGACGTTCTCCTCGTTGTCGACGGTTATGACACTTGGTTCCAGCTGCCGCCGTCGGTGCTGTTGTCAAGGTTCCACAGGATCAATGCCGAGAACCTGCAGCGCACAAGGGCGTACGTCGGACCGAGCGCTGCTGACGAGGAAGACATTCAGCAGGCAGTCATCTTCTCTGCCCAGAAAGAGTGCGGCGCGGCTTCCATCGTCCACTGGGACATCAACCGCCACCCCATGTGTTACTCTGTGCCTCAGTCGCCCATGCGGCGCGATCTCTACGGACGAGGCACTGATGCCATGGCAGGTCCAGCGCACAATCTTTCCACCAAACTGAGGCCCAAATTCCTCAGCAGTGGCTTCATCATGGGGCGCGCCGTGGAAATGGCTAACCTCATTGACGCCGCACACTACCTTGTCCATGAGATGGACCACGGCGGCAGCGACCAGCTGATTTTTGCTAAGCTGTTCGGCGAGCAGTCATGGAGGCGTGAGTACGTGCGCCGCTGGCACATGTCCAAGCTGGGACGCGCCTACGACTCCTTCAAGCGCGTACTGGGCATAAGCGCACCTTCGCCCCTTGATGTCGATCCAGCGCATCCCGATCACGTGCCTATGTCAACCTCTAAATCTCCCCCACCGGAGTTGGGAATAGGCCTGGACTACGGTTTGGAGATGGTCAACACGGCTGTTTGGTCCGAATTTGACGGCCGCTTTCTCGTCCATGATAGCACGAAGAGCCTTTATCAGCAGCAGGTCGATGCGGGCGTGGACGTCTCACCACCGCGACTCAAGGCGCCTCTCCCAAAGGACATTCTGAGCGCCAAACCTCCCTTCCAGTTGCTGCAGGCTGGCGGCAAGAATGTGGAGAGCAATGCCGAGGTGATTGCGACACCTTGGTCAGATGTTCCGCTTTACACAAACACCTTCACGGGAAGTGTGCCTGTTGCGCTGCATTTGAATGGCAATCCCAGAATGCGCCAGCTGATCTGGCATTTGATGTGGTATCACTCGCGCCTACGAGACCTCCTAATAGCGAGAGCGCACGTCGGCGAGATTGGAGCATTTGACGATGACGGCCACTTTCTGAAGTGGAACACCTTGTGCAAGGACTTTCATGCCGAAGTCTTTCGAGACGACTTTGGTTAGCGACTTTGCTTTTTATGCATGCATGACACGCGACACAGCATCACGAACTTGGGAGCGCGATATACCCTGCAGCGGAGAGATTAATGGAGAACGGCGGCATCTAACGTCCGTAATTGTTGGACGCTCGGTAATAGACATTGTTGCCTCTAGTGGATAGATATACCAGTGCCATTTGGAATTAGCATGTCGCATTAGCGTCTTGTCATCTGTCAGACTGTGACGACACAGCATCAGCTTCCGGGCAGAAGAGGCATGCCGATCAAATATATCTACGTCGTTGGTCACAACCTCCAGAACTATCATTGAGCTTGTGCATCTGTCTTGTCACTGATAAGACCTCTTGGCTCTGGCGCTACACCTCCTGACTAGTGCGCACGGGTGGCGAACCTTAACATCCTGAGTGGAGCAATTGTTATGCAAGCCTTCCCTCACCATATCAAACTTACTGCTACCTTCCGAGGTCCATGTCTAGAGAAACGACACTGCGCATTTAAGAACATAGTAGAGGAAACACAAAGTTCAGATCCGGTGTAATAAGTTAGTACGAGGATCCTGAAACACCGCTCAGTACAAGCATCGTCCTTACTACGTTAACAGGTTGTACAGCAGCAGCCACATTGAAAATAATGCATACCACCACGGACGTCATCCCGGCTCGGTATTCCAGTGACATGCAGGATGCAGCTTTCGGGTGCACAACCTGATCGAATCCGGTACTGATAACACTCTGATTGGCGAGTTGCACTATCATCAGCGTCTGTGCACACCGAATTGGGCTATGCTTTTCAGGTCTGCAGATCAGCCGCGTGCGACGGCTCACCATCTGGCACTTGATTCGTTTTCTCCGCTATTAAAGCTTGCTCAGGCTTCTTATCAGGCGCTACTACCCGCATGCATTTCTGCAACCACGTCTGCCCAGACATGGAGAGACGATCGCTCGAGCCGCCAAGGTGCGACATTTTGCCGAGCTGGGCTTGAACCTGGTACAGCCTCCATTTTACTTGGGGCTTAAATTCTTAGTCAAGATATCTGGTTCGTTCGACAATCTCCTTATCTGCCTTTTGGATCCTGTACCTGACGTACCACTCTCCTGGATCGGTCATGACCTGCGCTTACCGGTAGGTTTGTCCTATCAGGAGCCGATGTGCGCTTAGAAGCATAGCATCGATCGAACCCGGACCGGGTCATCGGTTGATGGATTCTCTCTCTGTATGCTCGGGAGAACTGATTCACTTCTGCCGACACTTCATCGCTGATTGCGGATGGATTCAACTGGGAAATATGTTGGCCGATCGCAGTCAAACATGAAGAATTTGGGTTTGATGATTCTGTCATCCGCTCGGTGAAACAGGTTGCGCTGATTGCAGATGCCAATGCCAATGACGAAGCGCAGATAGTTACAAACGTAGAGTCTTTGAGACCAAAGCTGTATAAATATCGAGTACTGTCCCACTGTTAATGAATCAACTCATCATCACATCTCACAACCTTGAATCAATACTTCCAGATACTATCAATTCGCATCCTCAAACCGTCACCATGCAGTTCTCCATCATCTTCGCCCTGGCCACCGCTGCCTCCGCTGCCGCCCTCGAGGGCTCTCGCATGACTGCGCGCATGGAGAAGCGTGCCAGCCTCGACCTTTGCCCCCCTCTCGACTCGCCCGAGTGCTGCCAGATTGACGTTGACGGCGTTGCCGACTTGTCTTGCGCCGCACCGACTGGCGACCCAAAGACCACTGCTGCCTTCGAGAAGTCTTGCTCTGAGACTGGCCGATCTGCCATGTGGTATGTTCAATTCTTCACAGCTCTCTTTCAAAGTACAAGTATCTGACAGACGAAATGTAGCTGCACGGTTGTCATTGGCACCGATTCCCTGCTCTGCCAGGAGGCATAAGTTATTCTTGCCACTTCGGGAGTCCTGAAGAAGTTTCGAAGCTCCCTTTATAATGATCTGAGCCATGGAAAGGAAGTGGGCATGTGCTGGTAACTCCCACCAGGGGTCATTCGGCAGGTGTGATGGACAATACCCAAGCCTACTATAGTCGACTAAATACTTCGACTGTCTTCGGATGTGCTCAATACGAATTACTATATTCTTAATTGTCGTCCCTCTTTCAGTGCACCTACGCTA
The DNA here is from genome assembly GCA_006937295.1 of Carpinus fangiana. NCBI lineage: Eukaryota > Viridiplantae > Streptophyta > Magnoliopsida > Fagales > Betulaceae > Carpinus > Carpinus fangiana. The sequence goes on along the minus strand of VIBQ01000013.1, from coordinate 1,360,867 downwards.
TCCCTTTACCCACGTTAAGCAGATGTTGGAGGAACAGAAAGCAAGACGTGCAGCAAGGCAACAAAATCGCAAGATCTCAAGACACCGGGCCGCCACTCGCATATGCGATGCAGCAACGCGCCAAACGATCGTTTACCATCACCGTATTCGGAATCGATACGGTTGCAGAAGAATGAAGCGAACCAAAGTGCTCAAACTCCCATCACGTGCCAAACTTCGTCATTCTTGGCGTTTTCCCTGGTGATCGTTGCCCGAGCCCCAGCCCCAGATCGTCCTCGCGCAGCCCTCTGACTCGGAGCTTCAGCGCACTCCACACAGGCGTGACAACGCAAGTGCAAGCTTGTCAAAAACACTCTACTACACCCCTCATCCTTCGCTTTAGACCATGGATGTCGCATACGATCACGTCCAAGAAGAGGCACTGCCCGAACATCTAGAGAAGCCCGCGGTGGGTGCCGCGGCGGGGCAGCAGGAAACACGCGAGCGCGCGAAGAGTAATGAATTGAACGAGGAGGTCCGCGATGCATACAAATCTTTCACAGAGAGTGCATGGGGCGCAAAGCTTGGTGGCTTCTGGGGCACCATTAAGAAGCAGGTAGGATGCCCCTCAGCCCCCCGAATTATCAGGAAACGTGCTTACAGTCACAACCAGGGTGAGCAATATGCCCAGCTAGCTCAAAAGGAGCTTGCAGCTGCTAGTTCCGAGGCATCCAAGGGCCCTGCCGATCTTGTCAATCAAACACAATCAGTCAACATCGGCGAGACGGTGGAGAAGTCAATTGAAGACACAGCAGACGGCTCCAAGGAGGCGCCCGGGAAGAAACCTGCAGAAAAGGTGCCAGAGTCCCTGCTCGCAGACATTGGTAAAGAAGCACAGTCCATCTTCAGTCATTTCCGATCGGACGCTTCAAAGCGGGTAGCCGACGCTTCCAAGGTCGCCGAGGTCAGACTCGCCCAGGTGCGAGCTGCCGAAGACGCCGCGGATGAGGTGCTGCTCAAGTTTGGCGCCAACATCAAGAGCTTTCTGCGCGACGCGGTCACCATCACAGGACCAGACGGCGACGGCAAGAGCGAGGTCTTGTTCGAGAGCAAAGACGCCGAGGGCAGACGGGTGGTGCATGCGACCCGTTTTGATGCGCAGCTGCACGTCATACACACCGCGCTGACAAGCTTTACGGAAGATCCAGCGTCCGACGAGTTTGGAAAGTGGAAGGCCGACTTCAACGCCGAGAAGAAGACTGACGACATTGCGGCCGACCTGAAGAAGTACGAGGAGCTGCGGCGCGCAATGGAGAAGCTGGTGCCTGAGCAGGTCGAGTATGCACAGTTCTGGACACGCTACTATTTCTTGCGGCATGTCGTCGAGACGGAAGAGCAGAAGCGGAGGGAGCTGCTCAAAAGTCAAGCTGAAGAGGAAGAAGTTGCATGGGATGACGATGACGAGGAGGAAGCGACTACACCCAGCGACGCAAAGGCAAAGACACCGGTTCCATCAACCAAGGAGGGGAAAGCCGCAAAGAATGACCTCCTGAAACCCAACGAAGGTCGGAGATCAAATGAGCACTCGGTCGCGGGCAGCGACGGCAGCTACGATATCGTTAGCGGCGCAACGAGTAGAGGACCCGGCAGTCCCAGGGAGAGCAAGGTCGAAGTGAAGAAGAAGGAGACGGTGGCAGAGGAGAGTGATGAGGAGGACTGGGAGTAGAGCAAGCAGCACGACTACAGGGGACATGGACGGGCACGTATCATGGCGCAAACAAAGGCGCCACCTGGGCGTTTGGTATTCAACAGGGGACATGGGACATGGTCTAATCGTAGGGAACTCCGTACTCCTAAATTCCAGCCGAGAGGCAACCCACCTGCTCACCTTTTCCGCCGCTGCGGCACCTTCGTGAAGCCGTCCTCGTCCACCTCGGGCTCTTGCCGCGGCCGCGCCGGGACTAGCTGCGGCGCCTCGCCCATCTCCACGTCCTCCCCACCACCCTCAACACCCACCCCGCCCTCATCGTCCTCATCGTCCGTACTATCCTGCTCCTGCACCACAATCTTTCCAAACCCCTGCGCGTCCCGCGCCAGCCCGCGCTCCTCCCAGCGCCGCCGGAGCAGCTCAATCTCCGCGAAGCGGCCGCGCGTCGCCTCGCGCCGCAGGCGGCAGATCTCGCCGGCCGTCTCGACCTCGCTGCCGTCCTCGAGCTGGCAGTCGAACTCGTCGCCCATGACCTGCAGCAGCACGTCCTCGACATCCTCCTCGTCGGTGGCCGGGGTCGTGGCGAACAGGTCGGACAGCACGCCGGCGAGCCAGTCGCGCTTGCCGGCGGAGTCGGGGCCGCCCCATTGGTTTTGCACGGCGACGGAGAGGGCGGGCCAGCGTGCGAGGACGAGGGTGATGGCGAGGTCGGTGTAGGAGGTGATTTGGGCTGGGGGTGGTGGGGGTTAGTGGTGTTGGTTGGGTTTTGCGTGGGGTGGAGTGGGGTGGTTACCTGGGGTGGGGGTGTCTGTTGTGCCTGTGGGCTGGGCGGTGCTTGAGGAGGCCATGGTGGTGGGCTGCGCCGACAATGTCTTGACGGCTGTTACATGGGACACTATTAGGCCCAATGCATACAGAGGATTCCAAGACTTTTTGCACACATGTTCGGCGCCAAGAGCTTGACCCCGGACAGGGTCCAAGACGCAGGGGTGGCACGACGTCATGGCTTTCATTCCGGGGCGTCTTAGCTTCCTCGCCAGACGTCACAATTCAATAGTGCACAACACGGCTCCCGGCGGCTTGATGCGCCCGGCCCTTGGTTGCTTTTTGTTCCTGTCCACTACACTTCACTCCATCCCCCTGTGAGTTCCTTTTGTTTGAGAAGCGAGCGCTGCCCTTTCCTGGATAGCGCAGCAACATGGTCTTCAATGCCGCTTCTGTCGGCGTCGCCGTTACACCCACGGTACTCGAGACGACCGTATCGCACGTAAGCAGATTCCATCAGCAACTCTTTGTCGATATCTCAAAGGCTGACCCATATGCATAGTACCTCAAGCGTCGTCCACGCCGCGGCAAGCCCACGGCGCATCTAAGCTACGATGCTGCCCTAAATCTTATCCGCCAATTTCTCGTCTACTCGTCTCACCACACCGTGGAAGAGGTCCAATCCTTCACCGCGCAATGGGTTCCGGCGCCCAATTGGGTCAAAGTCGAGGATTTGACTGTTCCAAAAGATCACCTGACCCGCGCCGCAGCCCTCATCCAGGCGCAGCTCGGCCCCAAAGGCATCGAAGAGGTCGGTGGCCCGACGTGGTGGCAGTGGCGTCGTGATGAACGACCCCTGCGCGCCGAGTGGGTGGAGATGAAGAAAGACCATGCAGTCCGCACGCGCAACGGTGGCAAGACGCAGCGTACCATGCTCTACGTGCACGGCGGCGGCTACTACTTTGGCAGCGTCGACGAGCATCGCTACCAGATTCAGCGGCACGCGCGCAAGCTGCAGGCGAGGGTACTGTGTCCGCGGTATAGGCTATCGCCGCAGTTTCCGTTTCCTTGTGGGCTGCTGGATTGTTTGGCGACGTATCTGATGATGCTTGAGACTCAGGCTCCCGAGACGATTATCCTCGCGGGCGATAGCGCAGGCGGTGGAATGGTATTGGCACTGCAAATTATTCTGCGCGACCAGGGTATTCCGCTACCCGCTGGGAGTGTCCTGATAAGTCCCTGGGTTGACTTGACCCATTCCTTCCCGAGTGTCGCCGCGGAGAATCCCCTTGATTATATCCCGCCTTATGGCTTCCACCACAAGCCGTCCGCGGCGTGGCCACCTCCTAACTCTGACGATCTCAAGGCTCTTGAAGAGGTCATGGTCAAAGGCGAAGATGGGAAGCAAGTCAGCATGCGCGAACTCAAAGCGCAGATTGCTGCTAGGGCGGGCAAAAAACGAAACGCAGCCGCCAGCTACACTGCTGATGAAGACGTGAGCGCCATGGATGCCGGTAGTGAGCACGATGCAAAGGTGCCAGGTGGAGCTGAGAATCTTACTATTGTCATTGACGGAGTCAAGATCGAACTCAAGGACCAGATCCAGATGTACGCGCCAAATTCCCTGCTATCGCATCCACTGGTATCTCCAGTCCTTCAAGCCTCGCTTGGTGGGCTTCCTCCTATGCAGGTGTGTGTCGGAGGAGGTGAAATGCTGCGCGACGAGCAAATTTATCTTGCCCACAAGGCAGCCCACCCTAGTGACTACCCACCACCGCCAACAAAGTACTTCGATGAAGCGGACATCTCGGCAGCCGTTGCGAAGTATCCACCGACGAAAGTTCAGCTACAAGTCTGGGATGACTTGTGTCATGTTGGGCCTACGCTGAGCTTCACGAAACCCGCCAAGTACATGTTTCGGAGCATAGCCCAATTTGGTGCATGGGCTTTAGCAGCTGCCCAAAGAACTGAAATCCGGATTTTGGATGACGATGAAGTTTCAGATATCGGGAGCGCCACTTCAGACGAACAAGAAGATGAAAAGAAAAACAGGGATGGTGTTGATCCTACCATCGGTCAACCTACGAGCACCAGCGAGCGGGAATCCAGGCGCAAAGTCTACGAGGATGCAGTCAAAGCCAACCAGAGCGGAGTTACAACCCACAGGAGCGTCTCTGCGGTGTCTTTGCGCACCGTCATTGGTAAAGCGGGCGACCCCCTCCCGCCCTTCCACAAGAACATGATTCGCCAGCGCGTCACTCGCCATGGTGACATCTTCCCACTCCCACCTGCTTCCCAGCTTGCCGCTTGCAAGATGTCACCCGAGAATGTCGGTATCATCAAGACAGGCCCTGTACGGAAATGGCTCAACGCAGCAGATGCTTTCGACAAGAAGTACGCCTCGTCCAAGCGACGAGCACAGATGCGTCGCCTTAAGCAGATTAAGAAGACAGCCGCTGAGTCCATGGTCTTTGTCAAGAAGAACGGCGAGGGAGAAGACGAGACGCCACCTCCGGCAGCATTAGCTGGCCGCAAGAAGAGCCAGCTACCCAAGGCCACCAAGCATGGTGTGAGCGTAGCGCTCGGCATGTGGAGCGGCTGGAACAGCAAGCACGACGAGGAAGCCATCGCCAATGAAGAGGAAAAGATCAAAGACAAGGAAGAAGTCAACATGAGCATCACCACCGTGCGTCCGAAGAGCCAAGCGCTTCCCTCTGAGTCCCAAGCCGCAGAGCCATCCACCATCGCAGCAGCCTCCGTGGCAGCTGCCCCAGCCGGCGTCGCAGCAGTAGACCATGTCGACCCAACCGCGACGACCGACCCCACAACTACCGACCCCGTGCCGACTGAACCAACAACTACTACAGCCCACACCACGCCCGCTGCCGCGCAGCTCGACACCCCTCAACCTGACGCCCCACAGTCGCAGCCACAACCACTCGAGACCACCCGCAGCACCGTCGGCGGCGCCACCATCCCCTTCAAGATCCGCCCCGCCCCCGCCGACCGCAACCCCAGCACCATGACCCTCGACGACCACTCCGGCGTTGTGTCGCCTGCTCGCCCGCACGCCGAGACGCCGCCCCCGCGCGACAGCGTCGACGTCACTGCTACTGCATTGCCTGCTATCGTTGGTGGCGGCGGAGGCGGAGCTGCAACTCCGTCGCACGGCAAGCTGCACAAGAACAGACCGGCGGGCGCCAGGCCGGGCGAGCTGCAGCGCGAGAGTTCGACCAAGTCGTGGGCGCGCAACGTGCTGAGGCGCTCGGGGATCGGGAGCGTGAGTAAGGGGCGGCCGGCGAAGGAGGGGAGTGTGCCACCTGTGCCGGCTGTTGCGGTCGTTGGTGCGGGTGCTGGTGCTGGAGCTGGCGTGCCTGTGGCGAATGGCGTGAAGAATGGGGGTGCGGCGAGCGGCGAGCATAGGGTTGCTGTTGATGCTGGCGAGGTTGTTGATGCGGAGGTGAGGCCGGAGCCGACGCGGTTTAAGACTGCCGCGCAGGAGTTGTGAAGGGTTTGTTTGAATAGCTGGAAGATGGGAGACTGTTGGGTTTCTCTTGTTGTAAGAGGAGGATGGTGTTGGAGAAATGGAGTTGGAAATGGGAGTTGCACTTCATGTTTCATTCGTCCGTTCGCTTGTCATGAGATACCCCCACCAGCCGTCGGTGGTAGTCAAAATACAATGTTGTAAATTTGGTTCTTTTGTGGTGGATAGGACGAGGCTATAGCAATACACATTTCATTTGGCTTTCGATTTCTCAGCTTGTGAATTTTCTTTGTGATTGTGAGCTGGATTCCCGGAGAATCCCGCTTTCATTTGATGCTTCTAGTGACAATTAGTAAGATGCATCAAAGTCTGTCAGGTCTTCTCGACTCTGCAAATCAGCATCTGTATGTCTATTTACGTACTCCACCCCAGCGAAGAAATTAGCTATAGCTGTGCGTAATGTTGATGCGCATCATGCAGTCCAAACTTGTTCTCCACTCCGTCTCCCTGCTCAAGCTCTCCCGACCTCTTCAAGCAATGAGGATAGGATCGTCCAAATCAGAATCCGGATCCTCCTCATCACCTGGAGGCCCTCTCGGAAACCCATCCTCATGGAATCCCCACCCCCTATCCTCCAACCCAAGCCCACCAGGCCTCTTCTTCGCCGCAATCTGCTCCTCCAGATCCTCCACCCGCAGCCGGATCTCGTCCAGCTTCTCCTGGATCACACACCACGTCTCGTCTTTGCACGCGCACCACTCGTCGTTACAGACCTCCATCTCCGCGTCCGCGTCCAGCCGCGTATCGCATTCTACCGGCGCGCGCTGCGCCACCTTCTCCCGCCGCAACGTCCACACAAGCGCCTGGGCGCGCATCAATGTACGCGCACCATCACGCGAATCGTGTGCAAATGCGTGCAGCGAGGCGGGGCTCGAGGCGCGCGCGTCGGCGAACAGGCCGGCTAGGAAGCGCGCGAAGCGGCGGGCGTCAGGGCGGATGTGCGGACTGTTGCAGAAGCGGCGTAGCTGTGCGGCGTCAAGCCAGGGCGTGTTGCCGGCGACGACCGCAGCGCTGGCGGCGGGTTTGTACGGTTTGACATGTGCGTCCCAGGCGCGTTGAGCGCGCGTGATCCAGTTGATGAGGGCTGGGGCGTGGCCGTTGAGGGTGCGGTCGGTGGGAAGTGGAGGTGCGGTGGGAGCGGTGGGCAGCGCGGCCGTGAGGCTTGCGATGAGCCGTTCTGAGCGGGGCCTCTTGGTGGTGCGTCTTTTGCTGGCTGGGATGTGGGAGGTGTATCCCTTTGAAGCCTGGCTGGTCTGCTTCCCGCTTGACTTCGTGATTTTGCCGCTGTGAGGGCGGACAGTGCTGGTACGTTGGCTCGGGGCAGCAACATGGGTGCGCTCTTTTTGGATTGGAGCAGAAACCTGATTGAGAGCAGGATTTGGTTTGGGAACGGGATCTTGTTTGGTAGCAAGATGTGAATGATTCCTGGTTGGGTTGTGATCACAGAGGCGGCCTGAGGAATTGGGTTCCTCTTCGTTCTCAGATGTGACTACGATTCTGATGGGTGCCGGGACAGATCCTGTTGGATTGGTTGGTTGCTTGTCATTCGGCACAGGAATCATCGCTCGAGATTTAGAGACTTCATTCGCTCCTCCTTCGGGGCTGTTTTCCGCGACTGACTCTTGGTGGTCTCGAACAACCATCTTCCCAAACATCTCCGCAATGTTGTCCACCTCTAATGACTCCAATGAGGGTTGCGTGACCTCACTTGTCTTTATCTCGGGCGGGGGGATTTTGTCTCCTGCAACGTCCACACAAGATAAAGGGAGACCTGTCGAAACAGGCAAGCGCGACTGCGTCACAATTGTTCTCTGTAGCTCAACCGCCTCCACCGGCGGCTGGCCCTGGTGGTATGTGGTGATCCAATCCACCCCGCGCATACCATTCTTCAGGAAAACAGAGACACCATTCTGCGAATATATGCGAGATATGGTGAAGTGAGCAGGCGGAGCTGGTGGGGGGCGGACCAGCTGAGAAGGGGGTGACGAGATCTCTGGTCTCAGATATACCGGTCGCTGAGGGACTGAACAGAGGTGTGGGAATTGTGAGCGGCGACTCTGAAATTGTCTGGGTTCGGTGAGTTCGCGTCGCAAATTCTCTTCACGCCATGCTGCCAGTTTATTCTCTAGTTCGAACCGTCTGAGCTCTTCCAAGGTCCATTCAGGCATGATGCGTGGCACCGAATGTTCTAGCTCACGGCCACTCTTCCTACTTGGGAGTAGGTGCTCTTCCTCGCCACTTGGAATGACGATGTTGGCCCTGTGGTGATCGGACTCAACATCAGCCACTCTCGTAATTATGGCGGTGAGCAGGAAGTGACCGACGCGACAGACGGTGACAAGTATGCTCAAAATATGAGCCGAGATCTCGAGAGAGTAGGAGAGCTTCTGAATCTTGCGTCGCTCTCTGTAGCGCTGGTTGTTGCCGTTGTCTGGAAGAACCGTCTCACTTGTCTCGGGCCAGGCACCAGGCACCTGCTGGGAGAAGCACCTGTGCTTATGCCACGGAGCATTGGGATCCAATGGCAACCCGATGACGTAGGTTGCAACATTGAAGTACAGCCCAGCAATGCAGACAGCGGTGAGGGCAACAGTGGAGAAGACGAGGAAAGTGCAGTACGCAGCGCTCATGCATATCGGCATGATTGTTTGATGCAGGCTGCAGAGCATTCCAGTGATCCACGCAGATATCTTGACCAGAGTGAGGCGTAGCAATTCCAGGATCCAAAGAATGATGCTTTGCAGGACCATCTCAAACCAGATTTCCGTAACCGAGACAGAGCAGACTGCACGCTCGCATAATGTAACGAGGGCAGATCCGAATGCTCTGGTCTTGTACACGACGCATCCATGGAGAGACATGATGTGGTTTGTGATGTAGAACAAAAGCAATCCAAGCCAACCAAGAATGCAGCTCACCGCGAATTGTGTGCTTGTCAAGGAGATATCTGAGCCACTTGATGTGGAGTGAATTGAAGCAGATTCCGAAATGCTGCAAACTGCATGGTTCAGGCTGATGGGGATGACAGCGCAGAAATCCATGGGAGAATTGGCGTTGAAAATGTTTGGAGGGAAAGAATCGGGACTCTCAATGCTGCTGAAAAGCACATTGATGATGATTTGCGTGAAGAAAGTCGCTGGTGCAACACCCAAGATGGTGTCTCTTGCAGGCATGGTGAGAGATGGTGAAGGGAGAAGCGGACAAAGCTAATCAATGTCAAGAGAGTGTGAAAGCTTCTTGAATAGCCAAGAGGAGGGTAGAAGGAAGCTGATGAAATGGTGAATTTCATGGAGGGTTGGAAATGGCAGCTTTTCCTGGTAGGGAGAAAGAGGAAAGAAGATCAAGGGCGGGCTGCATTGTTTTTTGAAGCAGAGTGGGAAATGAGGTGTCGTCGAATATCAACGTTGGGGATGTGCTGCAGAGTGCTCCTTATGTCTACTACCAGTTAGCCATCCAAATCGAGGCAAAATCCGCAAAATATGTGCCACGATATCGTCCGGCGTCACATTTCAGTTCTTCACATGACAATCACCCACGAGATTGTGCACAGAGCCCCAAGATTTTGCCATCTCAAAATGCGATTGTCATTTGCGTGAAACATTATAGTCATGGTTTGTTGACAATTCGAGCCGTGTTTGTTTCAATTATGCTCTTCCGTGCAGCAAACTGCGAAATGCTTGCTGAGCAGGAATGCTCTGCCAAGACATGAAGTGAATCTTGATCTTGGTGATGAAGAAGACGATGATGAAGCGACAAGCGCATCAGTACTCGACTGCTACTTTGATAGCATCATATATTCCTGTATCTTAGGTGTTAGTGCCGTCAAAAGTAATTGTAGATACGCATCAAACATACGCGCAACGTCGGGCAGATTGAATCGCTCGTACAGAAGACCGGAATGGGTGCTCCAGCCTGCCACCCGCTGGACCGGTGTCTCCAAATGCAAAAAGGCCTCATCTTGCAGTGTGGCAGCAACTTCGGCACCGACCCCGGCGTTGACCATACTCTCGTGTACCACAATAGCGCGACCAGTTTTCTTGACACTTTCAAGTATGGTAGGCTTGTCCCAAGGATACACAGTCCGCAGGTCGATCAACTCAACACTGACTCCAAAATCCTTCTCAGCGGCAGCCAGAGCCTGTGAGCAGCCGTACAGTGGAGCCCCATAAGAAATGATTGTCACGTCGTCTCCTTTCTTCAACACTTCTGCCTTGGAGAGGGGTAGTGTGAATGAGTCCACCGGCACTTGCTCAACGGCAGCACGATAGAGTATTTTGGGTTCCATGATGATGACGGGGTCGTTTGAGGCAATTGCAGCCAGGAGCAGGCCCTTTGCCTGCAGGGGCGATCGTGGGAGGACGACTCGAAGGCCAGGAATATGGGTGAAGAGGGATTCTGGGGATTGCGTGTGGTAGAGCGCACCGTGGCCGACGCCGCCGCAAGGCATTCTCACAACCATGCCTCCGCAATGGAAACCAGTCGCACCCTCACGATAGCGAAATTTGGCGGCCTCATTGACCAGCTGGTCAAATGCCGGGTACATGTAGTCCGCGAATTGAAGTTCGGCGACTGGTTTCAGTCCTTGAGCGGCACACCCAATGGCAAACCCAATGATGCCTTGTTCGCTCAGTGGTGTGTTGAAGACTCGTTCGGAGCCAAAGTCGACGGCCAAATCCATGGAACAACGGAAGACACCACCAAAGGCAACATCTTCCCCGAAAAGCACAACTCGCTCATCTTGGGTTAGGGCGGATCTGAGAGCATCGTTGACGGCTTGGAAGTAGTTCATGCGCTTTGTCGTAGACTGCTGGATATGAAGAGGCAGTTCAGGATTTTGGAGCGAGGACTTCTGCGAGTGATGCAGGAGTGGAGTTGTAGCAAAGTCTACAGGTGTGTTGAGTCGAGCTTTGGCTGGGACAGCTGAGTACTTTCGTATTACATGGAAGGCATGCTTCCGGAATGGACGGAGGACCGGACGCATTTGGGACATTGCGGTGGTGAAGTGGAATGGTCAAGCTGGGGGCAGCATGCAGAATGAAAGCGGCGCCGGACGCCTACGACGGAGACACGAGCTACATCAAGGACAGCAATAGAAGATGTTACGGGAGGATACATTATTATTGACCACATAGGTGCTCTACTGTGTCCGCATGCACACCACAAACATTGGCTTGAGCCGCGGCCAACCGAAGGAATGGGTCCAATAGGCTCACGTGACCGGCGAGGCCGATGGCGGGGCTGGTGGCGCAGGGTGGCGAGGCGCCGGTGGTATGCCGCTTCCACCGGCGCCCATTCGACGGCCGCCCAAGGCTCGTGTTTCAAAGTAAGCGCCCTCGTGGTGGGGCAGCTTCTCCTGTCGGCAGACTCATCTTTTTTTTTTTCTGTAGGCCAGCCTTCTGACGCAATCAATCTCACCTCAGGCTTGGACCCAGACGCTCATTGATACGCATCCAGGGCTGGGCAGGCGTCCACATTGGGGTAGTTTGGAAGGCGAAGGAAGGAGGCGTCGCCGCCTTAAGCCGCCCGCTCACATAGCTTACAAATGCACCATATCGTCCCTCCTCGCCTCCGTGGGCTTGGATCCTTCGCTGCATGCCATTCCCGCACCCAGCCAACGAGAACACACCGGAGTCGTCGCCGCTTTGACCTTCCCACAGGCCAGATCTGACGACTTTGCTGCTGGACCCTGACTGAGTCCGCAGTGCTTTGACTAGCCCCCAGCCGCGGGCGGCTTGTAGCCCCAGGCCCACACCTCTTCCACTTGTTCTCCTCTGACGTCTCCTCTTTCCACCTCGCCGAAAGAGTCATCCCCCTCCCCCAAAGTCCTCCCGGCCATCACCTTGCACCTCGTTTCGATTGCCGCAGGCCATGGCTGCAACTCAGCAGCAGCAGTGGCCCGTCTTGGGTCCCGAGGAGCGTAAGCTGCTCCTCGCCGCACTCAACTCCAACAAGACTGTCGACAGCACTGCTGCCCAGCAGCCAGCGCAGAACATTGACACTACCACCAATGGCGTCAACCCAGCAGCCCTCGACGCTTCTGTCCTTGACGCGTCTGCCGGACTTGACTTTGACGATTCGACCTTCCCCGACTTCAATGCTGACACCTCCTTCGACCTCGGCTTCGACCCCAACGACACTCTCAACGACTTTTCCCAGGAGAGCAGTCCCGATGGCGAGTCTGGAGAGAAGCGCAAGAGCCCAGATGACGACGATGACGATGAGCACGGAGACATCAAGCGTCGCGACAGTGAAGACTCGAAGCAGGCAAAGAAGCCCGGTAGGAAGCCATTGACGTCTGAGCCCACAACCGTAAGTCCTCGTTCACATATTTCGTCGGCGAGCGCCAGACTGACGACCATGATAGAAACGCAAGGCTCAAAACCGTGCCGCCCAGCGCGCATTCCGTGAGCGTAAGGAGAAACACCTCAAAGACCTCGAACAGAAAGTCCTCGACCTTGAGAAGGCCTCCGAGTCAGCAAACCACGAGAACGGCCTGCTCAGAGCCCAGGTTGACCGCCTTGTCGAGGAGCTCAAAGCTTATCGACGCCGCATTTCTCAGGGAGCAGGCTCCGGACCATCCCCAGTGAATGCCTCGGCCCCCTCGTCCAACTTCGACTTCGACTTCCCCAGATTCGGTGCTTTGCCCGAAACATACTTTCCAGGCGCCAAAGGCTCTTCCACCGGAAGTAGCCCCGCCGTCAGTGGCCCAAGCCCCCACAGCAGCTCCGCACGCCCCACACCCGGAAGTCTCGGCTCGGCGCAGCAGTTGAACGGTGGTGCTCCTGACGCCATCAACAACATTTTCACTGATGGATTCTTCGATACCATCGATCGCAATCAGTTTGGCAACAACGCCACCAACAGCACCCGGACTACGTCCCCAGAAGCCCTGTTTGACTTCACCTCGACGGGAAATCGCTCAACCACCACCTCTCAATCCCGCCACATGTCTCAATCCAACACCTCGCAGTCAAACTCACCCTCTGTCTCTTCCATGTCACAAAAAGACCCTTCTTCTTCGTGCTGCACATCCCCCGAGTCTTCCACGCAATCGCCGAACATGCAGAGAGACAAGGAACCGCAACCTCAGACCGTGTACCGCAATGGCTTTATCGACGACCGGTCGGCGCCAGTGAACAACACCGCCACCGACTTCAATTTCGATTGGCTCGCAACACAGAACGGCGGCCAGTTCGACCCTGTTCTCTTCGGCGATTACCGAGAATCTCAAGCTGCGGTTGTGGGCGAGGGCGACTTCAGCGGAGGCTTCTTCGAGGAGTCTCTGCCTTTCCCAGATTACAACGACAGCTTCAACTTCAACATGTCCACGCCACAGACCGTCCCCGCGCCGATTCAGTCGAAGCCTAGCCTATTGGATCAAGTTGCTGCGTCACGCGAGGGCGACGATGCAGAGGATGCCAAGAAATTGCACGAGAGGTGTACGCAGCAGAAGGGCGACGAGCAGAAGGCAATGATGACCGCGCACAAGATATGGTTTGTTTCCACTCCCCGCCCTCCGATCTGGGGCGACACAACTAACATGCAACCAGGAATCAACTACAGAACTGCCCGAAGTTCGTCAGCGGCGACTTCGACATTGACAGCCTCTGCACAGAGCTGTCGGCCAAGGCAAGGTGCACCGAGTCCGGTGTGGCCGTACCGAAGCAAGACGTCGAGGCTGCCCTGTGGCGTCTTGCAGGCGCCGATGAAGGCATGCCCCGCACGGTTGAGGCGGCCAAGGCTCTGATGCAGAGGAGCCAGCAGGCAAATGGTGGCGCCAAGCGCGTCTAGTGTACTGTTACGATAAGCGAATCGCGCCTATGCATGGGACATGGCTGGCTTTTGGATGCAAATAGGAGTTTTGCCTGGGCAGTACACTGTCAATCACACGGACACACAGCAGCATTGATACCTCTGCAAGATCGCAGATTACGGGAACGGCAAGAGGGGAATGATCATTGGAAATCACGAGTCACATAGGCTTTGGAGTTAGGGGTCCACAAATTGACAGAATCTCCCAGCACAAACGTCTGTTTCTCACCGAAGCACGAGCTTCAACACGTAGGCCAGGAGAAGAGTAGTATGACTTTGCAACTGATTTCGAGTCTTGGGGCGGCCATGTCGTCAAGCTGGTTCTACGTACACCCTTTGAACTCGCACAACGAGCGACATCGAGCATCGAGCATCGAGCATCGCACGTATATCCCGTTGATCATCTCCGTACGACGACTTTTGGCATGGTTGTTACACGAAGTATCTTCGTAGGCCAATAAAGTGGAGCAAGTCATGATTGATAGGGCTGAGCAATCGGCTTGGCGGCGTTAGTTGATCAGCCTCATCCGCAAAAAAGTTCACAAAAGTTCGCCGAGCACAAGCTTGTCTGGTCGACGCAGCCCCGAGACCATGCGTATGCCCCAGCAGCCATGAAGCTCTCCAACCCCTCCGCTGTTCCTGTGTACACCATCTCCGGCTCCTCTACCGCGCGGCCCCTCCCAGAGTGGCTTGTCCGCAAGCGCAAGCGATCCCTCAAGACCGATCCCGAGTATGCGAACCGTATCGAGCTGCTGCAGGACTTTGAGTTTGAAGAGGCCTCTCAATGTGTTCGTGTCAGCGAAGACGGCGAATGGGTGGTCTCGACGGGCACATACAAACCACAGATCCACGTGCACTACCTTCCGCATCTCAGCTTAAGCTACGCACGTCACACCGATGCCCTTAATCAGAAGTTTGAGTTGCTAGGCAGCGGCTATGAGAAGCAGTTACACCTTCAAGGCGACAGAACTCTCCAGTTTCACACCCCGGGCGGGTGTCATTATACCACGCGAATACCACGGTATGGTCGCGACCTGGTGTACGACCGCCGCTCAGCCGAAGCACTGGTTCCAGCGGTCGGTGTAGATGCTGACGGCATGGGCGAGGTTTATCGTTTAAACCTCGAGCTCGGGCGATTCATGAAGAGCTATGCTGTCGATGTTGGCGGCGACGACTTTACATCATCGGGTGGCGGTGCACTTCAAGGTGGCATTCGTACCGGCGCCGTCAATACGGCAGCAGTTGCTGAACACTCCCACGGCCTCTGCGCATTTGGGACCAGCATTGGCACGGTCGAGTTCTGGGATCCTCGTGCTCGTGGTCGAGTGGGCATCCTCGCCCCCTCTATCAACGCCTCAGTTCTTGGTGACGAGGCCGAACAGCGTACAGAAATCACTGCGCTCGAATTTGCTCCTCAAGGCTTGAGTATCGCGGCTGGCGACTCGAATGGTATAATAAATTTATACGACCTCCGGTCTCCTCTGCCTCTCCTCAAGAAAGATCAAGGATACGGCTTTCCGATTCAAACCCTCACCTTTCTCTCCACCCCGTCCGCTTCCTCTCGCATGTCCTCATCCTCATCCGACCCTAAAATCCTCTCCGCCGACAAACGCATCATTAAAATATGGGATCAGCAGACCGGTGCTCCCTGGACATCTGTGGAGCCCGCTGTTGACCTGCATGATGTCACTTGGTGCCGCGACAGTGGCATGCTGCTCACAGCCAACGAAGGCAGACAGCAGCACAGCTTCTTCATCCCTCAGCTAGGCCCGGCACCCAAATGGTGTGCGTTCCTCGACAATTTGGTTGAAGAAATGGCCGAAGATGCCGACGATCCAGCTGCATTCACTTCAGCGGCGGGCGGCAGGAAGGCAGGAGAGGTCTACGACAACTACAAATTCGTAACCCTCGCGCAGCTCAAGACGCTGAATTTGGAACACTTGATTGGTAGGAGTGGCCTCCTACGGCCATATATGCATGGCTTCTTTGTTGCTCAGCAATTGTACGAGGAGGCTCGCCTGATCTCCAACCCCGAAGCTTGGGTCGAGCAGCGGCAGAAGAGCATCCGCGCCAAGATCGAAAAGGAGAGAGAATCAAGGATCCGCGGTGGAAAGGGCAAAGAGGCAGCCAAGAAGGTCAAGGTCAATCGCGCCCTGGCCGAGCGACTCATTGAGCGGGACGAGAAGAACGAGCGGCGAAAGGCCAAGCGAGCTCTCAAAAAGGCCGCCGAAGACGACGCAGGCGATACCGCAGAGCAAGCCATGGATGTCGACGCCGCCCCCGAGAAGCAGCCCGATGACGACGACAACGACGAGCCCCAGGGCGAACGCAGCACCCTCCTCACCGACCCGCGCTTCGCCCGCCTCTTCGAAGACGAAGACTTCGCCGTCGACGAGTCCTCCTACGAGTTCCGCGCCCTCAACCCCTCCACCATCCCCTCTCGCACGGCCGCGCGCGGCCTCACCGCCGCCCAGGAAGAAGCCCTCTCCGACGCCGCCGCAGACTCAGACTCCGCCTCCGCATCCGACTCCTCTTCCGACGACGACGACGCCGCCGCCACCAGCGCCCGCAGACCGCGCCAGCGCCCCGCCGCCCCCTCAAAAGACACGACCTTCTCGACCCCCGCGTACCGCAAGGCCGGGCACGAGCGCCAGCAGAAGCGCGGCACCGGTATCTCCGCGACGACGCGCCCGCGCATGGCCGTCTCGCTCGCACCCATGGGCGCCGCGGCGCGCCCGGCCAACATGCGCCGCGACAAGTCGTTCGGGGCGCGCGTGCGCGAGGGCTTGCGCGAAGGCGGCGCCGGCGGCGAGCAGCGCGGGGGCCGGCGACGCGAGGGCGCCCCGGTGGTCGGCGAGCGCGAGGTTACGTTCTCCGTGGGCCGGGGTGGGCCTAAGGGGAGGCGCGAGGGGGGCGCGAGTGGACGGCCGAATAAGTTTGCTGCGAATGGGGGTGGGGGTGGGGAGGGAGAGCGGCGGGGGAAGAGGCGGAGTGCGAGTAATAATGCGTTTCGGGGGCTGTAGGGTGGGGAAGAGGGGTCTGCACTGGACGACGTTATGAAATTGTACATAGGAATGGATACTACTGCATGGGGTGGCGTGGATCGCTTCAGACATTGCTTCTTTCGTATTGGATTGTGGCTACGTGTATGTGTGGCAGAAGCTCGACTCAGAGTTCAATCAGTGCTTCCTCGACCCGTTGCGGCGGCAACTGCTGCTGTACTGGTTGGTGTGCGGGTACACTGGGGAACGCAGACGGAGGTATGGCCTGCTGCTGCACGGGCTGCTGCTGCTGCTGCTGCTGCTGCTGGTAGAAATGCTGCGGAGGTTGGGATTGCTGGTACTGCTGAGGGGGGTATGCGTGTGGCGCCGGCGGCTGTGTTTGCTGCTGCGGAAGAGGAGCCTGCTGCTCATGCTGCGGGGCTGGGACTTGAGGTTGAGATTGGGAGTGAGGGGGCGGTTGTGCGTAGTTCTGGGGTGCTTGCGTCTGCTGCTGAGTGTAGTCATACTGCTGCGGCGCTGCTTGTGAAGCACGGTGCGGTTGCTCCGGCGAAGGAGGCGACGGTACGTAGCCCTGTTGCTGTTGTTGTTGCTGCTGCTGCTGCTGCTGCTGCTGCTGCTGGTCCTGTACCACTTGCAGGTGAGGATATGCCTGCGTCGATTGGTGCTCTGGCGGCGAGACGGGTTGCTGGTGGCTTTGGGCTGCATAGGAAGTGCCTGGGGCTTCACTGTAGTAGTACGAGCTCTGCGGGCGTGGCTCTGGGTTCTGGGTTTGGTTGGGTTGAAGTGGATATTGTGACGGCGCCTGCTGTTGAGAATATTGCAGAGACGATGACCTACTTGGCGTCTGCTGGACGCGCTCAGACGAAGCCTGGCGATACTTCAAGCTTGGAGCTCTGCCTGAAGATGCAGATCCTCGCCGCACGTAACTCTGGCTTGGTTGATCACCGTAAGCCCCAGCCGGTGCTTGTGCATGGTGCACGTAAGGAGATGCGTATTGTTGGGGAGTTTGATAAGCATAAGGAGATTGGACAGAGGCGTAGGGTTCGGAAGGCAGAGGCGCTTGGGGTGTAGGTTGACCGGTGTAGAAGCTCTCTGCATTGTTGGAGGAGTAGCCGTTGGGAGGAGAGGCGCTGGAAATGCTGGGGTACATGGATTGTGGCCTTTGCTGAGCATAGCCACCGTATTGGTGGCTGTTGTAGGTGTTCGAGAAGCGCTCTTCGAGCATACGATCGTAGTAACGAACAACAGTCGACAATTTTGAGTGAAGGTCGAGGAGGCTGTCATGTTTGCTCATGGTCTCTCCGTACGTACGGGCGAGCTTTGGTCTGAGTGTGCCGATGCTCTCATACAGCTCCTGTATTTGCGGCTCTCGAAGGATCGTTCCGGGAGGCTGGTGCTGCAATCGCTCCACCAGAGTCGAAAACAAGCTTATGTTCTCCATTTCGACCAGACTCAGCTCATGGTCCCGTTTCGGCATGGAAGGTGCCTGCCCTGCTGCAGCGGCCGGTTGTGACTGCAAAGAGGCAGCGTGCTTCTTCTTCTGCTCTTCCATGTCTTTCAAAGAGGCCTCGATGGCAGCCTTGAGCTCGGGATCTTCTTCTTCGTCGTCTCTAGTCTTTGAGGTTGATTCTTTGCGAGGTTCTTGCTTGGGCTGAGTGGGTGCAACGGAGCTTTGACCAGTCGAGCTCTTTACATCTTCCAGACTCAGCTCTAGCGCCTTTTTCAGCTCTGCGTCAAAGCTATCTTCAACCCTGGCGCTACGGGGCTCCATGGAACCTTGGTACAAGGTCTTGGGAGGCTTGGAAGATTCAAAGTCTTTGGAGGGCACTCCAGAGGATCTCATCTTCTCCGTGATCCTCGTATAACAGCCGTCATCCACACGAACCGGCTGGACGATGCCAAGATGCGGTAGGGGAATGGACTTGCTGGAACAAGAACCGCAGAAGACGTTGCCGCAGTTCCTGCAGTGATGTTTGCGGTTGAGCATTGTGAAGGCGTTACGGCAGCGCATGCACAGGTCCGAGTCCGCCCATTCCGGCGGAGCGCTGCTGTCAAACATGCTCTGTGCCACCTCGACGCGAGGCGGGAACTTGAAGCCATCGCGCTGCAGGTCCCGGTAGGCGTCCGTGACAACGGTGAGATTGTAGCGGCCTTCGGCGAAGATGGACCAAGCTTGAATGAGCTCCAGGATCTTGGCCTTGACGTCTTCGTTCAGCGGCGGTTGGCCGTAGGATCGTAGGAGGGAGGTGAGGTTGTCGATGAACTCGCGCGAGGCAATCTCCTGGATGAAGTGGGAGCCGCCGTTCTTGACGCAAGTA
Source organism: Carpinus fangiana (assembly GCA_006937295.1). NCBI lineage: Eukaryota > Viridiplantae > Streptophyta > Magnoliopsida > Fagales > Betulaceae > Carpinus > Carpinus fangiana. The sequence goes on along the minus strand of VIBQ01000013.1, from coordinate 1,341,739 downwards.
TCTGTGAGCTGCAGGTTGAGACGAGTCAGCAGAAGATCAAGATAAGCAAAGAGAGGAGGCACGTACGTTCAGGGTGGCCAGCTGCACATTTGGATTCTTGTTGCCTATCCGCTTCTTCAGCGAGCGCATGGCCTCCTTGGGCTGCACGGTCTTCGAGCGGATCAGGTCTGATATCTCGAGGTTGAGGGCGATATCTTCTCTGGAAGGGGCATGTCAGTAAAGAAGCGACATGGCAGGGCAGTATACACACAAGCTAGAGGATGTTGCCCGCTCGATCTGCTGGTCGAGCTCCGAGTTGCTGGAGGCAAACCAGCCGGCCATGATGTGTGAGTGGCTGATATGGGGAGCGCGCAAGCCGCCGCCGGGTGTCTGTGGGAGTGTGTGGGTACAGAGCCGCAGACGCAGGAGGGCGTAATCGAAAGAACAACCAGGCAAGGCCGGAGGGTGGTAAAGTTCGAGGCAGAAGCATGTGGAGGCGCTCGCGGGCAACTGACGCCACAGCCAGCGGCCAGCAACCGCCAGCCAGCGCGTCACCGCCTGGGCCTTCTAGGGCGGCGGATCACGCCCGCCAGCTGATCTTCACTCTTCCGACTTCTGCGTCGCCAGCGCCAGTCAGGCTGCCATCTGCACACACTTCGGTCTCTCTTCTCGCATACCTCCTCTTCCCCAGGCTCTCGCTCACGACACTGCTGCGCGCATCCCCCGTCCGCAAGCCGCCGCCGCCGCCGCCGCCGCCCCGCAGACCGCCAGACTCATCTCATCCTCGACGCACCACCACGAGCTCGACTTAATCCACCCTTGCCTCTTCCTTTCCCGGCAGTCGTGCCGCTCGTGTCTGCCACTGTGCAACCCGCTTCCTGCCATGTGGCTGCAAGCTTCGCGTACTAGTCGTCAGACATGAGTGCCGTTGCGCCCACCCCGCCGCCCCACACTGTCCCCGTTCCTCCCACCTCGACGGGCGCCGTGAACGGTCGGCAGCCTCGCGAGCCCAGCATGGCAAGCAACGGAGGCCGCGGCGGTCCTTCTCGCCCTCCATATCCTCATGTCAAGGATCTCCTGGCCCAGGCCCAGGCTGAGGTTGCCCAGACCGCCCACACTCCCATCAACCGTCTCATAGACATGGCCGATGCCTCTTGCCGGCAGGCCGTCACCCTCCTCGAGTGGAACAAACCAGCCATGGCGTACAAAGAGTATCTTGCTGCTAACCTGTTCGTCGCCGAGGCAATCCCACGTCACAAGGACTTTCCTGCTGCCAGCCAGCACCCTCGCCTTTCCGTAGTCTTCAAAAGCATGATAAAGGTATTGGCGAGCCACACCAGCATGCCTGGGCCCGATGCTAACAGAAATGCCAGAGGATTAATGAGCATCACGCCACATTCGACAGTCTCGGCGACGAGATCAGTCAGGATAATGTACGCAATGGCACTGTTCAGAAATCTGCCAACCTCAAACCTCAAACCTCACCGGCCAAGCTTCAGAAGGCGCGCCCTGTCTCCACACAAGCGCCCCATCCCGAGCTCTCCAGGCCACACAACGATGATTCTACCCATCGCCACTCGGTGGTGCCACAGTACAGCAAGGATTCGCCCACCGGGCCGCAGGTCCCCCCTCGCCCAAGGCCCCGCGTCAGTACAACACCGCAGCAGGCGCAGCAGAACCCAAGCACTCCAGCCCCACCTGTGAATGCTGCCGATGCTCTGTCCGATCGTTTCGCACGTCTCCGCATGCCCCATGGAGGAACATCAATGGCCGTATCAGGTCAAGCATCGCCTCAGGCCGCCTCTCCCGTCGATGATTCCCTCCAGCGGCCTGCTTCGAGCTATGCTAAGTTTGGGTCTCGCATGCCCCCGGGTCAGCCTCGTCCTCTTCCAGCTCCCCCGACACCCACATACACCCCGTCTCGAGCCCCACCCGCAGCTCCCCAGGCTCGGCCTTCTTGGTCCGCCGCCGATTCGAGCGAGAGGCCAGCCTCTAGAAATTCGGACTCGTCTGCAACAAGCTACCAGAACAATAACTGGCAGCCCCAGACCGCCGGTACCGTGTCACAATCGTCCACATTCTCCGATGGTCAGTCACGGAGCGGAGAAAGGCGGCGACGCCACGTCGCCAGTGGACCTGTCGAGAAAGAAATAACCGCCCAGCTGCTTTATGATTATCTGAGAACCTTCACTGTCATGCTCATCGATGTCCGAACTCGCGAAGAATATGACTACGGCCACATCATGGCTGCGTCAAGCATCTGCATCGAGCCTGCCGCACTTCGTCAAAACATGTCTGCAGAGGATCTTGAGGAGGCCTTGGTCTTGTCGCCAGACAACGAGCAGGCGTGTTTTCAGAGACGTGAACAGTTTGATCTCATCGTTTACTACGATGACGGTACAGGTCCTGATTCTACCACTGCTCCCCTTCGTTATCTATATGAAGCGCTGGCCGACTTCAATGACGAGAAGCCCCTTAGCCATCCTCCCATCCTCCTGAGCGGCGGCCTTCAAGCCTGGACAGACATGGTCGGTACCCAGGCGCTACAGTCTTCCAACACTGTTGCACGTATGGGCAATAAAGCGCGCCCAATCGCGCGGCGACCCCTGGCAACCCACTCCGCAAAACTCGGGATTCAACGAAGGAAGCGCCGAGATTACAATCCCCTGGACCCGGAAGAAGAGAGGAAATGGCGTGAGCGTGCCCGTAGTGAGAGCTTGGTTCTCGATGCGCAAATACAGCATGAAGGCCCGGCAGAGTCAGAAGATGGTGACGAGGAAGCCCCTTACTCGCCCTCATATCAGGACTTTCAACAGCGCTTTCCCGATCTTGGTGCTCTGAGCCAGCAGCAAGCAAGGTATGAGCAGCCGCCGGCCAGGCCACCTCCGCAGATACCGCATTATCCTACGCCCCCTCCATCGACATACGCCAGTCCTCCGCCGCCGTCATACCCCAGTCACGCTCCTCCCTTGCCTCCGGTGCCCGCTAGACCCCCGCCGGCAATGCAACGTCCGAGCTATAGCGGAGTCAGTGAGCGCATCGTCTCCCCAACCGTGACTACAGCGTCGCAGCAGCTGGCACCCTATATCCCGCCGAAGTTGAGGAGGCTTCCCAAGACGGGGTTGCACAACTTCAGCGTCACGTGCTACATGAATGCGACAATTCAGTGTATGAGTGCAACACTGCCGCTTACCGCATTCTTCCTTGACAACCAATTCATGAAATTCATCCAGAAAGACAATTGGAAAGGCTCGAAGGGAGTTTTGCCCGAGCTGTACGCCACACTGGTCAAGAATCTCTGGCTGGCAAATGATGTGGACACAATCCGTCCCACGAATTTCCGCAAGTTCTGCGCCCGTTTGAACAAAGAATGGGGCATCGACCGGCAGCAGGACGCCAAGGAGTTCCTCGAATTCCTCATCGACTGTCTGCACGAAGATTTCAACATCCACTGGCAGAGGACTCCGCTGCGTGCTCTCACAGAAGCGGAGGAAGCAAGGCGCGAGAGGCAGCCGACGCTTCTGGCATCTAAGACGGAGTGGGAGCGATATCTCCACCGAGATCACTCGAAGCTGACAGACCTCTTCGCCGGGCAACACATCTCCCGGCTGACGTGCACGACGTGCCACCACTCATCGACGACTTACGAACCCTTCTACAGCATCAGTGTTGAGATACCCAAGGTACCACGCCAAGTCAGTATCTACGACTGCTTGAAATCATACTGTTCAGAGGAGAAGCTTTCCGGGGACGAGGTGTGGAGATGTCCCAACTGCAAGACGGAGCGCGAGGCAACGAAACGGATCACCATCACCCGAGTGCCGGAGTTCCTCGTGGTGCACTTCAAGCGCTTCTCCGCCAGCCACTCGGAGCGGGCACGCAAAATCACAACGCCGATCGACTTTCCGCTCGAGGACCTTGACATGGACCCGTTTGTCAACCCGCTGCCTCCGACGCAGCAATTGAAGGATCTGCTCTCCCGCGATGCAAACTTGATGACGCCAGCCGTGACGGCGCCCTTCAAGTACGAGGCATATGCCGTGATGCGACACATTGGCGGCACGTTGACCAGCGGCCACTACATTGCGCTAGTGCGGGACAGGGCGAGGGGGTTGTGGCGCGAATTCAACGACTCGAGGGTGACCGACTTCCGACCGGAGAATCTGTCTGCGCAGTACGGGCTGCAGAATGAGCAGGCGTACATAGTGTTCTATCAGCGGACCATGTGAGGGCGGATGGCTTGACATATAGAAAGACCGCCATCCCCAAATGCAGAATAATGTCCTATAAGGGCGTCATTGAGGTATCATTGCGCGTGACTTTCCGCTCCATGTACTCCTCAGATAGCCCCAGGGCCCCGTTGAACGTGTCCCACGGCGGAGTGTCTGAGGGCAGTCCATTCCCATGATGATGGCAGAATACAACATATCTTCGAGGAGCAGGTGATATCGCCTTGTGGAATGCTCCTGTTTACCCTGCCCATTGCTCAGTGATTTTGCGTGTGCGTACTGCCTTGAAGAAGCACGGCCATCAGATAAGGAGAACCTGGGGTGAGCAGACGTTTTCGCTACGCTGGGGCGATAAAGGTGCCGCGCCTAACTCCCTGCCTGCTCACTCACGGTGCGCCGAGGGTTGCACCTTGAATAGACCCACCGGAAGCACAGAGAGAGAAGCTTCGCGCGGAAACTCACTGTTGCACCGCGCGACCTCACCGCCCCCCGGCGCAGTATCCATTCCCCGGTGCGCCCGGCAAAGTCAGAGCCCCACCCACTACGCGCAGGATCAGCACCGCATAGTTCCTCTCTCTCTCTTCGATGCTCAGCCAAACACGATCCCCGGCCTGCAACACTTTGCGACGCCGCTCCTGCGGCCTGGGATCCGCGGCAATTCGCCCGGCCTCGACGCTCCCCATTCAATATGCCGGTATGTCGCCCCCAGAGCCCCTACGGTGCTACTCTCGGTGCCTTGGACCAGCGTACCCAAGCACCTTGACAATCCACCCAGAAAGCTTCCGCTCCGCCTCATGCTGCGCCGCCCGAGCTCCTGCTAATAGCCATCGACTCTAGTCACCTCAAGCGAGTCTGCATCCAGACGATCCGCGCTCCCGCCGAAGAGGTCATGCACCACAGATATCGATCAGCGATGACAATCATCATGTCACTGAGGCTATAGGAGACATGTACGGCGAGAGCGAGTACGACGCTCGCCGCAGCTACATTGCCAATGGCGACGACTCCCTCTACATCCAGGCACACCGCTCTCCTCCCACTTCCGATTCTCCCTTGTCACGCTCGCCCTCTGCCGCTCGTCCGAATGGTCTACCACCCCACGGTCGAAACAGACAAACATCTAACGCCAGCTTAGAGCGTGGCTCCCCTCCAGATCTCAGTCGCTCCTCTTCTACCGACACCGCCACCCAACACTTCCCCCTCAATGATATCGACTACGAGTCGAGCCCGGCCGCTGTAGCTCAGGAGCTGAGCAACCTGCAGGCCATACGGCGTATGTCGATGAACGTTGACGCCGCCGACCCGGACCTCCCCTCCTTCGGTTCAAGCTTCGGCGCCCCACCAGGATCGCCACCAACCCCAGGCGGCGATGACGAAAGCGGTGGCCTATTCTGGGTTCCGGCGCGTTTGCATCCCGAACTGGCGCCCAAGGAGTTCAAAACTTTCGTCGAAGACCGTGTCGATTTGATAAGAAGAAGATCTGGCTCGGGAGAGAGCAAAGGGCTTTCACCAGACCCGGAGGGATCGGCATTGAACCGGCGACGATCGATGCTGTCCAAGACCATAGATTCTCCGGCAGAATTTCAGGACGGTGCGGATTTGTTGGAAAGGAAACGATCATCGAAGGACGCTTCAGGACGTTCCATCTCCGGGGAAACATCGCTGTCGGAGCTGGAAAGCCTGGTGAACGATCCTGCAGACCTGGCCCGCAAAATGAGCGTCGATTCGGTGCGACAGTCCTTGGAAGGTGGCGAAGAAGGTGATATTCCCATTCTGCCACAGCCTATGGGTGCCGCATCTCTCAAAAGATCCACCCGCACAAATTATCGTAGAGGAAGCCTTAAAAGGGGCGAACGCGTCCCGTTCTCCTCCAAGCGAGCGGCGGGCCGCCTAAGCGAAAGCAGAACCTCCGAGGATGCTGGTCTAACCTCTCCACCTTCTACCGCAAACAGTCAGTCGCGGCCCTCGGGCAGGACATCAACAGAATCTTCATTGTCCGATACCCTTGCACACCAGCGGACTGGCGCTACCTCTGAGCTTCCCACCATTTACTCGGGCGGGTCTCTGGACGATGCTTTCGCGGAGTTTGGCATCAGCTCATCTGATGCGCAACAAGAGCAGGTTGAAGCAGGGAACCAACCACAGAACATGGAACAAGAAAGAGAAGACCTGGATCAAACCCATGCAGCTGCGCCAGGATTTCACTCCAGGTTTGCCTCTAATGGTCGAACCACGGCTTCTTTGCCCGCGGGTTACACTGCGCCAGTGATTGTGCCCTCTATTGTTGAAACACCCCCACCTCCTCCTCCGCAGCCAGAAGCTCGGCAGAGTCTACCGCCATCTTTTGGCTCCACATCATCTCGGCCTGAGAGGACTTCGTCACGCGACTACACAGGGCAAGGACACCAGGGAGCCACTGGACCTGGTTCAGATCGCCTAATACATCATGCTGGGACGCGAAAACGATCACCCAATCAAACTCTGGATGACATGGCCAATAATCCATCCATGATGGTCGGGAACAGCATGAGCACAGATGCACTGTCATTCATCCCGACATTTGATGAGACAAACCGAGGCAAATCGGACAAGGAAAAGAAGAGAGACAGGAAAAATTCGGTCGACTCTGGAACAGGAAAGAAATCCAGCTGGGGCTGGTTGCTAGGCAGTGATGACAAGAGTAAGGACAAGGATAAAGGTAGTCATGATGATACCGTTTCCTCTTCGAAGAAGTCCAAGTCCAAGTCCAAATTAGCAGCAATCGGTGGAAAGTCTGAGAAAGCTCAACAGGAAAGGAATAATGATCGAGCTCATGACAACACCCGCCTCGACGTTCTGCAGACTACATCGGAAGGGCCGGCGCCCAGAGGTCGGGAAAGCCTCGTCCTGGACCGCGAATCATTCAAACTCGAGGATGAACGCCGCAAGGAAAGTGGGCGCAAGTCTACAGATGGCAAGAAAGAACCTGGTATCTTCGCATCTCTCTTCGGCGCCAAGAAAAAGGGCGACCGGGAGAGCACAGGCAAAAAGGGTCACAGTCCTTTGCGTGGCTTGTCACCGACGCCGGCTGAAGCCAAAATATTGCGACCGGACATCGACTACAACTGGACGCGCTTCTCGATCCTGGAGGAGCGAGCAATCTACCGAATGGCTCATATCAAATTGGCCAATCCCCGACGAGCGTTGTATTCACAAGTCTTGCTCAGCAACTTCATGTACTCCTATCTCGCCAAAGTCCAGCAAATGCACCCTCAGATCCAAATTCCGCAATTCATTCAGCAAAAGAATTCCAAACGGCAGCAGGACTCCGAACAGCCCACAAAAGAGCAGCAACAGCAAGCGGCTGAGTATTCAGCTTGGCAACAGTATCAGGAGGTGAGTTGATGGTGATGTCGGCCGATGGCCAGATGCCCAGGACAGAGAATTGTGATTCAAGTATACTGACGCTTTCGATAGCAGCATGAGCAAACGGGAGAGCGTATCGAAGAATCCAGTTCTGATTTCATCGACGACTCGGACGCCACGTATCAGCATCAAGAAGACGCACGTGCGGCTCAATACGATGCTTCCTCGGGCTATGGCCAACAAGGTCAGCAACAACAGTGGGACGAGCGCAATCATTTCAATTACGACAACCGGAGCCAGCAGCAAGCAGGGGGAGAAATGTGGTAATGAGACAACACATTAGTACTTCTTTTTTTTTTCCATCTTCCCGTGCGATTGGTTCGGCAAGCCCTGATCAAATCGGATGTTGGTCAGCATCTTACTCGAACCTGGAATTTGTACAGAAGAACGACGGTATGAGCCGGGCATTTTCTACGGGGAGCATAGTTGGGGAGGCGCAGAGGAAGTCTAGCGCAGCATCAGTGTCGTTTCCACGGTTTCATTACCATTATACTTTCACCTGGGGAAAGAGCACAGGCGACTGGAAGCATGGTCGTAAGGTCTGAGAAGGAGAACACCTCCAGGTTGAAAGATGCAGATTTTGTTCCTGCGGGTGCACTCTGTTCTACACGGAGACGGTGAAGAACACTGTACTAGTAACATGGGCACTAGCACCGCTCAAGAGGATGATACAAGAGAATAACGAGTATACATTTTTATTCCCTGCTTGGTCTCTTTCAGTTGCCATTTTCCTGCCTCTAAATTATCAGCGTTGTCGTCTACACTCCTCTGGACCACTGGGTCACGGCCTGCAAAGGAAAGGGAACCGAACGACGAGGCTTCGAAACGGACTGCTGCAGCAGATCTGCCCCTGCTAAAGTGACTAGGGATGAGCTCTGGGAGTGAGCATGTTTGAACCGGAAATTATGCACTCACCACAACCCTGCATATGTCTTGGCATGCAGGAGCTTTTCCCCCCTTGGGCTGCGATTGGAATTAACTTTGCTTTCACGTCACCTCCTGCTGCCGTCTTGATCAATAAGACACGTCGAAGTACACATTTCCAAGCTTCTTCGAGGATTGTCGGAGTGGCAACGGGTTTCCCTCGCAGCTAACTCTAACGTTGTGCTTCCAAAGGATAAATTCTTCCTGACTCCCTCCTTCATATCCGTCGCAAGCTCAGAATGGCTGGCCAGCCAGACATTTCGGCCATCTTGGCTGCTTTAGGAGGTGAGCTTCCCCTACAGCTCGACTGGCCTTGAGTATTCTGCTGATGATCGTGCTCAGGCCAGAACAGTGGAACACCCACCAATGGCTCCCAATCCACCCCCCAGCCACCACCTTCAGCGGGTTACCCTGGGGCTCCACACATCCAATCTCCTGCCAATCCACTCGGCGGCCTTCCCCTTCCACAACCTTCCAGCTCAGGCAATTTGGACTTGAGTGCCATCAAACCTGTGAATTCAGGCTCTGTTAGCTTGGCAGATGCGATTGCAAAAGCTCGTGAAAAGGGTATGCATACAGTCTTCACTTTGTGAAATCGTTGTGATGATTTCTCACAACGGCCTACAGCTCAATCCCGCGGCGATCCTCGAAGCGCCTCTGGAGCTTACCGGCGTTCTCGCTCCCGCTCTCGCTCGCCTCCCCGCCGCGACAACTTCCGCGATAATTACAATCCATACCGTGACGAGCGTCGCGATGATCGGGGCAGAGCATCTAACGGTAGAGACAGATCCTACTCGCCACAGCGGCGGAGTGGCTTCTCTCCACCAACCAATCGTGGCCCCTCGTATGAAGCCGCGCGTGTACGATCACCACCTGCAAACGCCGAAACCAACAGCGAAGTCATCACTGTTGCCAGCAGTGATGTTGGTCTAATCATCGGCCGTGCCGGGGAGAATCTGAGGCGTGTTGAAGCCGAGACCGGTGCCCGCGTCCAATTCCTCAGTGGCCCCGAGAATTCAGGCCCCATGAGGCAATGCCGTATTTCGGGAACTCCGCGCCAGCGTGAGGACGCAAAGGCCGACATATTCCGCGTCGCACAGGAGAATCCGAACGGTGGCGGGGGTGGTGGTGGCGGCGGTGGCGGAGGAGGCGCAAGGCAGGGATCGACACCAATTGTGCGCGCCGGCGCGACGGAAATGCTGGACGACAAGAGTCTGCAGATCATGGTACCAGACAAGACTGTCGGGCTCATAATTGGGCGAGGAGGCGAAACTATCCGCGACCTTCAAGACCGCAGCGGCTGTCACGTCAACATAACGGCGGAGAACAAGAGCGTCAACGGCCTCAGACCTGTCAATCTCATTGGCAGCTACGACTCTCAGATGAAGGCTAAAGATTTGATTATGGAAGTCGTGCAAAGCGATACGCGGGGTGAAGGAGAGAGCGCTCCACCGCCGCGTGCAAATTACGACAACCGCGGCGGTGCCAGTGGATACGACTCGTACGGTGGTGGCCAGGTGCCGTACGGCGCCCCAGCAGATCCATACGGTGGAGCAGCTGGCGGAAAGATCAACGATATGATTCAGGTGCCCTCGGAAGCGGTTGGCATGATCATCGGCAAAGGTGGCGAGACCATCAAGAGCATGCAGAACGAGAGCAGCTGCAAGATAAATGTGTCCCCTCCATCCGGAGCTGATGTCCAGCGAGACATCGGACTCATTGGAACAAGGCAAGCAATCGAAAGCGCCAAGCGTCTCATTTGGGAGAAGGTTGATGCGGTGGTAAGTTCAGAGGTCCGACCGATATTGAAGCCAAACCTGACCGGACTGCAGCGTGCAAAGCAGGGCGGAGGCGGCGGCGGAGGCGGAGGACGTAGAGACGACCAACGTTCTCCATATGGTGGTGGAGACGATTACTCACAACGTCAAGCAGCACCTTACGGACAACCGGCGTACGGAGCACAGGCACCGGCGCACGGTGCACCTGCAGCGGCAGCGGCAGCGCCCTCTACCGACCCTTACGCTGCATATGGCGGCTATCAAGCCTACATGGCCATGTGGTACGCTGCTGCTGCAGCCCAGGGCCAAGGTGGAGCACCTCCACCCGCCCAGTAGGTTGCCAGATCTGATATCTTCTGGACTGGCTTGATCTGCTCGTTCGACTCGACAGTGATTGTTACTGATTTCGACCTGGTGCTCACGATGTGGTGACCGACGAGCTTGTCTTGACCCCTGCTTGATCCTGGATCGATGAGTTTGCAATGTTGGCTGCACCTGCTCTCATGATCACTGGCTGGACTGAGCTGACTTACCTCTTTCAACATGACCGCCCCTGATGACCAGCTTTGCTTCATGCTCTGACCTGTACATGCGCCGGGGCCTCATGACGACAGCCGCCATCCCAAAACTTGCTTTGTTTTTTCATTTTTCATTTTTTTGCAAAAGACTGCTCGGCCGCCACCGTGAAACGGCCATCATAATTGCAAAGTCGTTACCGGACCGTGTGAAGCTACGATCAAGACTGCTACGTCTTATCTTGCCATGCAACCTTGACTGACGGAAGGATGCGGTTCTACTTGCCCGCTAGCATTGGATATCTCGACCTTGCGACTTGGCGTGCGCTGATCGGTGGCATGAAAGCTGGAAGACGAGGTGAGGCGTTCTTCCGCGACGAAATCGTGCTTGCATGCCTTTGATGCTTTAATGCTTGTACTTCACCCCCGAGACTTGCCTGGTTAGTCCGTTCGACGTTAATTACATATCAAGGTAGAGGACCGACAGTCCTTGGCCGCCTGCACAATTAATTTGACACCATCGAAACATTTCCATCTGCTTGCAGCGCGTGCAAGTGACCTGCTCCGTACTACTTCTTCGTTACTCGACAGAGCAATACCAGAAGGTTCAGCTCACTCAAATGGGTGGTCGCGCGCGATACAACCGCAGATGCAGAGCAGGCCGGGGCTCAGGAAGCAAGAAAGCCCGAGCACAAGAAGCCTCAGCAGCACGAGCACAGGCACAAGCACTTGAAATAAAAATCCAACGGGGTGCGGGTGGCGCCTACCCGAAATCGACAGCGCTGAAGGCGGTTCCACTTGTCTGGGAGGGAGGCTCTTCGCCCTAGTTGCGGTGGACTTCTAATGCCAGCAATCCATCCTTGTTTCCGGAGGTTCTGCAAGCGAGGAGAACGCGGCCCCACCTCTGGCCAGGACTACTGCATGCAGGTAACAAGAATAGAATGTAGTACTGACGGGGCAACATATGAAACAGGCAGCCCCTCACGCAGAAGGCAGACATGCAGCGTCGCCAATACCATCATTGATCCAATGGTGGCGGGTACGTTCGACGCCCAACCAGCATGTCAGCACCCACCTGCAGTTCATTTCCATCTTCGTAGCTGTACGAGCACAGGACGGCGTCCAGGCTGCGGCGGCATTGGCTGCAGCGCACGTCCCACCGGCCACCAGGAGGGCGCCAGCCCCCAAAAGGCTCATGGCTCCCGCGCTAGACCTCGTATTCAGTCGGTTCCCTGCGCTGGTTTTGCGAAGTCACCAGGGCTTAGCAGTCGTTATTATTGCGCATGCTTTCCTGGCGGCTCTCGCAGTTTTGCCTGTTTCCGGCTGCCGAGATTGTACGATGTGACGCTTTGAGTAGATATACTTGCGCACATCCCTCCACGCGACTGACTCCACGTCGATCCCGTTGCTCTTCCCATCCTTCCCTCGCAATCCACGTATTCACCATTCCATCTGTTCGCATCCCAGCTGGCTGAGTGTGCGAGTCGTGACGACGCCGACAGCATGATGAACTCCAGCAAGGATCCCGCCAATGCACCCGAAGTCATCGACAACCCCGACTATTCACGATACCCTGAAGTTCACGAGCAAGCAACCCCGTCCGCCCCCAAATATGATGTCTACCAACCTCCACAACCTCAATATGCGACTGGTCCCGTGGCAATGTCAGATGGCTACGGCTCCCCACATGGTTCCTTGCAACCGCAACAGAGCTGGGCGCCGGACGCCGGAGCGGTCCCCTCAAAAGAAGCCGTTGTGGAAGACAAACCAGCTCGCCTGTTTGGACTGAGGAGGCGGAATGCGTTTCTGCTCATAGCAGCCGTTGTCATTGCAATAATTGCCCTCGCCGTGGGCCTGGGAGCCGGTCTTACTGTGGGCAAGAACCACAACTCAGATTCAAATTCCGCTGTCGATGCCATATCGACCGGAACATCAAGGTGTGTACTTGAATTTGAAACACTGCATCCCGTGAACACTATCTGACCCGCCGCGCAGTACACCGACATTAGCGCCAGACAATAGCACCGCGGCCTCAAGTCCAACTTCCTCCGCCTCAGGCACCTACCAAACCGTTTCGGCTGTAAACTGTAACGACATTCAGAACAATACTCTCACCACAGCGAGCAGCAACTCAACATCACGTTACCTCGTCCTGTGCGCCGTCCACTGGCTCACAGGCAAACCTGGCCTCGACGGCAACGGCACTGTGCATGACGTCGGCCGCAATGACATTGTCGCGTCCACATTCGAGCAGTGCCTTGGCTACTGCGACGACTACAACAAGTCGCTCAACCAGACCGTCGACCCCAGGGTGCCGGGCAGCGGCTGCCTGGCCGTCACCTTCAACGGCCAATACCAGCAGAGCATCGGCACCTTTGGCCGCAACTGCTTCCTCAAGGACCGGCAGGGCATGTACGACGACGCAAAGAGCACGACCGAGAGCGGTGTGCTCATCTCCACTTGAAATTCATATTTGATTACGGGCAGCAAAAAGCGGGCAGCGGGATACGGATCTAATAGAGCAACATTTTTAACGGTCGGCACGTAATGCATCAGATACCCTACAGTCTTTCTCAGCTTGTGCCTTTTGCCAGTTTCCCACTGCTCTGTATCGTGCATTTGCCTCCGGCCAGCCTCGGTCCGGACTGGTGGCCCCACCCCCTCGCACCTGCGCGTGGCTTGAGCGTCGGCCGCTCTCTCTTGGGGGCCGAATACGAGGTCATGCGTCTGCGGCAGCACGTGATGCCGCACCCGAGAATGTGCCGCCGCCGCCGCCAGCGACGTCAGTTGTCGTTGGCTAGCGTCCGTGCGGCCTATTGCTAATCTACGCGAGCCGCTTTTCGTTGCCTGTTTGAGCAGTTGGTAGTGCAGTGGAGAGGGTGTGGGGCTGTCTGGAGGTGCCGGGGCCGTGGAAGACGATTAGGGCATTTAACTACGGTGGCTTGCATAAGATCGCACCTGGAAGATGTGGTTCCGATTTATACCTGCTGCCAAGACTGCCATTGTTTGCGGCATACTAACCATGAAGGCAGATTACTGAAGATGATGAAGAAGACAGTCTACGCATAGGCTGGACAAGTAAGAACGGCCATCACTATGTCACCGCTTCAACCCCCCCACCCACCGCATCACAGCTTACCCTGCGCATCCAGCATCAGATCCACCACAAACGGCGCATTCACAGGCCTGTACCGCACGTCCATGACCGCCGCATTCACCAGCAGCGTCTCCTCCCCGTGCGCGCCCCGCTGCTCTCCACTCACGTCCACCCGCACGCACTCTGCCCCCGGCCGCGCCGGCGCCAGCACCTCCCCGGCGTAGCACGCGCCCGCGAGGTCCGCAGGGTCCAGCGCAAACGCAGCGTCGTCGGCGGCACGCCAGCGCACCGTCTGCGCGCCCCAGCCCTCGTGGATGTGGCCGAAGCAGTGCATTCGGGGACGAGCGCGGGCGAGGGCGAGGGCGAGGGCGGCGCAGCCGACGGGGGTGCAGGCGTGCTGCGCGGCGACGCTGTCGAGGTGGTGCATCGGGGGGCCGTGGGTGATGAGGAGGTCGAGGGCGGGGAAGGCAGGGATGGTGCTGGCGGGGGTGGCGGTGGAGAGGGTGCCGGGGAGGCGGTGGGAGGGGGGGTTGAAGCGGTCGTGGGCGCGGGGGTAGGGGAAGGCCATGGCCATGAACTCGGGCGTGTAGGGCGAGGCGTGGACGCTGAGGCGCGCGCCGTTGCGCAGCGCGAAGTGGTGCGTGCCCTCGGCGAGGTAGGTCACGCCGGCGGCTTGGGCGCGCGGGCCTGTCCACAGGGCGTGGGCGGCGGCGTAGGTGCCGTCTTGGATGGTCTGCGGGTAGGTGGGGTCCAGGGACATGTCATCTTTTCCGGGGCCATGGTCAATACACTGTTGGCGTCTAAAACAACGATGCCGAGGGTTGGTGAGGGAGGGGAGGGGAGAGTGGATACACTCTTGCTAGACGCCATGAACGCAAACAATGCACGTGATTAGGTGGAGAGCTGCACTTACGGTTGCCAGCAATGACGAGCTTGAGGTCGGCTTTGATGTCCTTCATAACTTGCAAAGTCTTCTCATACTCGTGGATGCCGCCCCACCTGGTCAGATCACCGGCATGGATTGCTACATCAACCTCTGGCAGCGGATGTCGGAATGCGTGTTGGGTATCATTCGGAGGAAAGAGTTCCTGGGTATGAGTATCCGAGATGACCAAGAAGCGAGTTTTAATACCACGATTGGCGACCAGTGGGGCCATTACCTGTGGCTGTATAATGGTATGGCTACTGTGGGGCGTGGGCAGACGTCTAGATCAGGGCGCACAGGCACGTGGTCACAGTGGGTCTGAGCGGGTGCCTAGATAGCGAGGCTCTAAGGTAGCCAGCTGGAATCCTCGTTCAACGTTGACTCACATGGGTCGATGTTGACAGGGTCGGACCTGGCCAGCCAACCGCAAGGGTGCAGGAGCTGGTGCTTCCGAGGAACCGAAAAATGGCACACTCGGACGTTTTGTGAACCAGTGGTCGAGAGCGTTGGTGTCGCTAAAATGTTTCAGGCCAGTTGAGCCTCACGGAAGCCTTGCGTGTGTCGATCCAAATCAAAATGCTGATTGACGCTGGATTGCGGCCAGTCACTATGGGCGCAACGCATATGTGTCTTGTTGACCTCCAAACTTGATATATGCGTGAAGGGTCGGAGATGGCTCGGACGTGATTCTACAGTGCAGTGGACCTGACTCGCTCGTGAAATCCAGAGAAGTCATGTTCGGGACGCCGCTGCCGTCATTCCTGCGGCTCTTTGTTCTCTCCAGGGGTAACGGTATAAGACCCGATGCAAGCATCACATTCGGTTAGCATCGTCCACGTTGATCCCGATTGGGTGCCCTACCTCACTTTGCAGGGCGCGCGGAGAATATCATGGAAAGCCATGCCGGATTCTAATGCATAAAGTTAGGCATTTCAGCATTGTGAGGGCCAGGTTACATCCCAGCAAGCCATAAGTGCCTCTCCCGGTCTCGGAGAGAAGGCGCAATGCTAAAATTAAGGTCAGCAGTGTCTTCCTGGTGTGCTCAGTAGAAGAATTCCAGATCGGTGGAGATTGTAAACAGGGAAAGCGTCTGGAAGCGATCGATCCTACTTGGCTAGCGTCGAGGAAGACTGGTGTCACCGGCCCTTCGGTGGGTATTCGGATTCACAATTTCCTGGACAACCAGCGGCTCTTAATATGATGCGGCCCGTGGTAACCGGACGGAGTTTAACCTGTTAAGGCTTCAACATATGGACCAGGACCTCTTCACCCTGGGGACCCTAATTCTCAAAACTCCGACCAAGACCTTGCATGAGACACCAGGAATCTGGCTGGTCCCCCTTTTGCTGGATCCATCAGGTAATCACATCCACCAAGTTCAGCTTTCAGCGTAGTCCCGCAATTGCAATAGCTTGGCTGTTGCACGTCTTTGTCGTAGATTTCACATCTGTACCCAACTTGGTCGCTTAGCCGTTCTCGACCCTTACCCAACTCCATGGTCGGAGCCTAAATTGGCCATTCTCACTCTTCGGTGATGATCGGCACCACACCACCGGTATTGTCTCAATGGACGAGCTGCATCGTGTCTTTGTCGTTCAGGGCAACGTCACCCTGAACCACTTCTGCCGTCGGCCCGTTTTGCCATGACTGAATTGCACGACGTATGGAGAATTTGTGTGCCCTTTGTCGACCCTGAGCATGGGCATTGTAAGAAATTCAACGATTCAGTACAGTATATAAGTCGTGCTCGTCCCCAGGACACAGACGCTTCCTCAGAAGACCATCTCATACAATCCTGAAAGCTTCCTCTCATCTCGAATCTCTCCTTCACAACTTCACTTCGTCAAACAAAATCACATCAAACACCATGCGTTTCTCCATCTTCGCTACCCTCCTGGTTGCAACTAGCGCCATCGCCTCCCCCACCGGCGGCCTCCTCGGCGGCCTCCTCGGGGGCGGTGCCAAATCCAACAAGGTCTCCGCCGCCGACGCCACCGCGCTCATCACCTCGCTCAACGGCGTCCTCACAACCCACGCCCAAAACGTCAACGCCACGCTCCAAGGCCTGACCGCCGCCTCACCCCAGGCCGCCAAGGATGCCGCCGTCCCCAAGGTCGGCGCCGAGTTCAAGGCCATGACCAGCGCCATCACCAGCACCCTCGGGCAGCTGCGCCAGAAGGCCGGTGCAGCCAAGGTTGCTCGTCAGACTGGCTCCGTTCAGGGTCTTGCCAATGCCATTCGCGACTTGATCATCATCGTTACCGCCGCCGTTGATGTTGCTCTTGCCGTCTTGGGCGTTGCGCCGCTGTTCTTCTTCACTATTCCGCTCACTACCTCTCTGGCGCAGATTGTTGTGTACACGCAGGCTGTCGTCGACAATCTTATTCCCGTGCTCAACACCCTCCTTGATGGTGTTCTTTCGGGTGTCGCTGATTCTCTTGGTGGCTTGATCCTGTAGATGGATTTGACGTGTGATGCTCGACCACCAATTGACGTGCAATTGCGTTGGATAATGCAGTCTTGGAGTCTGAGACATTGAGGGCTGAGCAATGCTCTTGAGCCATGTCTTTCGTTGTTGGTTCTTGACGCTTGAGGAAATTTTATGTATAAATAATCTTTGTCCTACGGCATAATGTCCATAGTTTCAAAATACAAGGAATCTAGGAAACACACCTGCTAAGATTTGAGGCCATTCATAAACAAATGTAATTCGCATTTGCTTTAGTGTCTCGTCGATTGCGTAAAAATATCCAGGATTCTCTGGTAGTGCAGAAATTCGTCCAGGGTCGTGATTCATGTCACGTGGTAAGACTGAGAGATACCAGAGTTTAGCAATGTTGGTTTGTCATCTACTTGGTTGGAGAGGGCCTAAAATGAGGGGTGGATTGATATAATTCATGTACATGCTCTATTCTGATGTTTCCGATGAACAATCCAATGACCACCAAAAAGCCAATTCCATAGAACAGAAAGAACGCCACGCTATGCCAATACATCCAAAGCAGTAATTGGTGCTGCCAGGGAAAGTGTCCGCGAGAAACCGACGACCAGCCACATCATATTGAGCCACGGTAGCTACTCCAGCTGCGCCTCATGCTCGGCCGCCTGCTCGCATCCGCCTCATCGTCGTCCTCGCCTATGTCAACCTCCTGCGCCAGCTTACTCCGCGCCCGCAACGCACCACCATACCTATACATGACGAACGGAATGCACGTCAACGCCGACGCCACGAGCGCCAGGATGAGCCCCGCATACTGCGAGCCCACATTATGAAAAAACTGCGACGCAAACAGCGGCGACACAGCACCGAGCGTGTTGCGCATCAAGCCCTGCCCGGCAATCGCCGACGACGCGTTCGCGCCGTAGCAGTCGGCGGTGAAGGAGTAGCAGCTCTCGAAGATGAAGAAGATGCCGACGGCGATGGGCGCGAGGGCCAGCGTGGGCGCGATCCACGGCAGCTCGCCGTACTGCGTGAAGGAGTAGATGAACAGCCCGATGGGCAGCCAGGCGGCGCCCCACATGGCGCCGTACAGGCGGTCCTCGGGCACGACGGCGCGGCGGCGGTCCGCGCGGATGGCGAGGTATTTGCGGACTTGGAGCTCGTTGGCGGCGTAGCCGAGGGTGACGCCGATGCATAGGCTGATGTAGGGCAGGCCGGCGACGCCAGGGGACCAGCCGCGCAGCTCGCCGAAGGTGATGGGGATGACGGACAGGAAGAGGAAGGTGAGGAACCAGGCGAAGGCGATCCAGAGGCCAAAGGCGAAGACGACGGGCTCCGTGGCCAGCATCTTGACGGCTTTGACGGACGACGAGTGCAGCATGTCGCTGAGGGACGAGGCTTGCAGCTCTTCGTCGGAGCGGTAGCGGTCGTCGCCGGTCTTTTGGCGGAGCATCTTGGCGCGCTTCTTGAGGAAGACGCCGCCGCGGGTTTCCTGGAAGAAGATGACAATAATGGCGAAGAGGGGGAGGTTCGAGAGGCCTTGGATGCCCTGAATCCAGCGCCAGCCGATGGTTTCGTCGATGAAACCTGCGTAGATGGGTGCGCCTACCGTGCCGAGGATGGCAATATATGCGAAGAGCGCCATGGGCCGCGCGCGTTGATGTGAAGGGTAGATGTCGTCAAACGTACCTTTTCTAGTTGTTAGGTCACATATACTAAAAAGTAAAAACATTAAAGTACTTACCACCGACCAGAATGGTGCCGACACATCCAAAGAGACCAAGCAAAGCACGGCAGACTAAAATGGTGGCAATGTTCTTGCCCAGAGCCAGACCGATGAACATGAGAATGAAGCAGGCATAAGCTCCAACATACACAATCTTCCGTCCGACGAGCTCGCAAAACGGCGCCAGAAACATGGGTGCCAATGCACACGTAAAGTTGAAAGTGAAGAGCCCCAACTGGCCAAGAATGTTCGAAACGCCCAGGTCAGCGACCATGCTGTTGATCCCTGAAGAGTAGGCCGTGGTTGCCAGTCCAATGAACAAAGTCATACCGACCAGTTGTGCCACAATGAAGCCTTTCCTCTTCGGTGACCAGTTGTGGGGATTCTCCGGGTCGCCCGGTGCAAAGCTGAGCACGATGTAGTCCTTGCCATCCTCCGAGTAGTTCTTGGTGTATGTGAGGGGCAGGTCGAAATCGACCTCTTCGAGCGGCCGACGAGCATCGGCCACGGAATCGTCGTCTTGGAGCTCTTTGGCGTGCACACCGCCTACTATCCTGCCAATCTTGAACATATTGCTGGGCCGGGCTGCTTTCTCTGGGTCCTGCTGGTCGAGGTACTCTTCCTGCTCTTGCGCCATGTCACTTTGCTGCGGCTTCTCGGAAAAGGCATTCGATGATAGGTTCCCAGCTTCGGGGACCTCGTTCGGTGCGACGTTCTCTGAGCGACTGGCCATTTTGGGCTGATGCAGAAACAGAGAGCAAAGTATACATGCAACAGCAGAAAGTTGAAAGCGCAGGAGAAAGCGTAAGGTGCGTCAATTATTACAGAAACACAGCTCCTACAAAGCCAAGCAAGTCAAGGGACAATATCGGCACGAAAACGTCATACCACCATACCGCGCAAGCTAGGGAGGATCAGGGCCAGAGCCAAGTCCCAGAAAGGCACCATGGAGCATCATTGCGGATCAATCTGCACAGCAAACAGTCCCGTTGGGGGATCGAGTTGCTGCAAGCAGGGCGACGGGGCGAGACGGTGTCGCCGGAGAGCCGCCGAACGACATCATCTCAAGACTTTTTCTCTCGTCGGACCGGCAGATTGGACCCACTCGGCGGACCACGTGAAAGCGATTGGGGACAAATGGAGCTGCGAGCTGATAACAGCCTCAGAGCCTCCACGTCGGGGCTCCGGACGAGACGCAGTAGCCCACGCGGGCCTCCATGGGCAGCCCGCATTATCTTCAAGATTTGCAAGATGTTGTTGACGCAAGAGCCGGATGACGATGCAGATCCGAAGCTTGGCGGCGCGTCTGGCCGCGATTAATGCGCCACCGCCGTTGTCGCCTGTCCTGACTACGATATTCTTGGCTTTTCCGGAGCCCTTTTACTGGCAACAATAGACGAAAGGTCACGCTGCAGGTGGCCTTTCAAGAAGTAAAGAGTTCATGGAATACTATCGGCATCAATTCGTTCATCACGTGATAAATCTCCCAAAAGCACCGACAAGAAGTGGTCCTCTACCACGGCCTCCGGTACGCGCCTGTCTCCGTAGAGTTGACAGGCATCGTGACAGACGCAACAGTAGAAGACGGCAGAGGCACAAAAGACTCCGTGTGAGTCGCCTTTGCGGTGCCGTTTGTGCTGAGATCTTCCGTAATCTTCGTCTCGCCCGAGGCGATGTCCAGCAGGTTGATGGTGCGGTTGAAGAGCGCGAGGGCCGCGGCGGGCTGATAGTAGGGCACCTCGTGGCCCGCCTCGTACACGCGCGTGAAGCTGAAGTTTCCGTACTGGCGCACCTCACCGTACTCGACGCCGTCGACCGTGAAGGGGACGTAGCCGGCTGCGCGGAACTGCTCGGCGTGGGTGTAGTTGACTTGAAGTGAGACTGCTTCACCACCAAACCAGTTGCTGTATTTCTGTTAGTGGAAAACACTCGACAGCATATCACTCAGAAAGCAGCTAGATTAAACTCACCAGATATAGTCTGCGTCTCCGTAAATCAGAGAAACGCGCACGCCATTGTTGAGAATATCGGAGAGGTCGTCGAGGAAGTCAGGGTACACAAAGTCACCGGTCTGCTGGAACGCATAGTAGATGTCGTTGTTGCTGGTGGTGTAGTTCAGGTTGACGCCGATGGCCTGCTGAATATTTGGCAGATTAAGATAGTCGGAAAAGTACTCGGGCGGTGTAGGATCATCATATGGGTGGCGGATATCGTAGACACCGCGACCGCCGAACGAGTAGTAAAGACCCTCGACCGAGTCACGGCACATGTCAGCGGCCTCTGTGCATAGAGCCTTGCCAGCGAGTGTAGTGCGGTCAGACTGTGTGCAAAAGTCAATGTAATCATTGCAGCCGCTCGGCATGTTGAGTGTAAACAGAGCGTGATTGTACACCGTGTCGTTGTAAGCCTTGATGCCGTACGTGTTGTTCACAGCAAACTCGGGGTAGTATGGGACCTGGATCTTCTCATTGATGATGCCGTTGATGATGAGAAGCGAATTCATGTTGAGCAGGTAACCGGGAATCTCATTGTTGCGAACGCGCTCGTTCTGCTTGTAGAAGTGGTCGTAGAACGCAGGGCCGTAGTGACCGCCATAGCTCTCTGTGGCCAGGTTGAACTCTGTCGACTTGACGTTGGAGGCCAGGCGAGGAAGACCAGAATAGAAGGCTTGAATGATCTCGTAAGCAGCCACGGCCGCGAGCTCGGTGGTGTCGATGGCTGTAGCGTCAATGACGGGCCAGCGGCCGGTCGGCGTCTGCACACTGGCGTTGACGAAGACGCCAGTGACATTGTCAAAAGAGCCCTTCTGCTCCGTCTGGTAGGAGAAACCGACGCCGTACGGCTGCGACAAAAAGATGACATTGGAGACATTGTTCCACGCATAGGGGTTGATGGACGATTCTAGGTTCTCGGTGATGTTGCACGGGCCGAGTTCCTGGAAGAGGCCGATTTGGGAGTCACTGCCGGGCCCACCCTGAGATCACTGTCAGCCCTGGTTTAATGAATATGCGCTCAAATACTTACATTCAGCCAAAGGGTCACAGGGTCATTTGCAGGATCGCTGCGGCTTTCAAAGAACCAGAAGAAGGCGTGCATGTCCGGCGCCAAGTCAATGTAGCCGGTGTACGAGTTGACACCGGGAGTGGTCTCACAGACGCCCTCCTTTCCGGGCTCCTTGTAGCGGATACGAACACCAGTCGGACTGAGAAGCTGCGAGTACTGGTTCACGTCCGCCGGGTAGATATCCCGCTTCGAGGGCAGGCTGTCGCGCTTGACATGATGGTGGTGGTTCTCCAAATTCTTCGCGTTGGGCGGGCTGGGGAAGCCGTTAGCAAGCTTCCTATCGGCGCTTTCAAGCTTTGTGTAGCTGAAAGCATGCCTCGCCGAGCTTCATGCACACAACTGGAGCTTACAGGTGTCTTGGGCCGATCTGGCGAGCTTCAGCAGTCAGCGCAGACAGGGCAAGCGCAAGCACGGATAGGCTCCACATGTTGTCTGAAGAGCTGACGGTAGGGCTGGGATGAGAGAAGACGCAGTCACACGAGACAGGCTACAGCGAACAAGTCGCGCACGCACGGTGGGCATGATGCCCTTTATGTGGCCCGGGTTACGAATGCCATAGCGTGGAGCTCTCTTCAGGCCTTGTGCGAGCGTTTACCCATGCCAGGCCGTAAGAGGCATGGCATGGGCGAGGATAGCATGCACCAGCGGGGCGGGTCAGCGGCTTGGAGTTGCATCGAACCAAGTGCCTTGCAGACATCACCGATAAGAGGTTATTCCTGGGAGGCACACGACGAACTAGCCCGGGCGAGGAAGGTCAGACAGACGCAGGTGCGGTTGGTGTCCCCCGCTTGGGAGCTGGTGCATCTTGGCCGACAAGCTTCGCCAGCCGCTTGCGCCGAAGCGATTGGCCGCCGCGGGGCATCGATGGCGAGATGGAACTTTGTGCCTTGCGAATCCGGGTGACTGTCAGCACCAAGCACGCCCGCGGAGCTCACCGCTGCAGGCCCGTGAACCGGATGTGACATGGCTACCAACACCTGCAAGTATCGGTTATCCAGCAATATACCCGGAGAAGCCTTCTGGAAACAGACTAGGCCGCATATTCAACCCCGCTTCGACAGGTCTTCATGCATCTCCCTGCAGCCGAGTACAAAAGTTGGCGACTGATTGGAATAATAGTTGCTTGAGAATGTCGCTCTGTCCGGCTGCTGATCGTTGAGGTACTAGGGCACCGGTTTGCGCGCCACCCGCCAGCTAAGCTCTTCGAAGCCAAGACGCGAGTTCTGCCACGATAATCCATGAGGCTGGGGTTATCTCGCCATGCGTCTTCTGCCTGGCATTTAGCCTTGTTGCGCAAGCCCCATACTTCTCACTAGCGTTGTTGTACCGGCCTGTCAAGTGTCCCTCTAATTCATGCGGGAGTTCAGTTCCTGCTTTGGTGGTTGCTCGAAATTAATTCATACACCGTTCATTCATGGCCTCAAGATGCTTAGCCTATATCAATGCTTGACCCTTCGTAGGCGTTTCTGACGGGTCCTCACCTGCTGCAACCTCGTCGATAGCCTCCTTGATGATCTGGCAACCCTTGGCCATGTCCTCCTTCGTGATATTCAATGGCGGGATGAACCTCAGCGTGTCGTAGATAGACGTAGTCAGAACCAGCATATCCTTCTCCATGCACTTTGCCTGAATCTTCGACGCATACCCCTTGCCCGGCGTGCACTCCAGCGCCAGCATCAGCCCCAGCCCACGCACATCGTAAATCATATGCCCCGTCTTGGAGTCCGTGTGCGCCGCCTCCAGCACCCCCCTCAGCTCCGCCCCGCGCGCATTCACATTCTCCAGGATCTTCTCGTCGTGGAACGCCTTGGCCACCGCAACACCCGCCGCACACGACACGGCGTTGCCAGCATACGTCCCGCCCATACTGCCCGGCTTCTGCAGGTCCATGAGCTCCTTGCGCGACGCGATACCCGACAGCGGGAACCCATTCGCGATACCCTTGGCCATGATCAGAATATCAGGCCGCACGTCCCAGTGCTCGATGGCGAACATCTTGCCCGTGCGCCCGAAGCCGGACTGCACCTCGTCCGCGACGAGCAGGATGTTGTGCCGGTCGCACAGCTCGCGTACGCGCGCCAGGTAGCCCGCCGGCGGGGGCACGTAGCCGCCCTCGCCGAGCACGGGCTCGATGAAGATGGCGGCCGTGTCGGAGGGCGCCGTCTCGCGCTTCAGCAGCAGCTCGAGCTGCAGCACCGGGTCCATGCAGCAGTTGTCGAAGCCGAATTTGCCGTCTGCGTGCGCCGCGACGGAGCACTGCTTGCAGTAGGGGAACGGCACCGCGAAGACGCCTGGCATCAGCGGCGCGTAGTTCTCGCCGTAGATGGTCTTGGAGCGCGTCATGGCCATGGTGCCGAAGGTGCGGCCGTGGTACGAGCCCTGCATGACGATGATGTTTTGCTTCTTGGTTGCGTGCCGCGCGAGCTTGACGGCGGCCTCGACTGCCTCGGAGCCCGAGTTCCAGAAGAAGAATGTGTCCAGCGACTTGTGCGGCATCATCGGAAGCAGCGATTCGATCAGGTTGAGGTACGGCTTCTGGAATGCAATGTTGACTTGGCCGTGCACCAGCTTGCCCGCTTGCTCTTGCGCTGCCTTTGTTACAGCCGGGTGGCAATGGCCCAGATTTGTGACGCCAATGCCACAGGTAAAGTCCAGCATCTTGCGTCCCGATGTTGTCGTGACATAGCTTCCCGCGCCGCTCTCCAAGACTTCGGTGGAGAGACGACCAATGCCTTTTGCTACATGTTTTGTGCCGAACTGGGCGAGTTTAGAGACGCTCATGGTTGGCCGCACTATGCTGTGTTTGTGAGTGGTGGAGGAAAGTCAGAAGTCCAATGGCAGCGCCGCCATTGATAAGTGCATGTAAGCCGCGTGCCACACCAAGAAACATGACCACACGCTAGCATCACTTGAGAAGTTCTACGCGCCTTTCCGCCACCACGCGGCCTTCATATTTGATCAAGATGAAGGTTTGATGTTTCCGATTGGCGATCTAATGCATTGCACTTGTCACGTTCAAACTTTGACATGGCAGTGTTCATTCAGTTTGACATGGCAGTATTCATTCACCGCGCAAAAGGTAAGAGAGGCAAGTAATAGTTTGTCATTATGTCATATCAAGTACATATCAGTGACAGCAGTCTCCATTCGTAGCCGCATGCCCATTGACTCCGTTCGTGGCCGCATGTCCGTTCGAGGCTGGCCTCTCCACCAGCTGACTCGCCATGTTCTTGTTTGACGGCACATCCAGCGCCGGGTTGGCCTCGAAGAAGTCTGACGGCCTCAGCGTAACCTGATGGATCTCCACTGGCATGACAGGCCAATCCTCCACTCTGGGGTTGTGGGTCAGTCCGAACACGTTCCACACGACCACGTCTTCTCCCTCGACATTCTCATCGCGCGCAACCATGTCGGCGACACCACCGCTCTCGTTTCGAGATTGGAGGGTGAAGCGGCCTGCCGCATATAATTCGTCATCGCGGTGCTTTGTGACCCAGATATGGTGCTGAGCAAAGAGGGCACGTTTGGCCTGCAGAGAGTTTGGGTCTGCAAGGAGCAGCTGTGTGGGCGAAGGGGTAAGCTTGTAGCCCACGGGCTTGCCAGACACGGCATTCTTCTTGGCTGGATTGACCATCTTCACCACTCGGTTATTTAGTGGTGCAGCGTCCAGCCAACTGCTCTTCTTCACGGGCTCCGAGCGGACTTCGTAGTAGTTGCCGCGGGGGTTGGTCTCAGGATTTGTGGGCACCATGTGGCTCTCTTCCACAAGCACAGTGTTGGCGTCGCCCTCAATCGCAGGGTCAATCCGCAAACAGAAAATGTGCTGGTGGTTCTGTGCAAGCACACCCGATTGAACAACGTTGCCGTACGCAGATGTCTTACCAGGATCAATGTTGACCACAGAAACGATGCCCGTGGCACGTGTCTCGACGGTGATGCCTCCTGCCTGGTCGAACTTATAGGCGAACACATACTCATAGTTGGCGAGTGTGATGATGAATTGAACGACCAGCTCGCGGGAGCGGGTGACGACAGCACGACCAGTGCGCCAGTTGGTGTGCTTCCAGCCAATTCCGTTGTCTTGCTCGTGAAGGCAGACGACGTTGGGCAGAGTGCGAGGTTTGCCATCCTTGGTGACGGTGATTCCATCAAAGTACTTGATGAGGCCGAGGCAGTCACATCCAAGGGAGAGATTGTTGGCGCACGTTCCTGCACCGCCGTCGCCAAAGTCGAAAGCTTGCTTGCGGACAAAGGGATCACGGGCGTCAGCGTAGGGGACAGTCATCTCGGATATCGAAAGACGGGCCATAATGCTGCGGCCGTCGTAATGGACATCGTGGATGGTAGCGCCCTCTCGTGGATTGAAACCCACGCGGAAGCGCCACTTCTGCCATTCCACAAGACTCTCGCCACCCACGGTGAACGAGGCACCTTCTGGCTGGAGGACATTGAGAGGCTTCAAGTCTCTGCGAGTTCCGCCTGGAAGAAGCTCAGGAACGTACTCGGCAGGTTTGCAATGCGCGAGGACGTTTTTGGCGTGAGTCTTTGCGTCAAGAGCATCACCCTTTCCACCAGTAGCCAGCCTGTCGATGCGCACGATCTCTTTCTTGTAGTAGTCCATGACCGGAATGAGAGGCAGGGGGAACGCGTAGAAGTTTGAGTCAGGGTTGCCGCTGCTGGTGTCGTTGGCAAAGATGAGTCCCTGGAAATACCTCCGGTTCTCATCCTGCTCTGTCAGGCCACCATAGGGCCAGGGCTCCACAACAATCTCGTACTTTGGGTCCAGGGCAAGCTCTGCAATAGCATCCTTGAAGACCTGGGATTCCTTACAGACGTCTACCAGAACATTGAACTCATCGCTACACGTGTTAGCAGAAACCCAGCAGGAAAATAAAAGGGGAGGAATACAAGGTCAGACTGGCATGTTGATCTGTTCCAATGACTTCCTTCTTCACCAATTTCTTGTTCACAACATCAATGAGCGTTTCGCAGAATGCTGGCACCTTGAGACCACCGCCGATGACATCGTACTGGCACTTGGCAAGACGAGGCGGGAACGCATCTGACGGAGCGACACCAGTTGCGTGTTCAGCGTCGAGGTACTTGCGCAAATCCTTCTTGGGTGGTTCCTGGAGATAGACTTCCCGAAAGTCGATGACCGTGTCTGAGTGGATGCTCCTCACGACGTCGCAGGCAGCTTCAATCTCCGAGGGGGTAAGCTGTTCCAATGGGTGGGGCATGGTGTCAAGACGGGGGGAGACGACCTTTGATGGCCGACGGGTATCACAAGATGGGCTGGAAAGACAGACCGTGGAGAGAGTGGGGCAAAGCTGGCCTTTATATCGCCGTCCGTCTTATCGGGAGCCATGGCCGGCTGCATCTTGGTCATTCCGCTCGTCGTCCAGATCTGTTCCGCGACGCCGTAGCACTCGAGGCTGGACCTGCCCGACTGGGGATAGTTTGGTGCCGCAGAGCGTTGCCAAGACGCTCGACTCAGCGTTTGTGGAGGCAAGCGTGCAGGATGATGCTCTCTGACGGACTTATACACAGAGCGAAACACCGTTTCGCCTCTACGATACTAATTTGGAGACGATGCAGTTCCGGAGGTAAGCCCGTGGGTAGAGTCGGCCTCGAAGCTATCTCCCACGCGCCGGCACCCGTTACGACGATGCACGAAAAATCAGGTGACAATTGTAAAGCTTCACCAAGCTCCCCAAAAGGACTAATGCGTATATTACCCCCAACACCAGCGCTTTCAAATAAACAAACTTCGTCCCTACCCATCAATAGAATTCGTACGGCAAAGCATTCCTGATATCCGCCATCTCCTCTCTCATTAGCCTGGCCTGTGCCCTGTGGTAACCTTCAGTCTGATGCTGTTCGTCCCTCCAGTAGAAATGGCGCAGAGGAGCGCCACACAGCTCGTTGTCCGTGTCAATCACATCCCGCGAAATGGCATAAGGGTAACAGAACCCCTCCAACCTGTTGATCTCCTTCGTCTCTTCAAAGTCCTTGGGCGAGCTGCGGATGTTGATGCCCAACCTGTAGTTGTCGAAAAAGAACACTGTCGCATCCAGATGAGACTCTGCAAACATGTGCGCCATGAAGACGAGACGGCCGTTCATGTCCGTAAGCTCGGCGCCGAAGCGCATCATGCTCTTCTCTTTGCCGCACAGCCGCAGTCTCGGTGACTCCTCCAGCGCAGGAAACCCAACAATGATGAAGTTGCGCGCGCCATAGTCATATATCTGAGAATTGGTCAGCATGCTCTGCAGTCTTGTAACAATGCAGCGGGGATTAGTTACCCGGTTGAGGTTGCTTTGATATTCCGCGAAGAACATGTCCACGAGTGTCATGTTGCGGTCTGCCGGCTCCTCACCAACGCGGTTGACCCATTCTGTCACAATGTCGTCCGTGCCGGCGTGAAAGACGAAGAGAGTATTGTCCTGACCCCACCCACTACCTTTATGTAGATGGCTCTTGACATGGCTGCGACCGTAGCGTTCCACAAAAATGTCCTCGACTTGGTGCTCCAGCGTAGGTGCTTTGCTGTCCGTGCCATCTCTGCGAAACACGACAGAGTCTTTCTTGGCCAGGTTGTACGTCTTCACGAAGCTCTGATTGAACGTAGCTGTAAGGTGACCGAGATAGTTCGGGCCGTAGTTGCCGGTGCGCCCAGGCCAATACGGATTACCCAGTGGATTAAAGTGGTTCGGCTGGACGCCCCCAGGCTTGAAGCCGGTGTCGGTATGCGAATCACCACTGCGGTCGCGTTAGCTTCTAGACACATAGGTAGAAGGAGAAAATACTCACAAGGCGAACACCTGCTCGATCCCTTTCCAGCCCGGCCAACTTATGTGTCTCCTTCGCGCCGCAAAGCTTCGCTCTCTGTCTGAAGACCTGACAAGGTTGCGCTTGACGCGGTCCACAACCTGATCCAGCTGCCGATCGTCATGGTTGAAAGAGGTCCACACGAGCAATGCAATGATGACCAGTGCTATCAGTCCGTAATATCTTCGAACATGTGTTATCAGTCGAAACCGAAGCGACACACCCTTGGTCCTCGACGGTGACGGTGTATATGTTCGTTGGCGAGAGGCGTGGTCAAGTTGCGTAGCAGGGCTGTAGCGGAGGCGACCAGAGTCGCGCTCTGCGAAAGGTGTCCGTAGGGGATACATGGTGGATGGTGATGTGATCGAGGTACTGTGGAAGGAGGGCTGGGGTTGCGCCTGCGGAGATTTATGCCGTTCGGTAGGACATTGAACCACTAGAAGAGGGACATTAACCCAATGCGACTCCTGCCAAAAGATCCTCGCATGGAAGGTCAGAGGCAAACAGGCGAACCACACGGACTGCCTCGACAATGCGCGAAGCTGTAATGGAAGTTCCTTCAGACTGAAGCACGGACCGCCGAGGACCAATCGGTCTTGCTATTCCGACGCGTCACAAACCATAAGAAAGGAGCTGGGAGATGACAATGGAAAGTATATTTACTAGAGGCGTACCATAGCAATATGGAGGGCAGTGATTTATTCAAGGTCGTCTACGTAGCGGGAAGCTCGTAGCGCATCTATATTACGAGGTCTCGACCCCCCTGTCACGGCAATCTGCCATGCATTAAAATTGTACCTCTGTACTACATTCAGTGCCAGAGAGAATAAAAAAGCCAAAGCGACGCAATGAGGTAAGCCCCAATCCAAAGACGGGGTATTTCTCTTCGCTCGGTAGCCAGAAAGTCCTAAAAATCTCCCCCGACTGCATAGGCACGTCAAAAAGTGTGCAGGGATGTGTGAGAACGCAACATAAAAAGCTATACCTGCTCTGTAGGATGCAGGATGACTTGTGACCTGCACATGTGGTTCTCCAGATGCTTCTTGTTTCTTCGTTAGATCATGATGTCGTATATACTGTCGACCAATAGTGCTAATCGTTTCCATTCCAGATCCTTTATATCCTAATCCTGATTACTCGGAGGTAACGATGGACCGCGAAACCCAAAATCCTCTGGCTTGGGGGTGTTGACGAATGGGTCGTCCAACCTCTGCTGCTCAAGAGAGGATATGCTGTCGAGGCCCTGGGGAAACAAACTTCTGGGAAAGGTATTGCTCATTCCTAAGGTTTGGGTTGGCGCAAAGGGCGAACCAAGACGCTTGGTTCCGCCACCTAGAGTCGTTGGTGGCTGCAGCAAAGCAGGCTGTGACACAGTTACAGATGGGGTGGGTAGAGCCTCCATGGCCTCAACATTGGATGGTGGGGTGAAAACTTCGGATAGGCTGGGCTGACGCTGCTGGTGGCTGACAGCGCCCAAACTGAAACCGCGACTTCTTACTCGCCGCTTTCCAGCAGCAACGCCGCTGTCACGGAATAGGTCTTCCAAATAGTTTCGGCGAAGCTCGGGGTCGTCAGACAGAAGCTCTTCACCTAGTTGGTACTGAGCACGGCGCTTCATTGAACCTGACAAAGGCCTGGGTTGATGTATCTCCAGAAGCGGCCCGCTGCTTCTTGCCTGTGTGACCGGATTCGGTGAGGACGGACCAGCTTCGGTCGGCGGCTGCCAGTAGAGCTCTTGGAAAGGAGAAGCCAGAGGTCTGAAGTCAGATGCTGGCTGCTTACTCCCCAGTCCCAAGCCAAGCTGGAGCGATTGGCTCTTCTGGTGCGGGTTGCAACGAGAAGGGGGCCGTTCCGGCGTCGACGGCTCCGCATGAGAAGAGACGAATCCATTCGAAAGCTGGGACAGGGGATTGCCTGGCTGCATGGTGGAAGCTGTAGCTGTTGACAGTGTAAAGTTGAGATCCCTTGTGGAGAATGCATTGTTGGTGCGGCGCGATTCTGGCGATGTGAAGTGTGAGGAGCGGATCGTCGCGTGGGAGCTTGAAGATTCCATCGGTGATGGACTTCTGGACTGCATCAAACGCTGGTAGTGCGGGGAAAGCGTGGGCTTTCGCTTGCAGAGGTAGCGAAGTCTCTTTCTCGTTTGATGAGAGCTGGCGTTCCAACGGCCTGAGACTCTCGATCTCACGCCGGAGGTTGAGTGCGGACGTTGAACAGGCTCTGGACGAATAGTGCTGGCAGAGTCGGCCAGGGCTTCCAAAGGCATTGATGATTCGCGTCGGACAACAGTATCGAGGCTTGCAAATTCTCCAGGGCGACGTGTTTCGGCGATGGGAGTTAGCTGAGTTCTTGACCCTCGAAAGCTCCTCTTGGCCTCGCGTGCAACACGATGGCATACACCCAAGGGAGGAGCGCTTCCAGGAAGAGTCTTGAAAGGTGTGACTGTTGGGTCGCACAGATACTTCATGTATGTCAGCCACAGGTGCTCATCCATGTCCAAAGTCCATTCCGCCTCCGGCTCGGTCCTCGTACGCTTGTGAGATTTGCGCTTCGAGACATGCATTGGCGAAGCCAGTTGGTTGAAAGCTCCGCTCAATCTCGGAACTTCTGGGAAGGTGAACGGGTCGCCACCGTCAGACTCGGGACTCGTACAGTCTCCAAAGGCAGGAAAGGTGTCAGCACTTCCAAGAGATGACACGGAAGAATCGGAAAGCTCGGACCAGGCAGACGGCGGGCGACATATGTGGTGATTACTGCCTCTTCGGTGCGGTGTGCTGATCCAGGAAGAGCGGGTGGACGGCGCTTCGTCGAACGAAGTGGTGATCTGGCTGAGCGGAGTCTTTGGAGGGGAGAGCGCGCGACCAAGAAAAGAGGGAGACGACGGCGAGAGAAGATGATCTTGGGCAGCGTATGGGTTGATGTGCATACCAGAAGGAAGCTCGCCAGATTCAGACAGCTCAATAGAGGGCACTGGGTAGTCAGAAGAGGGGATGTCGCACTGAAGGCTGGCCGTCACAAGGGGACGACGACGCTTGACTCGCATGCGCGGCGGAGGCGGAGGTTGTTCCGGCGCAGCAGGGGACGTCTCGGCCGGCTCGGGGGTTTTGGGGCCAGGACCATCTGTGTAGTGGAAGATGAATCCTCGAGGCAAGGTGGTGGATTGCTGGGGCGCATCATGCGACGGTGGTCCGGTTGGAGCGTCCATGACGCCCTTGCGTGCAGTGCTGAACAAGGCAAGACAAGGGCGCGCGCCAGAAAGCTGCGCAGGTTAGGCGCACGATTGCGCGCGACAGCAGGGGCCGTTCAGTCGCGCTTTGTTGCAAGCAGATGAAGCGGTCGTACGAGCGAGGAGGGCCCTACGATCAGGCTGCCACGGAGCGGATGCGCGCCCGGCGCAAGCGCACAGTGTCGTCGCAGTGCAAGAAGCAGCTGTATGGTGCCAGGTAGGGCGCTTGACGTTTCGGAATGGTAGGCGCAACAAGCGATGGATGGACACCTGAGTGGGTGGAGGGACGTCGGCAGTAGTAGCGCGCGGCTGGCAGAAAATTGGGGAGGCTGGTGTGCTGGAGGGGGGGGTGGGATGTGACGAAGCGGGGTGCCGAGAAACGTAGCACACCGCGCGCACCCTGGTGGCGGGAAGGAAGGAAGCAGAAGAATAGTCGGCGGGAGGGTGTTGCAGGGACTGGCGGAAGAGAAGATTTAGAGAGGAAAGAGAGGGCAGGTCGGATAGGGGCAGGAGAATGAGCGGTGGAGGAGTTTGATGGTCTGTGTGTCAAAAGGTCGGGAGGGACGAGGGAGGGAGGGAGAGAGGTGAAGGACGGGAAGGCGCGAGCGGCCCCGGCAGTGTGGAAGCTTGGGCACTAGCAAGCCCTAGTGACAACGGCCGTGCTTGCCGTGCAGCGTGGTCACAGCACTCTCTGACAACGGCGCAGACCAGGCATGCAGCCCGGCGCACGGTGCTATTGTGCAGCGACCAGGGTGGACAGCGGGCGGGGGGAAAGGTTGCAGGATGAAGAAGCTGCGCGCGACGGCGACGGCGGCGGCGGCGGCGTCTGGATTAAGGCTTCGGCTCTTGTGCGAGACGAGTGGCCCTCAGGATCTCGATGCGCAGCTGTCACGGCGCAGACAGGTCGATCCACCTGCGTCAGAAGGGAGAGCAGTCGATTTGCAGAAAAGGATCCAATGCCTGACCAGCAGGATTGGCGATTGGTGAGCTGGTGAGGGCGTTGACGGGGCTGCCGCTACTGGTGAAATTGCACGCGTCGTGCCCGCTAATGTGGGCAGGCGGCCTTGGGGCACGCGCTATTGCGGCCAAGTCGACGCAGCGGGGTCTCGGTCCACCCTTTTGTCTTCCAAATAATCAGCGCCAGGCCCGAGTTATCTGCAGCTGCGCAGCAGTGTGGAGGAGGTGACGGACGACGAGGAGAAGAAGGCGAAGAAGAAATGCGGCGAGGTTGGCCAGAAGAGAGGGCCGTCTTGCAGGCCTGCCGCCGGCTGAGACACGATCCCGTCGCTGCTCCAGCTGTCTCGTCCGTCCCAGGGCGGCAGGGTGCGCGCGCGACGCGTCTGCCTCCGCCGGCGCGTCTGTTTCGCGTCGGCGCTAGTCACAGCGACCTTGTCGTTTCGAGCAATCCAAGCCCACGCTTGCCCGCAATCGACCGTTGGCTTTTGCACTGCTTCGCGCATGACCTGCGCCGGATGGTCTAGCAAAGCCTGCAACGTCGGCGTCCTGTGAACTTTGCTATTCGGCTGTTCGCTCCCAGCGCGGTGGGCTGGCGTCTCTACCCCTCTCCCACCAAGCATCTTCATGTTCGCCATCACCCGCGCAGATCCGCCCGTTGTCCCGCAGACTTGCCAGCACCCTCCAGCGCTAGCATTGCCGGGCGCCTGACCAGCGCACCTGTTCTAGACCGTGGAAAAGGTCTTTGCCAGGACTTGCGGGATTTGCACTTGCTCCAGCGGTTTCTGCGTGCACATTTGATGAATTTCGTTAGCTGGAGAGTATCATGCATGCAGCTCTATCTTGTGGTCCTGCTCCGGAGCTGATCCCAGCTTCAGCTCGATGCAGCCTCTGGTTCCACCAGGCTCGCGCGCCGTATTCACGCATGCTGCAATCCCTGCGCACCCTTCTTCCAGCCCGGCACCTCGTCGCTCCTATGCGTGTCGCCAATAGTCTTCCACACGTTGGGAAAGCCGGCACCCATGACCCCGCTCTTCTTAGCTCCTTGAATGGCGAAGCGTAACTGCCGATGTGAGATGAATCCGCCCAGCAACCCTTGCTCGATCAGAGACCCCATGACACTCTCTACCTCGAGCATGTCAGGCAGCAACGGCTCTCCTCCTGCTGATCCCCTCAAGTCTATGCCTTCGAATTCCGGATCTGCGTATGATCCCTCTCGCGGGTGCGTTTGTCTGTCCAGGTAGCGTGCCAACGCAAGCACATCTGCAAGACCGAGCGTCGGCGCCTTGCGTGCTTCCACGTCACCTTGGACGCCATTCAACAGGAAGGTCTTGCGCACCAGCGACCGCCACACGAGCACCTCGCCGCGATTCAACAGCTGCAGCCGCATTCTAAAGTGTTCGAGCCAGCGTGCATGTGGGCCGTTGGAACCTAGGAGTTGCCTGAAGGTTGCTAAATCACCCTTGGCCGTCGCCTGGCAGACTGGCAGAAATATGTCCGCCAGGCCCCTGGCCTCAGGCTTCTGCAAGAGGACCGTAGATGGGAAGCGGCCGAGAACATAGTTCGAGGCGATAAGGTAGATGACGATGAGCCGTCGCTGCTTGAGGTCGGTCTTGCGGCATTGGCTGTAGGCTGCTTGTAGCGCCATCTGGGCCCGGAAGAAGTGGTTGTTCGACCAAAGATAGCGTCCGAGATAGTAAAGGAAAGTGACGCGCTCCGACGCCGGGTAGACGTGCAGCGGAGGCGAATGCTGGTATATGATGTTGAATATCTGTTCTGCATTCCGTGTCTTTCGGCATTGGAAGAGAACTTTGAGGCACACGTTGCAAAGCTTGTAGATGCCCGCCTTCTTGCCTTCTGGTTTCCCATTCGCCATACCGACGCCTCTATCGTTCATGCAAATCGTAAAGGCAGATCTTATGATGTTGGCTGCGCGCTCTGGCAAGGTCTCGCCGGCCTCTGCTTCGTCTGCCTTGCGCGGGACATGAGCAATAAGCTCCGGCTGCTTGTCTAGTCCTATGGCCAGTCGTGACAGCATTTGCGAGTATCCTATGAGAGTGGGGAGGACGAGAACTCCCAGAGTCGGATGCCCCAGTGCGCTAGTGCATTTCCTATTGAGATCTTGTCAGCGCGTTTGCAAGCTTTTCGGATCGGTATATCCTACTGAACAAGCTCTCCGAGCAGGTTGTATGTGTCGAGAAGGTTGTCGATATTCACATCTCGAAGGAAACCAAAGTAGGCAACCATAAGTCTGACGAACATGGTCCAGGAGCTCCCATCCTCGCCGTCGCGGGCTTCAGGAAGTGCATTGCTACACTTGGCCTCGAGTGCATCCTCGTTGCCCCTGGGATATGCTTGTCTTGTTTCGCCAATGATCTTGTGGTACAGCTCGTTGTAAGGTGGTTCGATGATGAGGTATTCGCGCAATTTGCTGGCGTTCTTAGTGCGCAGAATGGCAGAGATCTCGGTAAGGAACTGATCAACGGTGGGTGTGCCGGCCATTGTTGCGTGACGTGATTCGAGCGATTTCTATGAAGCTCGCATCGTCTGTGTTGCGCCTGATGTCGTTTGCCAGAGGGGGTGTGGCCGTTGTTGACTTTGTTGCTGTCGAGTCGCAAAGTCGCGTCGCTTGGACACGATTGCCCCAGCAGTGAGCGACGCGGGTCTTGATCAAGCAGTGGAATGCTCTCAACAAGAGAGAGATGTACAGGATTGGCCCGTGTTAACGATGTCCTGGGTAGCCCAGTATTCAAAGTTGGAGCAATTCGTTGATTTCTCCACAAGCGGTCGGCCCGCACAGTTGATTGAGCCGCACACGGCTGCTGTAGTATGCTGTTCTCATGCTCCAAAGTAATGCACGAATGCTATGTACAAATTTTAAGATTACTGCTTCAGGATCCAAGCTTCATATATCGTCCTGATACAACTATTTGGGTGAACCAACACCTCGTAGCTGTCGCACAAGCCAATGGACGTGAATGCACCATTGGCCGCACTGTCACATGCCATGACGTGTGTCAGGTACGCCAGGCGGCGGATTACCATCCGGAGCATCCAGCTTTCTTTAAACTTTCCCATGCCGCACCTTCACTTTGCTTTTGACATGCTGCTCGTCGTGACAAAATGGACGCCAATCAGACTCTGGGAGATCTGCTCCTAAGTCCATTCTTGATTCTTTACTACCTTCTCCAATGGCTTCTCGATCGCATTCTGTCCCCAATACCTCCAGCGCCTCATGACAAGCTCAAGAAACCCAAGATCGCCGTCATTGGTGCTGGCTTGACTGGCGTTTCAGCTGCTTCCCATGTTGTTGGACATGGCTTTGACTGCCACATCTTCGAGGCCGGTGACGAAAGCCATTTGGGAGGCATTTGGAGCCAAGTCAACAGCACCTCTGGCCTACAAATCAGCTCGCTCATGTACCGCTTTCAGCCCTCTGTCAAATGGTCAGGCGGCTACCCCAAGCGTGATGAAATCGTCGGCGAGATCCGCAAGGTGTGGGAGAGATATGGTCTAAGAGACAAGACCAGCTTCAACACCAAGGCCACCAATGTCTACAAGGACGACCAAGGTCGTTGGATCATCAATGATCCCTCGAACGGCCGCTTCGATGGCGTCATTGCTGCCATTGGAACTTGTGGAGATCCCAAAGCACCGCATATTCCTGGTCAAGAAAAGTTCAAGGGTGAAATCTACCACTCATCAGAACTGGATGGTAAGGATGTCAGGGGGAAAAGAGTCCTCATCATTGGTGGAGGCGCATCTGCCGTCGAGGCTCTCGAATTCGTGGACAATTCTCAAGCAAAAGAGACCAAGGTTCTCGCTCGTTCTGAAAAGTGGATCATCCCCCGGAATGCTGTCATCGACAGTCTGCTCGCCTTCAACATCTTTGGTCAGGAGACGCTCTTCTCCTGGATTCCGGAGAACTTGCTGCGAATATTCTTCTACCGTGATCTAGCCGACATTGCCCCTCCCAAGGGCTCTTCCAAGGGCATCTTCACCGAAACACCCATGGTGAACAGCCGTGTCTTTGATCTCATCCGCGAGGGCAAGGCGCAGTGGTATCGAGGAGACATCCACGGCTTCGAGGAGAACGGAGTGCTGTTCAACCACCGTGCCCAGGGCGTGGGAAAGAACGGCCCTGGCCGGGAGAAGCTCGAAGAGGGCGACGTCTGTATTCTGGCAACAGGTTACAAACGCCCATCGCTCAGTTTCTTGCCTGACAACT
Source organism: Carpinus fangiana (assembly GCA_006937295.1). Taxonomy (NCBI): domain Eukaryota; kingdom Viridiplantae; phylum Streptophyta; class Magnoliopsida; order Fagales; family Betulaceae; genus Carpinus; species Carpinus fangiana. The sequence goes on along the minus strand of VIBQ01000013.1, from coordinate 1,304,419 downwards.
GTTTCGAGGAACACTACTCACCACCAGCCTGGTACTTGCAGGTCTTTCCGCCCGCAGAACCTTCGGTTTGCGCCAACAACTGTACTTACATCAATGCGGTCGGTACTGTTGGCAATTACCACATTGGCATCTACACGCGCTTCCTGCTCATGTTTCTTGTCGATCCGCTGGCCCGCCCCCAGCCGCAGTGGATGCGACGCTGGATCGACTTTACGCGCTGGGTCAAGCGACGGGCGCCAACAGGCGCGTTTGAATTCTTCACGTACTCCGAGCTTATCTACTGGTTTGTCTTCGTGCTGGCTATCCAGCCTTTCCGCTGGAAGTGGGCTTTCTTCGTGCTCTTTGGCATATCAAGCGGCCTACCATTTTCCATTGCCGAGCAGGAGGGAAAGCTACGCGGTCAAAGAGCGCAGCAGCATGATAACAGCACGCGTAAGCAGGTCAATGGATACTGAATCCTGGTCTAGTCACTCCGCTATCGGTCGTCCAGTGTAGATGTCATTGGCGGGTGGTGCATGCAGACTTCGGCATGGGGTCGCCCGAACCGCCGTCAACCCGAGCAAGTCGAACATGACATGCCGAACTTTTCGTCTGGTTGACTCACGCTGTCCTACTGCATTTCTAGCATTGTCACCGCCTTGTCAATGCATATGACATATTCATGTATTCTTAAGACGTCGCGAAATATATGATCCGCCTGCAGCGCATTCTGATGTCCCACTATGAACTCTGCGGGGCTTCCTCTTCCTGGCCCCGCCATTGGTCTAGCTTCTCCCGATGCCAACCTGAATGATCTTGACTCCAAACCCAGACCAGAATCCCACTATATTGCCCCTGCTGTCACTGCCTCCCCAGCAACTTCCCTTGGAGTACCCCTTGTCCGCCGTCGATCCCGCTCTCCTGATGCTTCTTCACTCGTCACCAATGACGACGACTTCCCCAGCGAACTTCGCCGCATTGCCTCGAATCGAAGTCCTCCTCTCCAAGACCCAACTACCTTTGAAGATGAGGACCTCACATTCGCAAAGGCAGCACAGCGGTCCAAGCCCGAAGGAGGCATCGCCGCTTTCTGGAGCCGAAACAAGGGTGTCTTCCTGGTCCTCACAGCGCAAGTCTTCGGCTGCCTGATGAATGTAACCACACGTCTGCTTGAGAATCCGACAACAGCGGCGGATGGCCATACCGAACAAGGCATGCACCCATTCCAGATCCTGTTCGCACGCATGAGCATCACCGTGGTCTGCGCCTCCGGCTACATGTGGTGGCAGAGCACCCCCGACTTCCCACTCGGCGCGCGCGACGTCCGCTGGCTGCTCGTCGCCCGCGGCCTCGGCGGCTTCTGGGGCGTCTTCGGCCTCTACTGGAGTCTGCAGTACCTATCACTCAGCGACGCCACGGTTCTGACGTTCTTGGGACCCGTGATTGCGTGCTGGGCGTGCAGCAAGCTCATCAACGAGCCCTTCACCCGCGTCGAGCAGCTGGGGGCTGCCGTGTCGCTTGTCGGCGTGGTCTTCATCGCGCGGCCGGCAAGTATCTTCGCCACGGGAGGAGACGCCGCTACTGGTGGAGACGAGGTCACACCTCCAGCTGCAGGTGGTGTCGAAGCGTCTCGGCGCCTGCTGTTCCCACGCGCAGACGGCGCCTCGCCCAGCATCCCCGAGGCGACACCGCAGCAGCGCCTGGCCGCTGTGGGCATGGCGATGGTGGGCGTCGTCGGCGCTGCGATCGCCTTCACCACGATTCGCTGGATTGGGCGCCGCGCGCATCCGCTTGTCTCGGTCAACTACTTTGCCACGTGGTGCACGATCGTGTCTGCCTTTTTCTTGCTTTGCATTCCGTCGGTGCCGTTTGTGCTGCCGCACTCGGCGCGCCAGTGGCTGCTGCTCTTCTTCATCGGTGTCTCTGGATTCGCCATGCAGTATCTGTTGACGGCGGGTCTGCGATATGAGAAGAGCAGCCGCAGTACAAACATGGTGTACAGTCAGATGCTGTTTGCGCTGCTTTTCGACCGCATCGTGTGGGGTATTGTGCCGGATGCGATGAGTTGGGTTGGCAGTAGTCTTATTCTAGGGTCCGCCATTGTGGTTGCCATACAGAAGGAGTCGACGAAGAAGACCGAGACAGCACAAGAAGGGCCGCGAGATGAAGAGGTGGCGTTGATTGAAGACCAGGAGGAACACGCTCTGCCCCTACAGAACATGGAGACGGCACGGGCGGCCGAGACGCAAAGACGATGATAGAGAACACTAATAAGCTTGCAAGATTTTGGCGCTATGCATTGCGGGTACATTTACTTCTAGGTAGAACTCCGCATTTTGAAAAACATCATCTACACATGCAACATCGTCACCGTCTCTCTATGAGACAGCCTTCTTCTCTTCCGCAAGCTCTCCCAGCGCAGCATTTGCGCTGGACGCAACGTTTACTTGGTCCTTGCCAGGTCCCTCGACTGAGCCGTCCGCCTTTGCCTCTACTTTTGCCGCCCCTGGATGCCTTGAGCCTTTGTCCTTGACCTTTTTGACTTTCTTCTCGGGTACCGGAGGTGGGTAGGCAAGATTGGCTATCTCTGCGAACTCTGGAGATGCTCTGAAAGCGTCTTGCACGGGAGCCAACAGCTCATTCAGGGCCTTCGTGACGGCTGGCTTCAGTATTTGCGGTGATAGCTGTGAAGAATTAAAGTCAGCCAGGGTTTCGTGTTGCACGAAGAGGCATTACTTACCACATCGTTCACGTAATCTTCCTGCATCTTGCCAATAGACTCGTACACTAATGGTTCGCCGTCTCGCCGTTCGACCACGAATTGCGGCTTCCCGTTTGTCTTTAGACTGGCGGCGGGCAACAGAACAAATTCTACGAAACTCAAGATGCCATTACCCTCGACCTCTTTGGGCACAGCATGCGCCTTCTTGATCTTCTTGGTCACAGCCTCTGGCGAATCAAACACGTCGATCTTGCTATCTGGATCACTTGCGCTCATCTTTCCACCAGCCAGGCCGGGCACCATGGGATTCATCAGATGAGCGCGCTCCTTGTAGCCAAGCTTGGGCAGCACGTCCTTGGCTAGGGTGAAGATCTTGCGCTGGTCAACGCCACCGAACTGCACATCGACTCCAAGGTACTGCTCGTCGAGGGCCTGCATGAGCGGGTAGACAAGGCCCGACAGCGTCGCGTTCTCAATCTGCTTGACAACCTCGGCGCCGGCCTTCTTCGCGTCGTGGATGGTGACAATGGTGCACAGGCGGAGCAGGTCCATCTGGTAGGCGGAGCTCAGCTGATAGCTGCTGCCAAGCACAAACTCAAGACGCTCAACTGACACGCCGACGGCCTTGAGCAAGTTGGTGATGACGAATTTGTAGTACTGTGCGCGGTATTTGACCAGCTCAATGGGTGCCTTGAGGTTGTCGAGGAAGGCGTGGATGTCGGCTAGCAGGATTTTGACGGTGCAGCCCGCGCGCAGGTACTCTGCGATCTTGAGCATGGGCACAAAGTAGCCGCAGTGCGGGCGGCCGGTGGGGGCGGTTCCCCAGTAGATGATGGGCGAGCGACCCTCCTTCTTCAGCACATCCTCCATGATCTCGATGTTAAGGTGCTCCTGCAGGTTGCTCGTGACGAGCGCCATCTTCTGGTCTGCCGTCATGTCGGCGCCCTGGTCGGTGGCCGTGGCCTTGCTGCCGAGCGCCTTTTCGCTGCTGTGACCTGACGCCAGAGCGGCGACCTTTGTGTTCTTCTCTTCTGCTGACAGGTTCACATTACCCAGGATCGCGGTGATCTCAACCAGGCGGTCCTCCGCGCTCTGCGTGCGGTCTGCCATGATGTGGGGTGGGTTGCGCAGGAGCGACAGTGAGATGAGACGCGAGGAGGATGAAGGAATGAATCAAGGCTCTGTCAGCCGTCAGAAGCCGCCTCGGAATGACTGTGATCTCAATATCCACACGAGCAATTGGCGCCACCAGGTGACTCAGCGCGCAGGTCGCATTGCTGTGGGGCCACTTTGAACTTTTGACGTTGTGGTGTGTCGATGTTTCCGCCGTTCGGACACTCGCGGTCCAAATCCGTTACAGAGTCGGTTGTGTCATCTCCCTACTTTCTCTCGCCTTGAACCTTTTCGACCGGCCATCTCTACTTTGGTGATCATGGAGACTCAAGCTAAGTAGCCTGAAGTGACGGTTGTTAGACCCTCAATTGGTAAAACAATATCATCCGCTTTTGCAGAAGAAAGCGAAGATATCATGCGTGACACGTTCGAAGAGTGCCATGGTAAGCCCTTTCAATGCTACCATAAGCCTCGCAAACATCATTGAGGCAACTATGAAAGATGTTACTACTAGCGGTCATTATTTTTGCTCCAATCGTGGATGGGTCATGTATCAATTGGAGCGCCAAATCCATCCTATGCAACTAACAAAATTGAAAACAAGCATGTTCATGGTACTCAACTTCGATATTCTCAGCATCAAATGAAGACTATGTCCCATCATAAACCGCATTTGTCGCATTACACAGCCTAGCATGAAAGCAGAGCGAAAGACATGGTAAGAACGAAAGGATGACGAGTAAGACTTCATAATACTAAGTTCTTGTATAAAGAGTCCGGACTATCACCTGCACCAGTTACATGAAAGTTGCATTCAAATGGGGAACAGTACGACTTTCGAGGCACCCTAACGATATTAGCGCATGACACAATGTTAATGTCATGGTAAGTGGGAGCCATACAGTCTCAGGGCTTCCTTGGGTAGACGTGATGTGTTGTTACGTGCGTGCCATTGTCGGTCTCAAAGTCTGTTGTCCAATGGTCACCTTTAGGATCATCGCCTGGGCGATGACCTTTTCTGTGAGACAGTCAGGAACGTGAGGGAGACGGATTTGGGCGAAGACTACGCACAAAGTAGACCTTACGACCGCTACGGAAGCGCCACGAGCTTCGAGATCATGCTCCTCATAATGGGACGTGACCGCCTCTTCGCAGGCTTTCTTCTCGGCCGGGTTCTTGTTCCAGAACGCCTGGTTCTTGAAATTGATTTTGCGCAAGTATCGCAAGACTGCCGTTGGGCGGAACATGGTATACTGTGTAGAGACTTATAGTAGGAATATGATCGATGAGTAATATAATGTCTCTTTGCAAATCTTTGCTACAATGTAAATGTATCAAACCTGAACATGCAGGTCACAATGCTTTTGAAGCAGCGTTAAGCGCCCTCCGGTATTGCTAGCTGGTTCTGATACGCGCCCTGGAGGATCTAGCTCTGGCGGCTACCAGGCAATCTTCATGGGTGGACATCAATTACTGCTACGAGTGAGACCTGAAACGCGGCCAGCTTTGGTGCTGTCCATTTCGTGGATTTATCTCGACAAGCCAGAGCCAAACAACAAGCGTGCGCCTTGTATGAGTGGGCTGACTTGCTGCGCCGCACTAGTGATTGCATCTGCGCGATATGCTGAGAACCAGCCATCCACATTCCACGATACTGTAAGTCAAGACTTACGACAATGCAGCATGAAGCAGTCTGCGGCCAATCACTTACCGCTCAAATCATGTATTAGCCCACGGATTGGGCTTTGCAGATCTTTTTCTCAGAAAACACAAGACAAACAATCTAGTGCGCATACGGCTAGTGCCGACTGTGCACCGAACCGTCGTCGAGTCCCCGTTGCCGTCTTTCCATCATATCACGTGTCGTATACAAGACAGGTACAGGTAACGCGAGAAAGAATCATTCAGTACGGGGGTCGCACAATTAGCACGCCATGTTGCGATGGCTCAAGTTTCCAACGTCTAAAGCCCGTGCTACTGGTCGTCTTGGGCCAGCTGCAGCAGACACGAAGAACATGCATACATCATGCAATGAGCAGCAATCACGGCCCAACGTGAACAAGCCAAGGTATCACCAAGCATCTCAAGGAGATCTTTTTAAAAATGGCCGCTATATGGCTGTCAAGGGTCTTGGTCAGGGCAGATATTCCCATGTTTGGGTAGCAAGAGACTTGCAGTACGCGTCCTGAGCTCGATCAACCTCATGTTCACTAACGTATCATATGTAGAACCCAATGCTATGTGGCTTTGAAGATCCTAACAGCAGACTGCTATGGGACAGCTCATGATGTGTTCGAGATTGAAGTACTCCAAGACGTTCTCAAGCATCAATCTCATCTAGAATCTCGTGGAGGATCGCACGTCATCAACATGCTAGATACTTTCCAGCACAAAGGCGCAAATAGTACTCACGAGTGTATTGTGACTCCTGTGCTGGGATCCGACCTCTACACGCACGCCAGAAGATTCCCTGAGAACCGCATTCCTGTCCTCTCTATGAAAAAGATAACCAAGCAGATCCTCGAAGGACTGGATTTCTTGCACCGTGAATGCAGTATCATACATACAGGTATGGTTTCTTTCGCGAACGCCTTGAGGAGGTGGCGAGAAAGCCGCGGAACCACTGACACGGTCAAAGATCTCAAGCCATCCAACATCCTGTTTCAACTTGAGAATACACAAGAAACCGTTGAAAACTCTATTCAAGACAGATCTGCCCCACCTAAAGATATCATCCAATTAGATACACCTCTAGTCAATGAGATGAAGGATATGCAACTCAAGATCATCGACCTCGGAGTTTGTTCGTGTTTCCTACTCTTTTTCTGCTTTTGTGGTAGAGGAAGTCACCGACTGACACTCGAATAGCATGCTGGGTTGATAAGAGACTTAGCAACTCGATTCAACCAGAGCATTTGCGTGCACCAGAAGTTATACTTGGCGCGCCATGGGGTACGGCAGTGGATATCTGGAGTTTGGGCTGTGTGGTAATGGCCCAATATATGTGCTGCATGGAAAAATAATACTAATGGATCAGGTTATTGAACTAGTCAAAGGCCACATTGCATTCCCTGGCTCAGCGCACCCAAAAGGACGCTGGACCTCAGAAGACGATCATCTTGCCCAATATATGGAGGTCTTGGGCCCAATGCCGCGCGAATTGCTACTTCGCGGATCTAAAACCAAGGACTTCTTTGATGATAAGGGTAGGTTGGCTTTGTATGCACATGAGGCACATGTCACTAATCAAGGAACTCATAGGTCACCTCTTGAGGATTCCGAAATTGCAGTGGACAAGCCTGGAAGCACATATGGACGGAGATAGGGATCCAATGCGACGGCCGAGCGACATGTCGAAAGAGGAGGTTCCAGTCTTTGTCGACTTTGTAAGAAAGATGCTGTCTCTTGACCCAGATCACCGGAAAACAGCCGGAGAGCTCCTTCGGCATCCATGGTTGAATGTAGAATGATACTTTTTCTGTGGGATTCCAGCCCATCATAATCCATCATGCGCTTAATTTGCCCGGTACCCAGTCTAGTCTGGGTGAAGGCCTACGCTGTTACACCACTGGCCTCGTGATATATTTTGTTAGAAATGTCAGCGCAAGGTACAAGGTCACGTGACCTTTAGGCTGTTGGAAATATTAGGGTAAGGTATCAGGTTACGTAACCTTTAGGAGGCCTAATATGGTACCCCCTACTCCGTATTCAAGTAAGGAGTCAAGTCATTTTGCTCGTACATTTCGACAGATTTTGGGCCTAGTGTCAAGGGTTGTGGGGTGTGCAAATTATGGCACGCGCGAGGGAAAACGCCAGTTCCTTAGGCAAAGACGGCTACAAAGCACGACGATTTTGCAGGACGACAGACGGTGTACGCAAATGCCATTCTTGCATAACAGTATAAAGGACACACCTTTTTTTCGAGACCCCTAACTGCGACAACCTCCTGTGTGATCGTTGACTGGGCACACCTTGTAATATTTGAACTACGAAGAAACATGGAAGGCGCTCTCGAAGACGAGGAAATGTCAATAAATGCCATCTATCCAGGCAGTTTCGTGCGTACACCCGCAGGCAAAGATGAGTATACATTAAACATCGCCTCTGCTAATGTGACATTGCGCCTGTCATTCCCGCCGGACTATCCCAACGCTCTACCCTCTATCCTGGGCTCATCGAGCTCTGGCGCGGACCTGAAAAGGGGGCAAGCCAATCACGTCGTGAACGTTGCACGGGCTGTGCTGGCCGAGAGCTTTCGGATAGGAGAACCATGTGTCTTTGACCTTATGCAAGAAGTTGAAGCACGCTTACCCGCAAGTCCCGAAACTCTTCTTGAGGATGTTGTCGACATCGATAATGAGGATCATCATGACGAAGTCAGACAATCTCGTACTGAAGCTCTTCTACATGTCAATCCGTCCTGGGTCTTGTCCGAAGTCATCACAGAGAAAAAATCCGTGTTTGTCGCTCGAGTCGCTGCCGTTTCATCGCGAGGCGAAGCCCAGCTCTTCGTTGAGCACCTGCTCGCGACAGACAAAAAGGCTGCAAAGGCTACCCACAACATGACGGCATGGCGGATACGCAGCAGTGAGAGTGGTGCCATCTATCAGGATTGCGACGATGATGGTGAGACCGCTGCCGGAGGTCGACTCTTGCACCTCCTCCAACTAATGGATGTCTGGAACGTCATTGTCATCGTCACCAGATGGTATGGGGGCGTGCACCTGGGCCCGGATAGATTCAGGCTCATCAACCAGACTGCTCGAGATGCACTCGTAAAAGGCGCATTCACAGATGGCAGGCAACAGGCTGCGCCAGGAAAGAAGAAGAAATAACCAAGGTCTGTGTCGCACGATGCATGTGGAAGGGAGCTGAAAAGGGGGTAGCCCCCACGTCTTAGTGGGGACAGCCCCGCGCACCGCCCCGCATTTCCTGCCACCTGCCCAATTCATCGCACCACGCGGGCACCATTGGATACGAGCAGCATGGTCGATCCACCATGACCCGCCACCAACGCCGAGTGGCTTAAAATGCTGGCTCGCTCCTGTTGTGCCTGTCTGTAAGCTCACCTACAAATTAAACCTTGGACGGTACGGAGATCTTGAATATGCTCGCTCAAATTGCGGGACTACTGGCTGTCGGCCTGTGTGCCCTTGTCTCTGCTGATCCCAATGCCGCCTCTGCCACCGCCACCGTCAGCGCTGCTGGTGCTACTTACACGAACCCTATCTTGGATGAGTACGGTGCAGACCCGTGGGTAGTACAGGATGGTGAATACTACTACATGACTTTCACCAAGAACGACAACATTACGCTCTACCGGTCCAAAACGCTCACAGACTGGCGCTCGGCAGAGCAGAAAGCGATATTTGTACCTCCTGAGGGCGAGGACTACAGCACTGACTTGTGGGCCCCCGAGATCCACAAGATTGATGACCGCTGGTATGTCATCTTTACCGCAGACCCCAACAGCGACACGCCGCCGCCCCAGGTCGATCAGCTCTGCACTTTCAATTGCCCAGCTGTACATCACCGCATGTACGTGCTAGAGTCGTCGGGCAGCGACATCTGGACATCGAAATATGCATTCAAGTCTCAGCTCAACACGTACGACCAGTTTGCTATAGATGGAACCTACTTCAAACACCCCTCTGGCCTCTATCATATCTACTCCTGCTGGTACGATACATACCAATCTTGGCCTGCCAACCTATGTATCACGCGCCTCACCAACCCCTGGACCGTTGTCTCCAATGTCACAGAGCGCACTGTCATTTCCGTGCCCACCAATCCGTGGGAGAAGACGCCCTATGGTCGCACCTCCAATGATCGACTTTCCTCTAATGAGGGCCCGCAGCAGCTTGTCTCGCGCGCGACTGGCCAGCACTTTGTCATCTACTCAGCTGCACGTTCGGACAATCCAAACTACTGTCTCGGTCAACTCGCGCTCGCAGCCGACGGCGACCCCATGAATGCTGCCGACTGGACCAAGCGCGACGCAGGCTGCGTTTTTGCACAGGATAAGCGCGCCGAAGCGAGTGGTGTCGGACATGCTAGCTTCGTTCAGAGCCCTGACGGCAAGGAAGACTGGATCGTGTATCACGGCATGCGCAATCCATGGACAGGCTGGTCCGCCAGGACGATTAGGACGCAAAAGTTCACGTGGCACGAGGATGGGTCCCCTAAGTTCCCGCGACCGGGTTACGGGCCGTACGGGCTTCCGAGTGGAGATTGACTACAAGATGATCAAATAACAGGGCTAGGTTCTGGATTGACAGCCGCACGTCAGCAAGTGCTTCAGGAATCTCAGTAGGAGATTTTGCATATCCAATTTTAAATATGGAAATCACACCATGATAAATCCAAGCGGGAAGGTAATCTGGAATATGATGAGCCCTCTCGTTTCGGGGCGAGTCCACCTCCTGACTGGTCTTGGTCTTGAACACCTGCAACTTGCGATAGATAGCATTACTCCTCCCCTCGACACCAAATTCTGCCTTGCAGGCAGTGCTTGACTTTAAACAGCCGCAAAACGCCGCTTAGCGAGTTTTGCTCACCGGCACTATGATCTGCCATCTTATTTCTGAATGACTACCGCGCTCATGGTTACATGTCTTACCGTTGGTCCTACTGGGATGTGATGTTTCAGAAAGTTCATGAGTGACGACATATCACTCGCCATTAACTCTTATTCAACGACGAGCGAATCAGCTCTGCTTGGAGGATCAGCCCATGCCCTCCTGCTTGCCAGACATTGACCAATGAAACTGGACACTGCGGGGCTTAAGCGCTTGTACCTCACTTCACCACATCTGCAACATCCTCCCTCCACTGCTGGTGGCACAGTCACAACACTAATTTTTCCCCTAAGTCACCTCATAATATGGCTGAAGTTCTTGGACTGACATCCAGTCTACTCGCAGTCGTTCAGTATGCGTACCAAGCAAGTGACGGGCTGAGCCAGAGTATAAAGAGCTTCGGTAGCAGTAAAAGACAAATCAGGCAGCTGCAAGAGGAGCTAGATGCTTTATCTACAGCGTTGCAATCTCTTTCCGAAAACTTACATGGAGATCCGGACGGTCTAGCGATGCTCAAGTTGCCGCTTCTTCGTTGTGGCCATGCATGCGGGGAATTCGAGAATCTCATCGCAAAAAGCACGGCGCATTTCAAGGCGGCCCGGACAAGTTTTCACGATTGGGGTCAGTTGCGATACATGGGCAACGATATTGATGGATTCCGACACACATTGACTGGATACAAATCGACTATCGACATTGCGGTAGGCGGCCTGACGCTGTACGTAAACCTACCACCCGCCTACCGAATCAGCCGCCAGCCGTTGGCCCACTAACCATCTTCAAACCCAGCCGCAGATTTGCCGTGACCAAGGACGCACTAGCAAGCTACCTAAAATTGGTCTCTGATACCCAAGAAGACTTGCAAGACCACCTGCAAGACATCACTGAGCAATTGCGCACAGTCCGCACCCGCTCCACCCACAGCACGCACGAGAACGCCACCAAAGAGCGCCAAATCCTCGAGGAGCGAGAGAGCACGAAGACCTGCCTTGAGATCTGCGCAAAGATCTCCGAGCGTGTGTCCCAAGTGCGCCCACTTCTCGTCGACAGCCGCGCCGTCACCAGCGCCGACTCGAGCACCGCCGTGTCCATCGCCGACGCCCTGCCCGCCTCGCGCACCCTCACCACCCACCTGCTCGACAGCCTGCAGGACCGCACCAACGCCGCGACCTTCAGCCTGCGCGCGCGCCACGACAGGCTCGAGGCACTGCTCGCCAGCCTGAGCGTCGCCTCCGGCAGCATGACCTCGGCCGCGTCATCCGCTGCCTCGGCTGCCGCCGCCGCCGCCGAGCAGCAGCGTGTTGAGGAGGAGCTGCGCAGCATCGAGCGCAGCCTCGAGATCTGCGCGTCCGCGGCGCGGCAGGCACGCGCCGCCCGCACCAACGTCTTCGAGGACGTCAACGCCGCCGAAGACGCCAACCAGGTGCTGGTCTCGACGCTCGGGGATCTGGTGTCGGCGCGCCGCGTCACCGCCAGCAAGGGCTCGTTCCAGCTGCTGGGTCAGCTGGGCGACACGAGTGTGCAGCAGCTGTCGCGCGATCGAGTTGCGGTGGCGGAGATTGCTGCGACGGCGGCGAGGGAGGCGAGGGAGGCTAGGGGTGCTAGGAAGGCAGGTGATAGGGAGTGATACAAGGGGGGCGGTGCATAGCCTGCGAGTCTTTTGTCTTTGGGGGGGTTCATGGGTGAGCATTGAGGGACTTTGGTGAATGATATAGTTACAGACGGGATCCTTTCACGTGCAGCGGAGTGCAGAACTGTAGATATTTCACAGAGCAGGTGGCGACTGCCATGCATATATGTTAAACCCACACCGAGAATAATTCAACACCATCTCAACCAGCCTCACTAGACCAGTGGATATATTATACGGGGACAGTACAAGCATGCAGGCAGCCCTCGAGCAGACAGTCTCTTGAGACCCACAATTGAAAAAGAACCGTCTATCATTCATATCATCGCTATATACATGATCAGGCACGCTCCGACACATCGTCAGCAGCGCAACCCCAACAAAACATGCCATAAGAAATACAAGCTGGGCACAAAAACGACGCTCAAAACAGCCACTCGACGAAGCGATACCATCGCGCATTCCCCTTGCCGCTCGCCTTGCGCTCCTCCATCTCACGCGCCTTGTTCGCGAGGAACTCCTCCTCCTCGCGGTCGATGATATCCTTGCCGCCAAACAGGTCCGCCGTCGCGGCCTTGACGCCCGCCTCACGCGTGAAGAGCTTGTAGCCAGCAATCATGACGAGATACAGCGGAATCCCCAGGTATCCGGTGATAAAAGTCTCATAGTCGAAGCGCACCTTGCTCTTAGCATTGGTGAAGACGTCGAAATTCTTGGTCAGCGAGATGAGGATGCAGAAGGCCAGGGCGCCGTAGGAGCCGGCGGCGCCAAAGGGCGCGACAAAGGCGAGGGCCGAGTTGGGGATGCCCTGGGCCTTGCGCGCGCGCACAAAGTAGATGTGCGAGACGAGGATGGAGATCCAGGTCAGCAGGCCGAACATGGAGACGAGGTTGACGAAGTAGGTGAAGACCTTCTTGGAGTCGTCGGCGACGTTGAGGTAGGCCAATAGCGCGAACAGCGACGATACGCCCAGTGCATAGAAGGGAACGCCGTTGCGGTCGGTGCGCTTGAGGAATGCAGGCGCCTTGCCCTCTGAGGCAAGGCCGTAGATGGTGCGGGTTGCGATGTAGAGGTCAGAATTCGCCGCGCTGAAGACAAAGATGAGAATAGCACCATTGAGGATGCCATCCAGATAAGGAATTCCAGCAAGCGTGACGGCGACGACGAAGGGCGACGCGGCAGCCGATGTATTTTTCTGGTTGTTCGCAAATGCCAAAGCGGGAGTATTATAGGGCACAATCATACCCAGGAGGAAGACTGAGCATATGTAGAAGATGACGATACGCCAGAAGGTGAGCTTGATTGCCTTGGGAATAGCCCGACGAGGGTTCTGGGCCTCGCCAACGGTGACACCGACCAATTCGGTGCCGAGGAAGGCGAAGACAGCAGTCACCATGACCGACCAGAAGGCGTAGAAGCGACCAGCAGCTCCATCGTCAATGTATGTCGCAAAGGCACCTGGGTTGCTCCAGTAGCGGAAGCCTTTGGGGTCGTGGTCGGGACCGCCACCAGCCGCGAGGACAAGCGACAGGAGAATCACGCCGATAATGACGATGACTTTGATGGAAGACAGCCAGAACTCAAACTCGCCGAAGAATCGGACACCTCCAAAGTAGTTGATGCTGACGATGACGACGAGGAAGACAGTGATGAAAACTCCGGGATTGACCCGCTCTGGTGGGCACCAGTACTGTATCACGAGTGCTGCGGCAGTCAATTGATTCGGAGTCACGATGATATATCTTGTTGGGGTTAGCTAAGTCTCTGAAAGCCGCGTTGTAGAACTCACTTGAACCAATAAGTCCAGCCAAGCGCAAAGCCCAGAGCAGGATCGCAGAATCTTGCAGCATAGCCGGTGAAGCCACTGGCCAGTGGCAGCCAAGCAGCCATCTCGCCAAGTGCGCACATAACCATGTAAACCAAAAAGCCAACAGCGCTGTATGAAATCAGGATAGAAGCTGGTCCAGCCCTGGCCAAAGAGCTGCCGGTGCCGATGATGAGGCCTGTGCCGATGGCGCCTCCGATGGCAATCATAGTAATGTGCCTAGCTTTGAGACCACGGTGGAGGCTGGTCCTAGGGTCAGGCAGCTCGGTGGCCATGGTGTCCTTGGCGGGAACCTCTTCGACGTTGCCATACTCTGTCCTGCGCATGATGGATGCATCGTTGTTGTTGTCGGCGGAGTACACGGTGCTGTCGGAAGGCGATGACCTGCGGAAAAGCGTGGGCATGCTGGGCTGCCTTATGGATGCTAGCGGTGGGCAGCCTTACAATCAACGAAACAATATTTTTCTTTTCTGAGAGTCCAGAAGTCGGAGAGCGCAGATCTTGTAGCAAGATATACCCCAATGGAGGACCACAAGCGGAACAGGAAAGGCTCAGCCCCAGCCGTCAGCCCCGTCTCACCGTGTGGCGCTTGCTTAAGCGAGAGAAGTCCTACACCGAGTACCTTTGTTGCTTGAGCTGTCCAGAAATAATCCCCGGCGCAACGAGCAGTCGGTCGAGAGATACCGGCACTTGAGAGCCTTTCCGGTGGTGTGAGACTAGCAAGTGGCAGTACAAGTTACACGTAGGCCTGTGAGAGTGTGGGAGGATGGTGCAATCCTGTCCGCCAAGCAGCCCAGTGGTGTGGGATGGTCGGGAGATCCTCCTGCAAACCTACGGGTGTGGTGAGCACGGTTATGACAGAGATCTACGAGAAGTGGATCTGCAGTCGATGGAAGAGCGAGTAAGCGTGGGAGCAGACACCGGGGCCTCCAGAGAGATGCAGCAGCGTCCAACTCCGCCTCTTTTGTAGCGGCAGGTTCACCCACCTCCTCACACGGCTCCATATCTCTGCCGAGACACTTGGCGGCGTCTGCCAAGTTGCCAGCGCGGCTTGTCAGTGGTCGTGGAACGTTTCGCGTATAGCGATGCGGGCAGATGCTACCCAAGCTCCGTGTGCTTGTCACGCGTTTGGTCAAAGATGCTCCGCCACCCTTGTGGACCATTGCCCACAGCCCACCGAATGCATATTATTCCCTCACGGCCCACGGGGGACCGACCCATCTGCAACGGTTAGCAGCGGCTTCATCGTTCCCGGTCGACTCAAGCTTCCAAAGACAGGACGCAGACCCCCACCGGGGCCGCCGTCACGTAACTAGCGTCAACGTGCATGTCGTCGTCGTCGTCGTCGTCGTCGTCGTCGTGCGAGCACTGTTGCAGAGACAGGTCGTCTGGTCGGAGTCGGACCACCGCCTGCGCCCTGGCAGCCATTTTATCGATGATGCAGGCCCTGGCTTCCCACGGCCCGGGGGAGAGTGACAGGTGGGACCCGCAAGGCCTAAGCACTGCCTCGGGTGACTTTTAATGCTTTTGACTATTACTTTTCTTCATTCTTGATCTTCATCATAGCCATCTCTCACCTGGCCTCGACCTCGCCCCGATCGGTCAGCCCTCGCCCTCAGGCCAGCCAACTATCAATTAAGTACATTACCCTTCCGTGCCGCGCATTCTCCTTCTCTCCTCGTCCTCCTCCTCTCGGGCCCGACGCAAAGCGAGTGCTGCGCCAGCGCGACCGAAGCAAGCGAATGTGGGGTATCGTAACTCAACCATGCCTTCTAGCGAACGTGCGCATCCGTAAGAATGCGAGCAACCCATGCCCAGTGCCCATGTACAGTAAAAACGCCGTGCGGAAAAACAAACAATATCATGCTGAAGCGCTGCGCCAAAGTGCGGTCAAAATGCGTCGTCGAATGTCCAGAACCAAACATGTGATGCCGTGAGATCGTGAGAGCAGGAGCATGCAACACGTCGTCTCATCGCTTTTCTGCGTCCGAAGTCGAGCCCAGCGTCTCGCCCTCCCACAAGCCATCGTCATCCCGCTCAACGGGACTTCGCAGGCCCATCGGTGGGCTGCGCTCCCCGTTCGAGAAGGCCGACGAGGAGCCCAGACTCCACTCGTCGGCGTCGGACGGCCTGTGGTGGAAGTCGTCGTCGAGGTCTGTGAGGCCGTACGCGTACTCCTCGGGTGCGTCGCCCACCTCCGTGTAGTCGTAGTCCCAGCGGAACATCTTGTCGGGCTGCAGCCGAGGCAGGAACTTGGCCTTTGCGATGAAGAAGGAGATGCCCGCCAGCAGTCCACCACCGACGAGGTCAACGGCATAGTGATGCGAGAGGTACATGGTCGCCCACCACAGCCACAAGGCGTAGATGATGAAGAGCGGCCTCAGGCGTGGGAAGACGTGGCTCATGAACAGCGCTTCGATGGTCGAGTTGCCGGCATGCAGCGAAGGGAACGCTCCAAAGACCAGAGGCGACGCAGTGAACGTCGACGTGTACAGGTCGATGCCAAACAGCTTGTCGATGGCGGCCAGACCGGCGGGTGAGCCCTTCATCGAGTAGTTGGCGGGTGCCAGACCGTACAGATTCTCGTACCACGGCGGGGAGCACGGGAAGCAGAGCTGAATGGCCACGCCGGTGATGCACATCCATCCGAAGCTGCGGGCGAATAGAGGCACGGTGCCGGGCGGGCCAAAGATAAACATGATAGCTGAGCAGACGAATGGCGCGCCAAAGTGAGTGATGCCGTACGGCAACCAGGCCAGGACGTCGAGGACGGTGTGCTTGTGCGCAGACATGATGTTGCTGAGATTGGCGCCGTAGAAGATGTTCTCGAGCGCTGGCAGCACGCGCACCCAGATGGGCGGGCGGTACTCGCCACCTACAAATCTGCAAAAAGTTAGTCTGGCGCTGGGGGAGAAGACAGGGGGCGCAAAATACATACTGGGCAGCATAGAACAGGACCAGCCAGCCGGCGATGGGGAGGAAGGGCAGGAAGAATTGGCGGGTGAGTGGTATGAGGAGCGAGGTCATGAGGAGGGCGGAGATGATGAGCTTGACCAGTGGGCCCGGGTTTTGGATGACGCAGAGTGCGAAGATGCCGATGAGGGCCAGGATGAGGTATTGGGCATCGTAGACAGACCACTGGTGTGCTCGCAGGGCGCGCAGAGTGTCGGCCGGGGAGAGGGAGGTGGTGAGCTCGGAGAAGGATGAGGATGGAGATTGTCTACTGCGAAGCTTCGATCTGGTGGATCGGAACTTGCGGCGGATGCGATGGGGCACAATGACGGGGAACGAGGGCCATTGCAGAGGAACTTTGCCGGTGGAGAGGATCGAGGCGGCCTGCTCGCGCAGCGGAGCGTACATTGGAAGACGGTCCCAGGGCGGGCGCCTAGGAGAGTGGCCGGAGTGAGCACGGGGATGGAGGGCGTCAGCGTGAGGGTCGAGGGGGGGGAAGAGTGCGTGAGGGAGCCCTCGGTGGCACAGAGGCAGGCTAGGTGTCGGACAGCTAAGGGATGCTGCGTCAAGGCATGCAGGACGTGTGAAGGAGGAGGATTGGAAATGCTGTGCAGTGAAGCAGAAGATTGTGCAAGCCAGTGTCTTTGGGGGCGCAACCGGCCCATCCGGCGGCGGACGGGGCGACGCTGGACATGACGCTCGGTGGCTTTGCGCCAAGGCCCGCGCTGACTGGGTCGCTGAGATTGAATTGCCCTCTAGTCGGCGAGCATAAATGCATTTTTCATCGCATCTGCTGGCACCCAGCCCCGGCACGAGCCAGCCTCTGCTGGCTGCCCGCGTGATGCCCGCCCTGCGGTCGTTGCTGGCCGGCCTGGTGCCTGCCCCGTTGCGTGAAGATTACCAAATCTCACGCCGGTCTAACCAAATCTCGCACGCGACACATTTCCCTGCCGATATTGTTTCAATTAGCACCCCCTTTCCCCCAAATTGGCCAATTACTTGACTTCCGCACGAAATGTCACGCTCGCGGGGCCTGCAGGCACAACCAGCCACCGTTTCTTGCTCCGCCGGCGGGTCTGTCCGTGCCAATCGTAATTGTGCCTCCAGGCTGCAGCTTATGATGCAAATCAAACCTCACCCTTGAAAGCGCCACCGGAGATGGCGCGCTTCCGGTGCCCGACACCCGACACATCGCTTGCTAGTGCCCTCACAGCTAGTCTTGAAATTAGGTTCTATGGGTCTTTCCCAGGCTCGCGTGTATCGTGCTTAGTGGCTACTCCGAAACTTTCTGGCCAAGGTATGTTAGGGGCAGGTGCTGTGGTTCAGGTTGTCACAAATTTCCTGTCGTGCAAAGACCCCGACCTGTCTCAGCCTCAGTTTGGAGCAGCAGCTGGAAGCGACTGACACAGCTCCCCCCTGGCGCGTCTTGGTCCGCAGTGGTCGCCTTACTCGCTACCGTATCAAATTCAAGCATCGTTGCAAGCAAAGTCTTTGCAGATCGGAAAGTGGGCTTCTCAGTCTGAGGCAATCGCATTGCGTGTTCTGAGTAATATGTGCTGTGCTACAGAGAGTGTTGTGTGGGCAGCGGTAGACGCTTGCACGCTCTGCTCAGGCCAACCCATCCGCTTGGACCTACGGGTCGACAGTCTCGAATGGGCGCCAAAGCTAAGAAATTTATCGCTACAAGATTCATCCATCGAAGGAGACCCGGTCATAGCTTTCACGTGCCGTCAAATCCACCAAACCTGCCACGTTGAGCCGCCCTTACCGCATCCAAAGTGAAACAGAACAAAAAAACGCCCAATTTCAATTCCCATGTGCCCCATTGTCCGGTCCAGTCGTGTCGTTGCAATCATTTCGCCCTCGTGAGAGTAGTCGTGGTGCTGTTGTACAAATCGTGCGGTCATTGCATGTGCTTCGGGGGTCAGAACATGCTGAGCTCGTCGGTGAACTCGCCGTTGTCCATCCGCACGCCCATCGACGCCTTCTCGAAGTTGAAGAACGAATTGTCGCCACCCCACTGGTCTCCGAACAAGTCTTCCGCCCCTCCTTCCCCCCCTTCAAACATGCTGAAGTCCCTCCCTTCGAAGCCACCTTCCGATCCCATGCCTGGCAGCGCACTACCACTGGAGGAGAAGTCGTATTCCATCATCTGTGCCGATGACGGAGGTGAGGAATGACTGAGCTCCGGCGGGCTGCTTGCCTGGCTGCCCGGCTGCGTCAGTGTTTCCTGGAAGTTTGAATGCGCCTCAATCACAATCTTGACATCGTCATTCACTTCGCTGGCCGCAGGGCTGGGCGCACTGTGCTGAGTGGCCGGCGTCTTCTGTGGCGAGCCATACTGCGCCGTGCTGTTGGGCGACTGTGGCGGTGTGACCGAGAAAGCGGATGGTGCAAATGAGAGGGTGTGCTGCTCCAGTTGCTGGCCGCTGATCTGCTGGGGGCTGCCCTGCTGGCTCAAAGAGTACACCGCCTGCATTTCCAGCTCGACAGATGCTCGGAGAGTCTCCTCTTCCGGTGAGTTCGGCCACGAGCTGTTGTAATCAGTCCCAGAATATGAATCGCAGTCATTGTTGGCCGCCTTTGCCGCAACACGCTTTTGCGTTCTTGCTGCCTTGTTGTACCGCTCCTCATCGTCTGGGCGGTGCTCCTTCTTCGGACGACCTCGCTTGGCGTATTTCTTGACCACGCCCTCGAAAGCTCCGATACAGACACCTCTCGTACGATGACGAGTGAGCGCATCGTGACGCGCAAAGTCTGCGCCGCAGCGGCAAAGGTAAGGCTTCACGCCAGAGTGAATCTTCGAGTGTCTCTTGAGGTCATGCTGGCGCACGAAGCACTTGTTGCAATGAATGCACTTGAATTGCCGGTCGCCAAGATGAGTTTGCACGTGCGACCGAATGTTCTCCTTTCTGCCAAACTTCTTGCCACAGTCGGGAAATAAACAAGTCCACTTGATGTCTGCGTCTGTAGGTTCCGCGATGTACGATTGAACCTCTTCGGAGCTGACACCTGTGTCTTCAATCGTGGCTTCCAAGCTGAGATCTTCCATGGGTATTCCTTTTGGCGAGATGGCACCCCTGGTGGGCGAACCATACTGGCTCCCATAATGGAAGGATCCCTGAGGGCTGTGTAATCCTGTGAATTCGCCAAAGTCACCCATTGACTGAGAACCGTGCTGGCTCAGGGGTGGGGATGCT
The DNA here is from genome assembly GCA_006937295.1 of Carpinus fangiana. Taxonomy (NCBI): domain Eukaryota; kingdom Viridiplantae; phylum Streptophyta; class Magnoliopsida; order Fagales; family Betulaceae; genus Carpinus; species Carpinus fangiana. Next base: position 1,284,420 of record VIBQ01000013.1, on the reverse strand, counting down.
CTTAATTGTGCGATATCCGAATGAGCTCTCCTCATGTCTTGTCCACCCATCAGCATGCCCGGCTCGCCTTGAGTAGGGTGCAGCTCCAGCCTCGGCATTGCCTCGAGTGATACTGCAGGCATCGTTGTAACGTCAAAGGTACGGCCTTGCTTGATTGCCACCGTCTGTGGCGGAGATGGAAGCACCTCATCGTTCGCATCGTGCATGAGGTATTCGCCATATGTGAGCGCCTGTATTGACTCTGAACGTTCAGCCGATCTGATAGGACCATGCTCATCTTCAATCATACGCTCCTCGCAAACAACAGCTGGCTGTGGGCTTCTCCGTGGAGACACGTGACCGTGTTCAGACACGACATTTGGATCCAAAGTCTGCCCAAGGACAATTTGCTCCGACTTCAGAAGTGCGTGTTGGTGGTATGGAGTCGTGGCGGGGGTGATAGGCGATTGGCCTAGCAACGGTAAATATGTGTTGGGATCGGAGATTATCTGCGTGACAACTTACTAGGATTGCCTTGATTGGGAGGCGTAAAAGGCCTCTGCAACGGGCCGTTGCCATGCACATGCAGAGGACTCTTGTAATCGCTTTGACCGTCGCTCCGCGAAGATCCCGGTCGCTGGTGCTGGTATGGATGGGATGCGGACTGAGCGGTCAAGCTCATACCATTATAGCTTTCTGGATTGCTTCTCGATCTCTCCATCTCAAAAGCCAGTTGAGTGGGAACAGATTGCGGTGGGGCAAAACCGAGTTGCTGGTCCAAAAGCTGATGTTGTATCCTCCTGTACTCCTCGGCAGATAAGTGCCGGGGTCCAGGGGTGGCCGAAGTAAACGGCTGGGGTTGGCCCGGTTGGGCCTGCGCTGCTGGATGCGCGACTTGCATGTAATGCTGTGGGGGGTGTCCTGGGTTAGTAGTCATACTTACCATGTGATGCTCCTGCAGAGGCAGACCGTGCGCGCCTGGAGAGGGGACAGTCATGCCTCGTCGATGTGCAGAGGTCACGCATGATGACTGAGCCTCGAATACAGTTGGCGTTGATTGTTGTCGTCGATGTTGTTGTCGTGTATGCATATTCGAGGGTTGGTATTGATGGGACAGCATTAAAGCAGAGTCTTTGAGTCCGGAATGGGTCCTTGTCGAGGCGCCGGATGGCAGCCTGTATGTTCCGCAACTATTGAACAGTGACTGTCAGCCAATGCAGTGACAAACGCGTGCGCAGTGTATAAGACATATGGAAGGACAGGAATGGTGGTGAGTGGTAAAGAGGCGCATGCATACCTCAACGCAGCCAGCAGCAAGCTCAGACCGAGCCAGTCGGTAACAAGTGATTTACTCTCGAGAGAGTGGGGAAGAAGTAGGGTTTGCGGTGTGGTAGAACTCAAGACCCGAAAGTCTTGAGATAGGTTTGGATAGATGGTAGTGAGGTGTGATCAGAACAGTAGCACCAGAGGCGGTAGCGCAGGGCTATGACAAGGCGTGTTGACAACTCGGTCGCTGTCAGGGCAACGCCTTAGCGCCGATCGATTTCCGTCAAGGAACGGGGTGTCCTTGGCGCGGCGTGCTCGAAGCCCGCGTGTCCGGGATGCCCTGTCCAGCCCTACCGCTTACATAATATGGATGCACACCTTGAAGACTTTCCGTCGCCGCCCTTCGAAGAATTTCCTTCTGCAGCGTCTTAGGATACCAACACTGGTTAGGTACGGTTTGCCGCTTTTTTCTCAGGTCTCCTCCCACTTCTAACATTTCGTGCAGGCCGCCATCATGCAGATTTTCGTCAAGACCCTCACGGGTAAGACGATTACCCTCGAGGTTGAGTCCTCCGATACCATCGACAATGTCAAGTCCAAGATACAGGACAAGGAAGGCATCCCGCCGGACCAGCAGCGCCTGATCTTCGCCGGCAAGCAGCTGGAGGATGGCCGCACTCTCTCTGATTACAACATTCAGAAGGAGTCCACCCTCCACTTGGTTCTGCGCCTGCGTGGTGGTATGGCCAAGAAGCGCAAGAAGAAGGTCTACACCACCCCCAAGAAGATCAAGCACAAGCGCAAGAAGACCAAGTTGGCTGTCCTCAAGTACTACAAGGTCGACGGCGATGGCAAGATCGAACGTCTCCGCAGGGAATGCCCACAGCCCGAGGTAGGTTTACTCATCGCAATTCCCGGTGTGGCTTCAAAGACTAACTGAAATCCAGTGCGGTGCTGGTGTCTTCATGGCCGCCATGCACAACCGTCAATACTGCGGCAAGTGCCACCTCACCTACGTCTTTGACGAGTCCAAGTAAATATAACATCAGCTGCATGCACGATCTCTAGAAGATGATGTAGTTTAATGATACAAACCAGACGTTGACTCAAGCACTGTGCATGCATATCGTTTGGAATTAATATGTAGATTATAGAGATGGGAGTTTGTCCTGATGCTTTGCAGCCCACCAGCTCGCGATCTTACGCCTTCGGTCCTCTTCCACAGGAAGCGAACCTAATAGGTACTCTATCATGGCGTCCTCTCCTGCCAGCTTCCCTAGCGTCTCGTCGTGTTCTACCCATCGACTTAGCTTATCTGCGAGGCTTCGAAATGTAGCTCGAATGTCCATGATCCTGTAACAGCTTTTGCCCACGTCAACACTGAAGTCAGCAGGGTCCTGTAAGATCAATGCGTAGGGTCGTTGCTCGTTGATTAGACCAATCTGGTAATTCTGGAAGAGATCCATATCGGCGCTTATGGCGTCTTTAGCCTGCAATGACAATATTGTGTCTGCGCTGTGCTTCTTGAAGAGGCGTGGAGGATCAGCTGCGACGCCATACAGGCTGGTGTTTAGATCAGCTGTCCACGACAAGAAATCTACAAGCGTGGTGGTCAGACTTTCTCTGCTGGAGCGTGGTCTCAACTTTAGGAAAGCAACAATCAATACCACCAATCTGTAAGACCCCATGCCTCCGCGACTTGGTTCGAACAGGTCACGGATTGTCAGCACAGCCTTGACAACAAAATAAAGCGGCTTAAGCTGAGGGAACTCGGCACAATAGTTCTTGACGTGAGCATCCTGGCGGGGCGGGTTCACGCCGCTCGACACAATATCTAACCCGATCAGAGGCCCGGAGAAGGTTGCTCTAACCAAGGGCATCTTGGATGAAAGCGTGCAGTCGACATTGGTCATGCCTTGTATTTTGCAAAGGAAATCAGACATGGTAGTCACGAGGTCTCGAATCTTCGTTTGCACTTTGGGACGAAAATAAGAGGGCCCGCGCTCGCCCTCTGGCCTGGCAAGAGAGCTGATGCTGAAGCCTAAATCGATATCACTGCTTGGAGTGGCCATACCCGAGTCCAGTGAGCCAAAATGGTGGAAGGAAAGATCTGAGAACTGTGGCTGCAACACGTTCTGAATGTGCAACGCAAGCCTTCGCCGCATGTTCACTTCGTCTGGTGTCAGGTTGACCCACGAGGCATACGCAATCATATCCTGATCAAGTGCCTGCCTTCGATCACCCCAGCGATCAACGATACCCTTGTCCCACAACCTTACAGGGAGGTGTTCGGGTACAGTATGGCGCACGCGACACTCTGGCAGAACAGGCATGGCTTCGCCATAGTGCAACGATGAATCGTTGGGAGACTTGCGGAGAGGCCGCTGGTGTAGGATCGGAACTCTCGTGGATTGCTGCGGTATTTCCGTCTCCTTCACGGGGCTTTTCTGGATATCTCCTATTCCGTACTCCACATCTATCTTGCGAGCGGCGTCCTGGGGAGAGCGGGGGGAGCCAACTCTGCGGATCTTGTTGGAGAGGCGGTGCGCATCGAGAGTGGCTGAGAGGCTTTCTGGATTGATATTGCGTAGTTGTTGGTCCTGAATGCGTTGGACTGTGCTGTTGTTGTCCGGGTTGGCCGATGCCTGCCGTGTTTGAAGGTGCTGGAGGCGTCTTGAAAGCGGTCTGAATGGCCCACGGAGGAGCATCATGCTACGGCTCTCAGCGTCGCGCGAGTCCTGCCAGCCAATAGAACATTGGTAATCACGTCGTCCGTCTGTCAGGACACACTCCGCGACCTCGCTACCGACTGGCGATGTGCCCACACGGTATAAAGATGAGTGGTGCGGCAAAGCGGTGCGTGTGGACCAACCCCGTAGATCGGCCGCAGGTTTCTTCCAAGCGTCACCGCACCACCACGCATTCACAGCCCTCTTTTTGCAGGTAGGGCCAACTTCAATTTTATTTGATTCAGGCATTTTTACGCTGCGGCGATGGCGATGCTATCCGCAAGTACCCTCAATGCCTAGCCGGTTGAAGCGCATCTGCCTGGTCGCTCCTGTCGTTCCTGAGCAATGCGGCCACCTGCTTCGCTCATTGTCTCCAGCCAATGTGACATGATTGACTGCCAAATTGATCTTTGGCTCGCTGATTGCTTTGCTTCCTCTCATTTCCTTTTCTTTCACAGATTGTCAATCTCTTGCTAGTCGTTCCTTACCATGCCTCGTCTCATAAGCGCAGTCTTCAAGCCGCGCCGGGGTCAAGCTGCGCTCTGCGATGCCCTGGACTATCTCTCCTCGCCCGAGTCTGGTTGGACGCACATCGTGGTTGATCTGAAGGACAAGAACCGAAGCTGGCGCCACTATGGCGAACGTGAACTATACACGCTCTTCCACTATAAGCAGAACGAGCCGACCGATGGCCGCGTCGAACGTGTATGGTGGGCCGACTACTACCACATGAACCACCTATTCTTCGATCGCATTATCGAGATCTATCTGCCTGGCGACTACATCTGGGTCCATGACTATCACCTATGCCTTCTTCCTGCCCTGCTACGCGCACGGCTGCCAACCGCCCATATAGGCTTCTTTCTTCACACCCCCTTTCCCAGCTCTGAGCTGCTGCGCTGTCTCTCACACCGCAAAGAGATTCTCGAGGGTATTCTGGGCGCCACTCTTGTTGGATTCCAGTCTTTTGCCTTCTCCCGGCATTTCGTCTCCTGCTGCAAACGTATTCTTGGCTTTGACTCATCGCCCGCCGGCATCGAAGCATATGGCGCGACTGTGGCCATCGACGTCTTCCCAATTGGAATCAATGCGGCCGCAACGGAGGCAGCAGCTTTTCAAGACTCTGCCGTCGATACCCAGATGCAGAGTATGAGAGAGCTTTATGCGGGTAAGCGTATCATTGTTGGCCGTGATCGTCTAGATTCCGTGCGTGGTGTTGCTCAGAAACTACAAGGGTTCGAGGCTTTTCTGGAACGGTATCCTTGTTGGCGTGACACGGTAGTGCTCATTCAAGTCACCTCGCCCACTTCAGTCGAGGAGGAGCAGGAAGATGGCGAGCGCGGTCTTGCGAATCATATTTCTAGCCTCGTGACCCGCATCAACTCAACATACGGGTCTCTTTCGTTTTCACCTGTTCAGCATTACCCGCAGTATATCAGCAAGGACGAGTATCTCGCTCTTCTACGGGTGGCGGACCTTGGTCTGATAACGTCAACGCGCGACGGCATGTCTACCACATCGCTTGAGTATGTCGTCTGCCAAAGAGACAACCATGGTCCACTCATTCTCTCCGAATTCTCTGGGACAGCAGCGAATCTCACCGATGCTATCCACATTAATCCTTGGGATTTTGAGGGGGTTGCGACCGCGATCCATGCCGCTCTAGATATGAGCCATACCGAACGGGCACGCATGCATGAACTGCTCTATGCCCGCGTCGTCACCAACACGGTGCAAGCCTGGACTAAGAGTTTTCTGCAGCGCCTCGTCGTGGCCAGCGCCGCCGTTGGTCAGGTAGTCAACACTCCAGTGCTTGACAAGGCGCTCCTTCTTCAAAGGTATGCCGCCGCCTCGCGCCGCCTCTTCATGTTTGACTACGACGGAACACTGACACCCATTGTGCGGGACCCTGCTGCCGCAATCCCCTCCGATCGTATCATCCGCACCCTCCAGACCTTGGCTGCAGACTCAAACAATTCGGTGTGGATCATTTCCGGCCGTGACCAGGCCTTCCTGGACCAATGGATGGGTCATATCCCAGAGCTAGGCTTATCTGCTGAGCACGGTTGCTTCTTACGCCACCCGCTGCAGAAGACTTGGGAGAACGTGACGGCATCGACGGACATGACCTGGCATCAGGATGTGCGCGACATCTTCGAGGCGTACACCGAGAAGGCACCTGGTTCGTGGCTCGAAAGCAAGAAAGTCGCCCTCACGTGGCACTACCGCCGCGCCGATCCGGAGCTGGGCCGCGCCGCCGCAGCCGAGTGCGAGGAGGAGCTCAAGGCGACTATTGCGCGCCGATATGATGTCGAGGTCATGAAAGGCAAGGCCAACCTCGAGGTGCGCCCGCGCTTCGTCAATAAGGGCGAGATTGTGAAGCGTCTCATCGCTGAGAAGAGCGTGGACAATGCGATGCAGCTGGGCCCGGCCGTGCTTGACTTTGTGCTTTGCCTGGGCGATGACTTGACCGACGAGGACATGTTTCGCGCGCTCGCCAACAGTGATCTGGCACCCCAGGTCTTCTTCACTTGCCACGTCGGTGCGAGCAGCCAGAAGACGCTGGCCGACTGGCACCTGCTCGAGCCGGGCGACGTCATCAATACTTTGAGCATGCTGGATGGCACAACCGACGGCGGTAATCTTGGGGTCGTGGCAGCTGTGATGGGCGAAAGGCCCGAGCTGAAGACCTAGATGCCCCACGATGAACAAGTCCAATGAGAATATCACGACTGCGGAGTTTTCAAGGCATTCACGTACACAATATGCCTAACCCATGCCCTCCAGAGGAGATTCCTATCACGTAAAGACGTATTCCAAGAATCACAAGACCAAACGTAACATGCAAGTGTGTATTTTCATTCAGTCACTCTAAGAAGTGCGTGAAGCTCCGTCCATGCATCCCCCTCACATCCGAGCGCTGCCATGACCAAGCACCTGAGCAAAGAGACGCCCGTTAGCCCATGATTCCAGGGACCGATCAGCCCCCCCCCCCTCAACAGGCCATCCGCCGCAGCACGCAAGACTAGCAGGCGGGAAAGAGGGAGACACAAAGAAAAAAAGGCAGTCTAGGAGAGCACCTTCTCGACGGCGCTGACGTCGACGCCGGTGTTGTCGGGCTCGACGTGCACGCTCTTGACCTTGCCGGCCTCGACGACGAGGGCGTAGCGCTTGCTGCGCTCGTTGCCGAGCAGCGGCGTCGCGTCGAAGGCGAGGTCGAGGGCCTTGGTGAACTCGCCGGCGGGGTCGGCGACGAAGTGGATCTGCGACGGGGGAAAGGGGCGGGTCAGCTTCTCGTGTGTTGGCGGCGCGGAGGGGTGCAAGCGGTGTTTGTCTTGCGGGAGGTGGGTGAAGGGAGAGGGGGAAGGAGATGGGAATGAGAGGAGAGTGGGGTGTGGGACGTACGCCGGAGGAGCTGTCGGGGTCGAGCGACTTGGCCCAGGCCTTCATGACGAAGGCGTCGTTGACGCTGACGACGTAGACCTCGCCCGCGGACTTGGTCTTGGGGCTGCTGATGTAGCCGGGGACGTGAGTCTCGGAGCAGGAGGGTGAGAAGGCGGCGGGGACACCTGCAGAACCGTGCATGTGGTTAGCATGTTGTTTGTATTTTGTGGTTTGCGGTCTGGACTGGCAGCGTGGAGCTGGCAGGGAGGGAGGGAGGACTGGGGAAATGGCGTACCGATGATGAGGCCCTTTCCGCTGGCGAGCTTGTCGCTCAGCTTGATCTTGTTGCCGGGCGAGTCCTCGTTGAGCTCGATGGCGGGAATGCTGTCACCGACCTTGACCATGATGGGCGAAGTGGACGAGAAGTGGCGGCTGAAGTTGTGGGGTTGTTGGCGGGCGTAGGAGCTGCTAAAGCTGGAGAGTGTGCGGGGAAGGGAGCGGGAGGTAGTTGTGCGGAGGGAGAACATTTGGTAGAGGGTGAAGCTTTATACTTTGGCGCGCGCCGGTCGGTGACGATAGAGGGGGGGCGAATGGGTGAGCTCTCAGGCAGAGGGCGAGTTGAGCATTGACGTGATGGCCGCACTGAGGGGCACCAATTACGTAGCCAGCGCTTTTCACTTCACACCATCAAGATTGATTTGCGCAAGGCCTAGGCTTGCTTCCTGTCTACCTATTCTGGGGAACCCCTCCGTATGGCGTAATCGCTGCAACACCAGGGCCTAATCTGCATATCGTAGGAAAAGACTCCGCGGCCTCAAGGGCCGGACGTGATTAGTCGAGGGCCGGCGGACAGCAGGGTGCTCAGGGTAGATATTTGGAATCACTTCTTGAACATTATCAGGTGTCATGATCTCACTTCATATCTGCGGCCCGCCCAATATGGCAAAATCATCGCTCGTAGTATCACAAACACCATTTGCCGTCAGCTGAGCTTGCACCGCCTCAGGAACTGCCACTGCAGCAAGTCCCATTGGTGCCGTTGCTCGCATGTCCGTTCATTCCATTGCTCGCATGTCCGTTCACTCCATTGCTTGCATGACCGTTCACTCCGTTGCTGCCATTCTCCTGCACTTCCGGTACGCCGTTGCCGTTGACCTTGGCCCCCTGTGTAGGCTGCCGGTGGCCCTCGCTGACAAGCACGCTCTGGTTGAAAGCCTGCGTGCTTGGGGGCACGTCGATGGCCGGGTTCTTGCTGAAAAAGTTGACCGGCTTGAGCGCAACCTTGATCACCTCGCAGGGCATCACAGGAAAGTCCTCGATGCGAGGCACGTGGTTGATACCAAATTGCACAAAAACAACGAGATCAGAGTCCACAATGTCGTCTTTGCGGTCCGCCCAGCTGCGCACTCCAGTTCCGCCTCGTGACTGGTTCGTGTAGAAACCGCCGGCATAGAGCTCGCGGTCGCGGTAGCTCACGGCGTAGATGGCCCTGTCGGCGAACTCGGCGCGCTTGTAGTTGAAGCTGTCGGCGTCTGAGATGATCTTCTGGAATGGCGGCGCATGGATCTTGTACGCCACCGGCTGGTTGTTGACCGGGTTGCGCACAGATGCATTTTGGATCTTGTAGATACGATTCGCATCAAAATCCATGTCGTAACCGCCTGACTTCTCGATCAACGTCTCCTTCGTAATGTAACCCGTGCCGTGCGGGTTGACATCTGACCGCGGCATGGCATGGGCCTCGGAGTAAACCAGACGATTCTTGTGGCCATCAATGGCGGGGTCGATGCGCAGGGAGAAAATATGCTGGTGGTGCGTGGCCAGCACTCCGGGGTGCACCACTGTGCCCCACGGCACCTCGAGGCCCTCGTCAATGGGCTGCGTGCTCAAGATGCCGGTAGCTCTGACCTCGTAGTGCAGTTCGCCGGTCTGGTTGAAGATAAAGGCCATGATGTACTCGTAATTGGCAACGGTGATGATAGATTGCACCACAAACTCGCGATTGCGGACGAGCGCTGCCCGGCCGGTGCGGTAGTTGGTATGCTTCCATCCAATGCCACCATCCTGCTCATGCAGGCAGACGACATTCGGCATGTCCATGCTCTTACCCTCATGGTCGGACAGCACGGCCGAGAGGTAGTGGATGGCACCCAAGCAGTCACACCCCAGCTTCAGGTTGTTGGCCATAACGCCAGCCCCAGCATCGCCGAGATCGAACGCCGACTTCTTATGGAAGGGATGACGGGGATCAGCGTACGGGATATTCATATCGCTCAGTGACAGGCGATAGAACAAGCTGCGGTTGTCGTAGCGCACGTCGTAGATCACCATGCCTTCGCGCTGGTTGAAACCAACGAGCATATGCCACTTCTGCCATGTGATCCTGGTGAGGCTCCCCAGCTCAGTGACGGTGAAGCTTGCACCCTCAGGCTGGATAACCTGCAGCGGCTTCAGATCCGTCCTGAGATTCAGCTGTCCCTCCGGGATATACTCGTTTGGAGGTTGAACTTTGTATGGTTGGGGGTCCTTGATCGTGCTGTCTTTGCCGGTGGGAAGATGGTCGATTCTGATGACCTTCATATCGTGCGTCGTGATGACAGGCGAGATGGAGATGGGGAGGGCGTAGTGGTTTGAATCGGCTTCTGAGGAGTTCTTGGGGTCACGAATGTAGAGAAAGCACTGGCACATGCGGGCGTCGTCGTCGACACCGTCCGACCCTATAGCGCTGGTTAGTCGGCAGCCATGGTGGCGGGTGCACGAGCATTGACTGACCATAGATCCATGGGTCGCAGACCACTACGGTGCCCTCCGGTAGCTGCAGCTTCTTGATCTCAGCCTGGACGGCGGGATCTGCGAGGACGAGCTTCTCCACCCTGACGATTTCCTCGCCGTCGATGGATGGGTGGACATTGTTTCCAAGGCGCACATTGCTCTCAACCCTTTGGTCCGACAAATTCACGATAGCCTCGTGGAATTTGGTGGTGTTGCGAATGAAGTAGCAGGCGAATGCCTTCCTCGCCGGCGCTGTGAAGGTTTCGCCGTTGTGCTCCTTCTCCAGCAGCGGGAGCACCTCGGCCTTCAGAGGCTCCTCGAGGGTGATGGTCTTGAAATGGAGATCCGTGCCCTCTGGCCATTGCGCCTGCACCAGGCTGGCTGTGTATGCGATTTCATCGGCGCTGAGGGGCGCAAACGGGTGGGTTGCCGCCGTCTTGGCCATTTGGTGGGGCTGTGGTGGGGGTTCAATCGTGGCGGACTCAACGTGCGCAATGCAATGTAGGATCACGGCACGCTCAGGAGGACGCAGGCAGGTAAGTGGGCAGTCAGACAGAGGCGCCAGCAGATACGGGCGACGGAACGCGTTTGATAAGTAGAGATATGCACCTCTCAGCTTTTGTCTGGCCATACGGCAGCCGAGGGCTGACTAGTCTCTTCAGGCATGTACATGCGGGCCTCGTCCGATGCTGGACGGCAATGCTCTTCTGCATGTCAGCGACGGCCACGGTCCAGCCTATCGCGCAAATCCCAAATCGCGTAACCCAGGTAGTCGCCGTCAGCAATCGACTGAGGTCAACTGTGGTTACAAGAGGTTGTGTGCGCATTCATGGCCCGTGAGACTCTTATGTACATGCATCGGCCGTTTCTCCAATCCGTGGCCGGGTCTGTTTGATGCGTCAGTTGGTCTACTCGCATGGTCGAGTCGGCGCTGCTGCTCACATCCTAGCATTTATCCGCCTCTCGCGAGCCTCTCATTACGATTTTGGATGTGCTTCATGTTGGCGAGGTGCACTCTGAAATTCTTCGTCGGATCTGCCTGATCCGTGTTGTACAGTGTCCCGGGGCAGTCATTGCACCGGATTCGGGGCTGCCACTGCTGAAACTTGTCGCTCCATCGCATCTGCGGTCCAAACGAGTCCTGCTTGAACTCGCTCTGAAGCGCTGGCAGGCTGTCGGTGAGCCAGGAAGGTGGGGTAGGAGGAACCTGTATGCGCAGAGCGCTCTTGGTCAGTACACATCAAATATAGTAATAAAGCGGAAGCGCGAATGGGTGTTTCCTCCTACGCAATCATTCTTGCAACTCTGCATTCTCATCTTCATGCTCTCGATACAACGCACGCTGCCGGCCAGCACGACGAGGATTGCGTCGTGTTGGTGACGAAAGCACCGGCGTGTCCTTCGTTCGACTAGCTCTGGCTGATGGTGCAAACTGGTGGAAGCTTGGAGACGGAGAATCTTTGCGCGTTGTCACCGGCGTAAATGCCGTGCTCATGCGAGCTTGCGGAAGATACTTTGGTGCCTCCGAGTGGCTTGCATTCGAGTGAAGGAATTGTTGTAGCAATGAATCATGGCGCAGGGGAGAAGATGCAGAGTCCAAGTGTTGGGGGTGAGAGGTATAGTGCTGGGGATTTTCATGGGGCAATTGGTGTGTCCACGGAGATCCGCCAAAGGGGCCGCGAGGTGGTGGCGATCCTTTCTGCATCATCCTCTCGTAGAGTCCTTGCATAAGACGAGGGTGCTGATTATGCTGGCTTTGCCAGTCATATTGCACCATTGATCTAGGGAAATTGGGAGGGGAGGGCATATAACTTACACCTGCATTAGAACTTCCAGGAGTCGTCGCGGCAGCCGCCGTCGCTGACGAAGGGCGTTGAAAGGGCGATGGAGATTGATTGGGAGCCTGGCGGTTTATAATGTTGGGGGTCGACGGGGGTCCCATCTGGTTATTGGTCTGCAACTGTTGCTGTTGCAACCGCAGAGCCTCTTGTTGCTGTGCTTGAAGCTGAGCTTGCGCTTGTGCTTCAGCTTCTCGCTTTGCGCGGAGTTGCTTGTATCCTCGCCACCAGTCTCTGTAGCGCTGACGAGGAAGCTTTAGTCTCACCATGAATGAGGTTGGTTCGCCGTTGCTGTCTTCCCGAATTTCGTATCCACCATACTTGCGAGGTAAGGATCTCGTCTCGTGATGATGTAAAATGTGCTCTGGCGTTTGAGACCGAGTGTTGAGGCTTTGGCGCATCGCAACCTGCGCAGCCGAAGCAGCGCCGCGCATTCCCCTGGTCCTTGACGTGCCCTGCAGAGCCCTTGCAGGCGAGTCGACGCCATCGTCTTCTTCGTCACTCTCGGATACGTCTGAGTCGTCGCCCCGATTCCAGGCTTTGCGCTTCCCTGAGGACCGCGATATCCGAAGTAAGCCACTGGTCTCGACGGTCTCGGCAGCGCCTGGGATCACCGATGAGACGACCATGGTTCGCCACGTCTTGAGTCGATCCTTGAGTGCAGGCATTTGGGGCCCGCCACGCCTATTGTTCCCAGATCGCTTTTGCTGGCGCTGCTCTCGTGAGAAAACCAGCTCTTGGCGTTCAAGGTCTGCGTCATTGAGTTCGTAAAACACTGGATTGTAATCCTTCGCCTGCTGAAATGGCCTGAATGATGACGAGATTGGAGTTGGGAGCATGTTCTCCTGAATCTCGGTATCATCAATGGGTCGGCCATCAAACTGGTGATTCGACACATATAGTGACTTTGAGAAGAGCTGGCATTGTTCACGAATGGAATGGGTAATAGCAGTCGTGAATTCACCTGAGAGCGACAATTCCAACGCCATTATTCGTGCAAATTCTTCGGGATCATTGTGAGGGTTATTTATGTCCCAATCAAAGTTGTCAACAAGAGTGTGCTGCCCAATGGTGATGTTCAGCGCAATTTTTATTCGCATCTCATCGTTTTTGTACGCAGAGTAGGGTAGATGTGGGTCCAGTGGCTCTTCCTCAATGAATATGTGCGGGTGATAGTCGGTTATTTGGTCAACAATGTTGTGGTAGACTTGATCGGTCAAAGCATGCGCCGCTTCTGGAGGGACGCGGAAGTCTTCGATGAGTCCTTGTGCAAGAATTTCTGGAGGTACAGTCCGGTCGTGGAGGTTCCAAGTAAAAGTGTCGCGTAGCCTCAACTTCTCAAACTCTAAGTCGAGGCGGATGGGAACGAGCTCCTCAAGCTGCTCAGCTTGTTGGATCCGATCTTGACGGGAGACACGTAATTCTCGGGTCTTGCGATCAGCAAAGCGCTTTCGCTGGCCTGGATATTTCAGCCGTGGCGGGTTTCTTCTGGCGTCTTCAGTGGTCCGTATGCTAAACTCGTGCATGGCCTGTTTCTGGGCGCTGAGGGTATCAACGATGGCTTTCAAACGACGGTCTTCGGCGTCCATGGCCGAGAAAGCCAGTTGATCGCGGGTGGTGTACTGGTCAAGGTACAGGTCTTTGAGTGAGGGTTGGAGGGAGGAGCTAGTCTCATCTGAGGGGGCAGGTTTACGAGATCCAGAGCGAGAGCGTTTTCTGCTCTGCGTGCTATCTTCGGCTGCATCTGATGGGTCTGTTGGGGATTTGGAGGAGGCGTGTTTCGGGGGATTGGGGGTTCCTGAGCCTCCTCGCAGGCCAGCTGCCATGACAGCCCGCGCCTTTTCCTTGTTTTCGGCCATTACATCGTTCTTGTCGGCGCTGCTGGGAGTTGCGGTCTGTGGGGATAGTCGCGTTGGTAATGTGCTCAGCTTCAGCAGCGGTGGAACAACGTACCTGGTCAGCGCCATTTGAGCTGCCATCGTTGGCAGAACCGTTGGAGTGCGCGACGTCGGTCTGCGGGTCTGAGATGGCGGTTGGCTCATCGGGAGAGGGCATCGCGAAAGGGAAGACACATCAAATGTGATGCGCTCTCGCAAGAAGGGAGTCTAGCTCGAGCGCTGTGGTCTGGAGGACTGTCAGTTGGCCGATCGTCTACAGGCTGCCAAGGCAGGGGCCCTTCGTGCGCAGGGAGAGCGCGGCTGTGCGCGCAGGCGTCACGCATCGTGGTAGGTACAGGTAGGCGAGCTGAAGCATGCTGCAGCCACGGCTGCGAGACACCGGGGGAAGATGGAAAGAGGCACATACCACGATTCGGGGATGACGGCGCGTTGGCGTACTCCGTGGCCAAATGCCTCGTCTCCCAAATCCGAGCAGGGCCGAGGGCAGTGTGGAGGGATGGACGGTGACCCTGCTGACTGGTGGCCAGGGCTTAGTCGTCCTCGAGGCCTGGGATTCCCCGGCAATTCTCTGAGATGGAAGCAAACGTGGGCGACGCGTGCCGCAGACTGCCAATCATTGGAATGGGTACGCGCGGATGCCCGCCATCTGCGACATCTTAAGCAGATGGTCTGTGCGCAGTCTAGCTTATCACGTGACCTATTTGCTCATTGCATCGATTCCGGAACGTCGCATGTGCGAATACTTGCTCTGCACAGCAACTATCGCTTCAAATACTACAGCACCATGCTCTACAGGAACTTCTTGGGAGCGTTCGCCCTTCTCTGCTTGTACACCACATATGAGCCAGCCAGCATGACTTGGAACGCAACAACGACAAAGACAAACAGCCACATGGACGGACTTGACGTGGACACAACTGCATCTGGTTAGCACTCGAATCAAGTAGGTCAAGAAGGAACTCGTACTCTGAGACATGGACTGTGGCAGTGAGCTCATCAAGTTCGTTTGCGTGTCACGCAGCGCTCTCTGAAGGTCGTCCAGCGTCTTCTTGTAGTCTCTTCCTTCAATGTCCCGCTGTACTCTCTGCACAGTCTGCTCAATGCTCAAGATTTTGGATTCCATTTTGTTCAACTGCTCGTACGGTATTGCTGCACCTGCAGAGCTACCACCACTGCCCCAGTTGCGCCTGAGCTCATCCTGCCTCTCGCTTTGCCTTTGCTCGAGCTGGCGCAGTTCGCTCTGCACAATATTAAGTGTGTTTTGGATGTTTTGAACAAGGCTCTCCAATTGGTACGAGCTCAAGCCTGGTTGCTGCTGCTGTTGTGTCTGCTGCTGCTGCTGCTGCTGCTGCATTTGCTCATAGTTTTGCTGCGAGTTCTGAAATCCTCGGACTGGCGGCTCTCTTCGCAGCTCTTCATTTGTTTTTATACCAGAAGTTGATACGGTGAACTTGCTCACTTCGTATGAGTCGGGATTCTCCGCACTGGAAGCGGAGATTCCAAAACGGTACCCAGATGGTAGACGAATAATGTTGCTCTTGAAGCATGACTGACCGTCGATGCTTACCTCAAAACCATCGCTGCGCTGCTCAAGTATCAAGTTTGACATGCGCCCAAGGTTTCTGTATGCATATGTGCAATGGCCAAATGCCATTTCGTCCAAGTTGTGGTGCGCTCGGAAGTTGACAGTGTTATCGTTTAAAAAGCCCCTGATGGCACCACCAGAACCACCGTATTGGTCAACAACGAGAACGAGGCCGTCGAATTTCTCCACCGTGTAAACGCTTGACAGCGGGTCTTGAGTTGGTTTGGCGAGCCAGATGTTCAGATTGCCGCTACCTCGCTCTTGCCCAGATGCTCTAAAATCAAGAGAAGCTTTCCACTCTGCCGAATTGATTTCATGACTGCTAATGATCCCACCACGCTTGTTTCCAGGAGCCGGTGGAGTCAGAATGACCCGGTCCGAGAGGATCTCCGGAATGTATTCCGATCCGGATAAGGTCCAGCCAGGGAGTGTCTGGCTGCCGTCCGGAGACACGCGACCTTTGTGGCCAAAGCTCAGAGAATCATCTATGCTTTGCGCGGAAGTAAGGAGAGGTAGCAGGACGGCCGCTGCAAGGCATGACCATGGCGTGCGGGGAAAGTGCATTGTGTGCGAACAGAGGCGAAGGTCACCTGTCCTTTAGAAAACTTGTCAGCATGAATTGTTGCCAATTGGTTGTCAAGGATGTACCTTGGATATTGATTTCCTGAACTTGAGTACGTTTGTGAAGAGCGTGACGCCAGCCCACGCGAGCAGCGCTACAACAGCGGCTTTGCGTAGTTCTTTGGCAACAGAGACAGCACCGTCGCCGCAGTCGAGGATATGTGTGATGCGAATAGGCTGAATGGAAACAAGATGCTTGAATGCAGCGTCTGACCCGGCACCAAAGTCCATCAATTTGGTCAAGTGTATGTTCTTTGCGCTGCAGCCATTGAGACAGGTTGCATCTTCCAGCTTCCCCAGACGCGCCCGCGGGCGGGACGCCCTGTGCCGCAAACGCTGCATTCCTCCGCCAGCCGCCCAAGATTCGATTTCCGGACGACAAGCCTATGTGCATCCATTGCCAACCCATTGCCCAGGCGCGCACAAGGACACGTCTCGATCATGGCCGGACGCAAACCCGCCAAAGAAGTCATCGTCAAGCTGATTGTCGGCGCAGGCCAGGCATCGCCCTCGCCGCCTGTCGGTCCAGCGCTGGGCAGCAAAGGTGTTAAAAGTATGGACTTTTGCAAGGTAAGCTCTTTATCTCAGTCTTTTGTATTCTGCAGACGATACTCCTCTATGGCGTTGAAAGCTTCCAGCCCATCAAACCGCACCTCCCACCACGGGTCGATCTTCCAGTATGGCAAAGCTAACCACACCCACCGCAGGAATTCAATGCTCTGACCGCCAACCTCCTCCCCGGCACGCCCATCCCCGCTCTCATCACCATCCGCCCCGACCGCACATTTCACTTCACCCTGCGCACTCCGCCAACTTCCACCCTCCTCCTCCTTGCCGCAGGCGTCCCCCCCTCAAAGAACAACCGCGTGCGCGGCGCGAACGCACCCGGCCGCGTACCCGCGCCGTCCGCAGGCGACGCATCGCCGACCCACGTACAAGCGTCAGGCAGCAAGAATCTGGCGCGTAGCGCAGGTGGCGGCGTAGGTTTGGGCGTCGTCAAAGAAGTAGCGAAGAGCGCAGGCGCAGAAAAGGGTGCGGGCCACGGCGGAGGCAGCACGCAGGTCGGCGAGGTCAGCTTGAAGCACGTGTACGAGATTGCGAAGATCAAGCAGAGCGAGGCGCGGCTGAGCGGGATGAGTCTCGAGGGGCTGTGTCGGAGTGTGATAGCGCAGGCGCGGAGTGCGGGCGTGGGCGTTGTGCCGTGAGCGTGGCCGAGGAGTACGACTAGACACTGCATAGGACTGGCGTTTGATGTTTTGCCACGATGGTGTAGACAATGTATACTTCGTTGAGGCTACTGTATATTACAGAATGGTTCGCTCTGGGCTATCAAAGCACTCCTCTGGCGAACTTCGTGAAGAATGGCTTGCTATACCCCGGGCCGATCAGACAATATGCCACCCTTTTCGGCATACTTTCGCTGGCATTCACGCAAGTCTGCCCATTTCCGTAAATCCTCTTCGGCGTCGTCATCTTCCGCGCCAGCGCTTTTGCGGACGACACCACTCCGATCGAGGTCAGAGAGTAATTCGAGAAACGCCTGCAAGTAGTAGGCCGAACGACTATTCGTATGAGCGATTCCGTCGCTTGAGTCGGGTAAAAGAGTAGACGCAATCTGGCGGATTTTCATGCTGAAGCTCACTGCATTCGGCTCCATATGCACAGGCCTGATGCTTGAGAGAACCGTGAGCAGATCTTCAGCAATGGACTCGCGCTCCTGACGGATCTCGCTGTGGCACTCGTTCATGGTGGGACTGCCTTGCGGCGTGTTTTCATTTGACACTCTTCCTTGTATCTCAATGAGATTCCAGTACTTCTCGGTAAAGTACGAGCGTGAAGTCAGCATCGACGCATGTACGTTTGCTTTCTGGACTTCGTAACAGATCTGACGTCGCTCTTGCTCGTCCGCAAAGCCCTCGGGTAAGATGCTTAATTCAGGCGTATGCTCTCGCTTGAAGTTGGTGGAGTTTGTGCTGTCTGAAGGTGAAGTCGAGGGTGGACCGGACCAGATAGCAAACCTTCCGGATGCGTCTTGTAGAATATTTTTCACAGCATCGCAGCAGCTTTGCAGCACCGATCTTTGCATGTTCCAATCGAACACATGACTGATGCCATACGACAACTCGGTCGCCACCAGAGGATCGTATGTCATGTAAATACGGCAATTGGTGTTGAAGCCTGCCATACGAGAAAGCACTCCATGGGGCTGAGGCTCAACATGATCCGGGTAGATGAAGCGATCATCAATCTCAAGGGGCAGTGGTGGATGCGGCTGCCCTGGAGTCTCAGATGGCAAGAAAAGGTCAGCCAGCGCAAATCCGAACGTTCGGCTAGATCTGAAGATAGCTGTCAGCAGATGGAAGTGAAGATGCGAAATCGGGAGTATTACCTGACCGTAACGAAAACAGTCCACCAAACTCTCCGGGCCATCTGCTGTTCAATGAAGTCTACCTTGCGCTCTTCCGATGTCTGCTCATGATGTGAACCTAAGCATCGAAGAATGTTGAAGCATTCTCCGAGGTAGAGATTCCCCCGGAACATGTCGTAGCTACTGGCCTGGATAGACAGCTGAAAGTAGGCAATTGCAGCATCGTATACTCCAATATCCGATCTTTCGAGGTAGCTCAACCCACGCGCTTCAGAGATGACGGACTGACACCGACCAATTAACGTGTATGCGTTGGGAAAGAGGTAGAGGTAACCCAAGTGCTTGAGATGCCTTCGGGGTCGACGGGGGTATGCTGCAACGAGCGCACCTATCATGGCACCCAACAAAGCCAGGAACTGTTGATCGCTGGCATCTCGACGTTGATTGAATGCGGTCCGAAACCACGGCTCGTGGGGGAAGGGTTGCAAAGGATGAATGTAGGTGAAGAAGTCGTCAACCAGTAGTGACACAAGATCCAGAGGACCTATAGATTCGGCCGAGAGCGCTGAAGCAGGGCTAGACGGGGCTTTCGAGCTCACAGGTGGCGGAGAGAGGGTTTGCTGCTCGACGCGCTGCCTTTTGATCGCCTCTGCGAGACGGTTGGGAGGCCCTCGTCGCCGAGTTGGTCGCTTGAAAGTGCAGGGGATGTCAAGTGCTTTGCATGCCTTGCACGGCGGCCCCGATTCATCACACTTGATGACACTGATCAGTCACAAAGACGACAAGATTACGTCCTGGGAGAGAGTCCAGCTTACTTTGACCTTTCGAAGAGAACACGAATCACAGGCTTTACGCAGGCGAAATTGCCTAGTACTTTCGTCTACACCAGGATTGCCATCATGCCGTCCTTGGGGACTGCTTGGGGATACCTCTTGGTGATAAAAGTTGCTACTCTGGCCCGTTGCAGCGGAATGATCTGCGAATAGTTCTCCTTCTTGGTTTACAGACGGGAGAGGTGGGGGTCGAGGAGGCATCTGCGGACACCTGCACGAGGATCAGCGCGACGCATGGCGCAGGCAGGAATCAGCAATTGGCTGAGGCTCTGCGCATTGGCCAACTCACGGACAAGAATGCTATGCAAGCGAGGCCTCCTTGCAGAGAGCACTGGGGAGCGCGATCCGCTCAGCGTAGTAATCAGCCGAAGAGCACCCGGCGAATGTAGACTCGGGCAGCTCGTTCGTGTTCAAATACAGCAATGACGAATTGATCCAGTTCGAAACGCGCTCCCAAAGGCAATATAGATAGCTGAGAACTTAAATCTGAAGAGTCAAAGCGCAACTAGCGCATGCTTCAATGCTCAAGCCAACAGGCTAAGAGGCAGGACCACGAAAGGCTTTGGCTGCGCCAAGCGATCGCTAGGAGGGCTCCAAGTAAAACGCGTAACCCCGGCACTGTGCATGTGAGGGGTGCTTACTAGCCTCTTATATTGCTCATATTCTCTATCTCATTGCGGGAAGAGCAAGGTGGTCGTGGCTGGGTACTGCTGCACGAGAGAAATCCTCACGCATCCCCGTCCATACCTAAATAACGCCCACCAAGCTTTGCCGCCCCGAAGGAGGCACCCTTGCCGCATGTAGAAGGACGTAGCTATGTCTATGCAGTGAAGCACCTTTGGTTGCTTCTTTAGACTTTCTCCCTACGCTGCTGCTTTCCCGTTGCCGTTGGTGTTTGCTGGTTTCTCGCCTTTGGCAGCTGCAATGTCAGACCATCGCTTGCTGGGGAGTCCGACGTTTGCTTCTTTTCGTCGTTCCTTCTCCTCTTCCTCATCCTCCATGTCGAAAACGACCGGCTCTTCATCGATTCGTTCTCGTCCCACGCTGCTGCTAGAGATTGTTCTGTCTACACGACCAATTCCAGCAAGCGAGCCAGTGCTAGATCCAGATATGCTTCTGAAGGAATTTGCTAGTGGACGGAGATTGCCTGACGCGTCATCTGCCTCTGGACGAGCATTTGGGCCGATGCGCGTTTTCCTCAATTGCTCCGAGATCAGGCCAATACCACCTGCCCGTGGCGGACTCGAAACGTATGGCGATGCATCGCCAGAGCGCGGAGGTCGGCTGATTGTGCCAATAGAAGGGCTTGTTGATTCTACAGCCTTGCTGCCAAAAGATGCGTTGCGCAGGGGCGAGCCCACGTGACCAAAGGGTGAGGCGTTGGGCGCCTCATGTTCTTCCTTTCGCTGCCTTGCAAACAAAGCGCCATATCTTGACGGCGAATTGTGTGAGGGCGAACCGACTTTGGAATCTGGTGGAGATCCAAATCCCGAAAGAGTCGGTCGACTACCAAGGCTATCGCTGCCCTCTGTTCGCGAAAATCTTCGCATCTTTTCAGCTGGCGTTAATAATTCACTTAAACTGTGCGGAACAAGGTCCTCCTCGAATGCAAGCTGATCGTCATCATCGATGGTCTCTTCCTGCGTCTTGTCCAGCATGTACTCTCCCAGGAGTGGCCGAGCGCCCATACTTGCAGATATGTGTTGTGGTGCTGTGCGACGCTCCGAGTGCAGTATGCGGCGCGGTTGGGTATCTGCTGGCCCGAGATGTGGAGACATGGCAAACTGCTGCGTTGGGGGTGAAGAGCCATACTGCTGATTTCTAGACTCCTGCTGCCCGCGAGCAAGAGAATTGAGATTTCCAAATGCCTGTTGGTTGGCCGTCGAGGTAGTCGGTGAAGTTGAGCTTAGAGGGCCCCAGCCAAAGCTCGTGGGCACTGACTCCCCGAATTTCTTGTGGTGTTGAGCAACAAGCGAGATGCTCGTACTATCGAAGGAAGCGGGAAACGGGGCATCTAGGGCAGAGAGACCATTGAGTGGGGGGGATGTAGGCGCCAGGCGGCTTTCGTTGGGTGGTGAACCAAAGTTGGATCCAGGGGGCGAGCCGTAGGCTGGATCCAGACCTTGGTCTCCTTGCCTAGCCCGGAACTGGGCCGAGTAAGATTCGTCCTGAGTGGGAAACTGATGGGCAAAATTTTGTTGCGCGGCGTTCATGCCTTGGCCTTGCATCTGGTCCATCGGATGTCCTGGGTAGAAGCCCTGATTGCGGGGTCCCTGCGAACCTTGATTGTACCCTCCAGGGGGCCTGTTCACACGACGACCATCCGGTAAGATGTGAGCCAGTGCGCATTTCGCACCGAATTTGCAGTTACCCTAGAGGTGAGTATTAGCTACTGACAGACATCTGCGAAAAGGTTGGAAAGGCATGCCTTCATGAAGTACTTGCAGGGCGGCTCAGGTTCCATGGAATGGTCAAACGGACAAGCCGCACCGGCTTGACAATTGCCCTGCCTGAAGAACTTGCAAGGAACATGTGTAGTATTCTTGTTTGGCGGACTCCTGGCCAGTCCATTTGCTCCTGCGGAGGAGCTAGCATTTCGAGTGTGTGCACTGAAGGGACCGCCTTTGATCCCTGGCGGTCGGTTCGGCACGGGCATGGGACCGTTGCCAGGCTGAGCACGGATGTCGCTCATTGAAGTCGTGTGGCCGTGCAGGGCTCGAGGCGGACTCGAGGGCCCTTCAAAGTGCTGCACCGGGTCCATGGTGGATGGCGGGGTTGACGCCGGGGACCGGCGCTGGAGCTTTTGTGGGACACGCTGGAAGTCGGGTTGGTGCGAGATAGAGGCTCGGACAGGGAACGCGGCGTCGCACCCAGCGCAGCAAAAGGGCGCATGCGATACGACGGGGGCAGAGGCAGAGTGCGCCTGTGACTGTGTCGCGTGGTTGGCGTCGCTTGGTATGGCGAAATCAGAGGTGAAGTGCGGCGCCGCCCGAGCTCAGGCACCTTTGTCTGCTTCTCACTCGGCAGTGCGCCCTGCTGGCTGAATGTTGCCGCAGCTGGAGTTGGCGCGCGAGGCGGCGTTGGGTGGGGTTCAGAGGGAGAGATGCTATGCTTAAGCCACAATGAGAATAATCACCTCATGAGCGCAAAACAAGGTGTTTCCGAAGTTCTGGGCAGACGGCCTTTTCCATCCAGCACTGACCGGACGCATGGATTCCTTGTATTTATACTCCGAGCCCCTCGGAATACGATGCAAGATATTGGCTACTGGTCACTGTGAAAGCCTCCCCTTGGCAGCGACTGGTCGTGGCTTTCAGGCTGCTTCAAGGGCTGTGTCTGACCGGTCGAAGCTTGCCTTTGGCACGTCTCTGCCTTGATGCGGACTTCTTGCACGAGCCTTCACGGCTTCCGGTCCCCATATTAAGTAGAGTCCGCCACTACAACGCGATGAGAATTCCGTCAGTTCGAGCGACCTGTACTGTCTTCGAGGCTGAATGCACATACATTTGAGAATATAGTCCCCCTCCCCGCAGCATGCAAGCAGCCACTAAGAGGCATGCGGCTAGGGAGCAGCTAGTGGCCGCACTACGGCACAGATAAGCTCCTGTTCGAACAGGAAGGTTGCATTCTGCTGTCATCGCGTTGGCTCGAGCACGTATGATCATACGGTACAAAAAGTGGGGACTGCGCTGCCCGCGCACGCCATTGCCACCGAGTCTCCCTGCCTTCTTTTCTCTGCCCTTGCAACCAATTCTGGGCACCAGCAGGCCGCAATGAAATTCCAAGCAATTGTGGCGTTTCTCGCCGGCGCGAGCTTGGTCGCCGCCAGGTTCCCTGCAACTCCCATTGCAGAGCTTCGCAAGCACACTCGCTCCTCAAGCTCCGGCCTGGTCAAGCGAGCAGACGTTGACCCCTCGCTGCTCTACGCCGAACACAATCTCCCCGTACCGATTGATCACTTTCACAATGAGAGTATCTACGAGCCACACAGCAATGGCAAGTTCAACCTCCGCTACTGGTTTGACGACACCTACTACAAGCCCGGCGGTCCTGTTATTGTCCTCAGCGGCGGAGAGACTGATGCAACCGAGCGCCTGACATTTTTGCAAAAGGGTATTGTATATCTTCTCTGCAAGGCTACTGGTGGGCTGGGTGTCATCCTCGAGCATCGCTACTATGGAACGAGCATGCCCACCGCGGACCTGTCTACCAAGAATCTCCGCTTTTTGACCACCGATCAAGCACTGGCCGATACTGCATACTTTGGTTAGCCTACATCAAATCTTCGACATGCAGGATGAAATATGCTGATTATCTTGTTCGCAGCCCAGCACGTGGTCTTCAAAGGTCACGAGCATCAAGACCTTACTTCCAAGGGCGCTCCTTGGATAGCGTACGGTGGATCGTATGCAGGCGCCTTTGTTGCTTTCCTCAGGAAGCTTTACCCGCAGGTGTTCTTCGGCGCCATCTCCTCTTCAGGTGTCACCAAGGCCATCTATGACTACTGGCAGTACTACGAGCCTGTCCGCCAATACGGGCCGCGGGACTGCGTTCACAACACGCAGCTGCTGACCAATGTCGTGGACAAAATCCTCATTGGCAAAAAGGGCACTTCCGCCGTGGCTGACTTGAAAAAACTGTTCGGACTCGGCGACATTAAATACGACACCGACTTTGCCAATGTCATCTCGTACGGAATTGCCGGCTGGCAGGGAAGGAACTGGGATCCCGAGGTCAACGACCCCAGCTTCTCCGAGTACTGTGGCAATCTCACGTCCAAGAAAGTGCAATACCCTGCTACAAATGCGCTCAAGGGCCGCATCCAAAGCACGCTACGTTCGGCCGGCTACGGTGCCCAGGCACGGGCTTTGACTGTTCCCTTCCAGAACTACATTGGCTATGTGAACCAGACCATTGTGCAGCCGTGTCTGCCAGAAAGCCTGGACGAGTGCTATACGACACACAACGCCACGTACTACGCTCAGGACGACCTGTCGCAGGAGTGGAGGAGTTGGCCATACCAGTACTGTACTCAATGGGGCTTCTTGCAAACTGGATCCGACGTGCCCAAGAAGCAGTTGTCGATGATTTCGAGAACCATCGATCTCGACTTCACGTCCATCATCTGCCGAGATGCCTTCAACATCACCAAACCGTCGGACACCGGGGCGATCAACAAGCACGGCGGCTTTGATATCAGCTACCCGCGCCTGGCTTTTGTCGACGGGGAGGTGGACCCCTGGCGTCCGGCCACCCCTCACGCTCCGGCAGCGAAGCCTCGACGGAGCACAGCGAGCGAGCCATTCATACTCATCGCGGACGCCGTCCATCACTGGGATGAGAACTCGTTGTTCCCTAACCAGACTACACGCAGTTTGCCACCGCACCCTGTTGCCCACGCCCAGAAGCTGGAAATCCAATTTGTCAAGAAATGGCTGCAAGACGCTGTGCCGGTATATGGCGGGAAGTAGGGGGCTTCTTAATGAGCTTAAATACTGAATTTAATGAATGCCTTTCCCATTGGAGGTTAACCGTAGAGCCCGAAGTCTACGGCGCTGTCACGCGCTCAAGGCGTGGCCACTGTGCATTTTCTGAGCGAAGAGACTGAAAGCAGCAACGGACGACAAGAACCACGCTAGGTTGTAGAACTGCAGTCGCGTGTTAGGAAGGTTTCCATTAGAAGTAGGAACATAGCAATCGCGCACAGCTTTACGAGAGTATTCGCTCTCTTCTGCCTCTGTTCGCGCCTCGACGAAGAGACGTCGCAGGTTAGGAAGACCTGACGGCTAAACACTGTCAGTCCTGCAGGTCATAAGAACTAACGGTTAGTATCTCACCATGACTGACTTGGGGGCAACCAGCGGATGTGGAGTGGTGTGTGCACGGGAAGGTGAGGAGTAGGTGGAGACGCGAAGGCGTCCAATGTCGGGCGAGTCGTGATCGGCGGCGGCGGCGGCGGCGCCTCAGGCAGCGGTAGTTGGCCTCGCCAGCTCCACCAAAATTCCCATCCATGTGTATCACTAGTGACCGACAGCTACCGCCAAGCAAACGTTGTTTCGCACCGCCTGCGCTGCTCCACATCCTACACCCTTCCTACCGTTGGTGTGCACTCCCTCTCCTCCTTGACGGCCGCCGCAAGCATCCAGCGACACATCAAGCCGACGAGGGGCAACGTGCTGCCGCGCTCCACCTCCCTCACCCTTCCAAGCAGTCGCCCTGTACACATGCACACATGAGCGCCGTGCAAAGGATAAGAGGCGCCTTCGCTGTGCCGCGCAAAGGCGAGACCTATGAACTGCGCGCCGGTCTCGTTTCTCAGTATGCATACGAGCGCAAGGAGGCCATTCAGCGGACCATCCAGTCCATGACCTTGGGCAAGGATGTGTCCGCTTTATTCCCTGATGTCCTCAAGAACATCGCTACCGCAGACCTCGACCAGAAGAAGCTAGTCTACCTATACCTCATGAACTACGCAAAGTCCCACCCAGACCTCTGCATACTTGCCGTCAACACCTTTGTTCAGGACTCCGAAGACCCCAACCCCTTGGTCCGCGCTCTCGCTATCCGCACAATGGGTTGCATCCGCGTTGACAAGATGGTGGACTACATGGAAGATCCTCTACGGAAGACACTGAAGGACGAGTCACCCTACGTTCGCAAGACCGCAGCCATCTGCGTGGCAAAGCTGTTCGACCTAAACCCGAGCATGTGCTTGGAGAACGGCTTCCTGGAAACGCTGCAAGAGATGATTGGCGACTCCAACCCAATGGTTGTTGCCAATTCGGTCTCAGCCCTGGCTGAGATCATGGAAGCTGCCCCGGAGACGAATGCTTTACAGGTCACGCCCCAGACCCTTAAGAAGATGCTCATGGCTCTCAACGAGTGCACCGAATGGGGCCGCATCACTATTCTAGAGTGCCTGGCAGACTACACCGGCGCTGATGTCAAGGAGTCTGAACATATCTGCGAGAGAGTGGCCCCTCAGTTCCAGCATGCAAATCCCAGTGTTGTGCTCTCAGCGGTCAAGGTCGTCTTCCTGCACATGCGCAACGTCGGCGGCGACCTCTACCGGTCGTATCTGAAAAAGATGGCGCCTCCATTAGGTATGTGAATGAGCCGTTGGCCAGAACCTATGCTAACGGACTACAGTCACTCTGGTTTCTTCACAGCCTGAAGTTCAATATGTCGCGCTTCGCAACATTGATCTGCTCCTACAAAAAAACCCTGACATCCTCACAAAAGAAATGCGCGTCTTCTTCTGCAAGTACAACGATCCCCCATACCTGAAGCTCCAGAAGGTCGAGATCATGGTGCGGATAGCCAATGACAAGAACGTTGAGCAGCTGTTGGCCGAACTGAAAGAATATGCCATGGAGGTCGACATGGATTTTTGCCGTAGAGCGGTAAAGGCTATTGGTCAGGTTGCCATCAAGATTGAGAGCGCTACGGAGAAGTGTGTCAACGTTCTGCTTGACTTGATTGCAAGCAAGGTTCACTATGTCGTCCAGGAGGCCATTGTCGTGATGAAGGACATCTTCCGAAAATACCCCGGCTACGAAGGCGTCATCCCAACTCTTTGCCAATGCATTGACGAGCTGGACGAACCAAATGCGCGAGCTGCTCTCATTTGGATCGTGGGCGAGTACGCAGAGAAGATCAGCAACGCTGGTGACATTCTGGCTGGCTTTGTGGAAGGCTTCAACGAGGAGTTCACACAGGTATGATTTACGCTCCCTTTTCCTCTAGCTCCTACTGGCTAACACTGGGCAGGTCCAATTGCAGATCCTCACAGCCGTCGTAAAACTATTCCTCAAGCGCCCTGATCAGTCCCAAGGCCTGGTACAGAAGGTTTTGCAAGCTGCCACTGCCGAGAATGACAACCCTGATATCCGTGATCGTGCCTACATCTACTGGCGTCTTCTTTCCAGCGACCCTGGTGTTACCCGCAGTATTGTTCTTTCGGAGCGTCCGCCAATTGCCACGACTATCTCGACTCTGAAACCTGGACTTCTGGATGAGCTCGTCACCGAGCTATCTACCCTTGCATCTGTCTATCACAAACCCCCCAACATGTTCCTTGGCCAAGGCCGTTTCGATGCCGATGCCGTTCAGCGTGCCGCCATCGAAGAACAGCAACAAAACGCTCGCGAAAACCCGATTGCGGCTGCCGCAGCTGCCGCTGCAGTCTCCGGCGCCGCAGTACCGCCAGGAAACAACATTGAGAATCTTCTTGATATCGACTTTGACGGTGCAGCACCTGCCTCTGCCCAGAATCCACCATCAGCTGGTATGTCTGGGCTGGAAGGCATGGCAGGCACACCGCAGCGCGTGGAATCGCCTGCACCAGGTCAGGCTCAGGGTGCGGCGAACGAGCTGGCCGACATCTTTGGTTCGAGTAACGGTGCGGCTGGCGGCGCGCCAACGATGCAGCCTCAGCAGCCTAACCTGATGAATGACGACCTGATGAACGGCTTCGCATCATTAAACGTCGGCGGGGCGAGACAGCCTCCGCCCGTGGCACAGCAGCTGGAGCAAGATCCATGGGGAAGCAGTAATGGGCAGGGGTCGAGCAGTGCCAACAAGAAAGAGGACTCATTGCTAGATCTCATGTAGGTTGTCCTTCTGCCGAGGTCAACGAAAAATACACTTTCAAATCCCTTACGCTTTGTGATTCCTCCGAGCATCACGGTGGTGCACATAATTTCAAGTTCCAAGCACATGAGAGAAGTCAAACTAACGTTAACCATCTAACACGAACTTTAGCGGTGCTAGGAATTAATCACTCGTCAGCAGCGGTCGCATCTAGTAGCAGAACACCTGATCTGTAATCTTTGACACAGCTCTCGCCGGTTCAAACCCCAGATCTACCAGCCACTCCTTTGCTGCATCCACCATACCCGGCGGCCCGCACAGATGCACACTATTCCGCTTACTCGCATCCGGAAACCTCTGCTTGAGTAGCTCGGGCGTTACGCGCCCCACACCGCCCTTCCAACCCACAGGCGCCTTGCTCAGCACATAGTACACGGAGAACTGCTCGCCGTGCAGGCGCGCAAAGGCGTCGAGCTCCGCGCGCAGCAGGATGTCCGCCTCGGTCTGGCTGGCATAGATGAGCGAGACGCGCGTGCCGTCGCGCGAGTCCTCGCAGATGGCGCGCACGAGCTGGAACATGGGGGTGATGCCGGTGCCGCCAGCCAGCATGCCGAGCGCGTCGTACATGCCGCGCCGGTAGCGCATGTGGCCGCGCGGGCCGCTGACGGCGAGCGTGTCGCCGACCTGGCGCTGGCGCAGGAGGCCGCCCGTCAGCTGGCCGTCGGCGTAGTGCTTGATGACGAGCTCGAGGCGGCCGCGGTCCTTGTTGGAGGAGGTCGGCGTGTAGGAGCGCTGCACGGACTTGCCGTCGACGTCGCCGCGGATGGAGATGTGCTGGCCGATGGGCAGGCCGAGAACGTCGTCGGGGGTGGGCAGCGCCAGCGTGAACTTGGAGGAGTCGTGGGAGAGCTCGTCGCGCGCAACGATGGGCAGGTCGAGGTAGCGGCGGGGTTCGAGCACGCCGTGGGCCATCTTGCGCGGCCGGGCGACTTCGTTCGCGACTTTGAAGTGGGCGGGGAAGACTCTCTTGGGTGGTGAGACCTTGGCCCATAGCCGGACGGCGCCGAGAGAGAGAATGGAGGTGGCAATGGCAATGGGAGCGATGACAGACAGCCAACCCAAGCTTGCGGTCTTGAGATGTGGTAGATGAATGCGATCGACATTTCGCGCGAGGCCGAAGCCAAGGAGGAGGATGCCACTCGTCAGAGCGATGTGAGGTAAGTCCAAGAGCGATCCGTGTTGGCGGGCAGCGGCTGATTCAACCACTGGCGTCAGGTGTCGTTCAATCTTCTCAGAAATGTCTTCTCCGGCGTCTTCTAGGTTACCAACGAGGAATCTCTCCAGGATTTCTCGGGCATCTTGCGAGTGACCGACATCCTCGAAAGCCTCGGTTGCATCTGCCCCGGCCACCTCGATCAAGGTATCAACGCCACCAGGATGATCTTCCTTGTACTTGGAGAGATCGTACACTGCGGATGGTCAGAAGACAGCATGAAAACAAACTTCGTCTACATGGACGATACCTTTACCGTGCGCCGCTACCCAGAGATTGTCTTTTGTGGTATGTTTTGACAATTCTGCCTTACTTACAATCTTGGTGTCCGACATGATGAGTGAGGTTGGCCTTCGACAAGTGGCTGTCCTTGAGCGTAACGGCAGAGCACTGGAGGAAGCGATATATATGGACGGACAGGTTGCGGCCGGATGAAAGTCGAACAATGGCGAGTATGCAGCATGACGAAGAGAACAAGACAGCGCGTGTGGTTACGGCCATTGGGTAAGAAGATATGCCCCATCCGGCCGTAGCCAAACATGGGTTGGAACAAGAAATGCAAACCTTGCGTTGAGGCCGTCAGTGGCTTCTTGCAATCTTCCTGGCTCACGACGAAAATAACTCACTGGAATCCTAGCATATGTGTGATAGCTGGAGACTACCAGAGAGCCCAACGAAATCATGGATGCTTTCAAGTAACCACAGGAAATCCCGAGCAATCGAGTGGTTACAGCTGGGGCTAGCGGCGCCATCGTGCAGTAGCGCAGCCCTCCAGAGGCGCCCCCCGAGCGGTCCGAACGACGAGGATCAGGGGCTTCCAAAATATCAACCCTGAATAGGGCCGAAAATCCCACGACATGTACGGCCGTGAATCTCTCAGAATCATCATGGAACAGACTGGCGAGGTTACTGCTAGGATGGCCGTCGCATAAAAGCGTTCCACTTCGCACATCTTGTCTGCCATGCAACGCTATTCCTCACCACCAGCAAGAATCGCTGGTGACCCACGTCCTCAACCACCAATCCACAGTCATGGTTGTTCGAGAATTTCACCTTCTTGGTGATGGCGAAAGCCACATGCTCGAGATCGACGCCTTCCACAATCTTGAGAACTTGAAGTACGTCGTGGCGGATGCATTTTCCATTGTTGAGCCAGAGGGAGTCGGCTTCCAGACTGCTCAAAGCCAGGATCTTGCCACGCTTGACGAAGTCTTGGATTTCGAAGGCAGCATTGCCGTGACCGTCGACGGTCATGCCGTCCGTAACATCCCTGCACCGCAGGGGCTGCCGGTACTGGGCTCCTATCTCCAAGTCTATCCCGACCATCTCGGCAACCACCAACGCATGTTTGAACGGCTTGGTCCCGTCATCAAGCACACAGACATGGGACGGACCACTTATCTCACAAACGATCCGCGAGTTTCATTCGTCGCATTTCAGGAGAGTCCCTTCTGGAGCAAAAAGATCAATGAGGATCATCCTCTTTGGGCCATCAAAGACCCGGATGCTGGAGTCTTTCTTTCCAACACCGACACCGACGCTTGGAGATATGTACACAGATTTCTGCCTCCTGCGTTGTCTCCCAAGGCCGTCCGCCACTACACGCCCATGATGCAAGCAACAGCCCAGAGCACCTTCAAGGTCTTTGATGAGCTTGATGGCAAAGGTGAAGCGTTCAATACTTTCCAATACATGTTCAAGCTAGCCTCGCAAGCAGTCGGCAAGCTTGCCCTGGGAGAGAACTTTGATCACTTCTCATCCCCCGATGCACCACTCCACAAGATTGTGAGATCAGTCGGTGAGGTACTGGAACTGAACAAGAAAGTCCAATCGCGCGGTGAATGGTACAGTCACCTCCCGTTTGGTGATCCACATGCACTGAAGACTGCCAAGCTGGAGTTTCAGGAAGAATGTGAGACCGCCATCAAAAGAGCTCAGGCAAAAAATCAAGGCGATCTGCCCATCGCAGAGGCAGCACTCATCGCGGACTCTATCGCAGACTATGCTGCGCGTGCCATTGATGAGAATGGAGAGAAGCTACCCCGACAAAATCTTATACCTGCCATGTCGGTCGTCCTTGGTGCAGGCTTTACTACCACCGCATCTCTCATGAGCTGGATGATTTACAGCATGGTCACTTATCCTGGCGTTCAAGACAAACTTTTGCAGGAGCTGATTGACCACGATGTCGACTCTCACACAGAATGGACTTTTGACTCCACTAACAGTCTTCCATATCTAGACAAGTTCATCAAGGAAACCCAGCGACTGCACAATCCATCGTACCAGCCGGGTCGCACCGCTCTTCGCGACCAAATTGTACCTGGAGGCTACCGGTTTCCCAAAGATGGCGTGATCATTTGCGCTCTCCACCACCTCCATAACAATACTGCTTATTGGAAAGATCCCGCCAAATTTGATCCTGACCGCTGGGACACTGAAGAGGTCAAGAACCGGCCGAAAGGCTTATATGCACCTTTTGCCCAGGGCCCAAGAAGCTGCATTGGCTTCAACTTCGCTTTGCAGGAAGTCAAGACTGTAATGCCAACGCTGATATACAGATATGAGTTCAGCAGAGTGGGAGACGATCCGATCGAGTACGACCCCTTCTTCGCGCTCATCAGACCTATGAACCTGTACGTACGAGCGAAGAAGCGGGAGACCTGGCCAGCAAAGACCAACAATGTGGCGCAACAGAAGGCCTAAGCCTTATTAAACATACTTCATGTACTACTCTACGATAATGTTAAGCAATGACATCTTTTAAATCAGTCTGCATGTCTCCATATTCGTGCAACTCCCATGGTTGGCAGCTCCAGAAGATGCTCCAAATTCCACCCCGATATCTAATGTTGAACAAAAAAGCTGTGGTTTGCTCCACAGAGCATTGTCATCCAGTATTATTCCCGACCTGTGCTTATCACTATTTTCGACTTTTAAGAGCTGTCCGTGATCAAGCCACATCGCTCAGTGCATGCTGAAAAGGCATAGCAGGGAGTTACTCCAAGACACGAATAGCCCGTTGCCTGCCCTGCACTTTCCTAAAAGAAGATAGTCTATATCCTGCGTTGGCCCGAGGTAAGATGGTACTACGTGTTCGTTGATATGGAAATGCATAAACAAGTAAACGCAAAGCCTCGGAAACCTCGGAGGAGAATCTTTCAAAGTCTAGATTCAACAGAGTCAGGTACGGCCCTAAGCTTGCATGTAGGCTGCATGAGCTCGCTACACCGAAAAACCATGATGATCTCTAGTTGTGGTATTAACCGCCGTCGGGATGCGGTATACCTAGAAATGACGTAAAGTCCCAACCCAGCTGGGGCTGTTGCGCGCGAAAGTTTCAGCAAGTCGTCACGCTATCGATTGCTACCGAGAATGCCGGTTCTCGATGATAGATTTGCTGGGAGCTCGACTGCAGCTCGGCCGTATGCAAGGCGAATGTCATGCTCCCCGATAATGCACGATATGGCACGCCGTATATATCTGAGCAAGCGCTCCACTGACACCACAAATATATCATTGTTTTTCTGAGCACATCAACTTCACCCGGGGCGATCATGTCATATACTCTTCCCAGCACCATTGGCCGTTCAGTAGCTGTGCTCGGCGGGGGTGTCCTTGGTCGCCGCATAGCAGCTGTCTATGCAGCTGGCGGCCACAATGTCAACATTCGTGATCCCAGTGAGAAGCAGCGGAATGACGCTCAGCGGTATGTCGACGAGAACCTGGAATTTTATGTGAAAAGAACCCATATCAAGCCGGGCACAGTGAGAACCTTCGACGACCTAATCCCTGCCGTCAAGGACGCCTGGCTAGTCGTCGAGGTCGTACCCGAAAAGCTATCTATCAAGATCGATACTTTTGCAGATCTTGAGAAATACGCCCCAAAAGATGCCATACTCTGCTCCAACTCATCCAGCTACAAGTCGAGTGAGATGCTTGCCAACGTCCAGGATGCGACTAAGCAGCGTATTCTGAATACCCATTTCATGATGCCCCCACAAGCAAATGTTGTCGAACTGATGACCTGCGGCCACACAGACCCTCAGATTTTCCCCCTTCTCGTCAAAGAACTAAAGAAATCCGTCATGATTCCGTTCGTGGCCAAAAAAGAGTCTAGCGGATTTATCTTCAACCGCATCTGGGCAGCCATCAAGCGCGAGGTCCTCACCGTAATCGACGAAGGTGTCGCCGATCCTGAGCAGATAGATGCCATCTGGAAAGAACAATATGTCAATAATCCCATAGGTCCTTGTGAGATGATGGACGGCGTGGGACTGGACACTGTGTCGTTCATCGAACAGCACTATGTTCAGGAGCGTGGCTTGTCACCTACGCACACCGTCGACTTCCTCGAGCGCGAGTATATTAGCAAGGGTAGACTTGGCACCAAGTCTGACAAGGGTGGCCTATATCCAGCTGAACACTACGAACACGATGACATCCAAGGCAAGCCAGTCAACACCAAAGAGCCCAAGCTTTATTTTCTCGACATCGGGCTTGAAGCAACCCAGGATCCCCTCCACAGCGGCAAGGTGCTTGTCGGAGACGCCGATGGGTCCAACTTGAAGACTCTTGTTGACAGGCAATCCCTTCCGGACGGCCTCGACATCGTTGATGGCAGAGTTTACTGGACGAACATGGGCATACCTAACAGGAATGACGGCTGCGTAATGTCTTGTGCTCTCGATGGATCAGATATTCAAACAGTCATTCCGCAAGGTGATGTTCACACTCCAAAGCAGCTCACCATAAGCCCGAAGCAGAAGAAACTCTACTTCAGCGATAGAGAAGGCTTGCGCGTGCATCGTGCCAATCTTGACGGCTCAGAACATGAGATTCTGATCAGGAATGGCGACTTCAGTGACAAGGATATACAGTCAGATCCCACCAAATGGTGCGTTGGCATTACCGTCGACGAAGAAACTGGATATCTCTATTGGACGCAAAAGGGCCCAAGTAAGGGGTTTCAAGGTCGTCTCTTCCGCGCCCCTCTTGCCTCACCCCATTCTCCAGACAATAGATCCGACATCGAACTTTTGTTTGAGGGCTTACCGGAGCCGATTGATCTTGAGGTGGACCACAAGGGTGGATACCTATACTGGACTGATCGTGGAGATCTTCCAGGTGGGAATTCCATCAACAGGGTATCGCTCACCGAGCTCGATAAGGGCGGGAAAGCCAGCGACCACAAGCACGAAATTTTGGCAAGATTTCTGCATGAGGGTATCGGAATCAAACTGGATCCCGCAAATGGACACATGTACGTGACAGATCTGGGGGGTAGTGTTTACAGGTTCAACTTGGATGGCACTGGCAGAGTCAAGATGTTCGAGGAGCAAGGCGTGTATACTGGGATTACGTTGTTGCACCCCAATACTGCTCAGAGAGCCTAGTTAAGTATTGAACATCAGATACTGCACAAGTTGTAATTACAAACTACGTCACCTTCTGACTTATCGTATTATTGACGACACGTGATAAGCAACGCGTCTTCCCCAGCCAAGGACGCGCTCCAAACGTCATAATGCGTCATATTCATCCCGTCGTCTTCTTCCACGCTCGCATTTGCGCTAGTCAATATCGACTTGTACTACATCTGAGTTTAGGATAGACTATAATGCGCTATCTAATCGCTATGGTCGACACGACAACTTCGCCTAACGCCAAGGAGAGGGGCGTCCTGGAGGACATCACTGGGAACAAACAGAACGAGACGCAGTCAACTACGTCCAACAGTGCTCACAATGAGCAAAATCAGGACAACGTCGGACCAGCGAAAAGCAAACAAGGCACGAAGGGCGCTGACAGCAACAGCATCGAAGAGGACCCACGCCGATATGTTCCCATGGACGAGCTCCCTGAATACCCTTCGCTCGATTATGCACCTATGCAGGATCACCTGAAGCCCAACAATGTTCGGACAAAGCTTCGCAGGCTTCTTGACAGTGGCGCAGTCACGCAAACCAAGCTCTTGCAGGACTTCCAGGTCTCTGCAAACTCATTTCGCAACTTCATGGGGCACAGCGACCAAATGGGCGGCATGGGGACCGACACGTACTTGATTGCATACGAGTACTTCTGCCGCCGCGACCTGGCGGGCCTCAAAGACCCCAATCCCAATGCGAAGAAGCGCAAGAGCGACTCGACCGACGCGCCCGCCTCAAAGAAGACCAAGAAGAGCGGCTCCGCCCTTGATGTCAACCTCGCGGATATCACCCTCGCAGACGAAGAGACGCGAGAGGTCGCCTGCTATGACTTGCCGCGCGAAGTGCGCCGCAAGATCAACGCGCACCTGAAGAGCGGCGTCACGCAGGCCGACCTGCTGCGCCAGCTGACGGCGCTGAACGGTGGCAAGAAGCTGCAGTCGAAGCAGCTCAACGACTTCCGCGCCTTCAGGACGCCCGACGGCGGCAACATGTCGGCCATCTACTACACGGCTTACATCTACTTTGAGAAGCTGCGCATTAAGGAGGGCAAGCCGAAGAGCTCGCACCGCCTGGACGTCGAAGCGGAGCACCCCGGTGGATTCGATAGGAGCAGACAGGGCCCTAGCGCGGCGAGATTCTTTATAGGCCGCAACGAGACGGTCTCGGTCGATTCGATGGGGAAGCCGGTCTTTCACTCGTATTGAGGTGCACCCCGGGTTTTCCAGTGAATTTCATAGCATGAGGGTCTAGGCGATGTTTCATAGGTAGGGAGAGTTGAAGCATTATCTGCAGACCATGTTGTTGTAAGAATAAAAAGATGTCATTAATACTGAAGTGAGAATAACTCATGTCACGTGATGAACAGCCACGAACGGGAACCTAGCCACGTTCAGGGGAGGCTCATGAACAACTTCAGCATTGCTGGATAATTGGGAGTTCCCAAACCCGTCACAGGGTCCCAGCCCTTGCTAGCGGCGAATCCATCGGTGTTGCAGCCTGGGTTTGACCCCTGGACAATGTCGTGCAAGACGCCCGGGTTGGCGTACAGGGTGGGATTGACAAAGCCCACAGTCTTCTTGCCGGCAGCAATACGTTCCTCGTTAATACGGTTCAGAATAGCTGCGAAGGCCGGAGCAGATGCAGAAGTGCCACCAATAAGATTCGGCATTCCCATGGCAAAGATGACAACATTATCGCCAACAGCGGAGACATCGGGATAGCCACGGCCGGCGCGGTTGTAAATCTTCTTGCCGTTGGCGGTAATAGCATTGCTAGGATTGTTGGTGTTGGAGGTCGAGTAGTATTGGTAGGGTGGGTTCGCCGTTTTGAAGTAGTTGGCGACGGCAGTCTTCTGATACTTGGGTGCAGGGTAGATGTTGGAGAATCCACCGCCGGAGGGGAAACGTGTGACAGCGACCTCAGCATCTTTGCTGGCCGCTGCGCCAGGTGGAAGGTACGTTGCGCCTACTGCTGTCAGATAGGGGCAGCTCGCGGCGAAATCTATTCGGCGTCAGTGTCAACTCAACTTGGCGGGAAGGGCTTCAGCGACAAACCTGGATTGAAAACAGTCATATTGGGCCCAAGGCAGCCATTGTCGCCAGTGACGGGACGTCCAGAGACGCCAGAGTCGCCAGAAGCAATCAGTACCGAGATACCCTGCATGCCTAGCTTCAAGAACTCATTACATTGCCTCTTTTGGTAGTAAGCAGGGAGATCAGGCTCTTGACCACCATAAGAGATAGAAATAACATTCGTGGGCTTGTATTTGCCGCATTGGAGATTACCCTTGTAACCCCCGGGAACGTTGTGAGGATATGACGGGTCGAGCTTTGGATCGTTTCCGGTCTCGCCATAGGCTGAGTAGCTGCAGTAAGAGCCGTCGATGGCATCCAGGAAGTTATTGAAGAAGCCTTCATAGGTGTAGTTTGCTTGGTAGACGTCATCGTCTGTCTGGAATAGTACAGAGCCCTGAGGGTAGATGATTGGGTATGACTGGGTTGTGTCAGAACTTCATGAGTATTACAAGCATGACAAGATTAAAAACTTACGATTTCGAAGTCTAGGTCACTCTCTGGGCCCGCCGTTAGGACTGGGTTGGGTGCAGTGGCGCCGTCAATAGCCCGGAGCTCGGGGTGAGTTCCCTGGGGGATATTGGATGCGAGAGTGGCAAAGAAAAGGTTCAAATCTTCCTGGCTATACACATCACCAAGAGCTTCGAAGATGCCTAACTTGTTGTTTGGCGCCGCTTTAGTTGCTTTCGTAATGTTGTACATCGCTGGTCATGTCAGTCAGTACAGAGCCAAAATCTGATGGTCTCAAAGTCAAATAACTTACCCGAAATGCATTCAGGAATGATGGCAACCCCACAGATAAGGTCAAGCGAAAGTGCCTTGAGAGATGCCAGTGGCTGGGGCAATGGCTTCATAAGAGGCGGAAGAACAGGGGCCTTGCCTGTGACACCAAAGGTACGCTTCTGAAGTCCATCCCGGCCGGTGGACTTTGGTTTGGTGGCAAACAACTTTATGCCAGGCGTAATGTAGTCGACATGCTCCTGAATGTGAGCCGGAACATGATACTCATCGCACGCAATGTTCCCGGTCCCAAACTCTGTGTGCTCGTAAACGTGGTACTTGGTCTTGAGCAAGTCCTCCGCTTCGTGTGCAAGAGCATCGAATTGGATCCACTGCCTGTTCCAAGACTGGGAGATGCGATCACGAGCAATACCTGCAGAGGTAAGCCAAGCCGTGACAGCATCGACAGAGTTCTGAGATGGAGCAAAGATATCGGCAATCTCCTCCGGTGTATAGTGCTTTCCATAGTTGGGAGAGGTATGGTCAGACACGTCCATCAGCAGGTCGTGCCCTTGATCGAGGTTTTGTTGGGTAAGGCCAATACGCATGGGCATCAGAGCACGCGACTCGATGGCATGCTTCTTTTGCCAGTTGGCGGACAGAAACTCCCTTTTCTCGTGAAGTACATGGCCAGCTGGAGCGGCGATGGCGCCAACAGCGAGGAAACCAATAATAGAAAGACGCATTTTCAATATCAGTGGTGCGTTGAGGTGCTTTCGCAAGGATCGGGGAACAACGACTATATAATAACAGAGACACAGAAAAGGAGCGCACGACCTCGGTAGCGTCTGCTCAGTCAGAAGATCATACCGTCACTATCGGCGGGACGATTTAACAAGCGGACGCCCCAGCGTTGCACTGACCTTAGCGGCGGGGTCAAGAGGCGGAAAAGGGAATATGATCTACATCCCCGGCTTAAGCATACACCAATCGTGCAGATAGAGTTAGACAGCCAAGCCTGATGGGGAAGGTGTCTCGTAAGAGGCTTCATACAAGTGTGCCAGCATGCAGTATTCTTCTCTTGACATCACACAGTGTCTCTGCGATAAGTAGCGACACCATAGCGTGACAAATGCAAGATACTCTGCGAAAAAGCTTGGTCTCCGGTTTTGCCCAGGCGCCAGCTCCCTGGCAAGAGGCTTGGTATGAAGACCCAGTGCCAGATAAGGGACCGATGATCAAAATTACCTGAGAATATCACGTGACCTACATTCAAGAAGATCTGATCGGACTTAATGGCAGATCCGAGCAGGGCCCCATCCCTTGTGGTGTTTAACAAGATATCGATTCTTCATATCTGGCTACAAGTTCAATTACACGTTCAATTAGTTGGCTGTCATGGAACGATTAAAGCATGAATCTCTAATCTGGTGGTTTCTATCACGGAAACCATTGTTGGCGTCATCGTTGCTGGTAACATACAGACAATGCTGAGACGTGCGTTTGAGAAGGTCTAGGCGGCAGAGACAATATCGACATCACACATCTTGGTTGCGATGTTGGAGCGAAAAATCTTGTACAAATGCAGCCAGGAGGCTCAAATTAAACTATGCGTGGTCGCATTCATGCTTGGGCAGCGGACGGAGCGAATCGTACCACGGCAATCACGCCCACGTGCACTTTGACGCGCGACATGGGGCTATGGAAAGCCTTGACCTTTAGCCTTTCTTCATGAATGGCCAGGAATATCCACAAGTGCAGGGTCACTGCGCATGGACGAGGCTTCGCACCGCTTCGCCTTCGCCACGATGCCGACTGCCCGACTGTTCGCGACTCTGGTCTTGGCAGCACGAGGGCGGCGCAGATGCGCTACGTTGATTGGCCACAAAGCTCTTTCGCCAAGTAATAATGACCTCAACCCCAAGACGCCATCTGTTTCTCGAACACATGGAAGTCGTCTCGTCTGCAGAGCCCGCAGTCTTCGGCATGCAATGCACGCCTGGCCCGTGACTGCTGGCCGATAGCCGTTGTGCAGTCATCCTCTCTGGCTTGCACGCTGACAGCAGCTGCTCGGTAGCATTTTGCCCCATCGGTGATATTCCGTTGATCGGCAGCCGTGAATCGATGTAATCGCCTCACCCATCGAGCTTCCGCGCTAATCGAAGGTTGCTCGATGCATTACGCTGGGGCGCATGGCTAGTGCCATCTTCGCGTGCGGTTTCCACCAGAAAATGACGATGTGGTGGTCGCCCGCTCCTCCAAGACTTCTTCATCTTGGCGGCCAAATCCATTGTCTCGGCGATCTTGGCGACGATAGAGCACATGAGTATATTCGGGCATATAAGTACAAGGCTTGGCCCGCCCGTGGTACATGTTACCAATTCTTTAGCAAGAACGAAAGTACCTTGATCCCACTCGCTTGATCTCACTCATTGCATCATTTCCCCACCTAGCGAGTCACTGTCACTTACACCTTACAACCCCACCCACACCGCCATACGCGTCCACCCAACCACTTTTGATCTCGCCAGTATGGGGCAGAAGGAAACAGATACCCTTGCGGGTCACGTTTCGGGCCAGGCGAACAAGCCTCTCACAAAGCCCGCTCACGCCTTACCTTATGATACCGTTATTGAGGAAATCGGGACCAGTTCAGACGACGGCCTTAGAGAAGCGGAGGCGAAGAAGCGCATTGATGAATACGGGCCGAATGAGCTCGGCGATGCCGATCCAGTCAATGTTGGCAAGATCCTACTTAACCAAATCGCCAACGCCATGACCTTGGTACTCGTTCTAGCCATGGCCGTTAGTTTCGGCATCAAGTCATGGATTGAAGGTGGCGTCATTGCTGGTGTTATTGGCATCAACATTGTTGTTGGCTTCGTCCAGGAGTGGAAAGCGGCCAAAACCATGGACTCGCTCCGCTCCCTCAGCTCTCCTACTGCGGTTGTTGTGCGAGATGGCCAAGCTGTGACCGTTCCTACCCGTGAAGTTGTCCCTGGCGATATGGTCGAAGTCAAAACTGGCGACACCATACCCGCTGATATGAGGTACGCTCTGTTACTCCATGGAAATTAGAAAACTGGATGAATGCTAACAATATGTCACAGAATTATTGAAGCCATGAACTTCGAGACCGATGAGGCACTCCTGACTGGAGAATCGCTCCCAGTCGAGAAGAAATCCGATGAGGTGTTCGAGGAAGATACAGGACCTGGTGATCGTCTCAACGTCGCCTACAGTTCCTCCACTGTTACCAAAGGCCGCGCTCGCGGAATCGTCTTTGCCACCGGTATGTACACCGAGATTGGGGCCATTGCGGCTGCGCTGCGCTCACAGGGCTCGAATCGCCGGCCTGTGAAGCGTAACGAGGAGGGCAAAGCTGGACCTCATCGCTACGTTCAGGCTGCTGCCCTTACTGGTTATGACGCTGTCGGACGCTTCCTGGGAATCAATGTCGGAACACCTCTACAAAAGAAGCTGTCCAGGCTAGCAGTTCTCCTTTTCGGCGTCGCATGCGTGTGCGCCATCATTGTGCTTGCCGCCAACAACTTTGCGCAGTACCCGGACGTTGTGGCCAACCCACTGGATACCTCTAACCCAGAGCAAGAAGTTGCCATTTACGCTGTCGCCACTGGTGTCAGTATGATCCCTGCTTCACTCATCGTTGTCTTGACCATTACTATGGCTGCCGGCACAAAGCGTATGGTCGAAAGAAATGTCATTGTTCGTAAATTGGATGCTCTGGAAGCACTTGGTGGCGTCACCGACATTTGTTCCGACAAAACTGGCACGCTTACACAGGGCAAAATGGTCGCAAAGAAGGCATGGATCCCTTCGCGCGGTACTTACTCTGTAGGCGAATCCTCCAAGCCGGTCGACCCAACCCAAGGCGATCTTCTTTTCAACGAACAAGCTCCCCGAGAGATGCGTGAGGGTGATGCGGAGAAGAATGAAGGACAATCTGCCGAGGAGCTGCTTCACGAGAACCCTGATTTGGAAGAGTTTCTCAAAGTTGCATCCATGGCCAATCTCGCGACAGTCTATCAGCATGACAATGAATGGATTGCCCGTGGTGATCCCACCGAAATCGCCATCCAGGTCCTCGCTACCCGCTTCTCTTGGAATCGTAGGAGGAGGACTCTAGGCGAACACCCATCCTGGAAACAGCTCGCGGAATTCCCCTTCGACTCGGACGTCAAGAAAATGTCTGTCATTTACCGCGAGGAGAACGCTGGAAAGAATTTCGTTTTCACCAAAGGTGCTGTCGAACGCATCATTGGATCTTGCACCAAGATTAACATCAAAGGCGATGGCCTGGTTGACCTCACAGATGAGATCCGTGACCAGATTCTTGAAAACATGGAAGCTATTGCTGCTCTTGGTCTCCGCTGCCTAGCACTCGCCAGCAAGGAGTATGATTCAAGCTTCAAAGATGGTGACGAAGTTCCCGACCGTGCCAAGGTTGAAGAGGATCTCGTCTTCCGTGGTCTTGTTGGCCTGTTCGACCCTCCACGCCCCGAATCTGCGGGCGCTGTCCGTGAATGTCACCAGGCAGGCATTGCTGTTCACATGCTAACTGGCGACCACCCTGGAACCGCTCGTGCCATTGCTGCGCAAGTCGGCATTCTACCCTCGCACATGGAGCGTCTGAGCAAAGAAGTGGCCGACTCTATGGTCATGACTGCTTCCCAATTCGACAAACTCAGCGAAGATGAAATTGACCAACTCCCCGTACTACCTCTTGTCATTGCACGCTGCGCGCCTCAGACGAAGGTTCGCATGATTGAAGCACTCCACCGCCGGGGCAAATTCTGCGCCATGACAGGTGATGGTGTCAACGACTCACCTTCTCTCAAACGTGCGGATGTTGGTATCGCAATGGGCGAGAGCGGCTCAGATGTGGCCAAAGACGCATCCGACATCATTCTAACCGATGACAACTTTGCCTCCATCTTAAACGCCATCGAAGAAGGTCGCCGCATGTTTGACAACATTCAGAAGTTCATCTTGCACGTGCTTGCCGTCAATGTCGCGCAGGCCTGTGTTCTGCTTATTGGGCTTGCCTTCAAGGACACCCGTGGACTCTCCGTTTTCCCTCTCTCCCCGGTTGAGATCATGTGGCTCATCATGATCACATCAGGTTTTCCGGACATGGGCCTTGGTTTTGAGCGTGCCTCTCCCGATATCATGAACAGGCCGCCCGTGTCGCTCAAGACTGGCGTCTTCACCTTCGAGGTCCTTGTTGACATGCTCTTCTACGGCCTCTGGACCGCAGCACTAGTCCTCGGGGCCTTCAGTATTGTCGTTTTTGGCTTTGGCGACGGCTCACTCGGCGACGCATGCAACGCGAACTGGACCCCTGACTGCGAGCTTGTCTTCCGTGCTCGCGCGTGCGCCTTTGCTAGTCTGACGTGGTTCGCGCTCTTCCTGGCATGGCAAATGATAGACATGCGTCGCTCGTTCTTCCGCATGCAGCCGGGCTCGACAAAGTAC
Source organism: Carpinus fangiana (assembly GCA_006937295.1). NCBI lineage: Eukaryota > Viridiplantae > Streptophyta > Magnoliopsida > Fagales > Betulaceae > Carpinus > Carpinus fangiana. The sequence continues at coordinate 1,241,565 of VIBQ01000013.1, read as the reverse complement.
TTCACACAATGGTTCCACGATGTCTGGCGCAACCAGTTCCTCTTCTGGGCCATCATCGCTGGATTTATCACCATCTTCCCCATCGTTGTAAGTTTTCCAACTATCATGCAATACCGTACCATACACTAACTCTAATAACAGTATATTCCCGTCATCAACCGCAGGGTGTTTGTCCATAGCCCAATCACGTGGGAGTGGGGTGTTGTTTTCATCGGCACACTTCTCTTCTTCCTGGGTACCGAGTGCTGGAAATTTGCCAAGCGCGTCTTCTTCCGCTGGCAAGCAAAGAAGAATGGCCAGGGGGTTTGGGCGAAGCAGGACATTGAGTCCAAGGCATTTGGCATGTATTATCAGGATCCGCGCGGCTCTGACAGTGAATCGAGCGATGCTGCCGAACAGAAAGTTTGAAGGAGCAAACGCTATGAGATTCTGGGTTTTGACATTAGCGTGGCGTTGGAAGGAGAGTATTCACATGGAATGTATGATGACTTTGCATAGCTTAGAGGTGGCATACTTAAGCCTGAATGGACAATATTTTCAAAGAAGAGCTACCAATAGCCTTGCGCAGGCACTTGCATCTGTAATTTGACCTACAGACAATATGATAGAATGGTTGTGCCAAAGTTTCTGCTTTCCTGCTACTAGTATACACCCTGATAGAAAATTCAATTCCTGTAGGAACGCCATGCTATGCCAATTTTCGTCTTCGTGCAGTTGCCCCGGGCAGTTTCCATAAAAGATGATCTTTGTGATCGGTATCACATCCTGTGCCATGTCGTAACGCCAAAGGGTTTTCATCAACCTAGATCGCCCACCGGTAACTTGCATACCGTCCTGCCGTTACACTCTGCCGTATGATCTTGACCACCTGGCCTCTCTTTAGTCCCAAATACTTTGCCACAGGATCAGTCACCTGGATGCGCGGCAATTGCGTCTCCTTGACTCTGTATCGCTCCAACAATGCCTTCTTCTCTTTGTCGCTGAGCAACACATGCTTCGGCACGAGCTCATGCCGTGTGATGTTGACGAGCAAGTCCTGCTCCTGGAACACCTCAAGCACAGTCGGCAGCAAGCTGGGAATGACCTTGAACGCGCTGGGTGTGACATTGGCCGCGCTGATGAAGATGCCTGTCGCAAAGTTGTTCTCCGTGATGAAGTGGGCAAAGGTGCGCAGCTGGCGGATGCCCACGTTACTATCGCCGTTGAACTCAACACGCACGGTGCCAGGTGGGGGCGAGCGGTCGGCGTGCTTTTCCAGCATAGCGGCTGAGGGACGCGCCGAGAAGGCAAGCAGGTTGCGGTCGACGGAGATGCCGTTCATTGAGAACTTGCGCTTGAAGTCGTCCAAGGGCTCCATTCCTTCGCCCTCCTCGAATTCGTAGCCGCGATCGGCGCACATTTCGTGCACAGTGCGGTAGGCGCGCCAGAGGCGCACCGTCTCGCGCTCGGACTCGCTCTGGGAAGACATGCCGGCGGTGAAGAGGTGGGTGAGTGTTGCGATGAGGGTGACCGAGCTGGTCAAGATGCTACGCCGGAAGGCAGACTCCTGCAGCTCTTGGCGTTTCAGATCTTGAGAGGCACTGCTACCGGAGTCCCGTGGATCGGCGTAGAGTACACTCGTTACGGTAGAGGGGTCAACGTGTTAAACGAATGTCGCAAGCGTAGAGACAATCATGAGAAGCACGCGAAGCTAGACTTTTTGACGCCCGAAGTTTTGCAGATGGGCGTGGAAATCCCCTGCAAAACTATAGGCCAAGGCCCTCGGCAACATCTAGGATCCCGAGACAGCTCCGGCAACGGCCAGTGTTTTGCTACACCACATTTGCCCTGCGCGCACACTAAAGTTGGTGTATGGTATCTGGCAAGACCTTTCTTACGCCCGTACATCTGGACCTTGGCCTGTTACCCCAATTGATCTCTGGACTCTCCTCTCATCCTTCACTCCGCCCTCCCCACTTTTCTTCTCGCCTCTTCCCCACAGCCTCTGCCCCTGCTCGTCGTCCCCGCGATTTCCCGAACAGCTTTCTGCAAGTTGCACTTCACGCCACTTTCCACAATTGCGCTTAGCCAGACTTTGCGAAGAGAACCAGGAGCCGTAATAATACAGCACCCTCGCCGCGCGGGCCCTACAATTCAAAATGACCGACAAACTTCCCTCCCCAGATCAAGCAAAACAGCAAGTTCAGGAGGCAGCCGACAAGCTGGCGACCGAGACCCAAGTGGCAGCAAAGAAGACGTTCGAGTCGCTGCGTTCTTTTGTCTCCGGCGGCGTGGGAGGTGTGTGCGCTGTTGTTGTGGGCCACCCTTTTGATCTTGTCAAGGTGCGCCTGCAGACAGCAGAGAAGGGCGTATACACGGGCGCGCTAGATGTCGTGCGCAAGACGGTCGCAAGGGAAGGACTGGCACGGGTAAGCCTCAATCTTCTCCTCCTCTCAAATACTTCAAAGTCATGCTGACAGCGCTCTGTAGGGTCTTTATGCAGGCGTTTCCGCACCACTGGTCGGCGTGACACCCATGTTTGCCGTTTCCTTCTGGGGATATGACCTGGGCAAGCGCCTCGTCGCATCGGCTACCAACAAGTCTCCCTCAGATCCCTTCACGGTCGCACAGATCAGCGCGGCAGGCTTCTTCAGCGCCATCCCCATGACAGCCATCACTGCGCCTTTCGAGCGAGTCAAGGTGCTACTGCAGATCCAGGGCCAGAAAGAGTTGGCGCCAGGCGAGAAACCAAAGTACAGCGGCGGTGTCGATGTTGTGCGCCAGCTCTACCGCGAGGGTGGCGTACGCTCCGTCTTCCGCGGCAGCGCCATGACGCTCGCGCGCGACGGGCCCGGCTCCGCAGCCTACTTCGCCACGTACGAGACCATCAAGCGCTCGCTGACGCCCAAGGGCCCTGACGGCAAGCCCAGCGGCGACCTGAGCCTCACGGCCATTTGTGCCGCAGGTGGTGCGGCTGGCGTGGCCATGTGGATCCCTGTCTTCCCCGTCGACACCATCAAGAGCCGGCTGCAGAGCGCAGAAGGCAATCCCACCATCAGTGGCACGGTTAAGGGACTCTACGCAAAGGGTGGTTTGAAGGCCTTCTTCCCGGGCATGGGACCTGCCATGGCCAGGGCAGTCCCAGCCAACGCGGCCACTTTCTTGGGTGTGGAGTTGGCACAAAAAGCTTTGAGCAAGGCGTTAGATTGAGTGTACGATCAGTTGGGGAACAGCTATGAGGGTGTAGCTACGATACTTGCATCTTGTCAGCGTCTTTCAGTACGATAGCTCCGTCACCGCACCACAATCGCAGGTCGCGGTACACCTATATAGTTCATGTAACTTTTAGTCTGGTAGAATACGAGGGCTTGTCTTCTTTCAAACAGCTATTGCCTACACGGAGTCCGCTCCAACTTCACAAACGAGCGGGGCGTAACCATCACTCAAACACAGTCTCAGAGGGTGACGATGGAATTAGATAATTATGTGTTAGTGGCGATTTACCGCTTGCACGGCTTAGCCGTGGCGGAAACGTGCGGCGTTTCATTCGTTCTATATCGTAAAGGTCGTTCGGTTTTTCCCACCCTCCCAATCGTTTCCGAGTTGAGACTCCACTTATATTGTACAATGTCGGTATAATATCGTGAAAAACTATCTATGCCTTGTGTCAAGGGTAGAGAAAATGCCAGTTGCAAAGCAATCCCTCGAATTGCAAAAGTGTGGAGGAAGCCCAGGTCGCAGACGTGCAGCCAGTCCACGCATGCGCACGGCGCAAAGGTATACGAGTGGTCCAGGCTGGACACGAAAGGATTTCAAAGCGACATGAATGGCGGTTGTATTGCAGACAGCAAACTTGCCCGCGTCGCTGCTACTGTTATCCAGGAGGCAGGCTGTAAGGACTATAGCGAAGATAGAGCCTAGTACCTTCTGGGGTTCAGGAGGCGATGTGACAACCAAAGACATCGTGTCCAGTAGAGGTCGTTGTGATCTGCAAGCAAGGAATGCAAACAAGTTTTCTTGGGAGGGTATTCGAAACTGCGGATTGTGTTTCTGTTCCTCAGCGATCAATCTTGCAAGGCAAAGAAAGCAGTAGACTGCAATCAATGACCCTTGTGACGGGGCGGAGTTGCAGCTTGCTGACTTCCTAGGCTGGTAGGCTTTGAGTCGCCACGGTGGTGCTGACGGCTTTCACCAATGGGGTCGTACGCACGTCGGTAGTCGTCACTCTGCCGATGTAAATGACGTGACTCCTTTGAGCCTGAGGATGTCGATGATGGGGCCGGGGAGGTTGGCCGTGGTGGAGGTGCGGCCTGATGAGGACCAATGGCCTTTCGCTTGCGAGGAGAATTGCGCATTTCTTCACCTGAGACGTGTTGTGGTACGTTTGGAGATGTTTTCTTCTCGGAGTTCGTGTTGCTGTTATTCGGCGGATGCCAGTAGTGGAAATAGATTGACGGTGATGGTGACGGTTGTTCTTGTTGCTGAGAGAAGCTAGAGGTGCTCTGGGGAGCTACTTCATTGGTCGTCAGATGAGGGAGTGCGGCTTGCGCTGGGTTACGAGTGACAGGAGGAGGTACACTGTACTGCGCGTGCGTCGGTGGCGCGTACAACGCCTTTGCTGCGGGTGACTGATACGCGGGCGAAGGATATACCGTACCTTGTTGAACACCTGGAGGTAGCGGGGCGGCTGGAGCACCTTGCGGTTGTGTAGAGGTAAACTGGGCAGGAGGCGGTGGGGCTCGTCCATCCCTCCTCGCATCGGGGGATGAAGGTATTGGTGGAGCAAAAGTTTGCTGAGGAGGTGGGGGGTGTTGGATAGGCTGTTGGAGCTGGGCAAGATGCTGTTGGACCAGGTCCAAGCCCAGGTGGGCCAAAGGGCCCCCCGCGAGGCCAGCGAAGATAACAGGGACTAGGTGGGGTGGAATACCACTCGCCAGAGATTCGCGGAGCATGTTCTGCTCGATGCGGCGTTGTTCAAGCTTAAGCTCTTCTTGATGTGTCTTCTCCTCTTCTTGCTTGCGCCTGTCCTCTTCTTCCTTTGCGCGGAGCCAGTTACGCATAGCATCGTCAGGATTCCCGGACCATTGCTGGGGGGCAGGTGGTAGAGAGTCAATTGGTGGTGGTAGTTGGGGTGGACCACGAGAAGGGTCTGGTAGGGTCATGCCTAATGGAGGTGGAAGGCCCCGGTGAGGGGTCGTCATCTTCTGAGGCTGTGCGGAGGATGGGGTTGGATATGAGGGTGCATTGGGTGGGGAAAGGCGAATGGCGGTCGGGTAGTACGCATGGGCTTTGTGCAGTTCAGATTCTGTTGGAGGTGTGAGTATTGGGTATTGTGTATGGTGATACATGATTCGGGCGCAATGAGGTTGACGAGACGACCGGCGCCATCTGATGGTATCCGAGGGTGGGGAGGGAGGGAGGGGGAAGGTAGCATGAACACACCCGAGGGCTAGAAGCTTATATTAAGAATGGTGGAGGAGACCGAAAGCGGAATGGAGTCCGGTGGGCATAGGCAAAATTGGACAGCGCAGGTAGGGGACAGCGGCGAATATGAAGCAGCAGGGGCGGTGCTGAGACTCGCAGTGGCAGAAAGATATCTGGAACGGCGAGGACGAGCAGGGATACGTCAATGGTTCAAGGCTAGTGGCAAGCGGTGGCGGCGGCATATGAACGGATCGAGATGGATGGAACCAGGGTGATTGGGTCGCGGCCTGCGCGGCTCATTTGGTAGCAAGGGAGGCAAGCAGGCTCGAAGAGCGCGAAGGAGGGGAAAAATAAGAGAGAGAAGACTGGTTGGAGGGTGGTGGGACCAGGATGCATGTGTGCCAGGTCAGGGTCCTTGCCGGGGTTGCAGTGCGATGGCTGGTGCTTTTATGAACAATTGCCCGCATGAGGGTGTGGGTGGGATGCAACGGGCAGCAGGAGATCGTCCGGTGCACACTGGCTGGCAAGAGCCGTGTGGTAGACGATCTCCTTGGTAGGGTGCGGATTGAGTGCAACGGCGGACTGGGCTACATGTCATGGGCGCGTGGCTCTTGAGCGACGCCACATCTTTGCCATGCAGCTCCAGCCCCAGAATGCTGTTGGCTCACGCGAGGGGAGTGTCATTGATCGCCGCCAGCCTGCTGCTTGCAGCGACGCCGGCCTCGCGCATGCGTGCGGCGTGGCTTTGATGGCGTCCTCCCGGCTCGCTCACCGCAGGACCGGAGAAATAGCTGCTTCTGCGCGTACCGCGAAGGTGACGGTGACGGCGACATGGCGCACGCAACCGGGCGAGGCCGCGTACAATTATGACCAGGACACGCCATTCCTGGTGCTCGCCTTTCCGGCTAGGGACAGCCCTCGTCCGATTTGAGCGCTGCTGGCTGACCTCACTGGCTCCCTCACGCGGCACATTAGCAGCCGGCGCTGCGGCCTGTGCTCGGCTGGCGTTGCCCCCCAAGCAGGCTGAAACACGGGACCCTGGCCCCTCTGCAGGCCCTGTCCGGCTGGCATCTCACTCCTCCATCCCGTTCCATCCTGCACTGCACGCTTCGAACTTCCTGCGGCTATTTGCTTGCCGTGCTTGCATACCTGGAAGCGGGGTCCCACGCCCTGCCTAGGTACGTACTCCTTCTGTTGGCCCGCCGCGCTCGCTCGGCCCTTGATCCCTGTGTGCTCCTCTCACGTATGCGGTTTTAAGAACGCTGAACCCTGCCTCCACCCCAATCGAACCTGTCGTGACCATCGGACCGTTGCATCCCGCCGCCAAAATGACTTGCAGCAAAAGGCTCCACTCTGCCCGCAGCCTGGGTGATAGGTGATAGCCTTCTACCAGATCCGGCATCAAATCAGCAATGCAACTGTGTTCACATGCGCGGCCAGAGCACTGTGCTACAGTTCAATGGCCATGCACATGGTCCATGCGGATTGTCCGTGCGAATCACTGTAAAAAGCCCTTCCTGTGACAGCCAGGTCCCATTGACCATTATAGGATAAGCTTCTTGGAACGCCGTTGCGTTTTCAACGGCTCTACCAACTACTCTACATTACCGCCCTCCCTCCGTGCCTTGCTCGCCTCGCCAACCGGGTCATACCCCTGTAAGTCGCATCCCATGTCGTTCTCATCCCCCAAGGCTACGCAATGGCTGCGCCCCCTTCGTAACCGCGATGATCATTTCCTCAAAATACGCGGCATCACGCCCCCACCAGCTCTCTGTCTGCTGCTCCAGGATTTCGCAGTGTTATACGCTTATCGGGATGAGTTGACAAAGCCGCGTCAGACTGGCTTGTCCGTGATGTGGCTTCGCCTGGGATTAAGGGAACCAATCTGCCAAGCCGCGAGGCTGCCGCTGAAACCACCCTCCCTGTCTGCGCCATCCTTCATTCTATCTCAATTGGTTTATGGCGTGATCTAGTGTGAAAGGAAGCCGATTCCCCACCACCGCATACACCAGTTCATGTGATGAGACACATAGGCGTCTAACACATGCTGCCCAAAGGAACAAGTGCTTACCACACGACCTTGAGCCACGCCGCACGCTTGCAGGGCCCCTCCTCCTACATGGGCGACAGCAGATCATTCCGTTGTCAAGTTTAAGACTCGGGGAAGGTCACACAAATAAATTTACTCGCTGCGGGCCGAGTCGGCGGTGCTGGCGTAGCTTGTGCAAGTGCGATGCAACGCACCACGTTTGTGGTTGGCTTTCCGAGGCCGCCGCTGCAGAGTGAAATCGTCGTCCTACGCGCCCTAGTGCGCCGCCGGGCCGAACGCTCGATGTTGTCTGAGGTGCATGTGGTACCGGCGTGATGTGACTCGGAGTCACGGCTCTTCTGTGGAGCGCGTGAGCCGGGATTTTGGTGATACGCTCCATTGGATCAGGATGCTTAGCTCGCTCGCATATGCGAATGCGCAACTCAGCATTACTTTGTGGCTTTCCCGAGCACACATTCGTGATGCTCGGCCTGAGGAAATAAGGAAATTATGTCTCTACTGCAAGATTACCACATTTGTCCGCGCAAATGACCCCACTTTTCTCACCTTTCCTGCTCTGTATCTGTCCAACTGTATGGCCGGCTTGATCGCTAAGGAGCGGCACTATGATTCTTCCTGGATTCTCATATCTTGTCATCGAAAAACCCATCCAGTGCTCATCATTTTACGGGATCCAACTTCCAAGACTGAGAATTGCTCTGTGCAGGGGTGCGTTTCACATCGTGCGAATTCGTGCAGAGCAATTTTACCCTTGCGAATTCTCAGTTCTGTTGATTGGCATTTCCAAAACGGAAATAGGTGGACTGAGCCTTATCGTAAGAGAAATCACAATCCTGTGTTGCGAACAAGTCGTGATGAAAAGCTCATTCCCGGAAAGTATGGTAAGCTTGCAAGCAATGGGATCTGTAACATGAAGCAAGGAAAGTGGATTGTTCCTAAGATTATCTCACTGGTTAATATAATTCCTTGCTAGACTTGCGATATTCTTTCATCGTGGCATCCACGCATTGTAGTGACTGAAATTTTTCAAGCAGCAGGGATGAGTCGCCTTTAGGAGAAGAAACAGTGTAAGGAAAAGTAGCGCCGGCCAGCAGCGTGCTTGACTCATTCGTAACCAAAGCAGTGCGGTTACCGGAAGTCAGCTGTAGTAGTCATCCATTAACTTCCTCTGCCTTGAAGAAGACTTCATTCAGAAGCCATTATTGTCATTATTTCTGAGGTCATTCGTAAGACGAAGGTTGTCTGCGAGCGTGGGTGCTGGAAGTGTTTTGCTTAGGCCTTGCAAACTGTTATTGGAAAAGTTGAACGACTCAGCATAACCCTGCCACAAGCTATCATTCGAAAAGTCTCCAGTCCAGAGCCATTCGTCGAAATCAAAATCCAGATCCAAATCAAAGGTCTCGTTGGCATTGCCAAGGTCGTCCATCGGCACCCAGCGTTGCAGATCTTCGTGGGCCGCCGAAGGGCTTCTTGCTGTGGCTGTTGGCGTCAGAAGTCCAGTGCCTGCGTCCACCAAACCTGCCCCAATCTTACTAAGAGCTTGAACAGGGTTTTGTGTTTCGCACTCGCTTCCTCCTTTCTCAAATTCCTTCATGTACGCGCCAATCGTAACCCCCATCGTCTTCTTGAACACCCGGCAAAGATAACTGGGGGTGACTCCCACATCATGGGCCAGCTCCTTTAACCCTCCTTTCATCGTCAAGTCATTTGTCTCTGTCCGCAGAAGTGCTATCACTCTGCCGACAACCTCCTCCTTCTCCCCTACAAAGGTCGAGCTGTCGGGCTTACACCTCTTGCAAGGTCTGAATCCTTCTCGTCGCGCTTGATCTTCGGTATCGTAGAAGACTACATTAGCTCTTCGAGCAAGGCGTGCAGAACAGGTAGGGCGGCAGTAGATCTTTGTGGATTTGACCCCGTAGAGGAAGGATGAGTGGGCTAAGCGGTCGCGGCGCGTGAGGGCGAGCCAACGTGAGCTGGGGTTTTGGAACAGGTATGCACTCGACGAGGACCTTGATGTTGGTGATTGCATCGTTGCAGTTCGATTTAGGGGTGAATAACCCAAATTGCTTAGGGGCGGATGATCTAATTTGCTTTAGGGTGGGAGAGATAGTGGATGGCAGGAGGCGCAACGCCATTGAGGCTGGCCTATGGAAGAGCCAAAGGATTCAGATCAGGAAAGCCGCCGACGGCACGATTCTGTTCCACATCACAAGAATTGAAAGGACTATGCATGCAAAGGTATATCTTCATGTGCTCGTGGACTGCAATGCGGCGCAATGCGGTCATACGAGGGGCGGATAATGGTCTTGGCACTTATTTGATGACGGCGTTTCTCTCAGATTTATACACTCCAGCACATCAACTCCACCCCGTGCACCTGTCTGGCCTAAGTTTGATACAACAGTGTCTAGTCGAAAGCCCAGAACCTCGGGCGACCTGGACCATCAGTTTGAGATGATTGTATCATATTCGTAGGCTTTCCCACCATATCCCCGAGCAACATGGAGAGACAGGCGTTATCTTCGCATCCCTCTAAGTCTTGTATCAATCAACTGTTACATCATGCTGGCTCTTCCCGACTTTAGAACCGGTGCACGGTGCTTGCCTCGCATTGGTCAATTTGGGTACAGGCTCAGACTAATCGCTGATTGGTCACTTTGAGTATACCCCTTTAGTGCGTGCCAGTGTTTGATGGCAATGAGATCATGATTCTACCACTGGTCACGGACCGGACACTTTTAAACCCCTTTTGTGTTCAGTTTCATCGCGCCGAGTGGTCACTTTGAGTACGCTGTCGCGCAGATTTGACATCACAATATATTCTTAAGGATCCTCGCCCACTTTCTTCCAACGTCGTCACCATGCTCGTCACACCATCAGGCGAAGCACAACCCTATATAACTAGATTCATCCCTCTTTCTCAGATTCGGTATTAATAACTAAAGACTTCAATGTGATATTTGGCCTTCTGCTACCTCAGACAGACTTGAAAAGGCTGTTTCCGCTGCTGGTAATAGACCACAAAACGTGATCGACCTCACTTCACGTCCTTCAGAATCTCCATACATCACACGATTTCTGAACATCTCAAGCTTTCATCGAAGCGGCAAAAGAAAATGGTGCCAAGTTTGGAGCACGGTTCGTCAATGTCGAGTGACTCGCATATCCCAGATGATAGGAAAGCAAAAGTCACATCCGCAACGGCTGCCTATCCTGATCTTGAATCTCTCTCCCTTTCTTTATCTTCCACAAAGGATGATGCCTCATTCAAAGATCCCGAAATTTCATATCCGGAAGGGGGCCTAGGTGCCTGGTTGGTAGTGTTTGGTGCATGGTGTGGCTTGGCTGCGTCACTCGGCATTTACAATACAGCCGGAGTGTTTGAGGTCGTCGTGTCAAGAGTACTCTTACCGGACGAATCACCATCGACTCTCGGTTGGATCTTCTCCATCTATGCCTTTGTCAACTGGGTTTGTGGCGTGCAAATTGGCCCGACCTTCGATGCTATTGGCCCTCGTGCGCTGATTATGGGCGGAACTGTTTGCACCCTGGTTGGTATTTTCTCGCTTAGCTTTTGCACAGGTAGGATCAAATGTTCTAAACCTCTTTCGCACTTCCACGCTAACGATAATAGAGTACTACCAGATTCTCTTGTCATTCTCCGTCCTCACCGGCATCGGCTCATCCCTCCTTCTCACTCCATCAATGGGTTGCGTCGCTCACTGGTTCATGAAACGTCGCGGTCTCGCCAGCGGCATAGCATTCATAGGAGGCGGCTTCGGTGGCGTCCTCTTTCCCCTGATGATCCAGTCACTACTCCCTCAAGTAGGCTGGAGTTGGTCGCTTCGCATCCTTGGGTTGGTTCTGCTACTGTTATGTGCCATGAGCGTTACATTCTGTCGAAGCAGAGTTCCACCACGAAAAGGATCAGCGACTACTTGGCGAGACACTTTGCCAGACCCTCGGGTTTTCGTAGACGGAACAGGAGCTATGGCGGCCACCACCGTTGGAGTTCTTTTGACCGATCTAGCGTACTTCATTCCAATCACTTACGCACCAATTTACTATATTGACCGACACGGTCTGTCCCACGACGAGGCCTTGACCGGGTCGGCAGCGTTTGCATACCAACTTCTTGCTATCCTCAATTCGGCTTCATGTGTTGGACGGTACGCGGCCGGCGATCTCGCCGATCGGTTTGGCCGATACAATACCATGATTGTTACTTTATTCTTTTGCACCGTCTCTGTTCTATGTTTCTGGATACCCGACATTTTTGCGCCTAACTTCGACAGTGATGCTCTTCTGATAGTCTTCGTGCTGCTTTTTGGTTTCGTCAGTGGTTCAAACGTCAGCCTGACGCCGATCTGTCTGGGTCAGCTTTGCGAAACTCAAGAATATGGACGATACTACGCGAGCTGCTTCACGGTGGTGGCTTTTGGCGTGTTGGCCAGTATTCCCATCGCTGGAAGCCTCATGGATGCTGTGGGGGATACAGGCAAGTCAAAATATTGGGGAGCCGCTCTTTTCACTGGTCTCAGCTACGTGGGCGCATTGTTATGCTTTGTGTGGGTCAGGGTCAAAGTAAGAGGTTGTAATTGGAGGACAAAATGGTAGGATACCTTTTCTACAATACTTTGCGGGCCGTTATTATTACGCATAGCTATATCAACGCGCTTCTGTTTTAAACCCTGTCACTACTTCCCGGCTTTCTAAGAACCGAATTCTTGGTCTTTGTGGTTTCATACTTGTGCAGGGTATGGAGGCGTGCTACCCCTACGCTAGTTCCTGAGACAATCATCTATATATTTGCTGCCCAATTACTGATTGACATATGCAAAGATTGATTCTTAATAGAAGTTGTGATATCGCTCGGATCATTCGTTGATCTTTTGCGCACCCAGACGAGACACAGCCGAAAAATACAGCTATGATGCAGAGTGATTGCACAAGTCCCGAGCTGCATCGATGCTTGTGCAGGAGATATCAAACTGAATCCATCCGTATTATATCTACAGTTCATTGTTTGGATACGCTCCCGCAAGATAGCAAGTAGCAATTAGATAATAGTCGTGGTCTCGTACAGATTTAGCAGCTCGCCAAAACGCAATCGCAAGCAAACAGAAGTCTTCAAGAAGAGAGAGAGAGAGAGAGATAGGAAAAGAAAGCCAACGCAATAGACACACTCGATGGACTATCGGGCACCTCGCTTCCTTCTGGCATTGTACTCGCGCCTCGCAACCTCCATCAAGATGTCCTCATGCCCAACGGGCACGGGACTTGTCAACACCTTCATGGCATTCTCGAAATCGGCGTCAAGTAATACATCCTGCAGACCGTCCAGCAGCGCCGCGCTGACGGCATGAAGCACGTCCAAGTCGGGCACCGGCGCGCTTGCCTGCTTCTCGATGGAAGACGGCGACTTGGAGGGTGTGGATTGCATGGCACCGAGCAGCATGAAGACGTCCCAGACGCGCAGCTGTGCGGCAAACGGGACGCTGTACGCGAAAAGCGTCAGGTACCACTTTGTGCCATAAGAACCAGTAACAACGCCCACATCCTCAAGGCACTTTGCCACGGCGCCATTCCCGACGCCGCCGAGCCAGCCGCCTTTTTCAAAGCCATCGAGCGCGTCCATTAGACCGCCGAAGCCTGGCTCGTACAGATGCGCCAGACCTCGGCAGGTCCACATGCGCACGCCCATTACGAATGCGCGCTCCTCGTCGTAGTAGCAAAGTAGCGTCGCGGCAAGCGTCGCCATACCTTGCACGTAGCCCGTCTCTGGAAAGAAGAGTGCCAAAGCGCGCAGTACGCGGAACATGAGGCGCTGGCCACCGCGATACCGCCGGCGGAACATGATGTGACCGCCAATGGTGCGTGGGACATCCATGTCAATCTGCGGATCATCGCTGCAAGGCACTTCTTGAAGGGAGTGGAAAGAGGATATGAGGACCGCATCGGAGGTGAAGGGGCTAGAAGTACGTGCAGCCTGGCGGTGAGCGGACGCAGTGAGGAAAGCGTACCATGCAGGTGCTCGCCACCGATCAGGGATACCTTTCCACGTGCGTGAAACCAATTTGGGCGAGGCTGTGTCGAATGTGAAGTCTTGGCCGCCACCGATGGCCACGACATGACCGTCTTTGGCGGTGGTCACGGACGAAACATGTCTGGGAAGCTGAGCCATCTTCGCCCACTTTACTTCGCGCTCGCGCTCCTTTGCGGCCTTTTCAGGAGAATTGCTGTCTTCCGTCTCGAAGGGCAGAACCGATTGACCTGGTTCCATGGACAGCATGTCTCCCGCGGTATCCGCCCAGCGCCGACCTCGATTGACCGATCTGGAACGACGAAATATATTCGTAGATACTGACGAGCGGCGGGAGTGAGTCGAAAGCACAGACGGCGAAGAACGTTTATGAGGTTTCGTTCGCGGCGGAGACCGCAAGCTGTCAGCACCGTTGATGGAGACACGACTGTGGTTGAGCACGCCGTGAGGTGTATCGTTGCCCACGGATGCCTCGGCGACAGTAGCAAGGCTGCCCGTAACGGGACGGTGTATGGCGCGATGTGAAGTCTCGGGGCTGCCAGGGCCGGTGCTCGCAGAGACCACAGAGGATGACCCCGATAGGACACGGGAGCGGGGCCTGATGAAGCCGTAGCGATCGACATCTTCGCCATGGACGTCGCGCCAATCTTCGATGCCACCGGCTGACTCCCACGGGTCTCTGCGAATCATGCTCGAGCGACGGCTGCTCAGAAGACTGTTGGCACGAGTCACAACCACAGAGCTAGCATATAGAGATTCCTGGGCAGTCCGCGGTCGGTCTTCGTCCATGACTGGTTCGTGTTGCTCAGGCGTTGAACAGTCCTCCTGGCGTGCGGTAGCTGATGCATGCGTGTTCAGCCAACCGGTGCCGGCGTTCTCGTCGCCATATTCGTACATGGAACGCACGCGATGCGACAGACGGATCTCTTCAGAAGACATGGCCCGATCGGTATACATGTCTGGGGCGGGATGACCATTTTTCGAGCCCTCGGGCACGCTGTGACCGCTAGTACTGTAACGCCCTCCATTGAGCACAGCGGCTGCCTTATCACCACTCCAAAGCACACTCCCACGATTGGAGAATGACAGCTCTTCAGATGAAAACGGATCGTCGAGTTTGCCTGTGGGAATATCTGTCATAATGCCCTGGAAGTCAGCGGGTTGTTCAAGCTGCGCTGCCGTGGCGGCGCGGGCACTTTGTATGGCCTCGGCTGCAGCAGTCTCGGCCGCTGTGTCGGATGAACGCGAGAGGGTGGGCGATAAGGGTGGAGGGGGTGTCTGCACTCTCTCATCTTCATCGTGTACCACAATCGAGGGTATCTCTTGCTGTGAGTGAGCCATGACGGGCAGCTGGATAGCCACCTTTCCGGAGATGGTGGTGTTTCGAGGAGGTAGGCTCTCGACCGTGGACGCAAAGGAGGAAGCTAGGCCAGAGTCTCGCCTAGCATCCTCGTGCAGGTGTGACCGCCGTGGGAAGGAAAATAGGGCAGAGCGCCTCTTCTTGGATGATTGTTGTGTACTCGAGTGTGGGCCTGGTATCGCAGCGTCTGAAACTGCAAGTGGATTGGGAGAGATCGTGGTTGCCATGAAAACGAATGTAAAAGGGGCCAAGGGTGACGAACAGAGCGCAGCCGGCGATTGACCCCTGTGTCACCAGTCTTTGTGGTTTGAAGTATGGCGGCTGAACGAGTAATGATTGATGAGCACAAACAAGAGCAGGTGCAACTTTTGACTCTAGGGCGTTCATGAGGCGGCGTTTCAGAGCTACTGCTCCAGCAGTCACTTCGTTGCACCGATTGACGCGTGCTGCTGGTTGCAAAAGCTCCGGCGGGACGTAGGAGCTGCGGGCCAGTGCGGGGGACGAGACGAGGATGGATGCGGTGATTGAGATGTAGCAAATGATATGTGGCGTCAAGCCATACTTCAAGTCATGGGCAAGCGAAGGCGAGGAGGACGTTCGCGTCGCGCTACCTGACAAAGGATCTCCAGCATCGCGGCGTGACGTTGCAGCGGCGCCTGCTTGTGCGGCAGCGCCCGCCCGCCCCGAGCCAGATGGTGGGAAAGGCTGGGAAATTGGATGAATATTGAAGGGTAAAGCTTGTAGGTCGCCGCTGACTACTGTGGCGACCTGACTATCGAACTATGCTGAGCATTGTTGTGTGGACATGAGCAGGAGCGTTTCATACTCTCTAATTAATTATTATCGTTACAATCAAGTGGCCCTTCTCCCACCCCCTGATGCCTCTTCTCTCTGACCACGACCCCTGGCTGCAGGATCAGTCCACCTTGATGGACCGGTAGATGCGATGCACGAAAACCCAGCTTGCCAGGAAGCCGATCGTGCCCGTCAAGACGAAGACCATGAGGCTGATGAGCGCGCTGTAGCCCAGATACAACACCGCTCCCGTGAAGCTGCCAAATGACAGCCGGCTCATCCAGAAGAACAGAGCATTGGCGAAAACGTAGAAGGCGCAGCTGCCCGACGTGAAGAAAGCCCGCCACTGCCAGTGATAGTTCTCGCCGCACAGCAAGAAGTAGATGGCCAGCACTGTTACCGTCGCGCACGTCACCACCATGAGCCCGTAGCACACAAACAGAAACCCGAACATGTAGTAGATTTTGGCGCTCCACAGGCTGTTCATGATGAAGTAGAGCTCCACGAAGATGGCCCCGAAGGGCAGGATGCCGGTCAGCAGCATTGACGGGATCGGTCGGTTGAGCCAGCCGCTGATGCCGCCACTCGAAGCCGTCGCCGCCTCGGGGATCTGCCGTGGGATCTGGTTTGTCTTAACTGGCGCCTCGATTGCTGGCCGGCGAAAGGCTAGCCACGAGCCGGCCACCGACAGTGGTACCGAGATGACGAACCAGATAAGGATGATGACGAGCATCGTCGTGAAAGGCACCGCTCCCGATGTGCCCTTGACCCAGAGGAAGAAGTTGAGGAAGAAGAAGACGGCAAAAACAAGCAACGGCAGCGCAACAGGCGTGATGATGACGTTCTGCTTCCACCGATCCTCACCACCCAGGCATTTGTATGTGTAGGATGACACGAAGCCCCCAACAGCCCCGAACAGGGTGTAGAGCAGTACCATGACGGATCCTAACGAGCCACGGTTTGAGGGCGAGAGGAAGCCCAGCAGCGCAAAAACAATCGTGAAGCCTGCCATCATGAATAGCTGCGAGCCATTGCCAACGAGTACCGACAGCACCAGCGGCAGCTTAGGCGGGCGGAAGACATCGCCATGCACAAGCTTCCATCCCGAGTCCTCCTGCACGCTATCGTCTAACTCCGCGTGACCATTCGACCCCGACATGTCGTCGAGTACAAATGAGTCTAGGCGGTTGTAGCGCGTTATGTCCCGCTTCAGGGCACGCACCAGGACGACAAACACCATAGCGCTCAGGAAAACGACAATGACGGCGGAGTTGATGAGCGAGAACCAGTGGATCTTTGGGTCGAAGACGTGCAGATACTTGTCCCAGCGCGTGGCAAAGGGCGTCTCCGACTCGCGCCAGTACACGCTGTACGCAAAGACTACGCTAGTACCTCCATCAGTATTGAGCACAATGCGGTCTCCCTCTTCGGGGCAAACGCCATCATCGGGGAGGCCCTCGCCCTCGCCCTCACTGATGCTGGCGAAGGAGAATGGTTCCACCTCGACGCCCACGACGCGGTATTGGTCTTCACCGGCTTTGTGGTAGTCGATGTAGATCTCGTAGCGGTTGTTGAAGACAGGTCCGTTCTCGAAAATGTTGCCGAGTGCGAAGCCAGGGCTGTAATAGCGCTCGCCGCTCACCGAGTCCTCCATCAACTCGCCCGCCGCCGGCAGCCCATCTATGAGCCAGTTGAGGTTGAAACTCTCGGAGATGCGCTCGTTGACAAAGGCGGCATCCGGCCCCGAGAAGGTTTGCCGGCCACAGCCTGGGATGATCTTGCATGTCTGGTTTTCAAGCATGTGCAGGTCAAACGGGGATGTCTGTATCCTGTCTCCAAATATGATGCTGCCCAGCGATTCTGACACTTGGGTCGGACCTTCAGGCGGGTTGCAGAAGTGGAAGGGCGCGTCGTAGTAGTCCCATGATAGCGCCGATCGAACCTGCGCGTCTGCTTGTGACTGTGATGGTGTGAGGTGGTTGACGTACAGGGGCACCTTGTCGCCTCGCTGATATGAGGTAGGAGCAACGCCGGGCAGGTAGAATGCGCTTGCGGTGGGGAGTAAGACAAGCAGCCCGGCGGGAAGCAGGTGTCGATAGAGGCGCATTTCGTAGAAGGAGGATGACTTCAAGCTTGGTGGTGAGCTCGGGAAGGGGGGGGGGGATTAAGACGGGGGCACCGTGATTTAAGGTCGCATGCTCTCCAACGAACCTGCCAGTGTCAAGGTGCGAGAAAATCGTGCAATGACGAGACGGCCGAATGCCAGCAACAGTGGTGCTTTTCGCGATTGTACAAGCAGCGGCTCGCTAGGCGCGTGGCTCGTGATTTCGGTTCTGACTTGCAACGAGAGGCTACGTAGGACATACGCGGCCGGGAAAGAGTGAGCTCTCCGCCAAGCACACCACAATCAGGGGTATATACTACTCCAGGTTCACGACCACAAACACCTCATTGATGGACGCTTGAGTGACTGCATTTTATTCTGATAATCCTCTACATACATAGTTGACAACCCGGAAGGCGTCGAGGGAAAAACAATTGCCAAGGAAGCCATTTCCTGGCCGAAGAAGACCCATATAATAAAGATGACGCCGCCGGGAAAACCTTGAGGTAGAGAGAGAGAGAGAGAGAGAGAGAGAGAGAGAGAGAGAGGTGTACATATGTATATGGGGAGAGAAAAGGAGGGAGGAGACTGCGCAAGATTTGCAAGCAGCAAAAACACAAACTGCCACAGTACCGCTTTGACGCAGCATCCGCACCAAGAGAAACACGGCGCTATGGGAGGAGCTAGGGGATACATGAAGAGTCACATCTCGTCGTCACGCTGTTTGGCTGTCAAGCGCCACCTTATAGTGCTTGGCCAGGAACAGGCTTCCTGTTGGGCACAGCAGCTCCCTGCGTGGGTGATGACTGTTGCGACTCCGGCGGGCTGACGCTAGGAGGGGTCACGCGGCGCTGTGCGACGGCCGCTGAGTTGGATCGGGGGCGAGGAGCCGGAGACGAGCGCCCGCTGCCCGGATGCTGCCCGGGGCCGAACGGACCAGGGGATTGGCGGCCGCTCATCATAGGTGAGTTGGATTGAGACCGCATGCGACCGCCAGGAGGAGGAGGTCCTCGATTCATCTGCGCGCCGCGAGCTCCTGGGGGAGGGCCACGCATGTTAGGTCCGGGGGGACCCCGTGGAGGACCCATGGGGCCTGGGGAACTAGGAGGACCGCGCGAGCCGCCAGCGGGAGGGCCGCCGCGCATGTTGGGAGGAGGAGGTCCACCGGGACGGGGCTTCACGGGAACCTTGGAGAGGCAAGTACGGGGAACAACGCCCTGCTGGGTTCCGTCAAGGCGTTTGCAGAGAGCCTACTGTATGTTAGCTTTCAGATTGCACGTTCCAGGGGGCAGGAACTGTGGCTTACCCAGCCGTCATCGTACTCGTGCAGCATGCGGACCAATTGACCAGGACGGAGCTCGAGCTCGTCGGCCATGGAGGGCAGGAACTCGAGGAGTACACGGTGTACGTTCATAGGACCGGGGCCGGCGGGGCCGCCGACCATGGACATGGGAGGAGAGTTGGAGCCTTGGCTCATGGCCGGGGAGGCAGGGCGGTCGGAGCGTACGTTGAGAGGTTTAGGGGCCATGCCAGCCATGGCGGCGCCGCTTGCGACCTGCTCGTCCGAGGTGCGAGCGCTGTCGCCGAAGGGGTTGTCATTCACACCGCCAATGGCAGGCAGCGTGGGAGCAATGGAGCCAGGCTGCGGGCCGGGGGAAGGAGACCTGCTGCGAGCCTGAGCACCACCGACAGCAAGCATTCCGTTGTTGGTAGCAGGGCCAGTGGGCTTTTCGCTCATGTCAGGGAACATTCCAGTGAGGGGGCGGAGGCTGAGACGGGGGGCTTGTTGACCGGGGCGACGAACCGAGACACGAGGAGCAAGGCCGGTCTGAGCCTGCTGCTGGGCGAGTGCGGTCTTCTCGTCGGCGAGCTTCTCCTGCCCTTCTCGCTGTGCTTTCTTCTTCTTGTACATGAAGAAGCCTACCAGGGAGACGGCGAGTAGGGCAAAGATGACGCCGAAGGCAATGCCGGCAGCGGCACCGCCGGACAGACCGGAGCTCTGCTTGGACGAATCGGGAGTTGCCGTAGAGCCGGCGGATGACAGATCCAGGGTGCTGGAGGGAGATGCCGTGGCGTGCGAGGCTCCAGAAGACCATGAGGCCGTAGCGATGCTGTCACCGAGCTTGGAACTTGCGATTGACTTGGGCGGGCTGATGGCGGTCGCGCTGTGTTTGGAGGAGGTGGCGGAGGGAGTGCCCCTGACAGGAGGGCCGAGAAGCCATGAGGCAGAGGACGAAGAGGGCTTTGCGGTAGCCTTAGGCGCGGTCGTCTTCGAGGTAGCCGTGGCCGCGTCGAAAAAGTCCGGGGTGTTGTTCCCAGAGTCCTGGCCATTAGATTTGGGTTGAGCTTGCTGAGTGTGCTGCACCTGCTGTTGGGTATGTGTAGGCTTCTGCGAGCTATTCTGATCACCGTTGTTGCTGTCGGAGCTGGAGCCGAAGCTGGAACCTTGAGAGCCGGAATCGAAGAAGTCTGGAGGGCCGCCAGCGCCGAGCTGGCGCTCGTGGAGATGGTGGTGGGCGTGCATGGTAATGCGGTGATCCAAGATCGAACAGTGAGATCAAGATTGTGGTTATGGAAGGATTCAAAGAGAGTGTTGTGAGGTCATAGACTATTATGTGTCGCACGGAATGCGCAGACAGGGGCTGCTGCAGATCCGGCGTGGAGAATGGAAAGGAGTGGCTGTTGCTGTCGCAGAAATGAATGAAAGCGATGGACTAGCACCGCGGGCAGGTGGAGAAGGGGATGCAAAGGCGCGTCGGCGCGTGGACGGGTTGGCAGACGACGAGAGAAAGGAAGAGACGAAGCAGAGCGAGGCGAGCGAGGGCAGCCGTCGCGACATCGCCGGGGCGTGGAAGTCGGAAATTGGCTCGCGGCTCGACTGACACTTAGCGCCTTGCAAGCCTCCAATCGTCGCCATGACCGGGTCACCCAGTCGGGAGTAGCGTCAGGAACGCGGCCCTGCTAACCCGTTCCTGGCGCCCGTCCAGCGTGGCCCAGCCGCTTCTCTTTGCCGAGGATCGAAGCCATCCGTCATCATCTGCTTGAACCTGGGTCGTGAAACTCCCAGGAAGCGGACCAGCTTGGTCCGTGATCATTCAACTCGTCCCAGCCGGGCGCGCGCTAGAACGCGTGAGCCCTGCCGCAGGTCCGGCGACGTGACACCGAAGCGATGCCAAGTGCCACGACTTTCTTCACCCTTTGCAAGACAGGCCACGGAGCGGGTGGGGAAGAGGAGCACGTTTCTGCGTTTTTCGGCAGTGCCACTGCCGCACCGGGGTCTTTCATAGCCCGGGTATGCTTGCTAAAATCTCCTATACTGAAATTGAACGCAAAACATGCAAACATGAAAGGAAAGCCGTCCGAGTCCAGAGTGGAGGCATCGTTCTCGGGTGAAAGGGTCACTTTGCCCACACGGGACAACGGCTACGTGGAGTTTGTACTGTAGCAAGCCATGTCATCTTCCGACTTCCGTGAAGCAACCGTTGGATTGCTCTTTCCCCCCTTCCAAGAATCCCCCGCCCTGCCTCAGTCACGAGTAGTGTTTGTCGGACGTCCGGCGCCACCCTCCCAGTCTCAGTTCGTCGCTTTGTCATCGGGCCCATCCTTCTTCTGCTTCTTTTCCGCTGCCGCTTTATCATCGGCCAATTTCTGGGCTACAATCGCTTTCTCTCTCTGGGTGTTGATGTAGCACGTCAGGCAGTGCTGCTGGAGGTCCATCCTGATGTTTTCCAACAGGCACACTCCTCCAAGCCTGCCAGTCAATCCATTGGCTCCAGCCCGGACTTGTCGCTCGCATGGCTGCACTGCATCGTTAGGGAAGACGCAGCCGCAACGGGTGTAGACTGTGAAGTACATTTGACACATTGTCCTGACACTTGTCTCTGATGTCTCTGTTGTGTTTGGTGGGGCCGCGGAGGGAAGCTGAGTTTGGTGTCTGCTTGGGTTGGTGTAGATGCGGGTGAGGAAAGCTGCCGCCGGCTGCACGCTGTTGCGAAGGAACAGCCCGTTATAAGGAAGATCACAGTCGCGAAGACAACGCGTGCGGCAGCGACGCGAAGATTGTCATCGCAACGCGCCCACTATTGTCGCACCGCGCGCGCACCTGGTACCCGTGAAGACCAAACAAACCGTGGGTTTCTTCACCTTTCTTTTGCTCGACGGACATATTCCATTAGCCAAACATCAGCTTGCACGGAACACAGCAAACCTAAATTCGAGAAGGCGTTTGGAGCGAGATTATCACAAGGAGAGACGAAGTATTTCTGCACTTTCGATTAATCGATGGCCATTTCTTCGTTCAAGTTGTATCAAGCCCACCTGAAGTGGTGTAACTGATGATGCCCGGATGCTTGGCTTAAGCCAATAATGGCGAGACATGGGCATGACTTCGATGCCAGGTGGATGTCATTCGAAGTATGCTTCATACTGCAGATGGTTCGGAAAGTCCGGAACGTCAAAAGAGAGCAATGGATTGTGGAATTCCTAAGCCTATTCATTTGTACTTGACGAACCTTCACCATCACCGTTAATGTGTGGCGGCTCCACTACCTTTAGTCTCTCCAAAATTTTCCTTACATCATCACCCTTCCTTCCACTTATCTGGTCCAGGTCAACAGAATTATGTTGCGAGTTTCTTTGTCCAAATCCCGCCTCTTCGTTCGCAGTCGTCTGCGCGTCCCATGCATCGACTTCGGCGACTAGACTCATCGCCCTCGCGTCCAAGACTTTCAGTACCTCTCGCGTGTACGAAAAGCTTCCAGTGCCTTCGATGTACCGGACCGCATATCGTTTTACGTCGTCATCCTTTGTCCGTTGTTTTAGGATATTAGGCAGAATTTGATTGGCAGGATTAGTGCGCACGGCATGGGCCACGGGAAACGAAAACTTGCCCTCGGTAAGGTCTTCGGCGAGGCCTTTGTTGGCAGTGTAAATCGTGGAAGCGAGATTTTGGTAATCGTCCAGGATCTGGAAGAGAAGGCCAATGGTGTTGACGAGAGGTATTACAGGGTTCGGGGAGCTTGAGCCTTGGGGTCTTGAGCTGGGGAGACCTGTCGACGTCGTTGTAGGCAGCCTATCGTGTTCCTGATGTGGTACCGGAGATGGAGACAGCGGCGTGGACGAGCCTGAAACATGAGGAGAGAGGGCAAATGCGCTGTTCGATGCCTCTGCCTGCATTAGCTTTACAGCGAGTCGGAAAAGGCCACCAGTCTTATTCGACACCATCTCCAAATAGTCATCCTCACTTGGGCAAGTCAAGCTGTCTCGCCACCAGAGATCCATCCCTTGACCTCGGTGCAAGTTAACCATCTCGTCCGCATAGACGTCAATGGCGCGCGGATTGTTGAGCTTCCCAAGTTCTTTAAGGGCGAGGAAATAGACATAGTTTGCAGAATTAATGGTTTGGGCGGTTCCAAAGATGGCGTGTGCCACAGGTACGCCGCGTCGCAGGTTTGAAGAATCTTCAACATCATCGACCAGCAGGCTCGCGGTGTGGAGCATGCCGACAACCTTGGTGATGATGTCCAAGGATGTCGGTGGTACCCGCAGCCACGTGTTGAAGGCGGCAATCATTTGACTGCGTATGTCCTTGCCAGGATGGCCGAACATGTATTCATACGGGCCGAGAAGTATGGACTCTTTCTGTGGCGACCATTGCGCTTTTCGCTGGTAAATGAGATCAGCGCCTATATTCGTAGGATCAGGATGAGAGTGCAGCGGTGCATTTCGACCCCGCTTGCTCGCTTGGCCATTTGTTCTCGGTGGTGAGTTTTGCGGTGACGGCATGGCCGTCCTATACTCTGGTGGAGGAGATGAGTGGCCGTTTGGGAGGGTAGAGGGAGGAGCAGAGGCAAGCCATGATTCTTCCGACAGCGGCCTAGGAACTGGTTTTGCTTTCTTTGGAGATCTTACGCCCGCTGAAGAGAAGCGTGGGGGAATCTCATTTGGAGATAGAGGGTTATCAGTACCGTGGACCATTGTCCTACAAAATCATGCGGCTTGGTGGGATCTGCGATCAATGATGCGCTGATCGGCCAGGCACCGCCTTTCGAAGATGACGTCTGGCCGCGTAGGAGAGACTCTCTGTGGAGGGTTGGTCTGAGGCTGCAAACTCAGTTGCAGTAGTCTACCTGAATAAGTCGAGGCTGTGCCGAGGAAGTGGAAGAAGCGACTGCCTAGCGAGTCTCGTGCGCTTCTGCTTGTCGTGACGTATTGACCGTAGGCAGCATGTGACGGGGCCGATGTAAGACAGAAGCCAACGATACGCGCGGCCAAGGCTCACACTAGTAAAATCCAGGACGGAAAATCTTGCGTAGGATACTTTGTCTGGCAGTGGATTATGGGGCAATTCTCATGACATTCCATGGAACAAGCCCATCATGGAATTCCAGGTACCCAGATTGATTCGCCGCCGGCCCAAAGAGAGGTCCGAGCCATCGCAGCCTCAGCGTCATCCCGACTAACGGTTGCCGTCGCCCGGCCAACACCGCCCAAACGGTAAGATGTTTGAACCCCACCACTCATCGCCAGGCACCAGGTAAACTTACCCCAGGTTATTCTTAGCGTGGAATGTGCACTGGCCGCTTCGCCGCCTCCGCCTCATCTCGTGCAAATCTACTTTCACCTCTCCACGTGCCTACGTGCAATTCGAAACCTGGCCTGGCCGCAAAGCAGCGCTCGACTTTTCCCACTGGAACACAAGCGAAATGGACACCCTCCTGACGCTCTCGTTTGACAACATCTCATCCAAGAATCCCGACAAGATTCGCAAAGGCCTCAGACAAATTGAAGGCCTACTTGCCCAAATTTGCCTGGCACGAAGCGAAACCTCCCCCCAATCTCACTACTCAACAGCCTCTAGCACGACATCGTCACCATCACCCATCAAGTCTCTCGAACAACTCACCTCTGACCCCGCTTTCGACGAATTTTACCGGCTGCAACAATCCTTCGAATACAATCTCGCGTCACGTCTCACCGACACTCTCGACCGCCTCCTCGGCTTGCGTAGCAATACCCTTACCGACAACCTTCTCCTATCCACACTCACCGTCCTTCACGGGACGTTGCTTCTACATCCGCCCTCGCGTCACTTGTTCTCTCGCGAGACGTCTATGCTGGCCCTGCTTGACCTCCTAGATCCTGCCACACCACCACCAATACTCAGTGCAGCGGTACTGACCCTCGTTTCTGCGTTGCTGGACAGTCCTCGTTGCGCCAGAGCCTTCGAGGCCGCCGACGGCCTGAGGACCGTCGCCAGTCTTTTCCGCGCACGCGCGACGCCCACAGAAGTCAAGATGAAGATCGTCGAGTTCCTCTATTTCTACCTGATGCCCGAGCCGAGCGCATCTACGTCGCGGCCCTCATCTGCAGATGCGATGGTTGTCGCTTTCGGCGGGATGGCACCCCCCACGCCGGCGTCCACTCCACTTGCATCGGCACAGAGCTCGCTAGCTGTCGGGCACGCGCGCGCTGCTAGCCGGAGCTCGGTCATTGCCAGTAGCGAGGGAGCGGGGTTTGTTATTGCCAAGGACGACACACTCACGCGGAGCACCGAGGATAAGCAGCGTATGCTGGGGCGGTACTTGAGCAATGTCGAAGACCTTGTGCAAGACTTACGGGAGGCGGGCAGTCTGCCTGGCGGGGGTGGAGGAACTAGTGTGGCTGTGTTTTGAGCGGCTTTGTTGCTTATTGTTGTGGTGTAGACCACCTTTTCTTTTGACTCATTCAGCTGCATTCGAGTCCGGTTGCGCCCAGGTGGCGTGATGATGGATGAGAGACTGTTTCACGGCGAGGAGCAACGACATTTATTTTGGAAGGACGGAACCAGTAATTTCTCATTTGGATACCCTCATGCCATGCGCGCACTTGCCTTTTCTTTTTGGTCTTATGCATGACCCATGTGATTGTATTTGTATTGTGTTTACACTCCTTGCATGTCATTCGTCGTCTATATATGTTCATATATGCATGCATGCGTGTGGTTCGTTATCGTCATGACGTTCCAGGCGCCTTGATGCCGATGGGGGTACTCGTGGCATTCGCACCGTTCAGCTCGCCTAATGTCCACACCCATTCCCTACGTTTCTTTGCGCGGCCCGCTACCGGCGTCTTTGGAAACTGATCCCCGTCACTCGCCTCGTCCTCATTCCCCGAGTCTGGGCTGCTACTCTCCCGTTTGTCGCCTGTGCACGCATCCTCGTTTGATTGCTTTCCCCGACACTCTGCTAGCAGCTGTGGGTCAATAGCGATTTTCTTGAGTGTGCATGCAGGTGGTGCACACTCTGACCGCCGTGCGGGCGTTTGAATGAGGATGTCGGTGGATGCGGGCTGATCTTCTTCCAGAAGATCTTGATGTCGTGCGGTGTAGCGGGTTGTGTTGATCTCTTCGCACAGCGAATGTGATGGTCGAAATGCAACTCGTCGAGTGGGCGGAAAGAGGAGTGTGCGACTTGATGAGGATGTTGGGGTGTTCGTCACGACGGGTTGGCGTCTAGGAATAGGGGTGTTGCGAAGAATGGGCCGAATATGGTGAGGGATGGTATATGGAATTTGTGTGAAGTTCGAGTTGAAAGAGTCTGTCGAGGATTGAGATGTTGATGTAACTGACGATGAGGGTGTGATGCTCAAAGGCGTTGGGTTTGTGGTGGTAGTAAAGGGTGGGCGCGTGTTGCGAGACGGTGAGCCATTTGCTGGTGGGGGAGTATCATAGGTGTTGCGAAACGTGTTGCGTGTCGTCGGCGACGATAGATTGGCTAATGTGTCTAGTCGCAGACCCGTATTGCCACGACCAAAGGAGCGTGGATGGGGGGCTGCGGCGGTGTTGAGTGAAAGTTTGGGGCGGCGGGGCTGTGGTGCCGAGATGGTCGGCGCTGCGCAATCTGCCTGAGCGCTCAACGCTTGGTTTGAAGAAGCATTGGAGAAATGGTGTGCCGAGAGTATAGGCGAAGAAGCCCGAAGAGTTATTGAGGTGGCCATGCCGATGCGCGGGTGCTCAGAGAAATTGAAGGGCTTGTTGGAGACCGTGATGTGGTTGGAGATTAGGTGGGGCTCGAAGGATGAGGGGCACAGGATAGGACTTTGTGCTTCTACAAACGAGGTGCTGGGCGGCATATGTAGAATATCGATCTCATGGTAAGAAGGGCGAGAGCCTGTCTACAGAGCCATGGGCGCTCTATATCTGCGGAAGTGCGTAGACAGATATGAAAGTGTGAGACGGGAGCCTGCGCCGTGAGGTGAATACAGGCTCGGTGGCGCAATGTATGATTTCAATAGATTGGGTGGATAAGTCGCGGAGCAATCCTGCTCTGGCGACTACGGTAGCGTGCTTGCTGGCAATATGGTTGCTGGTACTTGTCTAGAGGCGGTATGCCGTTCTCGAGCCACAAGGCCTGGGAAGAGCGCCGACCCGGGCATATGAATAACAAGCCCAAACGTGGAAGCGCCTGGCTGGGGAAGAGGCTGGCGCGTAGATGGCGTTGGCGGCCCACTCACAGCGCCACTACGCCCCCATCCGTGCGGATTCGCAAGTGTCTTTTCATAGCATCGCCCCGCCGCATCGCCGCCAGCCAGTGCAATCGCCCGATTTGTGCCACTGATGCTTCACCCTCTGCACGCCTCGACACGGTGGCTTGCTCTGGCGTACCCACTGCCGAAGCCTGCTGTTGCCGCGCGTCAAGCTCACCAACACTTCGGTGCGTGCAGAACCAGATGCTCTTCCCACACAGTCGTCATCCTGCATCGAGGATTGTAGGTCGGAATTTCTAGTGGTCTTCGCTGCGCATGTGGCTTAAGGCGGCGGTATCAGATTAGTCGTGCCTGCATGTCGCTAAATTTTACCCCAGTCGCAGTCGAGGCCTGATTAGAGCATGAGGCATGCTTCGCAAAAAGAGATCGTCACAGCCCTAGAAGGTCTTCCAAATGCGAGGATTGGCAAGATTTCCGACCAGACAAGACCCCTGCGTGCTATTTGTGGATTTCGGAGATTCTCGTGCGGTCTCGCCCTGGGCTTGGCGAGCCCACTCCTTTCTTGTCTCCCACCTTGCCCAGCAAGTATCGAATCTCGCCACGCTCACCTTAGTCGAAAGGCCGTGCCCCCGATCTGGTGTTGGTGTGGAGACTCGTGCCAAGTCCTACAATATCTAATTGCTGACCTACGGGTAAACCTGTTGGGTGACCGCTTGCAAAGGAAAGCTTCCACATTGATTGGCCACGTGCAAATCCGACTAGCTGACCGTCGCGGCTTTGTTTGGTTGTCTCTCATCACTATTGTAGCGTCTCGATGTCTGAATTTGATATCAATTCTATCATGTCTAGTTTTGATCAGCTGTACTTCCAAAAATGCTGTGAGGCCGGCAAGGCGCCAGCGTTGGCGCGTCTTCGTCTTCAACATCGGCAACATTGGTCCCATAATTGGACCTAGCTCGCAAATAGTCCTGCTCTCTAGCGTTTGTGGTTGATGTTGTCCCATCTCCAGGTCCCTCTGAGGCCCCTCTGCGTCTCTTGGGTTTGGTCCTGTCATCAACTCCTCTCAAGTCCATTACGAGGTCTATCCGACTTTCTGCCCCAAAAATCTCTTCCTCCAGTCCAGACCGTTGTTCTCCGGGTTTTCTGCGATCTGTACGCCCAAAAAGCTGTTGAGGCATCGTTAGAGTTGCCACTTGCGCCTCTCCTTTCATTTCATCTGGTCGCACTCGCATTACGCGTGCCGATTGAATGATGCCGCGAATACCATCGTCCTCCTCAAGTGTTTTGGCAGCTAAATGCTCACCACGTGTCATTTTGGCGGCATGATCATGCATCGCCTCTTCTATCGTGCCCGTCAACAGCAGGGTTTCGACCCGCACCGGCCTTGTCTGGCCGATGCGGTGAGCACGCTTAATTGCCTGCGCTTCGATATCAGGCCGCAGTGCAGGATTCACAAAAAATACTCGTGATGCAGAAGAGAGGTTTAATCCGTGCGCAGCTTGCTTGAGGTCCATGAGAAGGACCCGCTGCGAAGGGTCCGTGTCAAAGAGCACAGCGTATTTGGATCTCTGCTCGCCAGAAAGTGTGCTAGCGTATATCAAATGTTTGATGTGGAGGATGTCGAGAGCTTGAGATATGTAGAAAGCTATATGAGGTGCGTCATAGAAGATGAGGATCTTCTCAGATGAGTGGAGCGTGACGACCCGGTCGATCAGGTATGTCAGCTTAGCCGATGTGGTGCCTACCATCTGTGTGCTTCCAATTGTGGATGTTGGCGGAAGCGAGATGTAGCTATCTGTAGACGATAAGCGGCGTTTCTTTGCATTTCGCACCAGTGCCTTGCTCGGCGATATTGACGCATTTTCTTCCTGTGCTACAACAGTGTTTGACCTTCGCGGTTTTCTCGGCGATGTTGTAGTTGCGCCTGAGACCAATAGACGCTTGGTACCCATGGAACCCATCGATACGCTTGACGATGGTATTCCAGTCTTCTCCATACCGCTAGAGTCAGCGTCAGATTTGGGCTTGGCCCCTGTAGCATATATTCGCGCTTCTTCCGCTGCAACTTGTGCTGATATTCCCGCCTCAGCGAAGCCTATCAATGGCTCTTCTGTGGAGAGTCTAGCATTGACATGTCGCTGTGCCTGGCTTACCTGGGTGAGACCCATCAGCATTGGATCTGTACAACCTTCGAGCGACCACTCTACACGTGTATCATCTGGCCAGTTTCGCAGAACAACTGCGACTTCTTGCGAGTTGCTCAACGCCTGCCATCCGGGGAGCCGTAGAGCTAAGCTGGCGACTTCCATGGTATGTGTCATGAGATCACGGTCCTCTTTGCTACATTCCTGCCCTTCTTTCTCTAGATAAGATCTCGCAACCCTCAAGCTCGCACGAACGCTAGATTTGTCAAAGCCTGACCAGGCAAATCCACTTTGCCGAAGGTTGGTAGTCAATCTGTGCAAGTGCGACAGGTTATTTTTGTGGAATAAGTAGTCTTGATCGGTGCGCTCGCTAGTGATAGCATTGGAAGTGAACAGTAAGACAAACAAATTAGCTGTCAGCTTGTCATAGAGAGAAGGTTGTAATCTAACGATCTCGTGAGTCAATGGAGGGAGGATAAGATCACGCTCAACATCATCTGGCCTTGTTCTGATCACTAGATTCTGAAGCGTGCGTCGAAGACAGGTGGAGAAGCTGCTGTAGGTTCGTGCTCGGAGATCTTCATGCCGGTACACAGAATCTTCCCACTGTGCTGAGGACTCAAGATGCTCTAGAAAGTCAGAGTTACTCCAGGGTTGTGCCATGAGAAATCGACTTGCAAGGGCGCCCAGGCTTTTGACAGCGCCAGAATGAACTTCTTGTTGGTAGTTAAAGGCACGCCTATGGTATAGTGAATTCTGGCGGTATTCGTTGTGCGTCATTGGCATAGACTGATCTGCCATCCACCCCAGCTCTACTTCGACGCCAAGAAGATCTTTTGCAGGGGTACCACTGACGATCCAGCGGCGATCAGCTTTGACCAGCTTTTCGGCTGCGACGACTGCATGTGTGTTCGTAGAGGAGAAGCCATGACCTTCGTCGATGATGATCCTCAGCCAATGAATTGCCTTGAGCGGGCTTTCGTAAAATTCCTCACTCTGCTTATTCTCAAGCTCAAAGCGTGGACGGCTGAAGATGATTACGTCAAACGTTGCAAGCTCAGCTGGCGAAGGTAAAAACACCTTTGGCGCATCTACAACAAAGATCTTGAGCGCATCTTCGCATACGTGCTTGTCGAACTCCGAGCGCCACTGATGGACAAGGTTACGGGGAACAACGATAATGGTGCCGCTACTCAAGAGGACATGGGTAGGCTTGCTCATGATGCTTTCCGACCTCCTTCGAGCATTCTCTCGTATGACGCGTGGTGGCACAACATATTCAGGCTGCTGAAGCTGTAAACTCTCAATACAGCGAGCCATATGCTCGCCTCGACTCTCCAAGATGTCTTGAAAGTGGCCTTTCCAGGGAAGCTGATGCCGTGTCGTAGCTGCCGCCGCCATGTCCATCAACGAGCCAACGACCTTCCTTGTTGGAATATCTGCTTGAGGATATTGTGGTGGAATCTTCGGTAGTTGACCAAGAGACGCTAGAATTGTTGCGATACAAATTAACGTCTTACCTAGTCCCATGGTTTCGGCGAGTATGCCACCAGTGACCGTTTCATAATGTCTCGGATACCGTAGCAGAGTTCTGTCTCGAGGACCATAATAATAAACAGTTCCATCTATTGCCGTGCGCGCTTCTAGCCGCGGATCAAGTTGTAGTCGCGGAGTCGTCTCCTGTTGTACCATTGCGGCGGCTGCTCTGCGTTGATAGGGATATAAAGACGTCCGTAGACCCCGGCAAGGTGATTTTAAAGCCAACAATCTTTTGACAACTGCCAAGTGCTGTGAGTCTTTGATTGATTCTTGCGAAGGCTCAGGAGACTTCAGGGTATTGAAGATGTAGAACAACGAGCAACGGTCTGGAGTGGCCCACAACTCAAAAGGGACCTTATGAACAGATTCCTTGCCATCCCACAAGGCCTGACAAATGTCAAGATTCATCAAGACATTTTCGAACGCCCTCCGCAAGATTTTGCTTGTCCTGGGAATGGAGGCCAGAGAGACATCATCGGGAAGGTAGTAAATACGCCAAATCTCGGAAGCTGATGCTCGTTGACGTTCCACTTTGATCCATTTTGCTTCCAGAAGTCGTACAGCATCCGAGTGAAGCGAAGAGTACCTCATTGGCCGGACCTCGAGCGCCTGCCTAGTCAACTCCTGCCATTTTCCAGAGCTTGAGGGGGGCAACGATGGGTCGAACAGACCGTCAAATCGCATACACCCAATGCGTAGATGCATTTCGTCGAATAAAAGGGGATGTCGTCTTCGATTTATTTGAATGAAGGGCGATGGCCTCCTTGCAGGTCTTTGATGTGACCAAACTTGATGCAAGTGGACTTCACTTGACTTGGTCACGTGCTGGTTGGCGGTCCGAAAAGTCCGACGGCTAGAATTTTAACCCCGATCGCCTGCGCCAGCTCTCCTCAAGCCTATCGCATGACATGAGACCTTGTTTCCCGAACCAGTTCTAGTAGAAATTGCTGCAGACACAGTTCAATTTATTAAGATACTGATGCAAAATGAGCAGTGTGTAAGGATAAATGAAGCCGTAGACAACATCCAAGATCGACCATGCAATCTTACCCAAAGCATGAATCATCGAAGAAGAGCAAGCAATGTGATGGATTGAGCTGCTCAAGGAACAGGATAAGAACGTAGAAGGCTCAGCTATACATTGCGGACTTGTGAATCGTGCCCTTGGTCCCCGCGCGTAGACTGCAATGGACACGACGTACTCTGATGGCCAACCTCACAATGCTTGTATATCTCTGCGAGCAAGAAAAGGAGTGGACTTTGTTCGCGATTTTGCTTTCAAAAATATTAAGGCATTCGATCTCATATGTAGCTACCCATTTTCTAGGTCTGTGGCTCTCCACCATATAACGTGGTGTTACATGTGAGTAAGACCGTTAAGTGTGAAAGGAAGGCCCTGTATTTTAGCCCTTGCACAGCCACTGTGAGCGCATCCGGGATGCTAATAGCCCAATCCTTACGTGCCACATCTGATCTGCCTCGTGTTCGGCCTGTAGATGTCAAGAAAGCCACGGAAGAGTAATACTACAGCCTCGAGTTGTCGGTGAAATTGCTTATCACCTCTACCACTTTGTGCACGCATTGCACATTAATTGTATCTGCCACATGTTAGAACCCTCAAACTTGTCTTACGTTGATCGAGCTGTCCTTTTCGTTCTAGCATTGCATCGCTCAGGCTGCTGTTGACGAAGGTTCCCCATAGCACCATGATGTGCTCATCAATTCAAGTTAGGCCGACCCACGTATAAGACAGGTTATTCTAGTCAAAGACAGCGCATCTTCTCACCACTGATTCATTCTCCTTATAATCATGAGACTTTAAATCCAGAGACGGAACATCTTGAGTATCATACTGGCAAGCGTAGCTTATGCGGGGAATGAAAGCGACCTAGTGATGAAATGCAACAGCGTGAATCCCCTGACCTCATTTCTATTAGCGAGTGTATGAATGTTCCAACAATGAAATTAAGGGAATGTTTAATTACTAATGCTAAAGCCATAACATTACGGCTTCTCGATCAACCCAGGAAACAGCGCCGAAGGGCAGTCTCAGTCCTGATTGAGTGAATGATTGAACAAGGTGGTGGAAATGTACAAAGAGAACAAGCTGCAAGACTTGACTGTAGCTAGTCCTGGTGCCCGACTTGTTTTCACATAGATGCCATTAACGAGGAACAGCGCGAAAAATAACTTCAGAACTGGATTGATAACCCAGCTGAAGGCCATAGCGGGCATGATTGTCATCGAATCAGCCTCGACAGTGCGAGCGCGAACTCTGATTCAGCACGTCTGTCCTTCGATCTCATTCATTCGTCTGAAAACGACCCCATAGCCGTTGGCAGACATAATAAGTGTTTGTATTTCGTCAGTCCCAAAAGCGAAGGGCCTCAGGCTTTTCTTCAAAGCTCACAGAATAATGTGCGCCGAAGCTTGTAGAGACGTCCGAAGAGATCGGCGGGGAAGGTCAGGAAAGGTGCCACAATTGAGGGACTCACAGAGCCAGTTTCACCACGGAAGACGCCTTTCAATGCACACCAGCGACATCATCCTTTGGTTGTGACAAGCAGCTAAGGATCGTGGAGCTGACACACGAGCAAATTTCGTAAGATGAAGGCCTGTATGAGACAATGCAAGTGGAGGGTGGGGCTCTAGTAGCCTCTCCAAAAGCTGCAGAGAGGTTTGAACAAGGTAAGCGCAGGCGAACGAGAAGGAGAGTGCTTGGCGCGGAGCCTCCACATGAATCCATGGGGAACTGCCCTTGCTAACTGTTTTGCCTGCGCCAGATGACGCCTATCACCCAATCAATTCTAAACCTCTACATCACGAAGTGTTGGACGGCAAATTTGAGGGCGCTCGAGTTCTTTTACGCACTCGTACCACTCGGCCACCGCCTGAGATAAGGTCGAGGAACCAGTCTGAAGGTCGTCCACGTAAACCTCCCACACCTCACCCACGTCGCTCTTTACGTTTCAGCCTCGACAGTGTATGCGACAACGACTCCACCATCAAATGCGACCATAGTATCGTCGACGACGGTTGCGAGCTTGATGGAAGCCTCTCCATAGAGTCCCTCTGATCATACGACTTCGCAGACAATCCAGGATATTCAACAAGACCTTAAGCCGAAGACCCTCCCTTCTCCTGTTTGCCCGTCGTTCGGGAGCGACGGCATGAGCCCGTCACTTTCCCTGGGCTATCTGAACTCCGCGACATACGGCAACGGCAACATGCCTAGTCAGAACATGGTGCGACAAGCGCCGAGTCCGCAAGGCTCAGCAGGACAGGGCCAGATGCTGCAGCAACAGCAGCAGCAGCAGCAGCAGCAGCAGCAGCAGCAAGCTGCCCAACACCAGGCCAACGGTATGCACGGAGCCAATTCAGCCGCTGCGTTGCAGGCGTCGCTTGGTCATACCGGGCACCAGCCCGACTTCAACTACCTTTGGGGCATTGTGCAGGAGCTTACCGAGGCATTGGCACAAAATAGAGCTCAGACGGCGAGCATCATAAGCGGCGTACAGCACATACAGGCTCGGGCCCGAGAAGAAGACGTCGACCCACCAACGGCCCACCAGGTAAACGGAGAGCTTGCGCACGCAGCCGAAGTAGCAGATCTACAAAATCGGCTCCATGAGCTGGCCCGCGACCGTGACGACATTGCGACGCAACATGCAGAATCTGTGCATATCCTCGCGGATTACGAACGCACTATGGATAGCCTAATGGTGAAGATTCGCGACTACGCAAGTAACCACGCCATGGCCGTGATCGGTGTTCATCGACACTACGAAGCCCAGCTCGCCACCGAGCGGGAAGCGAACCTTCAGCTGCGTATTGGGCATGGCCAGTGGCAAGCTGGCTTGGGCAGAGCTACCGACATGGCGCGCAGGGCGTTGCGCGAGCGTGCTGAAGAGACGAATGGGCTGGAGGTGGGCCTTCGCGAGGTCAAGGCCGAGAACCGTATCCTTAGGAGGCTAGTTGGATGGGAAGTCGAGGACAGCAGCGATGATGAGGATGGACTCGAGTCAAATGCAGGAAGCAGCAAAGTCAACAATGGCGTGCCGCCGCGTGCTGCTCCAGGTTTACCTGGGATATAAACATTATTTATGGTCAAAGGATACACGGTATTACTAGCATTCATTGGTTACTGAAATGGGCCATGTCTACGACAGGAGCAGGGAGCATCGTATTTGCACATTCACATGAACCGAAATGAACAAGTCAGATGTCACAAAATCGTGGCCAAGTATGACTTATACTATATGCATAAAGACTGGTCCTAATGTGATGACTCCTGCTGGTGACCAATGCTCCAACTCTAGCATACCATGATATCAGTGTCTTTACCCGACAATGCTATTCATACCACATCCCCAATGCAAATCAATATGTAACCAAATGAATTATGGACAAGGTCGTTAGATCGTGTTGTTCCGAACAAGTTGCTTATCATCATGCGTAACGCTGGCTGCCGCCCCACGCGCCATGCTGTGGCACTGGCGGTGGAGGGCCGTTCCAGCCGCCGCCGTAGGTTGGCGCAGCATACTGCATTCCAGGGCTCGATGGATTGCTGGGCCGCCAGCCGCTCGGCTCGTCCCACTGGCGCACGTGCACCGGCGGCGGTCCAGGCGACGGACCTGGGGGCGGCGCATACCATCCACCCATACCAGGGCCATTAGGGCCCGCATTCCCTCCTGCGGCTTCGCTAGCAACCATAGCTGGAGGCACAGCATGCGCAGGTACCCTTGGTGGTCGATTACGGCCCCGCTTGCAGCAGCGCCAGATGCAGGAGAGGAAAAGCAGAAGAGCTAGTCCACCAACAGCGGATGCGATGCCAATGACAAGTCCCTTGTGGTCGTTAACCCAGGACGAAACCTGGCCGCCGAAAGAGCTGCCGTCGCAGTGCCCGTTGTTGCAGTGTCCACCACCACCGCAAGGCGTTCCACCAAGCAGATTTGTGTTGAGACTGGCGCAGGTGTTATATCCTAGGGAGGGTGACGCGCATCTCAGCAAGCAGGATGACGAGTCGCATGCGTAGGTGTCATTGTCGTGGAGATAAGAGCCCATGAGAGTCTTGCACTGGAGGTCACGAGATGTACACTGGCCGGAAGCGCAGCGAAGCTCGGAGATATCAATACTCGTTGTGTTAGAGCCAGCCCCAAGGGTGCAAGACTGACCATCTGGAGCAGTCTGATCGGCAGGGCAATTGGCTGTGTTCCCGGTGCACCTCTCCTCGGGGTCGCATTCCCCGGTCGACGGGCGACAGACTGTGGAAGCCGAGGCAAATTGGCAGCTACGGCAGCAGTCCTCGTTGGAGTCGTCGCAGACAGCACTTCCCCTGAATTTGCAAGTAGTGGGGTTACAGCAGGGATTGTTGTCGCACCCCGCCGGGCCTCCACAATCGCAGTCCTCATCGCCTTCGACAATGCCATTGCCGCACTGCTGGCCTGTAATAGTGGTGACGTCCTTGTTGTCGGATAAGCACTGCGTGTGAACCGAGTTGCGGCCAATGGCGGAGCAGATGTTGCCAACAGTACAGGGCGAGAATGTGTTGGCGCCTGGCGTTGTTGATGGATTCATAATGTATTGGCCATTGGCAGCACATTCACCCGATGAGAATGGGCAACATTGTTGCTGGGCGACGACGCTCCTCTGGTCACATGTGTCACTAGTGCAATCGTGAACGGCACCAAAGGTATGGCCAGTCTCATGCGCAATGACTTGCCACTCAGTGCCAGTCTTTGCAACGAAATTGGCACCGCTGACAGTCTCATTGCCGTTTCCAGTAGAGGAAGTCTGAGCCTGCTGGTTGCACGCTTGGCCCAGCCAGGCCAAGCCAACAGCTGAGCCAGTTCTGCAATTGCTCAGGAGAGTCCAGTGAGAATTTGAGTCTTGCACCGTGCCTCGCCAGGCGGAAAAGAGGTTCAAACGAGCCTGGATGTCGAGGTTGGCGTCGCAATTTTGATTCCAGGGCGTAGTCTGCTGCGGCGTTCCAGGACAATTAGCATCGCTAATGGTGAGGTTGCGCAGGCCCAGCGAGATGTTGAAGGAGTTCTCCCAAACCTGGGACGCCGAGTTCATCACCGTGATGATGTTCTGTGTGACATTTTCTCTCGCGGCAAATGTGCTTGTGTAGGTGCAATCAGTAGCGACACCAACCAGGGCGACCTTGCGCGTGCTGGGACAGCCAGCAGAGTTGCCAATGGTGGAGACCAAGTTAACGCCGGCGGAATTACCGTTGGAAGGCTGCGAATCAATCTGGCGTTTGCCAAAGAGTTGCCCAAGAGGCATAGCACCCCACGTTCTGTCAGATCTCTTCATGAGCTCGGCGTACACAGGATGGTCAAGGTCGTTGTTAAAGTGCAGATCGTCCGACATACACGACTCTCTAGCGTCGAGGGATCTGCGCAGGTCGGTGTGTAGGTTGGCAGACGCATCGGGCAGGATATCAGAATCGCGCCACAATACCATGTACTCATCTCCCTCCAGCTCAATCTCGGGGTCAAGGTGATGCTTCGAGGTCATGTAGCTCGAGCTCAGCTGAACATGGTGGGCATCGTGATCGACAGAAAAGGCACCCTCGAACAGCGGATGCCTGCCGTCTCTCCTCACGTGGATCCTTGCCCACCCAACGTGGGCCCATGATCCATCGGCGCGCTCCTGATACGTGGAGCCCTTATATATCTTATGATCCAGTCGACTGATGGCTTCCGAGTGAGATACTTGGCCATCCGGGCCCAGGTAAGTAACTGTGGCTTCTTCATGGACAACATCGTGATTCGGCTCCAGGGTCAGGCGGATGCGCCTGTGCCGGTCAAAGACATCGAAAGTGAGATCAAACTTGGGAGTGAGTGCAGTGACTCGGCGAGACTGTGTGCGAATGGCTGGATCTTCGACGGTAGTGAGAAGGCGCAGGGGATTTCTCTCGACGGAGGACGCGGCGGCAAGGAGAGCGACGCTAGCAACGGCCAGCAGGGGGCGGAGAAGAAGCATGGCCTGGCAAAGTTATGCGTACATGAGGGCGGGCGAATGTAGCGTCCACCTGTTTGATATGGAAAGGCCGCGTTTGAGTGGGGTTAGCAGAAGAAGAATGAGCGACTAGAGGCAAGGGTGATGAATGGGCCAAGGCTGGCGGGCGGTGGCTGAGGAGAGAAAGCGTCGTCAACGTTGTTGGCTTGTGTTCTTGGCGCCGGCTGCCGCTGCCGCCGGGTCTTCTCATGTTGCATTTCGTTCATCCTGTCATCCGCAACGTCTGCCACGTGCATTATCCTCCTCCGTCACCGCAGCAGTTCCTGCGCGACTGTTTGCTCTGCGGACTGGTGTCAGGGATCGATTTACAACTACTAAATTCAAAAGC
The DNA here is from genome assembly GCA_006937295.1 of Carpinus fangiana. Classification (NCBI taxonomy): domain Eukaryota; kingdom Viridiplantae; phylum Streptophyta; class Magnoliopsida; order Fagales; family Betulaceae; genus Carpinus; species Carpinus fangiana. Next base: position 1,203,308 of record VIBQ01000013.1, on the reverse strand, counting down.
AATGCGGAGTACCACACACCACGAACATAGATAGGCGAAAACTTCACTGTCAACATCTTCTAGACACTCCGCGACGCGGACCATTATTCTAGAAGTACTGGTTCTTTTGCTTTCAGCCAGGCTTGGTGGGTCACGTGTATTTTGGCGCCTCGTCGTTCTTGTTGTTAGATCTATACTCTGTGACCTAGTAGTGTTCACAGTGACTCACCACCACGAATCAAGTAGCATTCAGGTATCTTATCCTATCTGTGCTCTCTGTTCCTGGCTTTTCCCTGAAGCACCCATCCTGCAGCCTGTCGCTTGAAGATCATGTCTCGCCAGATCGACTACCTTCCCAACGTTGAGGCCTACGACAAGTGGGCCGCCAGCTACGATTCTGATGGTAACATCCTCCAAGCTATCGACACCCTCGCTCTTCAAACATCGCTATTCCCAGCGCTTCTCAAGCATATCGCACCACCCTTTGCCCTCGCCACCGGCCAAGCCAATCCTGATCCTCTGCGCATCATCGATCTTGGCTGCGGCACCGGACGTGCCACTCTAACCCTTCTGGGCGCTTTATCCTCGCAAAGTCCGCAGCCTCAAGATGGCTCTATGGTATGTCAAGCCGCTGCCAGAGATCTCATTCGACAGATGGGCTTTAACCACACGCGTGCCCAAACTCTGCGCAGCTCCACTCCTACTGTTCACATCATTGGCCTAGATGCCTCGCCAGGCATGCTTTCCGTGGCGCAGCGCCGCGTGGCCCCTCACACATTCCTCGCAAACCTAGGTCTAGCTGTGACTGTCGAATTCAGAGAGTACGACGTCAGATCTTCAACACTGGACATCCAGCCAGTCCAAGCCGCTGTGTCAACGCTGGTTATGGAGCACCTGGAATTACCCTTATTCTTTGCGCAGCTTAGCAAGTGTATTCTGCCCGGCGGCTTTGCTGTCGTCACCAACATGCATTCTGACATGGGTAGAGTGCCGCCGACCATGGCCATGGTTGCGGCAGCCTCCGAGTCCGCTGGCCCGCCAAGCGCAAGGCAAGCATTGGCACCCACAGGGGCGGGCTTTCTCGACCCTGTGACCGGCAACAAGATTCGTGCTGCAGTTGACTATGTGCATACCATCCCTGACGTACTTGCCGCTGCAAGGCATGCGGGATTTGAGATTGCCCCTGGCACAGAAGTGGAACAAATCAAGGTGGAGGATTGGATGTTTGAACGAAGATTTGTGGGCAGCTTCGAGAAGCAAGGTCCCCCGCTACTAGGACAGAGGGGAAGGAAGTGGATGGGTATCAATGTATGGTTTGGGATAGTCCTGCGTCGAGTTGATCCGCTTACCCAAGACTCCACGGTGCGGGTGTGAAGAAGACCAGCAGCTCAGGTAATGATTACCACATCATTGGGCCTAAGCGTATATGAGACATTGTCTTGTTTCAATTTGTTTCTGGAGCTCGGAAATAGTCTACGCTTTATGACTTTGCTTCGGTGACGCTGTAGAGCGCAGCGTGCCTAAGTTTCGTACTTTTCTTTTAGGTTATTTTTCACGGCGCCTGTCCCTCTCCTTTTATACTTCCTCGGGTCCTTTCTACTCATTCTCTTTGGATCTCGCGTTCCTTTCCCCCCCTCCCAAAAGCCGTGACCTCTTTTCCCCGTCAATACTCTTCGACAAAATCCACATTCTTCTGGTCGATAGTTTTGCTCTCTCGAACAAAACCCACAGATCATTCTGTTGGCGAACTCCTGCACATGATCCTTCTCTTCCGCATCGTGGCACTTGTCACACGGATAGATCTTGTCACAGCAACTGAAGCGGAACCATCGATGCGATTTCGCGTAATGTCGACAACGTCCACTACGCGGAAGCTCAGTACCCGTTACAATTCCAAGCATATCTTTAGGCTTCTTGCGCGGCAATGTGCCTACTGACAGGGGTACAGATGCAGATATGCGAAGAAATTTTGTCTCTTTAATTGTGAAGGATAGCTTTGCGTGGCACTCGCGGCAGATAGCCATGGCCGCGTCTCCTCGCACTGCCGAGACAGGGACATGCGTGATGCTGCATAGAGAGCAGGTCGGCAGAAATGGCGAGGGGAGTAGGTCAAATGGTGAGCATCCCTCAAGATCCAGATACCCTGCGCGAATAGAGTTTTCATGAATAATGTCTCGCCGATATCCCAAAGAGAATGGCGCAGCACATTTCTTACACCGCTCGAGTCGCGTTTGAGGTGGATCAGCGAAAATATTGTTGCATATTTTTGAAAATGATGTGACATCCTTACACCGGTCACACTTGACCGCGATATGGACAGATTGCAGTTCCAGTAATTCGACATTGTGGAGTGTCAGGGATGGAAACGATAGCATGATACCGCGCTCTCGCGTAATGCTGCTGCTTTGGTCATTTTCAGAATCATTGGGTGCATTACCATCAGCTTCCGATGTGGTATCAGAGAATGATGAAGACCCATCCTCAGCATTTGACTCTGTCTCTTCTTTTGACTCACACCACTCAGGTGGTCGCGGGATGATCTTGACATGACTCTTGTCGGTGTCCAAGATGTCCGGGTTTAGCTTAGGTGCGTCGACCTTTGCAAAGGTTTGGTGTTCAGCCGCTTGGTTTCTGGATGCTACCTGCTGTTCTGTTGGCTCAATAGCCATAATATGGATGTTTGAGGCCAAATAATTGACCTGAGATAATAAAGTAGAATTGCTCGCTTCTCGAGCATGCTTTAAAAATGCCCTTTGGACATTGTCCACCTCCTCACCTTCGACTCCCATCAGTTTTATAGTACATGACTCTATGTCATACAGGGAGGGCACAAATAGTTGTATCAATCTGAGAGATTGCAGCGAAACTGGTAAGGCCTCGCGTTTTCTTGGTTGAATAGGTAACGTAAATATCGTACCATCGCCGAGCCTGGCAAAATGAGGATCCCTGCTCATCCGGTGCTCCATGATATGAACTTCCGTGTCTCTCTTTTTCTGAGCTCGTTGCTTGCGCTCGTGGGTGGGATCTACCATGGATATAAGTCCAAGCTGCCGGGTGGCAGTCTTGTTCTCCTGCCGAGAGTCGATATTTGACTGCTGTGTGAAATTTGGCTCCTGGGGTAGGTCCTGGTTTTCTGTTGGAACAGGGGCTCTCATCGGCGCCACGATCTTGATGATATCAGTCTTTTGTGCCATTAATAGCTGCTCCAGCTTTTTGTCAAGTTCCTTCATTGCCCTAAGTAGCGAGGGGTCTGCAGACTGTCTCCAGATGAGATCAAAACCTCTCTCAACATTAACTTGATAGCCTCGTTCCATTTCCCTGTTCGTAACCCGTAAAGCTGGAGGCTTCATAGGGAAATAAGCAGAAACTTTGATTATGCACTTCAAGTTATCGATTTCAAAGGGAAAGTCGGGATCCGACGGAGGCATATCGAATTCAAGCTCAGTCAACCCATTTGGCTTGCTCTCCTCCTTCGCGTGAAAACGTCGCTTGAGTTGACTTATTTGAAAGCCGCGCGGATCTTGAGATGCCGCTTTGGGAACAGGACGCGGTACTACCTGCCGAGAGTCCACAGTAGGTCTACCCAATGGTGGAAGACGGTGAGGTGCAGAAGACAATGCTGGGTGTGCTTCAGCTGGTGGTGATGGAAATGAGGAGGAGGCTGCCAGGCTCCTCGATTCCGCTGTTCTTTGCGAAGACATCTGCTCGAGAGTTGGGCTTTTCAAACTTGCCACATCGTGTAAGTAAGGGCATTGTTCACCGGAAAGGCAGCCTCTCTTGCTCGCAAAGAAGCGACATCGCTGATATTTCTTTGGCTGCTCCGATAGCATCGCCGGTGATCTGGCCGGTTCTTTCTTTCTCGAGTCTGACGCTAGTTCCACGCTCTTGGGAACAAGGGCAACATAGCTACCTTGATCTTTGGAGGTGCTAGGTGTCGCTGTGGGCTCAGTCATTGTCAGGTCAGGTTAGGTGCTGTGACTGGCCAACCCTCAAGAAAGGCACGTGACGACTGAATCAGGGTAGTGATTGTTTACTCTCAAAGAAATGAATGGATGGATATGGTGGCATTCGTTTCCAATATAACAAGCCCAAGCTTCGCGGAAGACTTTCAAAGTGGCCAAATTCGAGAAAAAAGAGTCATGATGTGAGCTATGAGGTGCCAAGACGATATATTTTCTGAAATGGAACTGCCTCATTCCAAGCCAAGCGCAACCGGAAGTGCTCTGAGTCATCCTTGACAACCATGACAGAATGAACGCCACGCGTCGTCACTGTTGCCACTACCGTCGAGATGAGGCTCCCAAGTAATAAAACAGCCCTTATTCGCACCACTACGTAGGGAGGTGAAGGGGTCTGCTCCGACTGGTAGATACCGACTGAGCCGTCCGATCAAGAGAATTAGCATGCTTACCAGACCGACCCCAATCTCTAAAGGGCTTCGTCATTTGTTGGGGAATGTTGCCAAAAACACACTGCTTCTATTCAACCTTTGTACGGCGCGGAAAAGATGCAGCATAACCCAAGGGCCAACCGCAGATGCCACAAAACAGTTCCACCCACCATATTAGCCAGCCTACTTGCCACAATATTGCCCTTACCAACAGGTCTTTGTACCCAAATTGAGGTCTTCGGCCTCTACTAAAGGTGCTATCGACGAAATCGAAAGGAAGCTCCGCTCCAAGATGGTCGATGGCAACTTTGAGACCGCTACTGAATCCATCTTCGTGAAATCCATACTTTGTCCATGCTCCAGCATAGCTGATATTTCTGGTATTTTGAATTCTATGGAGTTGCTTCTGCGCATTGATAGCTTCGGGTGTGTATAGTGGGTGATAATATGTCCACTGGCCTTGTATTTTGTGGGGATCGACGTCTGCTTGTGGGTTCAACGTTACGAGGACGTGCCCCATAGTCTCGCGCGATATGTGTTGCAGGATGTTCATGTTATATGTCAAGCAGACTTGGTCGCCATTCGACGATGTTTTGGTCGACTTGAAGAGCAGATTCCACGCGGACCACGCTCGTTCTGATTTTGGCATGAAGTTGAGGTCAGAGTGCAGGATGGCACGATTTTCGCTGACTGTGAATGCTTCTAGTATGTTGCGCTCTTCTTGGGTGGCACCGTCCTCAATAATTCGAAGGGCCTGGTCGCCGTGACATGCGAGGATGACATGGTCAAATAATTCCTCATCCTCTTCAAATTGTACAATGATCTTTCCGTTAATATCTTCAACACCAGTCACCGGCTTATTGACGTGTATATTCTCCTTGGGAAAATTCTGTAAAATGGCGTCTACGTATTTCTGTGAGCCTCCACATACCGTCATCCAGTCGGGGCGAGTTGCCACAGTACTGAGTAGATGATGGTTCCACATGAAACGTACAAGAGTCATAATGGGGAAGTGCAAGCTGCATTTGTCGGGCGTTGTGCTCCACACTGCGGCGGTCATTGGGACAAGGTAGTTGTCACGAAATGACTGAGAGTACCCCTCTTGGTCAAGATACTCCCCCATAGTCTGCTGTGAAGAAGGTTTATGAACTGACTTTGAGATGCCATTGGCTCCAACAGGGTTGTTCTCACTCTCCTGCTCAAAGTGCAGAAGGTCCAGGGCACACTGGTTAAAACGTACTATATCGTAGATCATGCGCCACATTGCAGGGTTCCAAAGATTCCTTCTCTGAGCAAAAACGGCCCCAAGTGAGGTTCCTGCCCACTCAAAGAGGCCATTGTCTCTGGAAACTCCAAAAGTCATTGCTGTTGGAGCCGAGTCCACGTTTTCGTGGCTCAGAAAGCGAATGAGATTGGCTGCAACGCCGTCAGAAAGTGTCGGGAAAGCGATGACGATCATACTAACGATAGGTTGCCATGTTGTACACAATGAACCCTGTGTCGACTTGACACTCGTTTTCACCATTTCTGAAGGTGACAGTATTCGTATGTCCTCCAAGCCTTTCATCAGCCTCGAACAGGTGCACTTCATAGTTGCTATTTTTTAAAGCCCATAGAGCACCAAGGCCAGCGCAGCCGCTGCCTACGATGGCAACACGTTTTCGGGTCATCATGTAGCTCACGAAATGTGCATGCAGTCCAGTTTGAACGTTCGGCTGACCAGGACCGTTGTCGTGATAGAGACCTGCGGCTCAAAATAATGGCTTATCCAAAAGTGCGACAACCATGAGAGCGATGGTTGGTAAGAAGGAACTGTGAGGCAAAAGTGATGGATCATGCATGTGACAAAGCCAGTATAACCGGGGTGTCCCAGACCACCTTTAAGCGTCATTATCTGGCATCTCAGTCAAGCGCCTCATTCCAACAACCACGCCAACGTCAGGGTACAAATACAAATCCCCTTGAAGTGGATGCACTAAAAGCAAACTCAACATCTATTAACATCACCCCGCGGTCTAGCGATAAGACTGAGCTTTAAATTCAAATCGCCTACGGATCCAACAGGCAGCCACAATCTTCTCAGCCTGTCTCCTACATCCAACAGTCTCCTACAAACCACCCTGCGACGCGATGTCCGAAGACGCCAATACGGATCGCTTTGACAACTACGAGGCCGAGCTCAAGCTTGTAACTGCGGACTTGTCGCAGAAGCTTGATCAGATCCGCGAGTCTCCGACGGGCGAGCCGCGCAAGGCACTTGTCAGTGCTGCGACGCGCCTCGCCGATGAAGCCAAAGAATTACTCACATCAATGCGCATGGAGAAGTCAAGTATCCCAGCATCTCAAAAGAGCAAGGTCAACACTCGCCTACGGAATCACGAGACTGACGTGGATGGCCTCAAGCGCCAGCTCACGTCATTCTCGTCCGATAAAGCTGCGCTATTTGGGAATAGATATAGAGACGACCCCGAGAGTGGAGATGTACAACTGGAACAGCGACAACAGCTGCTCAGCGGTACAGAGCGGCTTGGAAGGAGCAGTGCCAGGCTACAAGATGCGCAGCGAACAGCACTTGAAACAGAGACAATTGGTGCAGGAACACTCAATGATCTGGCAGCGCAGAGGAGTCAACTGGAGAATTCACGAAACATGTTACTGGAGAGTGAGGGTTATACGGACCGGAGCATGAAGACTTTGAGGGGAATGGCGCGTAGGTGAGCTCCTCTACGCTACCTTTCTGAAGCTAATTGAAGACGCTTACTTACAAACAACGACAGGATGGCTACAAATCGGATTATAACAATTGCGATCATCACGATTCTGGTTATTCTTATCATTGCAGTCATTGTCAGCAAGTTCAGATAGCGCTGCGATGGGTTTATATTGAATGGATTTTTTTGCCGGACATGGCGGTCATCAACCGTCGCTGATCATAAAATTGTCGATAATCTACATGGCCCAGCCAACGTGATATGTGTCCGGTCTCAAAACGCCATGCTTGAATGCTCATGCAGGTGCAGCTGTCCAGCTTCATAGACTCAACAGGCTCATTAACCCAAACACAAGATTTAAAAAAAGCCCTAGCAAAACCATTTCTTTTCTTCTCTTGCTCCAGACTCCGTCTTCACGAAATCCCCATGCCAGAGCACCAACAGGCCAGAAGAATCCCATCATTGCTCCGTAAAGCGTATCCGCAAGTGCGCGGCTCTGTTCGTCCTGATCCGCTGCAGTTCGCGTTACATCTGCCGCGCCTGCTCCATTAGATGATTCGCTGGCGCCAGCATCAAGCCAGGCCTCTTCCATCTCTAACAAAGCCTCTCGGCTTGGCAGGGTATCGGGGGTATGACGGTTGGCCACCATGGCCGTGTGCTGCGCTCGGAGTTCGTCGACGTCCGCACGTGTGAAACCAGGTGAGGACAGAAGGCGGTCAAAGCCTCGACCTTGGGGTGTAGTAGTCGACGTCCCTGTACTTGGGCCACCAGATGTCGAGCCGCGAAACTGAGTTGTGTTCTTGTGATCGGAAGGAAAACTAGTCGGTACTGTAGGGGGCTTGAGCTCTTCAGCGAGTTCGCCCTGAGAAAGCGGAAACGAAGAGACAGCGCAATGGATGTAAATCGGAGCTGCGTCGGTCCCTGGTACGCGCTCCTTCCCCTTCGTCACTGCTGAATCCCATGCCAGCGCCTCATCCTTGCCTAGTCTTATATTTGCATCGTGCGAAGTGCTCTTGGGCAACCCAAGTGCCGAAGTCAAGCTCAACGTTGCATCAAGTACTCGTCCAGAGTAAATGAGACGCAGGCCATGCTTGCGTTCCTCGTTGGGAAGGTGTGCACGGATCTGCCGCTTGATATTTGCGACAGCTGTTGTACTCGGCGATGAGATCGTCAGGGAGATGTCGGGTAGTGACGTTGCGAATCGCACGACCAAAGACACAGTCTTATCCATGGAAAAGGGAACGACACTGCACTTGAAAGACGAGAGGCATCGAATGTTAGGGGTCCAACGCTTGCGAGCTGGTTCAAGTGTGACGTGTTGCACATCGGAAGGACTGCCATGAGATGCCCCTCGCTCCTCAAAGCTGCACGCAAACCACTTCCCGCCCGACTCTGTAGCATTTCAAAGCGTAGATCTCCTCTCGCAAACCTTAATACTAGCAGCTATGGCTAAAATAATCCACATCGTAATGTTTCAATTCAAAATTAGCACTAGCCTTGGGACTATCAAGGATGTATGTATGTTTCCCATGCTTATCGCTGAATGCCGCTAGATATCATTTAGGTCTGCCAGAGGATGCTTGACTTGAAGAGCAAGTGTCTTCATCCCAAAACCCATGAGCCTTATATCATATCTTCCGTAGGAGGGCAAGATAATAGTCCCGAGGGCATGCAGGTGGGTCTTAGAAACAGCCCTTGACAAGGCAGAATACTGATACTATTCAGGGTGGTCTGACACATGTCTTCATCGTTGAGTTTGCAAACGAGGAAGATCGGAAGTTCTACATTGAGGCTGATGTGGCGCATCTTGCATTTGTTTCGAGCCTTTCTGCAGTCATCGAACAGGCTCGTGTCTTGGATTTTACGCCAGGAATATTTTAGGCTCCGAGGCTCAACCGAGGCTCAACCAATGCTAAAGGATTCACCACAGCCACATTGCTCCGCTTGGCAGAAAGTTAGCAAAACTGGGCAAAAGTCTGGATTTTGAGGCAGAGATATACTCACTGATGTTAGGGTTCTTAAAGACGAATCGTCTACTCAGCTTGTCCTCTACCCAGTCCATTTCGCTTCCAATAATGCTGAACAAAGCTTTCGAGTCCACCAAGACTTTAACACCGTCTTGATCAACTGCTTCGTCGAATGTATTAGGCTTGTCAACGTATTCTAGATGATATGCTAGACCTGAGCAGCCCCTGTTTTTCACGCCAACTCGGATCAGCTTGGGCTCTGGCTGGTCGAGTAGCTCTCGCAAAGCCTCAACTGCAGCTGGAGTGAGCTTCATAGCTGCCCTACGTGGCCGAAGCTTGCTCTTCCGTTGTGATTTTCCGGGTGCCGGTTCAGACATGGCGATGCTGCCAACGCCTCCAGTGGGGGCTGGTTGAGATCTTGTCGACTGTGCTTTTGTCTCGGAACTGGAGGAAATCGAGATTCCTGTGCTCGTCTCAGGGCTACGATTAGATCTTTCTGTGTCATTACCAAGCCTCCCGCCCACTGGTGAGGATTCTGATATACTAGCGTCGCGGGGTAGAGGATGAGACTCAAGAGAATGAGGGCGGTGCTGTGCGGTCTCAGTAGCTAGGCCTCGCCGATTATAGGTCTCGAATCCCCATAAATGATGACTCCGAGCTTTATATGCCCTCAGACATTGGAAGCAGAGGCGTCTTGAACTTGTTGCTGAGGCATTCGGTCGAAGAAACAGTCCAAATGTTGTGGCGATTGGGGCAGTGCGACGCGCCACAGACATAGCAACTGCGTCGCGAGCAGGAGGAGATGTGGATGGACGTATTCGAGACTAGTTTTTGCGAAGGGGGGAGGAGTGACGTGGAAGACTTTTACAGATGTGGAATATCACGTAGATGGTCACGAAGGCGGACGTTTTGGTGCTGCGTGATGACGAACAGCAGGTCGGCTCGCCCTACCCGCTCACGTCGCCTTGCTAGCGAATCAGCTGATTTTTTTTACACACCTCGTCACACGCTTTACGAGACGATAGTAGAAGCAAACACAATCCTCACAAAGCTAGATCTCTCGAGGAAAAAATGTGTTAGAGGTGTCGTGAACAAAGTTTGCCACCAGACGTGCGACAATCTGTAGAGCTCGATTCTGGTGTGCTTGGCCTTCAGTTTTTGATGATTCTAGGCACTCAGTGCTCCCAATAGACTGCCGCGCGTAAAATTGTCTACCTTTACGCACGAGCCCAAATTGCTATCCATTAAACCCGAAGCTTACGTGACCTGAGATGGATCATCACTTTATGAGAAGTCCTCCCCCTGGGACTCAATGTTGTCCTTGACCTTCAGCAAGAGCTTCGTCTTCCACTTATCGAGCTTGCTCATTTGGTCATACTGGAAAAGCTGATCTGAGAAAGTCTCTTGATCACCCTGCTCCACAGACTCCACAAGATCATTCAGAAGCTTGCACTCGCGCGTCGATGCGAAGGTGGGGTCCATCTCTGTGTATTGCTCAATAGCTCGTTTCGTTGCGACCATGTCCTGTAGAGCTTGTCAGCGTACGCTACCTTGTGCAATTGCAACTTTGATCTTACACCTGAGGTTAAATGACAGATACCTGCCTTCAAGAAATACTCCTTGACGGACCACTTCATCAGATTGCTGTTAAGTGATGATCTCGCCACTTTTTCATAGTTCTCGATCGACCTCTGGTAATTGCCTTCCTCAGCAGATAAGTCAGCCAGCTTGAGGAATGCTTTATTTGCAAGGCTATCGCATGTCAGACTGCAAATGAGACGCAAGCATTTCGAAGGGGCATTACGCTTCTGCATTATCACTCTCGAACCATTCGCCCACCTTCTCGTATGCATCAATTGCTCGTTTGTTGTCTCCAATGATAGCCTCCAGACATTCTGCCACATTTTGCTGCTGTGTTGCAGCTCTTCTGAAGTTGCCTTTCAAGGTGTAGTGTGTGACTGCTAGTTGTAGAACGCGGATCGCGTCCTCGGGATCTGTTGCCTTGTAGGATTTAAAGGCTTCCTGGTAAGTGTTCGCCGCATCGTCAGGCTCTTGAAGGTTGTTGATTTGAATAGCAGCGGCTCGTTCGAATGCTAGACCGGCTTCCTTTCCTACACAGAGCTTGTTATGTCTTAATCCAGAGATGTAAGCTCAAAGCTTTACTGGTTGCGTACCCTGCTTTTGGAGTCGGAAGGAGTTTGCAGCCTGCGTATACAGCTCGGCAGCACGCTCGTATTTCTCGGTACGGCCACCAAAGAAGCTGAATCCTCCAGACGCGCCTGAAGCTGCCTTGTCTGCCTATGCTGGTGTAAGTGGGGCGCTAGGCATACGGCGATGGAGGGAGTACCTGCTGCAGCAAAGCTCTTGGGTCCTGAGCCATGGTGGAGTCGAAGACGAATGTAAAAACAATAGTCTTGCTGTTCGTGCAATTGCTGTGGAAAAGTGAGGGTTGTTCTTGCATGTGTGTCATAATAGCGTATCCGGAGCCAGTGCCAGATGTCAGGGTGCTTGGCGCGGTTCCGCAGCGAACTATTTCAAGTGATCATCAAAGCACAACAGTAGCCGTGAGTGCGCTGGGTGATCACGACGCGCATGAGCATGTTCTCGTGCTCTTCTTTCTACAATGCTCGAGTGTCATTGACAATCACAAGACGACACCTGGGTTCTATACCCCCGGCACCGAGGCACTTAGATGCGCAGCAAATCGAAGCCCTTCTCTCCAGGCCAATCTGGTCGGTGCAAGCGATGTTGCCAACAGAAGATCAGATTAGAAGAAGCAAAGAAATTACAACTACGCAGCTTCACCATCTGCTTCGACTTTCAGCGCTGTCACCACCTGAAACACAACAACAGGAAGCGCAAATGCTACACGATCTTCGAGCACAACTACATTTTGTGAAGGAAGTACAGGAAGTGAATACCACTGGAATACGTCCTCTTCGAAGGATATACGACGAATCCTCGGAAGCCGAATCAGAAGCAGAGCTCAATATGAAATCATTGAAAGATGCTATAGCTCAGGAACAGCGGATAGGAAAGCATCACAAGCGGATCAAACGCCGATGGCACTCTACCTCAGTTGTGGGGGAGCTGGAGACATGGGATGTGCTGGGGCAAGCGCCGAGAAAAATCGGACGATTCTTCGCGGTGGAGAGCGCTGAAAGGGAAGACTCTTGACATCATTCGAGGTTCCAAATGCTGGCCGCGTTTCGAAGGGGCATATGTCCATCGATTGAACCATACTTTCAATGTGACATTCTGGAATGCTCATGCGTCCTTCGCATCAGCGCCAGGATCATCCGGTCGGCGCTTTTGCTTTCAAGGGCCAACGAGGGACGAAGGGCCCTTGCCAATCAGCTCGACTATGGCTTTTAAGTATTACCAGGCTTTACGCTCAATTTAGCCCGAGCTTTAGCCTCCGCCTTGCCCTTTGCTTCTTCAAGTACATTTTGTAACTTAGGCGTGGTTAGTGGTAATACTGCACACACTATGTCCTTGTGCTCACCTCATTGCGCTGCTCAGATAGGCCCTTGGCGTAATCTGCCGTCTGCTTTTGCTCCTCTAAGGCCGGTTTGAACGTATTGACCGCTTTCCCGCAATTAGATTGTGACGGAACACGTCCGTTGGACAGCCATACCTGTGGCGATACTTAATCCTGTCACTACCAGGACCGTAAGTAATGAGCTACTTCTGCTCATTTTGAACATAAAACAGTGGTGAACTGATGAGGCCGAAGGAGTAGGAGGAAATGATGGTAGGCTAATGGACTACTAAAGTCATATTTCTCATCGTGTCTCTTTCTAACACGAATGGGTTTCGCGCACCTGTGTGGCCTTGTTCATGCACACCCTTGAGTGCCGAGGCGCACCAGGGTCTCATAGGAAAATAGAAAGGAACCAGTCCTCACTCAAATATATTCATATCCCAGAATGCGTTATATATCGTGCCAAATGTGCACAGGCTGCATCCAATGTACATGAGGTATTCAGCTTGCAGCATCGTCGGCCTGTCGCACCGGGTGTGGCGCTGCTCTGTGCATGACTGCCAACGTAACTCAGGTATGCTTCCAGAGCGAACTATTATGCCAAAACAATTCTCCAGGGACTGAGGAGAATGAAATGGATAATGAAGTGGAGCAGGGGAAATAAAGTGTGCGGGCTCAATCACCCCCGTCTTCCTCATCACTGATGCTGCCTCCTCTTCTTCCCATGCGGCTGAAGCCGGTTTGAAGGTAATATATTAGAAAACCAACACCAGTCAAGACAACGAAAAGAACGATGATGATAATGGCGATGACGATATTTCGTTGAACCATGGCTGTGGGTATAAATTTGGCTGTGGCCTGCAAGGATCCAGAGGCAAGTGCGGATGTTGAGAAGGTAGATTCTGGTAGAAATGTATCCGGGAGATAGCGCTCTGGATTTGAACGTGATTGCGCAGACTCGGCCTGCCTGGTTCAGTCCAGCGAAGAGAGATAATGACACGCTGCGGTCAGTTGGCGGCGACAAACAGTACTGGTAGTGTAGATGGTAGAAAGGCGAATTTCAAGCCGTTTGTATGTAGGATACGCGATTTCGTTTCGATTGTTCGATACAAATTGCTCGCACAATATCATCAACAGATTATGGCACTGCAGGTCGATGTAGAAGTGGAGGCAGATCGACAATCCTGGTCAGTATGTTCAAAATTGAATCTTCAATAACACGACTTTATGAGGAGAAAAGGAAGAAAGAAAGGAAAATTATAGCCGAAGTAGCGAGGAAATACTCCTACGGCACGGTTCCAGCCACGGCATATCACAAACAAGTGAGAAGGTTGGTGAGCATGGGTGCGGAAAAGCGGAGGCCGGAACATGCGGCAACGTGGCTGGTCCCGTGCGCTAGCAATACACAAGTCTTGGCGCTTCAAATGTTCTTACAATCTCATCAGCCCGTCTTTACGATGGCCGCGAACCATTGAATTACAATTGAGCACATTAATGGCAGATTAGCATGCACATCAAACTCTCACTAATACGCGTAACCTTTATTGCCTGTGTTCTCCATACCCAAGGCCGTCAATATAGACAATCTGTATGCTTGTCGAGCGACTTATCCAGGGTACCCGTCTCGGCCCTACAATGTTCGATGACATGCATCCTCTAATGGCAAACTGAGTGATCTTCTTGCTATCTTTGTGCTAGAGAGTTATACCAAGAGATGTGGATGACATCTCCTTGAACAAGTCTCAGACTACTTCGAACGTGGGAGCCAAGCCAGCCTAGCACATGTTTAGGGACTTCTGAGAGGGGTGCGCCCTGCATCAGTTTTACATATATCCTGCTTTCGATTCGAAAACCTAGGCTGCAGCTTGGGGGCAACTTGTAGTGCGCAATAAGTGTAAGTATAGCAGAATTTACAGAGCACGTGAGGTTTGTTGGATGCATGACTGCACAATGGAGTGGTGTTCTGCTGCAAGTGGTCAGTGTGGATTTAACTGGTGAATTTTCCATCTGTCAAGCCAACGGCAAACTCACAGATTAAATCAAAGTTGAGTGGCACTGGACGATGCCGCTAAACAGCAAGGATATTTCAGAAGCTCTTTGACTCAATTAAGTGCTCAAACCCGAACGACGAAATTGCAAGCAGTCAACTCTGAGGACCTGGAATAGGTATATTTGACTTTGCTCGCGTTATTTTTGCAGGAAATGTGGTAACGGTAACCCCAGCGAAAAGTCCTTATATATCTGGATGCAGATACGGTCCAACGGTGGCACGGTTGGCGTTATTGCTACTGCGCACTTGAAGATCCATCAGTGTGGCATAGCTCATCTGCTTCAACTCTGATGTTTCAATCTCAGCGATTGAACCAAATGCCTTTGCGCTGCTTATTGGCGCTTTAAGTCCTGGATGGCTTCGTCGAAGGATTGACCTCGGGCGCCTATCAGAGGAGACTTGATCCCGTGGCATGACGCACCTGTTCAACGCATGCACGTATGCCACTTTTGTCGTCGTTTTCCTACTCCACAGGGGCGTTTGGCGCGTAGCTTTACTATATCAATCTCAAGCACCTCGAAGGGATCCGGTTAGGGCTGAGCTTAACATAGCGCCAGCCGGCGACCAACGCTGGGTAATCGAGAGACAGTAGTGCGGCTGGGGTTGATGCACCGACCGAGGCGCAAGATCGCGTATTCAATCCGAGAAACGAGAGCGATGCATCGCACCACGGTTTGCGACTCAAGTTGGGGTCAAGGCGAAGTCAAGTCTTGCCCGCATACTTCACCAGTCCAGTGACCAGACAACGTCGAGCAGGTGATTGAATAGTGCGACAGGATAAATACGCTGGATCACCCGGCTCTCTCCTTCATTCTCACGCTAACCCAGTCATCAAAAATCTGTCCGTTTCATCACGCCGAATCTTCCCTTACAATTCTCCCGCCTTTGGCAGCATCGCGATGGTTTGTGCTGCTGAAGCTGGCTGTCAGGGTCTCTGGCAGCCTACGCGCCGGCCGTGTGCTCGACCGCCATGCCGGCGTCAGGCAACCTCCTCCTCGCATTGGACGCTGCTGCAGGCCTGGCCAATGTTAACGCCTGCATTTTCCAGTCATCCAATCATACGAGAACATGATATCATTTTGCATTTCAGGAGTCGTTGCTATTGTTGACTAGGCCTCTTTCACGGTCCATGCTCCAGCAATTCCCCCCTGTCGCTGCACCCACTGTGGCAGCACCACTCGGCAGGCACTTGAAACAAGCCAGCAAGCACAGAATCAGACAACATAAGAAGCCAACATCGCCCTCGTCTCATTTCCCTCGAGACCGTATTGCTCACCGCTATCCGAAACCTTAAGAGCGCAAGTGCTCAACGGTCCAATGGCTGAAATTCCTCAGCGTGTACTTCCCACCATAGATGAGCGCTGCCTGCGTTCAGTCTCCAACGTGTGGATCTCATAGTTCAACGCTCGGATCGCCGCCTCAGACTTCTCAATCGAAGCCCTGTACTTGCCGCCCTCGGCTTTCCAACGTGCGACACGGTCCTCCTCGGCTTTTTTACGTCGCAATTTGGTGTCAATTTTTTCACACATCTTGCACTTTCCGTCCACACCTAGCGCCCCATTCACGAGCTTCATGCCGCATGTCTCACCTTGGCGGTATTCTTTCTGGCAATGCTGACGGAAGTTACCCCACTTCCAGTCGCCACAAGCAAAGATGTACTGGTCGTAAAAGCACATAACGGCTTGGACGCTGTCGGCTGTCTACTGATGTCTCATGTCAACTCGCGACATCATGCAGGGGGTTTATCGCGTGGGTCAGCTTACTAACTAAATATTGTTTGATGTTTGGTTCCGCTGTGTCCAAGGACCTGTTGCGGACCTCGATTGGGCTTGACCTATACCACGACCTAGCCCAGGACTAACAGGTACGAGTTGGTCAATTGTTGACGGCCGAGTACGTGTAGTGGTTTGCGGACAGTGAAGGACTGCAGAGAAGCTGACCCCTAACAGGATGGTTCCAAAGCAACTGCAGGTCAGTGTTCCTCAGGTGTTTTGGGGGAAAGAGGAAGGATAAGAAGCAGATTCACAGCTTCCAGAGACCACCTTTTATACCCACGAGCTTACTCCCGATGAGCACGTACACTATCGTCGTCGGGCTCCCATGACCCCCCAACAAGTTCGTCATGTTACATCTCGCCGCTGCTGGCTTATCGCAACCCCGCACGCCTTGAACCAACGAACGAGACTGAATCGAGGATCATTGCAGTCTGGAGCCGAGGTGGCACTGACTAGGTCGCTTCCGGCCTGTGCCAGGCCACCCAGGCGTGCAGGAGATATGGCCTTTGACCGGGACCACTCCAGTCCGTTGAGAAACTTTCGCGTAATATCTGGCCAATACAAGACCCCTAGTCAGCCCCATGCATCTTCATGAGTGGCGAGAACGACCCATGGCCAGCCATCGGAACGCGGGAAACAATGTGATGGAGCTTGCCCCCTTTCACGGCCGCTGCAAAACCGTCCGTTGAAGCCGACACTAGCTTGTCACGTGCAATGCATACCGCGCCTGCAACGGCTGCTCCTTCCCCGGACAGATTATGGACAGCTACTATTGGTGATGAGTACCCTCTCACTCAGGCCCGGCCGCACTTTTCAGGTTTGGAGTATTCGTTCGGTCAACCCCGGGTTTCTGCAGGCCGTTGTAATCTCTCTGAAGGTAAGACTCCACCATCGGCATCATCTGCACTTGTCACACCATTGATTGAATCCAAACACCAACCGATCTACTGAAATTAGGACTGGCAATGACTTCCTGCCATTAGACACCTTCGGCCGTCCCAATCTCCTTGATCAGCGGTCGGGTGTGCCGAGCTTTCACCACTACTACTCCTCGTCCGTAAAGCAGTGACGACGATCAAAGCTGCTTCAACACTGAGAGCAGCGAATTTGGTAGTTGAGGGTGCACGATGCCCCGTGGCACCGAAGTGGGTTTGATATGGTTGGATGCCATACCATGTCACTCAATGATGTGCAAGACTGACTAGACGATGCGGTGCGATGGCAAAGGCGCACCCGACAAATCACTAAGGTGGGCCCATGCATAAGCGGCCAATTTTCTTTGCGGATCCAAAGACTTAATGCACCAGGGCACCCGGAAGAACCCTACCAGCAAGTTTTGAAGAGAGCAGCTTCCCCGCTCGAGGCCTCAATACCGGACCCTAGCGGCAGCGAGAACATAAGTCCAGAGATTGGCTACACTGCGGCCTCAGCTGGGGCCTTCGACTGTTGTGCGCCAAGGACTCATGTCACCGGCACGCCACTTGCGGTCTCGCAAACAAAGTCCAGGTGACGTGGCATGCGGGTCTGCGATGCGGCCGGCCTACTGAATGTGGCAGAGACTTGCGCGAGGATGCAAGAAGGCGCCATCATTCTTTGCTGGATTGCCTGACGAGGCAGCCATGCATCTGCCTATAGCCATGAGACAACATGGCCTGGCTAAGGGAATCGCTCAGTCACAGAAAATTTTGCACGCATCATGGAAGCTGCAAGCAATGTCCACATCGTGGTGTACCTTCGCAGGGCATGCGACATGAGACACGGTGAGCCTACCTGGGCCGGCGAGTCATATTCATAGCCGCGAGACAAGGGTGGGATGTCGTGCAAGTTTCCCCCGGCACGAGCTCCAACGGTGCATAGGGTAAGGTGCGGGAAAAGTGCAATTGGCGGCGGACATCAGCAAGCCACGGCAACAAAACTACGGCTGCAAGACAGACTAGTACTAGGCCGGCTAAAAGACTCCATTGATGTCCCATATGCCCGGTGTTTGGACACTAATTTGAGTTCAACCGTGCTTGCGACCGTGCGTGGATCCCCTACGAGTATGCGTAGTGAATAGGAGCAGGACTGTTTGGTGCATGGGACTGTACGCTCTGAGTGTTATCGGTCGGCGAGTCACCTTCCACCACGCCTGGGTTGTAGCAAGGAACTCATACACGCATGACACTGCCGCTGGAATGACACCGGGAGGGACCCACAAGCAGGGCCATCTGCAAAGCGAAATTGCCGGAGCTAGTGGATAGCATCAAGGGCATGAGCAGGGCTCAACGAATTCTGAGCAGCGGGCGCAAGCGGCGGAGAAGTTTTCTGGACAGCTTCGTCCAATGGGCAGGGCCGTCGAGCTCATGGCATGGCGCTCTAATGCACGATGATCTACAACAGCGTGACTGGCCCACGTGAAATGCTCGGAAGACACCATGCCACGGCACGCGGTGGAACGAGATGGGCCACCTGCATGTTCGGCTGGACACTTTGTTTATAGTGCTGCGCTTGGTAAGATCAACACAGGTCTGAAGGCAGGTCCGGCGCGTAGCGATTGGCTATGGAGACAAGAGGCGATGTTCGGGGTCTCGGGCTCACGTGAGTTTGTGGACCCACCTCTCCGATGACGACGACCTCACGATGTCTCCGAGGCAGCTACTTGTCCTCCCCCTAGTGCGCATCACGAAGCACGTTCGACGTCCACAGCGGCACGGCAGTGTTTTCTCGCTGCATTCAGTAGTGCCCGCTTTCCTCTGTCGGCGCAAGTGACTGCGAACGGTGCGTCTACACTAGCCACTGGCGTCGCCACCTACGCGACCTAGACTGGCCCCATCGTTTGGGGTGCTGTCTACCGCTGCGATGTTCTCTATGGCGAGTCTCCCCGACGAGCTCGTGCTGAACATCCTAACGCACCTCGATATTCCGGAATTGCTTGCTCTTTCCAGGGTCAGTGGGTCCCGCTCTCCTCCACTTGTGCTTCAGTAGTTCAGCCACCAGAACGTGCATGCGTCAATAGTCGCGTATGCTCAACATTTACACCTGCATATGCATGCAACCTAAAAATGCTTGCCGCATACTCTGCAACATGACTCAAGACGTCACTCGTACTTTGGGCAACCTGCCAGAAATCATACGAGATGCGTCCAAGTGCACGCTCGCTTCTTCCGGCCCGCCTTATACGATCCAATGGAAGCTGTCCTAGTATTGGTGGCACGACGACAAGCTGTGCTGTCATCAGCGACATGGAAGAGATCCACACTTCTGGTCAAATCGGACGCTTCGGGCCTGGGCAAAGGGTTTTGTTTTTTTATTGTATCTTCACTGCCCCTCAGCTTATTTGCAATTGACTGCACAGGCTCCTGTGAGGTTCTACTGACAGTCTTCTTACACAGACGACGCATCACCTTCGTATGCTTGCTCTTGATCCTCTCCTTCACGCGCGACGCCTTTCAACCTCTGCCACAATAATCCAATCCTACCTTCCCAATCGACCTCCTGTGACAGCATTGACAGCTCGGCAACCTCCATTGCTTCTCAGTCCAGTCGCTACTCTCCGTCGCGCTCTTGGACGTCAACTCGTTGCTGCCAGGCTCAAGAGAGGCCTGAACAAAAGGCCTGCGGTCGCCACTCTAGTGGAAAGAGGCGTTCTCCCAGGAGAGTGCTTCCCCCCCAACACTATTCGAGAACAAAGATACAGTAACACCATCGTTCACGTGTCGCGTGTCTCAAAGACTTGTTTGCCTCCGCGTCCAAGCTGCGACTCTAATACGAAAGCTGAACCTGTGCTCGTGTCTTGGTCGCTCGTCGAACGACGCCGTCGGATCGAACGGGAGCGAGTGCGTGATAAGCTTCGTTCATTTGTGGAGAAAGGCCTTGCTCGAGGAATCAAGTCCCGCAGCGCGGAAATGGAAGCAGAAACTAGCCGGGGCGAGTTGAGGGTTAGAAGCTTGGTCAGAAAATGGAGTCGCTTAGCTGTTTCAAACGACACAGCAGTAAGCGTCGCTACTGCAAGAACAGAGGAGCCACCTAGAGCACGCGTGCGAGGTTTGAGGTCGTTTTGGGAAGATGTTGCCAGATCCGCAATTGGCGACCGCGGAGGACTGCCGATCCGGCATAATGTATTTTTCCAAGTTCATTAAGTGTTTGGCTCAGTCCTAACTTCTCAAATCAAGCATTTTTGCCAAATGAAACGGGTCATATGGTCTCCCCAAGCCCTTGACCCGCCCAGTCCACTCCACCTTCACAGCTGACGCTTTCATCTAGCATGCGAACATTGCTTGGTAAAATTCCTGCTTCCATTCCCAACTTCCAACTCCATTGCGTTGCTTCCTCGGTCAGCCAGGTCCAGTAGAAACTACCCCATCCATAATTGAAGCTCTTCATTTGACCTGCTGCAAAGTGTTGCAGCCAAGTCTTGTAAACCTCCCGGTATGTTTTTGGATCTCCGTTCGGCTCCTGGCACGAACAAGACGAGTTCTTCAGCGGACAATTTGGCTGCTCGTTCAAGAGATACGTGCCTTCCCACCTCGATCCGGCGCCAACGTTGTTCAGATTCGGAGCACAGTCAGTATCCGCCTGGCTCCACTCGCCGCATATGAAATTGCCAAAGCCCTTGCTCGAGTTCATGGAAGCGTTAGTCTGCTGTGCAAACCCGTCGCAAACGTACGCGAGCTTTTCTGCATGCGGCAACGCAAGCTGATCGAGTGCAAAGATGGCATACTGGTGAGCATCGAGCAGCAAATTCTGCGTGGAAGTGTTTGGCAGTAACAACAATGGGGAATCAACCCAATTTGCTAGACCAAGAAAGCCATCTCCGATAACTGCGACCGTTGACTGTGGCATGCCAGACTGGCGGAGGATAGTAATGGCTGTCGCCGTCCAGTTGAGGACGGCAGATTGATTCAGAGCAGCCATACGAGGCTCATTGACAAGGCCATACATCGTCACGATGTTCGCATATCTTGGCTGTGCAAAAAAAGTTGTCAACTGGCGATGAATGTTAAGCGTTCGATCTGCATTGAGTTGCCCATCTGTGCCATTCAGCCAGCCTATTGGGCCAAGCCGGCCGGAGTGGTTCCATCCGTTTTGACTGCCAGGCACACCATGGAGGTCTAGATTCACGCGTAAACCATTCATCCGGCAATATTCGATTGCTCGGAGCAAGTAACGGAACGAAATGCCACGGACGTACGGATCGCCAGGGTACGTAGTTACGGACCAATAGGAGAAGGAGATACGGATGTGATCAAAACCGGCCGCCCGTATTGCTGCAAACGTGTCGCGCTTGATGAATGTTGCATAGTGCTTTTCAAGCACGTTAGGAGCGTTAGCACCAAGGGAAGCAGTAAGAGTATACTCATCCACGATCGGTGGTGTGGATGTGGACGAAAACAATGAGGGTGTAATGAATGGCTCGAGCGAGAGCCATCCTCCTAGATTCACGCCACGAATAGGCGTAGTACCGTACATGAACTTGGAGGTGAGAGGAGGGACTTGAGCATTCGCACGAGTATCATCAGAGTATGTTGAGTTGAGGCCCATAAGAGGAAGACCGCCGACGGTCTCGTTGGTGTATGTCAAATTGAAATCAGTCGTATCATACCAAGTAAATGGATCTAGGTAAGTTCCTCTGGCTCCCTCTGGGATGGATGAGGGAGCAATGCCGTTAAGATTAGAGTTGGATGGTTGAGTTGGCATTGGTGCCGCTACATCATTGTGTCCCGCAGAAGATCGGCGACTTCCAATCGTTGCTGCAACTGCAACGACAATTACTAGTAATGTCGCAGTCACTACTCCAGCCACTATCCCTGGGCTCGAATTAGCCTCAAATCTGGTTGATACCCTGGGGGGCATATCTTACAGATGCACTTTCTCCGCCTCGACCATGGATTACTTCTATTAGACAGATTTTTCACTCTGCTCTGTCGTGGTTCTTTCGGCGATGAGAAGGTGGCTTTTTCTAAGTCCAAGTTTAGACTTTGACTTATATCCCGAGTTCGAGTAGTGTCCCGGTAGTGGTTATGGTCCAAAGTTGTACGACGCTTCCGTCCTTTCCTTTTCGTAACTTTAACCTCCGCTTCACGGCCAGATTTTGATCTCACATTAAGTGATGGTGCCCTTGACGACTCCACTTGTGAGAACTGCGCTCTATGCTTCTCGGCGTACGAGCTGGATGGTATGCGCCCACTTGTAGTGCGGCGGGATGTTCGTGTGCTATTAGCGACCGGGTGGCCAGGTCTTATCGCCGCTGAGCGTGTGTGTGGAAGTAAGTGACCGTAACTGTTTTCTCGAGCATGACGGCCCCGATCATGATAGATTCCAGGAGGGTCTGAGTCCATTGACGATCGCGTTGCCTTTCCTGATAGTCTCAAGCTCGAGATCCATTGTTCAGGGTCTTCGTTACTACAGGTGGTCGGCAGGACAACCAAAGTCTTGGCAGCGTTTTAGTCCGATGCGGTAAGCCTGTTACAATGGATGAACATATACGTGCAGGTTTGGAGAACTTCTCCTCGGCGATGATGCATATGTTAGGATTGATACTTTATGTCAGAATGGGTATATACATTTATGGAGGAGGAACACGCCATGAATGGGCGATGCTGCTGATGCCGTCGAAGTATATAAGGGTTTCCCCAGGATGCCAACTAACTCCGTGCACAGTCGTGGCTTCTGCTTACTGCAAGACCAGGCTCCGGGAAAATGCAAATGGAATCATTGTGTCGCAGGGTTAGTCAGTGGAGACGGCGACGCGATACTTCGGGTTTCCGCCGGTCCGGGCGCCGGGCGGGCGGTAGGTTGCGCTTGTGCAGGTAACCAGCCTAGAAACCATATCCAGACATTCTGGCCACGCCAGAGGCAAAGTGTACCTGATAAACACATCTCTGTGTCGACCTTTGCGCATGTTGTTACGCCTTTCGACGTTGCATTATTTGCCAAAAGCGTGTGTGACTCATCACCACGTGACCCTTTCAAGATGCAGCGTAATGCAAGACGGCTGTGCTTACAGTCTAGAGCACCTGGAGGGGTGCAGCGAGTGTTTCCGTTCACGCACATTCGCCGTACTTGTGGTTTCCATTTGGTACACCAACCAAGTCATCAGACGGTCTTGCTGGCTTGTCTGGAGGACTGCTGCCACGCGAGGGAGATTCCTCCTTGAAAAGGCCGAGTTCCTCAATGTACTTCATTGCAGGCTCCGGGATCAGATATCTTTGCGGGATTAGCATATTTTGAGCAGCCAGAGTTATTGAACATACCTGATGCTCATGTCCTTCCTGAGAAATTGCCGGACTTTGGTCGACGAGACATCGTTTTGAATAAGTTGAGGAATGGCGTAGATATTGTCTCTCCAAGGCTCCAAAGTTTCGAGAGCTTTGACCAAATCGGTACCCATTCGTTCGATGATGAACGCACCATAGCGACCAAGGATGTGGTCCAAGTCTTCTCTTGCCCAGACACCAGGTACCGACATGGTGTCGATAAGGTCAGCGCCACTCATGAGTGCAACCTTTGCCTTTCTTCGGATGCCAGTAGAATCTCGCACGCCACCATTGACCTCATTTATTTCATGCTCGATATGATCGAGCACGAGAGCTGTCCTGGTATATTCGGCCTTGGAGGCCTCCCAGTCGTCCACCATGATCCAGTCCGATTCCTTGGTCGCTAGGCGACACATGGCTATACGGTGCTCTGCAAAGGCAAGTCCGGCCTTTTTGTAGGCATCTGAAACAGGACTCAGATAGCCCCCAACCACTTCGAATTGTGTGTTGTTTTTTACCCAATCTTTACACATCTCAAACATGCGCAGGTGCAGGTAGGTGATAGGCGAGAATGAACCACACGAAACCAGAATTAACGGAGTCTTGGTATCATCTCTCAAGGCTAATAGCTTGTCGGCAGGAAAAGTGGATGAGGAAGACGACATGGCAAAGCCAAGCCACACGGCCAGACGGAGCCGATCGTAGCGGAGCGTTCGGACGGACGGGTAGGGGAAGTGGTCAAATGTGAAGAGGGAACCGTCACAAGGGGTAGGCGCAGCGAGCGCAGCGGGCGCAGCGGACAGGTGCAAGGAGGTGAGTGTAGAGAAGAGGCTGCCAGTGACGCACGAAATTTGAGATCGAGGTGTTGGAACAGGCCGGCAGCTCAACCACTAGAACCTGGCGAGACCGGAGACGAGCGGAATGAAGGCAAGGCTCGCGTTGAAATTATGCAAACAAACCAGAGTCTTGCGCGAACAAGACAGCTATAGAGAATAACGATAAGCTCGAATATATGAGACAAAAAAATGTAAACAGGCAGTGGTCTGTATGGATGCGGACAAACGGTGACGACCTTGCATCACACGAGCGGGGTGTTTCTGCCTGCGGGCGGACCCCCATCTCTCATCTGCCGACCGCCAGCTGCAACGGCGCCCACGTAAGCAGCGAGTCGCAAACGGTAACCGTTGATATGAATCATAGTGGGGCAAAGTGCTCTTCATTTCTCTAGGCTCCTGGTCCCCCGCAAGCCCCGGGGGGCATCACCCCAAGCTGCGGCTTTGACCGCAAGCGTTCTGCGCCCTTCCTTAGCTGCCGATCTCCACCGCACCACTACCTACCTGTGCCTCGCCTATCTTCTATTTCCCTCTCCATCAAAGGCTCCACAGCCATTCACAAGCACCCGCTCGACGCACCCTTCAGTTCGTCGTCGCTTCAGCCGCTACATTTCACGTCCCGTCGTCCACCTGGCTGGCGCTTGTCGCCTTGTCAGATGGCGCTTGTTTAGACGCTGAGCACACCTTCCAGGTACCTGAACCTCTGCTGCCAATACCCGTACTTTCACCTGCCGCCACGTCACTTTCCGTAAACGGTACTTGCCACACTTTTCCTATCTACCTCCTGCTCCATACTTCCGCACTGACTGCGAACCTTACCATTGACATCCTTCCAGCTGCATCAATCCTCTCACTTGCTTCAAACCTCTACCATTGTCCCATGATCGGCTTCTCTCCGTGCCTCCGTTGGTCGCCTGTCTCAGCGGTCCTCAGTCTAAGCGAGGACAGCAAAAGGGAATAGGACCCACGTTGCTCAGCCACATGTCGTCCAGAGTCACTCGCTCTTCAGCCAAAAAGCCGGCAGATTCATCTTTATCCCCAGCGAACCCTGCTACAGACCAGCGGGGACAAACGTCATCTACGATTTCAAACAAGAAACGCAAAGCTCCGACTGCCGCTGCTTCTCTTCGTGGGGACACAGATCCGGGTCAGACTCCACAGAACTCGACCCGACGTCGGCCGAAGCGTTCCAAGACCACACACTCCGACCTGACCGCTTCAACTTCGTGCCCCCAGGACAGACGTTTGGGGAAAGCCTCGAACATCATGTCGGCACCAGATCACTCCGAGCGCTCGCTCGAGAACACTGCCCCGGTTACCGTAGGGTCTTCGTCACGAAGAAAATCCAGCAGAGGTAAGAAGTCGCCCCCAGGTTTGTTCGCTTCGGCCCGTCTACCCGCCAATTTTCTGACTCTTGTGCACTGTAGCTTCTGACGACTCTCCATCATCCCTATCACTCAAACGCACACGCCCCTCGGGTGCAAAGAGGGGCACACACAAAAAGAATGAGGGTGCCTCCAACGCGCAGGATATGACCAAGCAAGAATCTTTGAGCAACGACGAGGATTTGGATGCTGAGGATGTTATCGAACATGACGAAGAAGACGATGAGGACATGGATGATGACCCATTTGAAGGCGCTGGATTCCTTGGTCGCGGAGGCCCCCTGGGGATTTCGTCGACGCTTCGTGCAATCAGCGGAATGGTTTCAGGCATGACATCACGCATGCGAGACCTTCTTGAAAAGCTGAGGCAGAGAGACGATCCGTCCGTTCAGTTCATTGCTCTTCAAGAGCTATCTGAAATTCTTCTCATCTCTACCGAGGATAATCTTGCTGGTCACTTGTCCCCAGACCAATATGCCAAGGAATTTGTGACTCTCATGCAGCCCCCGGAAGTTGGCGAAGAGAACCCGGAAATGATGCTTCTGGCGTGCAGATGTATTGCCAATCTCATGGAAGCACTTCCTTCATCAACCGCAGCGGTTGTCTACAACGGCGCTGTGCCAGTCCTCCTGCAATCGTTACTCTCAATCCAGTACATGGACCTCGCAGAGCAAGCATTGATCACTCTTGAGAAAATATCCGCGGAGTTCCCAGCGTCCATCGTTCGTGAAGGTGGCCTGATGGCATGTCTAAGTTTTCTCGACTTCTTTGCAACAAGCGTTCAGCGCACTGCTGTAACGACTGCTGCAAATTGCTGCCGCAATATTCCTGAAGATGCTTTTAATTCTGTCAAAGATGTTATGGACATCCTCCTGAACATCCTCAACAACAATGACCAGCGTGTGGTCGAGCAGGGGTGCCTTTGTATCTCGCGCATAGTGGAGAGCTTTCGATATCAGGACGACAAGCTGGAAATGCTGATGAATGCTGATCTGCTCCGCGCGATACTGCGTCTACTTTCACCAAATGCAACCAATCTTATTGGGCCTAGCATCCATACTCAATTTCTTCGTGTTCTATCCATCACTGCGCGAGCCAGCCCTTCTCTCTCCGCAGCGCTGTTCAAGATGAACGTTGTCGATACCCTCTACCAGATCCTCACTGGAGTTTCTCCACCACACGATGATGATAACATCACGCAAAAGATCGATTCGGTGGTCATCATGCAGGCGCTCATTCACCGTCCACGCGATCAGGTATTTGAGACACTGAATGTCGTCAGCGAGCTCCTTCCCGGCCTAGACAAGGAAGGTCTCGGCTTCATCTTTGAGCTCTTCGAATACAGTGGCGCTTCATCAGATCGAACTGTGACTCAAAATGGTACCTCGTCTGTGGAGAAACGAAAAGACACCCTTAAACAATGCAAGAACGAACTACGGCATTTCGCAATCGTACTATTCCCCACTCTTACAGATGCCTACTCCAGTACTGTGAACCTCAGCGTCCGTCAAAAGGTGTTATCGGCTCAGCTCAAAATGCTATTGAATCTTGACACCGATATACTGGAAGAGGCATTGTGCGCTGTGCCATACGCCTCGTTTCTTGCGTCTATTCTGTCTCAACAGGATCATCCATTCCTAGTCACCGCAGCTCTTCAAGCTGCAGAGCTTCTCCTTAAACGCCTAGATAATATCTATGGTTACCAGTTCTATCGTGAAGGCGTCATCGCAGAGGTTAGAAAGCTGGCGGACCGTCCCTTGGTCAAACATGCTAGTGGTGGAGTTGCAGAGGCTGCTTCTGCAAAGCCTTCAAGCCAGATGATCGTAAAGACACAAGCTGCCGGCAGCTCTAACTTATTGCATAACGATCAAGATAATGAAGAGCAAGACGACGGTCTCGAGATCGAAGGCGAGGATGAAGAAGTCGAATTTCTGGATGATGGCCACGACGAAGACGATGACGATGACGCATCTTCGCATGAGTCTCAAGAGCAACATACTGTTATGAGCAGCAACCCCACATCCACCATGCAGGACATGATCACTCAGTTCGCGAGGAAATTTATTGAAAAATATGAAGATTCATCGGGTTGTGAGCTCCAGACCAAGGCGACAAAGATCTTGAATGATCTTCAAGCTCTGGTGTCGGATATATCGGAGTGCTATTATGGCGGCCGCATCGAGGAAGGCGCAAAACTGTTCACACAACTTGCAAAGTACTTTGAAGGCGACGCCCTGGAGAGCATTACTAGCTACGAACTTCTGACATCAAAAGTTGTGGGGACAATGTTAGATATCTTCCACGACCATGATTTAGATACCAGCAGGGCTGCCCAAGCTGCCTTTGTTGAGGTATTCATGGGCTCAACCATTCAGCAGAGCATCAAAGCGACTAACAATCGTTCAACCACCACGCCTTTCAATGTGCTTGTTCAAAAGCTACAAGACTTGTTGAGTCGAGCGGAGCACTTTGAAGTTGTCACAGTTCATCAAAATGCGTTCGAATCAAATCGTACCAGTGCCGCTTCAATGCTGGCAAAACAGATTCGTGTCAAGCTCGTTGCTGAGGGTGATGCGTCCGGTATCCCATCGTCTTTCAGGAACATTATGGTCTCGATTCACGCCATCGCCACTTTCAAGGCTTTGGATGACTACCTACGACCGCGTATATCCCTTGCAGAACGTCCTCGGCGACACCGCGATGCATCCGATGCTGCATCGCCATATGGATTTGAGCGAGCATTTGCTGAGCACTTGGCAGGGACCGGGTCCACACCTCACTTCTCCGGGGCAGCTCCTGTTTCTCAATCGACAGCTGAAGCTAGCACGCACCGTTCCACTTCAAGGAGTTCCACTCGCAGATCTTCCAAGGCTAAAGCGACCTTGACGTCAAATGATGATCAACTCACCAGTGGGATGCATGATGACTCGCTGGTGAAGCGATCTACTCGCCAGTCCAACAAGAAATCTTCAAATCCATCAACTCCGCCAGAAAAAGTCGAAGAAGAAGTCTCTGGGGCCCTGGAATGTGCCGATGAGGATCATATTGAAGATGACAATGACATAGGCGATGAAGACGAAGACGAAGACGAAATGGATGCTATTGTTGACGATCTTGAAAACGAACTCGGCACCGGTCGCCCCGACCCATCTTCAGTAAACATGGAAGTTGCGTCATCGGGAAGGGTCACAGCTCGCAGCGAGCATGGCACAAGAATCTCTACCCCTACTCAAGCGACCCCACCGGCGCAGCAACCCGCATCCTACCGATCATCTGTCAGCTATAGTCTTGCTCGTCAAGTACTTGCGGGCATGCCAGGCAGACTTGGCTCATACGCCGCTGCAGTGCAGTCTACTCCACAAGATTGGCATCTGGAGTTTAGCGTCAACGGGCAACCGATCACTAATGATACTACAATCTTTCGTGCTGTGCACAACAATCAAGCCCCCGCAGGCGACAACATTGGCCGCAATGCTTGGTCCACCCTGCACTCAATAAGCTTCAAGCGCGTCTCTGGGCCTCCGCCAGCAGAATCAAATACTTTGACACTACCTGCAGAGTCATCGGCGAATGTTAGAGGTTTACCACAGTCCTTGACTGAAAATCCGATAACTGCTGATATACTTCGCCTCTTGAAGACCTTGCACGAACTCAATAGTAACCTCGATGAAGTCCTCACAGATAACCGTCTAGCCATCAAGATCAGAGCAGGGTCGCTCGGTCAATTCGTCAATACCAAACTCACCGCCAAGCTCAACCGGCAGCTCGAAGAGCCACTCATTGTGGCCAGTAACTGCCTTCCTAGCTGGAGCGAAGATCTGGCACGCGTTTACCCATTCTTGTTCCCGTTCGAAACTCGCCATCTATTCCTACAATCCACTTCATTCGGTTATTCTCGTTCTATGAACCGCTGGCAAAATGCGCAAGCTTCGAGTGACGCTAGGCGTGACAGGCAGCGTGACGAGCGACCTTTCCTAGGGCGCTTACAGAGGCAGAAGGTACGAATTTCCAGACACAAGATTCTGGAGTCTGCTCTCAAGGTCATGGAACTTTATGGAGCCTCACCGAGCGTGCTCGAGGTTGAATATTTTGAAGAAGTCGGTACTGGTCTTGGCCCTACTTTGGAATTTTATTCGAACGTTTCCAAGGAGTTCTCCAAGAAAAAGCTTTGCCTATGGCGTGAGAATGATTCGGCCGAGAAGGATGCTTACGCGTACGGCAAACGTGGTCTCTTTCCGGCACCCATGAGCGAGACTCAGCTTGAGAGTGAGAATGGACAAAAAGTCTTGACCTTATTCAAGATGTTAGGTAAATTTGTCGCGCGATCGATGCTCGACTCGCGAATTATCGATATTTCATTCAACGCTGCCTTTTTCCGCGTTAACACGGATAATGTCAGCGATTTACCTACTATCGGAGCCGTCAAAGCTGTCGATGAAAGCTTGGCTACGTCGCTGCAAAGTCTTCGACACTTGATCGTGGCTAAAAAGAAGATCGACGAGCAAGTGCGCCTGACATCGCAGCAGAAGGCGCAGAAGATAGCGAGCATCAAAAGCACAGCAGAGAATATGGGCTTAGACTTCACACTCCCGGGCCACCCGGCCATTGAACTCATTCCGAATGGTGCGGATGTGAACGTTACAATTGACAACCTCGGGGACTATGTTGACAAGGTGATTGACTTTACACTGGTGCGTGCCGTGCGGAAGCAGGTCAAAGCTTTCCGGGAAGGCTTCTCGCAAGTATTCCCGTATTCTGCACTGAGTGCCTTCACGCCAGATGAGCTTGTAATGCTCTTTGGTCGGGTGGATGAGGACTGGTCGCTCGAAACGTTGTTGGACTCCATCAAGGCAGACCACGGATACAACATGGACAGCAGGAGCGTCAGAAACCTGCTGCAGGTTATGAGCGAGCTCGCGGCACCCGCACGACGCGAACTTCTGCAATTCGTGACTGGCAGTCCTAAGCTCCCAATTGGAGGTGAGTTTGATCTATCTAATGTCGACTTTTCATCAATGCTGATTTCTTGCAGGGTTCAAGTCTCTTACACCGATGCTCACGGTCGTGCTTCGCCCAGCAGAACCTGGTCGCCTACCAGATGCATCTCTTCCATCCGTCATGACCTGTCAGAATTACGTGAAATTGCCAGATTACAGCAGTATGGAGGTGATGAAGGCTCGCCTAAGCATGGCTGTCAAAGAAGGTGCGGGCGCATTTCACTTGAGTTAGCGCGCCTGAGGCGCACACCGGCGAAGCACCAAATGCAGCACTACACTACTGCATTGCGATTGCATGCTTTCTTTTCCCTTCTCCCCACGACAAGTGGTGCATATGCCGGCGCAAAGACAATGGGTGGCCGTACAACGGACCGGCTTGCGCGAGCAGAGCAAGCGGTCATCAGCGATGCTTGAGCAGACGCGTCGTGTTATACATCAGGTAGCAATCATTAGAACGAAAGACACAAGTTCCGTAATCTTGTCCGGATTTAGTCTGATGCTAGATTCAAGATCAGAGTGGAGATTGTTGCTTTTGAATGCGAAACGGCCTATGTGCTCGTCCATAAAACGCGGAGCGCAAAGTTGCCCACGTCACCTCCGCCACGTGCTGGGTGACGTGACCTGGATCCTGCACCATGAGCCACCATGAACGACACGGAGACCCATCATTCCATCATTCACTAAAGACGACTCTGGACATTGCCAACCCCTTGTCAAGCTTATGCGGCGGCATCATCATTGCTTGCCATCGTATTCCAAGAGTGCGAACACGCCACGCACCTGGACTTCATGGAGGAGCCCCTCGTTCTTTTGGAGAGGGAATATTGCCCGCCCCTTGATGTCGCGCTCGTGACAGCGATCGCCTTTGACTATGACCTTTCAAATGCGCAAGGCCTGCGAGATGCACGCAGCCTTTTAGAGCAGCTCCGAGAAGACGCGGGAACAGAAGCAGAGGCATTTGATGCCAGTGGCACCAGCGGTTGCGGCTTCACTGCAAATGTTCCAGGTCATGACGATGGGGCAAGCTCAGGCTTGACGAGCTCTAACCACGGTCTCCCTTGCACCTCCCCAAATCCCCGGTCCGAAGCCGCTTCTCCTACCAGCAATGGTGTTGCATACGGAATGTTTGAGGAGAGTCTACCGTTGGAGCAGCAAATTCAGGCTATGCTGGAGATTTTCCCCAGCGCGAAGTATGTCAACGTACGACACACACTACAGAAATCTCAAGGTAATTGGGACAGGGCGATGGATGAGTTATTGAACTTGCACTTCATTGAACACAGCGAGAGCGATGATAGTGTCTCCGCCAAGGGCATTGAAGCCTTCTCTGCAGCACATATAGGCTTCAAAACACCCAAGAGATTGAAGCGGAGCAAGCGTAGGGATCGCACACATATGGGCAGTGACGATTTTCAATCAGACTCCACCCCACTCCCCACTTCACCGGCTACTACTACCAACGTTTGGAGCGCCGGCAAGAAAGACGTCGAATTCATTTGCACTCGAATAGGACTCCCCTACAATATGGTAGCGTCTTTGTACCACTACCATAATGCATCACTTCCGGAAACGCTTACTGCCATTCTTCAGGAAAACTCCACAAAACTTCTCTCAAAAGCCTCAGAGGATGAAACAGTTGTTCAGGTGAACGCAGTCGATCTTGGCCACGACTTCCCCACCATCGACCATCATTTGATTGTGTCTCTCATCCGCGTCACCTATCCATCAACCGCCGCCGCTCATGAACTCGCCAAAGAGCTTGTGAAGAAATCTCAAACCACTGCCAAGACACATACTAACACAGGCAAATTGACAATAATTCCCAATTACCTTCCCCTCAATCTGGATCATGATGATGCTCCATGGCCACCTGCATTGGGAAATTCAACGCTTCAGAGTGTACCTCAGCACGGGCGCTCGGGATCTGCTACGCTTGCCAGTCACTACGATACGCGGCAACAACGAGCTTTTTCTCAAGCAGCGGCAGCGTATCGCCGTGGAAAGTCTGACCACCTTATGGGCGCCGCTGCTGGTTACTACAGCCAGATTGGGCGCGACTTTGCTGCAAAACGCAATGAAGCTGTGGCTGGAGATGCAGATGCTCTTGTGGCCGCCAATTCCTCGCAACATGGAATAGACTTGCATGGCGTGCGTGTCGTGGATGCCGTGCGCATTGCACGGACCAAAACGGAGGATTGGTGGCGAAGCCGGAGAGGCGTTATGGGTTTCGATGGGAGGATAGGTGAAGCTTCGGGCGGAGAATCGTTCAAGATCATTACGGGTCAAGGAAGACATAGTGCCGGAGGTGTCGGTAAACTTGGGCCTGCGGTTGGCAAGATGCTATTTGCAGAGGGATGGAGATGTGTCGTTGATGACGGCATGTATACTGTACTAGGCAAGAGGAAATGAAGGGTCAAATCCCAGGCAGTGGCTATTTGGTCGCAATTTTCGGCACACGTCAAAAAGCGTAGTCTGGCTTTAACAAATCACCCTTGGATAAATGACACATTTTTAGTAGACCTCATCTCAATCGTGACGAAAGGTTTTTCCTTGTACGCGACAATGCGCTGCACATGAGACATCCGGCAGAACTATAGTGGATCAAAATTGCGTCGTGAACCCTCTTCAGTGCTCTTAATCTACTCCAACTTGATGTCTCATCGCTACTTCGCTTGTGATGAATGAGCAGTAGAGATCAGATTTTCTCGAAGAAAGAGCATTATTTACATCTTGGAGAGTATTGCCACATTCGAGGCGCATGTTGACGCCATGTAGCGGCTTTTGGCATCGACGGTTAATCGCAGCCATCTAGCGGCCAATATACCTCCCTGGCAGCCAACGACCGCTCCTTGGCGGCCAGCGAATGGCTGCCAACGACAGGGGATGGCTGCCAGGGAGGGGGGAAGCCACTAGATGGCTGCCAACGACGGGGGATGGCCCTTGGCATCAACAGGGCATCAAGACCTGAAGAGAGTTGTATATATACTAGTTCTTAGTATTTGAAGTGGTTGGGGCGGGACAAGCCGACCCCACTTTCCAGCTTAGACTGCTCTTCAAATGTCAATCTCCGCCACCGCACTCTGCAGTGAACAGTACTTGACCAAATCTTATTTGGAGTTCACCTCACCGAAAGGTCTGTAGGTTGCTATGAGTTTATGAGACTGTTTCGCTTCTAGACACAGGATCAGGATCAAGTGACTCTGGAAACCATCATCGAAACATTGAGGTTGCTCCTTACGTCAATTGAGAAAAAATGCATTGGTTGGATCGTTACTCCTCCGACTACCATAAATGGCGTGTTCATATCAACCTTGAGGATACAAAGACGACCTACTACCGCCGTATAGGTATCGTTGAAGGGTTCTTCGACACTGACGGCGTTGAATTTGAAGGCCGTGCAGATCTCAATGGACTTCTCACTGTCAATGTAACGAAATCGCTTTCAAACAAAGATAGAAGAACCCGAATTCTGCATTCCTGGGCCACACTTCGTCTCAAGCACGTCTTACTTGGCTCGAGAGCGCTTTCTGGTCATGAGATGATGCTGGATGGGTATAGACCCGATGACCAAGATGAGCGTTACTTTGTCATCGAGCCACCAAGCACAGAGACACAAATTCTTCAAGAAGCTCAAAACTCGATTTCATTTGTTGAAGATTACTACCCGGCCGCAGATCCTGCGGTCTTCTATCGTCACATCATGAACACTGCCCGATGCTTCGATCCTAAAGAGCGCCTGGCTCACCTATTTGTCCTACCAATATCGGAAATGTCCAGCATACAGTACAAATTTGTTTTTGTGATAGGACATCAGGTTGCTGATGGCTTGTCTCTTTATGCTTGGATGGCATCATTCACAAACTTGCTCAATTTGTCCCTTGATGTCCGGTCTTCTTGGCGTGCGTTCCTCGACCCTGACACATTTTGTTCTCGCCTACCAAAAGCTCAGGAAGATCTTTATCCAAAGGTTCACATTACCAATCAGGCTCGCCAGCGGTGGTATTGGCTCGTTGCTCGCATCCTCAGGCATATCCATCACCCCACACCGCGAAGTTTCATCAATCCTCTAGCGCGTCCCACAGGAACAATCAACGCTCATCCTATGCCGCCTACTTTTGCCAAAATGTTGAATTATGAGCGGAGTCGAACGCCACCGTTAAACTCTTTCGTTGACGGAGTTTCCCTCTCCGCAGCTATATTTGCTCGCTTGCGCCGAATTTGTAAAGAACTGGGAGTAAGCATAGGTGCTGGTGCCTTTACACTCGTAGGCATGAGCATGATGGGACTACGTGAGCAGTTCCCTCTGCCACAAGATGCTGACAAACATCTCACCGACTTGCCTTTTGTGGGAAGCTTTCCAATCAATGCACGATCATTCTTCAATTATGCAGGTCCTCCCGAAAGCCTCATGCTCGCATTCTCGGAAGGGATTGTCCTTCCCTTCCTGCCTTCATCCTTACCAGCAGAAGCACGTTTCCGTTTGCTTGTTAGGCAAGCTGATCGGCAGCTAGGTCTGTATCAAAAGGGTATACGAGCAGGAAATGGTGCAAAGTTGCTAGGGGCGCTAAGTCCCAGTCAAATTGTACCGGGTAATTACTTGGCACACATCGAGAGAGCAGAGATTGAACTAAAGGAAGATACACAACAACGGCGGAAACTAGCAGGGTGGAGGACTCCACAAGGAATGTATGAGGTTAAACAGAGGAACGGAATCGCCACCTGCGGGGTCAGTAGTGTGGGTAATCGTGATGCATTGCTTCGTAGCATGGAGAAACAGGGTGGTGGGGAAGGCCAGAGCCAAGAGATCGGATGGAAAGTTGAGCTTGTCGACTTTCTTGCGGCGGTGAGAGTTAGGGACGGGGAGTTTCTAGTCAATAGCTATGGCGACGACAAGGGCCTTCACTTTTCCGTGAGCTATGATGGATGCACGCTGGATGAGAAGAAATTGGGTGCTTGGAGGAAGATCATCGGTGGTTTGCTTGATCCAGATTCTCTCTATCACCGTCTTTAATGTTCTCTTTCAATCTGACTTTAATTTTGCATCATATTCTCATATCTTCAAACCTATCTTGACATTAGGCCTTCTACCTATAAGACTTCGTAAAAGGACTATAGTGATGAGAATCCTGAGCATAACGGCCCACAGCCAGCGTGACTTTCTCTCCAAAGCGTATCACGTATTTGATGGGTACCAATTCTTTTGAGACTTATTAATTTACTTTGAGCTTATTGACTTTAGTTAAGCAAACTGGCCGTTCTGGAGTGTCTCCATGCCCTACATCGTCTTCAGTCTGATCAAGGCGTGTCATACTTCTGACCTTACAAACCCGTTATATGTTCAAAGCTTTCAAATCCCACTATTCTGCTTAAGTCTTACTTACATTCCGTGGTATATCTCTAGAAGAGATGCAAGGTAACATTCGTGAAAGATTACTAGAAACATCCTGTGAGTTACGAGCTGAACATAGTATTGGTCTGTATGAAAAACCCTATCATAATACGCTTCAGAGGCGTACCGCCTCTGATCATGATGCCAAAGGGCAATTAAGGGCGTACTTTACTTCAGTGTTAGGAATAATTCCGTATATGTTCACCAAGTGCTTACGAATGTATAACTAAGATTTTGAAGTAGCATTATATACAACCTGTCAAGTAAATACATTACCGTGCTCTGACCTCTCCGTAACCTTCCATCATATATTTGATTGCGACATTCTACACTTTGGAGCTTTTTGACTCTCCAAAATTAATGCTAATACCGTTCACACAATGCCTTTCGTCGGTCGGGGTCTCATAGCCTTCGCCCTTGAATATATGGCCCAAATGACCTCCACAGTTGGCACACACAATTTCTGTTCGCATCCTGTCTGGCTTTTGCACAACAGCGCCAGGAAGAGCGTCAAAGAATGCCGGCCAGCCACAATGAGCTTTGAACTTGTGCTGCGCTTTATATAGTGGCGCATCGCAGCCAGCACAATTAAATGTCTTTGAGGATTTCGCATCAGGCATCAACTTATAGTATGCATGAGAAAACTCCGGTTCAGTCCCTTGCGTGCGAAGCACACGAAATTGTTCTATAACGTGTCAATTTTAACCTTGTGTTATACCCATTAAGCAGAACTGAATCGAGATGATATGCATACCTGGACTCAAGACCGCATGCCACTCGTCATCGCTCTTCTGAACGGAATGAGACGTTGTTCGGGACGGGGCAGGAGCAGAAGAAAAAATTGAACGGAGAATCGAGTTGTCCATGG
This sequence comes from Carpinus fangiana, assembly GCA_006937295.1. Taxonomy (NCBI): domain Eukaryota; kingdom Viridiplantae; phylum Streptophyta; class Magnoliopsida; order Fagales; family Betulaceae; genus Carpinus; species Carpinus fangiana. The sequence goes on along the minus strand of VIBQ01000013.1, from coordinate 1,166,245 downwards.
AAATATGCCTACGCAGGCGGATGGTATTGCTGGAGATAAAACGACCAGGTCGTCCAGGAAGGATTTGTCGAAAGGTAGCGATACCAGTTATGGAGGCCGCGCGGTTTACGTTTGAGAATAAAGTGATGTACATGAATTGATTTCAAACGATTAGAATATTACAAGAAATACATCAGTATTTATGCTTCCCAAATGATGCGTGATGATGTATGTGTAAGATTCGTATAGGTATTTGGAAGAGGAAAATGTGTGACGTCATGATAGCTTTCGATTTGTCAATGCAGGCCCAGGCAGACCTTATCTTCTTGACGCGCTTGTGGCATTCTCTTCACTACCGACAGGAGAAGTTCTGGTTGGCCCCGTACCACCAGTGCCGTCCTAGGTACATGATCCTCATCCTGATCCTGCAGGAATGCACCAAGGAGTCGATCTTTTTAGGCAGCGTACAGAGACCCATAATTCACGAGAAATGAGGTATCAAGAATGTGCCTACTTAAGCCATGCAATGAGTCATAGTACCTGGAACGATTTACCTATTTCGTGTTATGATCATTTAGCGGTTCCAATGAACTGTCATGGCACCCATATACCGACCTGACTACCTGCTGAGCCCACTCTAGATGCGCCTGCGATTTTCGCCGCGCCATGTTGACGCCATGTAGCGGCTTTTGGCATCAACGGTTAATGACTGCCATTTAGCGGCCAATATACCCTCCTGGCAGCCACCTAGGTGCTACCATTCGCTGGCCGCCAAGGAACTGTTTCAGCCATTTCGTGACTGCCAACGACGGTGGATAGCTGCCAGCCAATGGCTGCTAGCACCTCCATGGCAGTCATTCAACGGCTTCAAGCTACTTGGCTGCCAACGACGGGAGATGGCTGTTGGCATCAACACGCCACAACTTGTCCAACCGAGAAGCCCTTCTTCTTAACCAGGACTCGCAAACAACGCTTCAAGGTCTCTAGATCGGCAATTCTCAGTTTTTGAAAGTGCTTTTTGATTGAGGCAATAGAGGCTCCTTGGACCACACTATAACCTGCTGACTTTCATCGTTAACGCCTGATTCATGTTTAGTCCAGAGCTATATATAGCTACTGTGGCCTTCTCCAATATATCTCTCAAGTATATTGTATCTGCGAAAATGAATGACAAGTCCTCGGTTGTTGCTAACTTCAGAGAAAATGATAAGCTATCTATATTTCAAGGAGTTCCCTCTTTTCTCTGTTCACACAATAGGATCTAGTTTCGCTGGAAGCATTACTTTTGATCCTTCTAGGGAGAACGGTGATCTCAGGCGTAGTAAACATGCAGGAAACTACCTCAAATCAAATAATGATGTGGAATTGCTTTGTCGAAAGATCAGCTTCAGTGGCAAGCACAATGATATGATAATCAGTATGAAGCAATCTAGAAGGTGCTTCTCTGGCAATAATCTCGATAGGGTCGATCAAGGATCATGTTAATGATTCAACCTCTCGCGCCAACCAACCTGCTCAGTGGCACTACTTCATTCATCCTCGCTTATGTTTACCTGCAGATGAGGGAATAATTTGATGACTTCGGTATACCCGAGACTCTTAGCTCTTCCAACTGCTTCTTGGAGCCAACTTCCCTGCTCGTCCTCTAGAGCCCCATGCTTTAAAAGAATGCGGGCCGTCGAGGTGTGGCCCTTCGAGACAGCCAGAGAAAGCGGACTTTTCAGCCCAGGATCATCTAAGCTAATCTCTGCCCCACGTGAGAGTAACAAAAGAACAATGTCGTCCAAGCCAAACATTGCTGCAATCTGCAAGGATTGATCACCTTTCCCGATGAAGGATCCATGCTCAAGGAGTAGTTGAACAGTATTAATGAAGTTGTTAGCAACAGCCCAATGCAGTGGCTTCCAACTGGGAGTAGACTTGAAATCTATGTCCTCCGTCACATCGATCAACCGCTTTGTTATCTCAATCAAACCAAACGAGGCTGCAACATACAATCCATGATGCTTTTCCATCTCATGCATATATGGTGTATGGAGTATTTGACGGATTGTGAAATATTTCTGAGTAGGGTCTGTAAGATATTCGAAAGCTTTCGCGGTAAGATCCTTTTCGTTACATTCTCTAGCATGATCACCCCAGTACATGCTTGCGTAGCTTTGGAACCTAGTGTGGGTGCTGTTCATGGTCAAGCGTGTGAGGCAAGTTCTAGCCAGCTCATGATCAGCACCGAGAAGGAAAGACGAAGAACTGCTCGAAAAATATTCCTTGGCAGTATAATGGGTAAATGAGATGGTTCGAGTTCGTTTGAAGTCATTGTCGGCGTGTTGCTCGTGAACCTCAATTAAACCCAAACATACAGATATCATGAGGTCTTCATCCGGTATATCTTCATCATCAAGAAATTTATCAGATACCTTAATGGAGAGAGCCTCTTGCAGTTGGTCTACTTCCAAAGGTCTGATAGCTCGATGTGTCCACATGAGAACGTTTCTTGCAAGCTGCACATGCGCAGGAGCCTGCCTCTGGATACGACTCATGAGTTGATCATATGCTCCTTCCAATCCGGGAGGTAAGCATTGCAGAGCTGTTTTTATTTGACGACGGGTCGTTTGTGATGTAATTGATTCGACGTACATGCGTGCGAGTAGGAACCTATCGAGTGCAACTCAGTATCTTCTGCCATCGATTAACTTTGTAGAACGGAAACTCACATTCCGCTTGCCTTCTTGATGATACTTTCAACGACGTGAGGAAGAAATGCAGGGTCGGTCTGGAAATGCTTTTTTAGATTCCTGTGATTTGAAAGGTAGTCTTCAAGGAATCTCCTAACGACGTTTGCATCTGCTTCGAGCTTAAGTTTCGGCCAACCATGCAATTCAGTCTCAATATCTGGAAGAGGTCGTGAAAGGATAATGATGCTCACGAGTGACTGTAAAGAGGTAAGTTTGTCCAACAAGTCCGATCGGTGATGCTGATCGTCAGGCAGCTCATCTAGAGCATCGACCAGAATGTAGCTAGCCCGCGTTGACTGACACATGTTATGGAGCAGAGTCGTAAGTTGATCTAGTGAAGGCCGAGTATCATCCATTTGGTGGCGCTCATAGAACCGATATGCAAGGTCTCGTGCGTCGATACTCTGTTCTCCTACCTGTTGTATTAGACTTCCAACAAGATTTCGTGCAGTAAATTTCTCCTTCTGTTGATAACTACAGTAAACATATGCAATACTCCTAGGTAGCTCCAACTGGTATAGAAAACTGATCAAGATCGAACTTGGCATGGTGTGAGTGGCATTACCGCGAGAAGGGAATTAAACACTCACGCTATAACAGTCTTTCCTACGCCAGCTACATGGTATTAGCAGATAGCCAGATGCAGTGACAGAGTTTTCGGCAGGATGATTGACTTACGAGCTCCACTGCACCACAAACGCGTGGAATCCCCACGAAGCCAAGCTTGAAATTCTTCCGTTTGCAGGATTTGAGCTGCTCCATCATTTTGCAAACCCTTCGTGTCCATGATGTCTCTCTGTTGCGTCTTGAACTCACCTCCAAAAGAAGAAAACCAGCGGAGAGCCTCGCAGTGTCTTTGAACTGTGAACAAGTTTGCATTGGAAGCGATCGGTGTCAGAATCAGTAAACTTACTTTGCTGGGCTGCAAGATAGTTGCCTTTGAAGTCTTCCGTATGTCGATCAACGGCCTTAAGAGACATTGCCATGTCTGATACATTCTTTACAATTTCGCCAATCTGTGTGTCTGCATCGCTTGCAGTATCCCTTTGACAGCAATGATCAGCTCTTTCACGGCTCAAGTTAGAACATTGACTCACAGTTGTAGAATCTGAAGCACGAGTTGAAGACTGTTCTTGAGATCACCACACTCTTCGCGAAGCTTGATTAATGTGCTCTCTCGAAATGGGTATGATAATTTCCCTTTGAAGACCTTGGCTTTTGAGAAAGCCGAATCATCCTTCGGGACAGCTTTGACTTTCCTCAATTTTCGCTCGAGATGCTCTAGTCCGTCCGTGCATCCCAGAAGCGCTCGAGTAAGTTCTGTTGCTATTTTTGCATTCGTCTTAACTTTCTCCATGTGGCTCTTGATGAGGACCAGAGACCTTTGAAGTGAAGCCGCGGAATCATTTAGCGACTTAACGCTGCGCTTGGAGTCGTTGTACGAGCTGTAATACTCAATTATTCCCTTCGTAAGCGTCAACCCAAGAGAGACAATACCGGCCACGCCGGATGTGGCCTCCATTGGGTGCTTTCGTGTCAATGGCCGTTGGATGTGGCAGGATTGTTTGTGAAACGGGACGCCTGCGCCGGGCCGCCCTGATGCAATCGGTTCGGCTAGCTGGGGGCCGATAGCTCTTGATTGGGCAAGGCACTCTGAACGTTTTGCACTAGCCCGTGGAGCAGTGATAGACACCTGGCGGCTAGTCCATGGCTGAGACGATACTTTACGCCAGAATCTAATCCTAGCAGTCTTGGCACTACATAACCTGAAACTACAGGACAGTCTTCCTAATTTATTGAAGTGAGCCCTATTGACCTGAGTCGAATAGCTTAGTCCCGAACTGCTGTCCAACCTATTAGATCATCTATAGTATGGTTTGATCCTACATTGCGGTACAGCTAGCTGCAGCCTAGCACTTACATTCGGCCTACATCCTCGACGCAACGAAGTCCCAGAAACGTAATTAATACCCTAGTGCCTCATTTTCAGATCTAATATCACGTGGAATAAATGCATTAGAGAGGGCAGCAACAAACACTGAATAGCGTATGTAGGCTGCGACCATCTACGACCAATATCAGTAAATTTCCTCATATGACCCTGGGGATGTTCGGACTTAGGACTAACGGGATGAGTTAATTACAAGAACGTTCCCATAGCTCAGTGCCTACTCAAAAAATACGCTGGCTGGCATCAGAAATTCAGAATCCAAAAACGACGCATGGGTGCTGCACAAGACAAGGTAGCCCCTAAAAATGTTAATGGGGAGTCTATCTGCTTCAATGCCGAATGCACGTGGAACAAGACTGATATACATATGAAACTTGCTTGTGACATGTTGAAACAAGAGCCCTCAGTATGTACGCTGTTATCGTGGAACAATTGAAAGCGCAGGTCGATCAGGGCCTATTGAACAATCACATCTGGACTTCCTATCGATATTCGAATCATCGTCCTTCATGACAATTTTGACTCATTTGAGCATTTATCTCAGCTTTAGCAACGTGGGTAGTTCACGTGTTGCGCTACCCCGTTTACCTTTACTTACCCTGACGACGCACATGCGACGTTTGTCGGCAACATACCTGCTTGAGTTTCATAAATTATATGTCAAATGTAGCATATTTATTCAGTGGGTCACATTTGTCAAAAGGGGGTGATCGAGTGGCTAACCATTGTGATGCGGACTTGACGAGGTGGCTTGGAGCAGAATATATATTCTGCTACCACCCACGACATAGACTTGTGAATTAATCCATTCTTATCTTAACAATTTGACAACATTAGCAGTTCCCAGCCACTCACTCCGTTAGTCCCAAGTCCGATCACACCCGCTACCCTGTTGCATCATTAGGTTCCACCTTCTAACATCATAGTGGGATGCAATCAGTACACTTGTCGTTTTGCAAACGTTGCAGCGAACTCAAAGAGACATCATGGTGTCGTAGGCGAGAACATAGTTCGTTTTTTTGCAACGGCTTCCGCATGTATCCTTCCTGACATCTAATGTGGAAAGGATGCTCAGTTGGACTCAAACGAAGTCATTATGCAATTTTGTGTTAAATCAAGCAGGGAATGGATTGAATTCACAAGTATATGTCGTGGGTGGTAGCAAGATATACATTCTGTTCTTAGCCAGACATCTCACATTGCAAAAATCCGTATCACACTTGCTACCCTGATGCATCTTGTCACATCATGCGCAATTTTCCTCAGTCTTGCTCCAGTGCGGATTTAAATATTATTTCCGTCCCCATCACTTCTTCGAAGCAAAGATGTCGCTCTACTCCAGCATCCCAAACTCTTCCACGGTTGTATTGTCTTGAGAAGCTTACTCTGCGTCGTAAGGGCAATGTGGTGGCTGGTCATCCACTTGAATACCGCCTCTCTTTTTCTCGTCACTGTCGATGAAAGGAAGGCGCCAACCACCTTCGGACTCAGGAGTCGCAAGCCAGAGTCGCATTAAATGGCGCCTAGGAGCTGGCGGTGGATAGTCCTTATACTACGACGATATTAGTCGGAGGGATTTAGTCACTGAAAAAGGTAGGTAGACATACTGCTGTTCTTGCGTGAAGGATTTGCGCATTTGACAGAAATTGAATATCCCCAATTTCCAATATCATGTGCAGGCTCAGGCGATTGGCAGTTTCTTCGAGCACCTTGGTGGCCTCTTCCTGTTCCGGCGACAATGGAGGTATAAGTCCTTGGTCCGAGAAGCGTTTCAAGGAGTGTACAAAGTACGGGTCATATCTTTTCGCCATCAGTGATACACCGCGAGGCAGAAGTAAGGATTAAACTCACTTGCAGTAAACACGACCTTTCCCGGAAGGCTCCACGTACAATATGGAAGTTTTAATCCATTCCTCCTGGCCTTTGCTGGTTTCACCCTTACGATCAAAGTACCATATTGGCTTGGTCAAGGTTTCGACAACGTCCGGCCGCTCTTGCTGGAGTGTGTTATAGAGGTGGTGCACAGATACAATATCGGATTCTCCACCCTCGAGAGACCGAGCGACGCAGAGCAGGCCGACAATGTCCGAGTCATCTGCATGGAAGAACTGGCGAGCGGTAGTACGGTAAATACGAACCTTGTCAGTCTGGGTGGGATCGTCTCCCACATCTTTTACGTGACCCAACACGTGACCGCGGCTATTTTGAGATACAAAGTAGCCAAGATATGTGCCCAGTCCCATGTAAGCTGTTGCCGACTTTTGAAGACCCCATTCAGTAACGGGGAACTGTTTCAACAGGATGAAACCCTTGCCGTTGAGGGTGTCTTCTTTTATACTGCGCAGCAATTTCGACAATATCGGAAGAGGGAAATTATCCTACAGATATTGATACATCAACGGCTGCATTCAAAGCACCAGAGGCGCGTGCATTACCTCTGAGATTCCTGTTAAGGGGATGTCGGATGCGATGAAGTCGTCTGCAGCCTTGCCTAACTCGGTCTGCTCCGCAGGAGTCAAGCGGTGCACCCATTTTGCAGGATCATTCTCGTACTCCTCCTTCCTCCACACAGTGGGGCCTTCAATTTTCTTGGGAAAGTCGGCATACGATTTCAGCTGTCCATATATGGGTGCAAGCTGCCCAGATGTCCGAATTCCATCGGGAAAGATGTCCTTGGGCGCGTGGTTGTTGTCTCGACTGGTGTGGGGGGCATCAGGAGTAGCAGCTAGTATTCCGGGTGCCATTGTCGAAAAATAAAATCTTTTCACAGCTTAATATTAGGCACTGGTCAACGCGGCTGGTTCAATGGTAACAACAAACACAAATTCTAACAAGGTGGTAAATTAGACAAGAGTGATCAAAACGCCATCAGCTAAAAGTGCTCTTGAGCCGTGTGAGGGGCTGATGGTGTCATGGTGCGCCTGTAAGGGCAGGCCAATGACGAGCACGCCATCGGTCATCTCAACTGTTACGCTCCCTCGCGTTACAGTTGCGCGGGCCATGAAGCCTCCGGATCGAACTTTCGCGGCCACACTGATTTGTGATAGCCGTATGATTCGTTCCTGAAAGTCAGGGCGTTGATGTCGCCATCGCCTTCGCTAGTAGATTTGTGTCACCGTGCCACCCCTTTGGTCTTCTTATATGGCTGATGCCGAGGACATTGTATCCCATCCTCTTTGCGCCGCTCGTGCATCGGACAATCCCGTGCCAGTTTCAACATTGTCAAACCTACCATTATGACTTCACACAAGGTCGATGCGAGCGAAAAGCACAAGAGTGCAGGACCAGAGGGCGCGTCTGACAGCTCCGAAATTGATTTTGAGGAGCAAAAAGTCAACGAGTCTGCCTTGCTCCGAAAGTTGGACCTGCGCCTGTTGCCCTCCGTTACAGTCCTGTATCTGCTCTCATTTCTTGATCGCAGCAATGTCGCCAATGCTCGTATTGAGGGTCTCACTACTGATATTGGTATGAGTAAGTATCATCCTTTTGGCAAGACCTGTGGATGCAAGCTAAGAAATGTAAGCTCCTAATCAGTATCTGACCGGGTTGACCCTCTACTTCATCGGATATGTACTCTTCGAGATCCCATGTAACATTATCCTCAAGAAGACCACTCCCAAGTTTTGGCTTCCAACTCTAACCATCGCGTTTGGGGTTGTTGCGACTCTTCTCGGCATTGTACAGAATCTGGGTGGGTTCTTCACAGCCCGCTTCTTTCTAGGTGTTGTTGAGTCTGGGCTCTTTCCCGGTGTCGTCTTTTACTTGTCCATGTGGTATCGCCGCCACGAGCGTCAGTTTCGCGTTGCACTCTTCTTTTCAGCCGCTTCGCTATCTGGTGCCTTTGGAGGCATTCTTGCCTTTGGCATCGCAAAAATGGACGGAGTTGGAGGCCAGGAGGGTTGGCGGTGGATATTCATCATTGAGGGTTTAGTGACTATTGTCATTGGCGCACTCGCGTACTTGTTCATCGTCAATTACCCTGCCACTGCCGCATTCTTGTCTGACGCAGAAAAGCGTACCATCGAGGTTCGACTACGCGAAGACAGCGACGCTACCAACCACGAGGGATTCACCTGGGCCAACGTTCTCACTGCGATCAAGGATCCCAAATGCTGGCTTTACTGTGCTGGTTTCCACGCAATGTCTCTACCGCTATACACCTTGTCACTGTTTCTGCCCACTATCATAACGGATCTCGGCTACTCACGTGCTAAAGCTCAGCTGCTCACCATTCCTCCCTATGCTCTAGCGACGATACTCACCGTTATCATAGCCACAATTTCGGAGCGGAGGAAAACACGTGCCCCTTTTCTATTCGGTACGGCAGCCGTGGCCGCCATTGGATACTGCATATTGTTATCTCAACGCCATAATCCTGCAAAACGTCCTGGTGTCTCGTACTTGGGCACTTTCTTCGCAGCAGCAGGCATTTACCCCAGTTGTGGACTCGTCCTCTCTTGGCCAGCGGTCAACGTGGGAGGGCAGACGAAACGGGCTGTGGCAACAGCTATGCAAATCAGCATAGGGAACTTGGGCGCTGTGATGGGCACACAACTGTACCGTGCCGAGTATAAGCCTGGCAATGATGTTGGTCATAGTGTGGCATTGGGATACTGTCTTCTCAGCATGTTGGTAACGGCGCTGACTGCCTTTGTCCTGACGAGGGAGAACAAGAAGCGAGAAGCTCTAGGCGTCGATGGCGTTGCTGGAGGTGCCGGTGGACTTAAAGGTGATGAGGATCCTAGGTGGAGATTCATAACATGATCTGAACTATTAGGTCGGGTAGAATCAGCTCATGACGTTGTGTCTCTCTGGAAACATGATGTATAGGAGTCTCCGAGAGCCCAAAATTTCGCTCCCGGGGCTAATTAGATACGGTGATACTCGAGATTGAACGCATTCGACTACATGTGGGAAATAGACGAGGACCACCCTACTTTGAATCCAGAGCGCCATCACTTCTGAATACCTGCTCTGCAGTCCATGGCTCAGTTGTCAGATTTGTCAAACCGGTGAAGGGTTCGCAAGTCTTCCTTTTGCCATTCATAGGTCCTGGACTGGGAATGCTAGCGGCCCTGGCGCCATATCCTCGTCCTTGTGAACCGAGTGCTCGCCTCGCCTCCTCTTGGCCGCGCGCCTCCGCATCATCTCCGTTTCCTCCATCATCAGCCTTACCAGAGGTACTGCCACCAGCACCAGTTGTCTCTGCGGCCTTTTGCAATGCTTGCAAAAGTGAAACAGTGGTTTCAGGGGTAAGGTCTTCATAATAATCGTCGTTTATTTGTACCATGGGAGCGTTGACGCAGGCTCCGAGACACTCAACTTCAGTGAACGTGAAAAGATTGTCAGCGGTTGTCTGGCCGGGGTGCACGCCAAGATGCTTCTCAATGGCTTCCATGACACCATCCGAGCCATTCAGCATGCAGGGTGTCTACGGTGGTATTAGCTCCGCAATATTCATTAAGGTTACTTGTATGGCAATTTGTAACTCGAGAAATCAAGGGGAAACATACCGTCGTGCAAGCCTGAATATGGTATCGGCCAACCGGGCTTCGGTTATACATGGTGTAGAACGTCGCAACTTCGTACACTCGCATGGGAGGCATTTCCAGGATACGCGCCACCTCATTCATGACTGAGATGGAGGTCCATCCATGTTGTCGTTGGCCAAGATCCAAAAGGGGCATCACGGCAGCCTTCTTGTATTGCGAAGGGTAGCGGCAAATGATCTCTTCGATCAAGGCTTCATTTTGAGGCGTAAATTTGAAGGGAATACTCGGGTTGTTGTCAGATGAATCGCGGTGCTATCGAATCGCTCAAGTCAGACTGACACGTAATGAATGTATGGGGGGCCAAGGAGGTCGTTGTAGCCGGGTGAAGACAAAACTTACAACCTGAAGAACATCGCTTGCAACCTTTGTACTGTTGGCGAAGGCACGAACATGCTGAGGCCTGTGGGGGATATAAGCTCGTAGTGCATGGTTACCAGCACGCGCCAGTAATGGAGTAAACTTTGAGGCCATGACGGGTGATGTAGAAAGCAGCTCTGTGGAGAATACGTTGAAGTCAATGATGAATGCAGGCATGTCAGTTCAGTTCTTGGCAAATTCCGGGTTCAGGGTCTGGTGTGTCTACGTGTACTTATGCTCACACCATCTTAGTGGCGATCAACTTATTCCCAATCGTTTTCGTTTCTGACTTGTTTCCTATGCTAATACTGTTCATGCAGCAAAAGGCTGCTGTTGATTGAATTTCGATCTTATGACCTGCTAGACCTTCTTTGTCCTCCGGTACCATGGTGCTCCCGATCCAGCTTCTGCTCGTATGGCTGCTTCCCATATTAGCTCTTTGCGCCGAAGACTACTACAAGGCAAGTGATAGTAGACTCAATTGCAAACCCTGCTCGATCTGACTTTCCAATGTCCAGCTTCTCGGCGTCAGCAAGAAAGCCGATGACCGGGAACTTAAAAAGGCTTATCGCACCCTCTCGAAGAAATTCCATCCCGACAAGAACCCGGGCGATGAAGTCGCCGCCCAGAAGTTCGTGGAGATTGCGGATGCCTACGATGCACTCTCACAACCAGAGCTACGGAAGATATATGATCAATATGGCCACGATGGTTTGAAGCAGCATAAAGACTCAGGGGGTCGAGGGGGCCCCGGTCATGACCCGTTCGACCTTTTCAGCCGCTTCTTTGGTGGCCATGGCCATTTTGGTGGCAGCGGTGAGCGGAGAGGGCCCAACCAAGAGGTCAAGATTGCTGTACCGCTCCGAGAATTCTATAACGGTGGAGAAGTTGAGTTCCAGGTTGAGAAGCAGGCAATCTGTGAGACCTGTGAAGGTTCCGGAAGTAAAGATGGCAAGATGCAGACCTGCGGTGAATGTGGTGGGCGTGGCGTGGTGGTGCAGAAATTAATGCTTGCGCCTGGCATTTTTCAGCAAGCGCAAAGCCCGTGCGGTCATTGTGGCGGTCAAGGAAAAGTTATTCAACACCCATGCAAGACATGTGGCGGCCGCCGCGTTGTTCGACAACAAGAGAAGTTCACGGTTCCTGTCGAGCGAGGTTACCCTCGTGCTGGCCGGGTAGTGCTGGAGAACGAGGCTGATGCCAGCCCCGATTATGTGGCTGGAGACCTTTACGTTACGTTGATGGAAATGGACCCCGCGCATGTTCACGAAGATGGTGATACTACAGACGGCACATATTTCCGGCGTAAAGATCAGCATCTGTTCTGGAGAGAAGTGCTGAGCTTGCGCGAGGCGTGGATGGGTGACTGGACAAGAAACATCACACATCTCGATGGGCACACGGTACGAATTGGCCGAAAGAGAGGTGACGTAGTACAGCCTGGGCATGTCGAAGTCATTGCGCATGAGGGCATGCCGATCTACGCTGAAGATAGATCTGACACGGATGGCGAGCTAGTGTTTGGCGCGTTGCATGTCGAGTATGTGGTGGTGTTGCCAGACCAATTGGAAAGCGGTATGGAAAAGGACTTTTGGGCGACGTTCGAGAAATGGCGTGCCAAGAAAGGAGTTGACCTTATGAAAGACAGTGGTCGACCTGCACCCAGAGAACCCGGGCACGATGAATTGTAGTATAGAGCACCGAGAAGTGTAAATGATGGCCCGAAGACAGAAATATAGACTCGTCTACCTTTCATACCAGCCAACAACCTTTGGTCAAGATCGTGTATACATGGCAGTTTCTACAGCTTCGCCTCCTCCTTAACGGTACCAATCTTCAGTTTCGGTGCGTACTTCTTTAGGATGCTTTCGTTGTGGTATTTCCAAAACTGCTTCGAGGCGTCCTTGCCGCCAACTCGCTTTAAAATCTTTGCACCGCCTGGGTGCTCATCGACGAACCCTACAGATTTAGTCAGCAGACTTGAAAACACAGTAGCGCTATTCTCTGGGTAGCTCCAGGAGGATATACCGGTAACATCGAAGACTGCGCCGTCAATGATAATATACAGACCCTCCTCTACGGTCTTGTGCGCCGCGACCTCAGTTAATGACAGCTGTTTGGACATTATTGTGATGGGTGTTATGGCGCCGAAGTACTGATCATGTAGAGTCCTCCTAAGTTGCGTGGGAGATGAGGTCTGATCGCGTGAGAGGTGAGAAAACACCTGCCGAGGTCGAGATGCGCGGTCCGCCAATAAGCGGGCCCATTTTTCTAATCATTTCAAACGCGTCATATCTAACCACCGTGTGACCGGTTATCATGCCCACCAAATTGATAAACCATGTAAGCTAATAAGTCAATCTAGAAGAATAAACATACTCTCCTAAAGGCTGTTAGGTAGGTAAAAGTGATGTCATTGATACTATAGAGGGAAGAAGCACCGTGAAATGGTAGAATGTGCCTGTGACACTGAGCGTGTGGCTTGGCATGCTTCTGGGGCAATAAATGGCCTCCATCACCGTCCCGCTCAACATTGCTTTTCCCATTCAATACAACATAAAATTTTGGCATTTAGACATGAGAAGGAGGTCTGGCCAACTTCGAAGTGATTCTGAGCTCTCATCATTTTGAATGGAAGACCTATGGCCTCTACCAGTCCACCTTTCAATAATGCTGCTGAGGCCATCTGCTGTTCACGGGTGGCCCATCCCAAGCCATACATCTATCTTACTGTAGTAAAGTCTTTTCCAGACACTGGACTGATCATGAATCAATTACAGATTCTTCCTCAGCGAGCCGTTATCGCGAGTTGATTCAAGGCAGGAACCGTTTCCTTGAGAGAGTGCGCACTAACATTGGCTTTGCATCCAATCAAGCGTCTTTTTAATGCATCTTACCTAATATGAAGTGCCCCTAGATTGGATCACTTCATACCCGGTCGATCTAGTGCCAGACGTGCGCGACAACGGTTATGACATGTTGTTCCTCAATAGAGCCGGTCTTTCAGCTCGATCTGACGAGTTAGCAATACATTTCTTTCTCATTCCAGAGTCGCAAATGACCGATAACAAACCAAGGCGAATAAATAACAGAACGAGATTAGAATCTCGATCCAAATCGTGTCCGATACTGTGCGGTGTCACCGCTGTATTTCGGCAAAGGTATCGAAGGGGCTGAAAGGCCTGCATTTACGATCACCTCATACACTTCTCTACACCAGGCCAAATGAGCCATGCTCTGTTCGCTTCGAAAAAACTCCTGACAGAACCATAATGGACAGAGGACACCAATTCTACCAATGGACGCAGCAGATCGCTCTGCACAGAACGGAAGACTTTGGCAGATAAGGATGACATATTGCAGCCGCTCTTTTTTCATTTGGTTCTTCTTGAGCCGTGGTTTGAAATTGTCGGTTGGAGGACAGGCATCGATAAGACGGATGTCATTGTCGCTGAGGATGAAATTACTGAGCCAGTACATGCAGTGCTGGTATGCCGAATGAAAAGAGGTAAAGTTGAATACTGATGGAAAGATGCGACTTTTTACATCGGCGCAAAAGCGGGGTAAGGATGCAACGTCCACCTCGTTATAGGTCCTGTCGCCGAAGTCACGCTGAATGCGATTATACCAGGTTTTCAGTCGGCGTTTGAGGGACCATGCTCCATGCAACGTCTCAGTGATAGCTTGTTGATCTCGCTTTGATAAGCAGCGGTCAGAATGCTCAAGCAGAGCAGGAATATGCACCATGATGTCGTTCAGTGAGCTGGCTGGATCTTCAGTAGAGCTTTGAGTAGCCTGATCTAGCCATACAGGACTATCAAATAGAACAGCTTGCCTGGTGATCAGCCCCCGAATGATGATAGAGTTCCTAAGGTTGTTAAAGACTAGCCTGGCAAGAGGAGTATCCAGAGAAAAAGACCCCCAAGAAGCTAGAAGCTGGCTAGCACCAGTTATATGAGAGTTCCAGCCTTCACCATCTTGAGAGATTGCAGTGAAGAACTCACATAATCCGACAAGGGTAATGGCTACCAGTGTCACTTGCGGAAAAAGACGTGTTCTGTTTGTAAGGACGTCTCGAATCTTCGCTAAAGCGTCGCCATAGAGTTGCCGCGAATGGGCCAGCAGAACCTGATTTTTATGACTGGTCCCCAATTGTACGACGGCAAAAGCATCGCGTGCGGCAACCAGGGTAGGATCCGAGCTTTCAATTGTAGCTATCGTTGGGATGTAGGAGAAATGTGTGCCTTTGATAACGTTTGGTTCATCGGGCATGTAAAGATCCCGGATATGCTGCATAAAGATGACAAGATTTTCTCGGCCATGGTTCATCATTTGGATACGCATAGTGGGTGGTAAGGAATGCACATGCCTGACGTACTCAGGCATGTCATGGTGTGGCAGATGGAGCACCGGGATTATTTCTTCACGCGCATGGGACACTTCCTTGATTCTTTGGACAGTACGAGCAGTCTCATCTTTGATTTCAAACGGAGATCGACTGTACCCTGGACATTGTGAGCCTGCACGAAGGCAGCGTTTGCATTTTGGTCGTGCGCCATCGCACTACCGAGTACCTGTTAGCAGATGTTGATACAAAATGGGAAAACCTTCACAAACTTTGACCTTCTTTTGACGACACCGATCGCAGCCAGTGCTCCATTTGGTCATGTTACATAGCCTGAGGGCGTCTTTGGCCAAGCGAGGTGCCAGGAACTGGCTTTAGATCCTTCGCGAGTGCTTGCTCACGCTCGGAAACGTGGCAACAGGAAGCTGATGGCCAGGCTTGGCGCTGTATACGAGTTACTTCGAATGGAGCCGTGTCTTTAGCACGCGAATGAGAAATCCCTTCCGACAGCGCAAATTTACAAGGAGTCGGGACATGATCGATAAGAGAAGTGCTTTGAAGGTCGATAATGGTTTATGGCTGGTGCTGGAAGCGTGGACGGCATATTGATGCCAACAGCCACCCCCAGCTTCGCAGTGACCACTGCGTGGTCATCAAAGATGCTATCGTGTCCATCGATTAGGGATGCCGGCTACCCTCATTGTCCGTCAAGCAATTGTGATGCAAGCTGCAAGACCCTCTCGCGTAAGGTATTGAGCAAGACTACAGCTCTGCAGGATAAGGTGTGCTGTAATAGATAATAGGTGATGCTACGACAGCTTGAGCTAAATACTGGAACGTAGGAAATTTTGACTTGTGAAGAGGATATTGTCCGCTCTGCAGCAAGACTTCGAGCTATATAGCTCAGTTAATGAAACTGCTAACGAACATACATGCGTGCTACTATATAGAGCGCCCAATTACCACTCGTATTTTGCGTAGTGTGTTATCGGTATCACGCCAGCCCTGACGTGACCTCTTGGCAGTGCCACTCTGGCTTCCACCATTGCAGTTGAGTTGCCTTTGCAACAATGCGCAGGGGACTATGCATTGACAATCTGCGACTGGTTTTTTACTATCCTCACGAGATTTTGCGCCTTACCTTGCTTGTCTAATGGCGCATCAGTTTCTTAAGGGTGTGCGTACTGACCCTACGCTATCAAACGCGGACAATAAACAAGATGTCGACAAGATCAATACGACAGGTAGCGGGGTAATTGCCTGTCAGATATCTGAGCACTCCAAAGATGGTGACGAAGCCCTTCAAGCTTTCTTGGGCCATGAAGGTTCTCACATCGAGGTCGACGAGGCTACGAATAGTCGTATACTTCGTAAGATCGATCGGAATTTGATGCCGATTCTTTGTCTAGTTTATGGCCTGAATTATCTAGGCAAGTTTTCCACTAATATAGAATTGATAACATTCTGACTCCGAAGAAGACAAGACAACTCTGTCTTATGCTAGCATCATGGGGCTCAGACAGGATATCAACTTAGTTGGTGACAATTACCAGTGGCTTGGTTCCATGTTCTACTTCGGATATCTCGCTTGGGAATACCCAACAAACAGATTCCTCCAGCGTCTTCCACTAGGAAAGTACTCTGCATTCAATGTTTTCATGTGGGGTGCCACTTTGACTTGCTTCGCTGCCGTCAACAACTTTGCTGGTGCAGTCGCGGTCCGGTTTTTCTTGGGTGTCTTCGAGGCAGCTGTGACCCCTGGCTTTGCGCTGCTGACCTCACAATGGTACACAAAACGTGAGCAAGGATTTCGAACGTCTATTTGGTTCTCCTTCAATGGATGGGCCCAGATAATCGGAGGTCTCCTGGCGTACGGCATAGCCGTTGGTGTCCGGAAACATGGCGCAGACATTGCTGGCTGGCAGATCATCTTTATGGTCACGGGCCTTCTGACTTCCGCCATAGGGGTGCTTTTCTACTTTATTGTTCCCGATAATCAACTCAATGCACGCTGGTTAACGAAGGAAGAACGCATTCTTGCTATCGAGCGCATTCGATCTAATGAACAAGGTGTGGGAAATAAGCACTGGAAATTCTACCAGTTCAAAGAAGCTCTTGTCGATCCCAAGACCTGGCTTTTCTTTTTCTATAGCCTCATGTCGGACATACCGAATGGAGGACTAACAAACTTCTTCAGCCAACTTATAGTCAGTTTCGGGTATACGCAAGAGGAAAGCTTGCTTTATGGTACGCCTGGTGGTGCCGTTGAGGTTGTTACACTGCTCCTGTGGGGATGGCTAACCGTTCACTACGGAAATCGTCTTGCATTTTCTTCCATCTTCTTGCTATTGGCAATTCTCGGCATGATACTTATCGTCGCTCTTCCGCTCGACAACAAGAAGGGTAGGCTTGCAGGCTACTATCTGACACAGGCTAGTCCGGTACCGTTTGTCGCGATTCTGTCTCTGATCAGTACGAATGTCGCAGGCTATACCAAGAAGACTACTGTCGCGGCGCTTTATTTGATTGCGTACTGTGTAGGAAATATCATTGGCCCACAAGTATTTCGACCGAAGGATGCGCCTCGTTATGTACCAGCGGAAATTGTCATAATAGTCTCTTGGGGTACATGCTTAGTTACTTTGGCTTGCATCTACAGTTACAGCAAGATACAAAACTCTCGAAAGTTGAAGTTGAGGAACTCTCCTGGCTACGTCAAGCTGGAAAACCAAGGATTTCTCGACCTAACTGATGTAGGTAACAATCACCCCTTGAACACGCTTTCCTAATGGAACCACTAATATCGAGGCAGGGAGAAAATCCAGAATTTGAGTATGCTTTGTAACTGGGCATTAAATCCTCGCTTGCTTCAACTCAAGGAATACCATCAACCATGCTACAAACTGGTGAAAGCAGGTGTATATTCTACCGGTCCATAACCCAACATGATAGTTTCAAGCCGCAGCCGGATGCTTTAAATACTAAGATGACTTGTACATGATGCAGTCATATTCTCATTTGCGGTATAATCAGAAAAGGCCCAATGTCAAGAATCCGAGCGTCCTCCATGTTCTTTTACTCTTTTCAGCATGTTCTACTGCATAGTTCTCTTCCTCAACATTATGTTGATTGACCACATTTAGAAATACTTGATCCAGGGTAGTGGGACTGACGGAGTAATACGCATACCCTAGCTCTTCCTTATTGCGCTCTAACAGATCAAAGAGCATGCCAGCGCCATGACGCTTCTCCGTTCCTGGCTCGACAATAGAAGGCGTGTTAGGTACCGAAAAACGGAGCTGGCCATGATAGGTACGCTCTTCGATTACCGCACCCTTGACGTTGGTAAATACCCAGTCACGCATGCGGTCCATGTCCGCAGTGGCGGAATGAGGAGCGTCACGATGCACCACGTGGACATGATAAGCATCACCATGTTTGTGGCGTAGCCTATCCGTGGTACCCAAAGCTAGCATTCGCTGCGCCATAATACCTGCTCGTTGGCAAAGTGCATCGGCTTCTTCCATAGAATGAGTTGTTATGAGCAGTGCCCGCCCAGTCGTGACCGAAGCCAAAACACGCCACATAATACGCTTAGCAGCAGCGTCCATTCCTGATGACGGCTCATCTAGGAGCAGCACGGATGGATTGCCCATCAATGCAATTGCAAGCGATAATTTCCTCTTGTTACCACCAGAGAGTTTGGCGGCCATCCGATCTGTGTATACAAGAAGTCCGACGGCTGCCATGACTTCTTTGACGTTGTGATCAACCTTGGGAACTCCGCGAGCCCGTGCGTAGAATTGAAGATGTTCTTTCACAGTCATGGAATCCATTGCATCAAACTGAGGACATACACCGAGATGGTTCCGCGCAGCTGTACGATTTTTGGAAAGCTCAACATTCTCGACGAAAACTTCACTGTCATTCCCAGTTGGGAAAAGATCGCCACGGATGAGAGAGATTGTTGTGGATTTTCCTGCTCCGTTTGGCCCAAGAAGTGCGAATGTCTCAGACTTGCGAACGCCAAAGCTAATGTTGTCTACTGCACGGTTCGAACCAAAAGCTTTGGAAAGATGGATGACGCGAAGACCGTCGTTCCCAGATTGAATTCGCGTCAAGTCTTCAGCTGCCTCCTTATTCAAAGCCTCGGGCTCCTCGGCGTCGTGATGTTTGGTACCGGGCCGGAAGAAATGAAATCGCCCGCCCGAGTCCCACCAGACCACAAAGCTCATCAGTATGAGGAACTGGCAGATGAGGTAAAGAATTGGTCCACCATACACACCGATGGCTCCTGGATAGGTAGCATATGCACGGCCCTTGCAGGTGATCGAGAATTCGTTCAAGGTCAGCAACAAGGCGCGAAGGAGATTTCCTGAAGGTGTCACCAACGCAATCGTAAAGTGCTCAATTGTGAGCCAATTGTCAATCCTGTCGACAGGCCCAAATGTAAGTGTCGACATGAATGCAATAAAATAAAGTAAGAAAAAAGCGCATTGCATACCCGCAGAAAACGCGAAAGCAGCAAGCTGAGATTTGGCGAAAAGCGATACGCAATAAGACAATGCTATGGAGGTGAGTCCGTAGAGGAAAAAAACCACGAATACATACCCAAGTCCGTACCATCCGGGCCAGGACGCCGCCCAAATAATAGCGACGATGATGCTTACAGCAAGAACGAAGAGAAAATCAAACAAGACATATGCGGTCCATAAAGGTAGGCTGCGTACACCATTGCTGTAGTGCAGCGCACGGACTTTGCGGATCCTCTCAGTGGTGGGGTAAAGAGCAAAAAATCCAGGAAAGGCCGACATGGCCAAGCCGAAGTAGAGAATGACTTGCAGCGTGTCTCCGGCTTGTGGCGAGAAATTAGTTGCGAATGGTTGGTAAGATGTGTTGATTTGAATTTGGGACAATACGTTGTCAATCAGATTCTGCACAATAACAGAGAATTGGATACCCCGGTTTGCTACGAAGGCGAGAAGAGGACCTCCAGGGCCGACCCAAATACCTCCAGGTGTGACATTACGATAATTGGCCGCTATGTACTCGTTGAATTCTGACACCGAGTTGACACTGTGAAGAACAGTCGTGTTTAGTTGTGGATAGGTGGCTTCGAGCCTTTGTATCGGGATTTGGTTGACTGGGCCATACACGGTATCAATGGTCACTAGAGAGCTGAGCTGAGATATTTCTTCGCTGTTGATGATGTTGGTTGGATTGCAGGAAAGAGCGTCAAAGTTCCGTAAGAAAAGAGTCACAAGTCCGCCAGTTGCAACAGGAACGAGAAACGCTAAGATATAGGGAACATAGTTGCTTTTCAGGACGATGAATCTCTTATGTAGCAAGATCCATGTCTGGCGCACAAGGCTTGTTCCTTGACCAGTGGAAAGATTCATCTGAGCCTGCTCCTTGTTCAGAGTAGGGGACTTAGCTCCAGATTTGTCTTCTTTGACAAGGTCTGCAAAATTGCCAGATATCGTGCCTGACTTAGTGGCCAGGGGTTTGTTACCACCAGTTCCAAAGTCGTCTTTGATTTCATCGGCTAATTTGAGGAAAACGTCTTCAACAGTAGGACCCTGAACACGATAATTATGAATACTTTGCTGTTCAAGATCGGCGATGAGCGAGGCGGTGGTTGCGGAATCAGCAATCTGGTAAACATTGTAGTCAAAATCAGACTGTTGTTGAACTCCAGGTATGCCAGGGGTGGGGGTGTACTGAGTGGCACGGTCGACATGAACGCGGTAACCTCCACCATATCTATGTTTGAGTTCCACCGAGGTACCTTCTGCCTTCAATATCCCCTTCGAGTAGATAGCAATATGATCAGACAAAACATCGGCTTCGTCAAGGAAGTGCGTGGTGAGAAGAATGCTGCGCTTGCCACGTTCCGCAAGTAGAATGTCCCAAATTTTCCGACGCGCCAGTGGATCAATTCCAGAAGAGACCTCATCAACGCAACATACTCTACTCCCTCCTGCAAACATCATGGCTAGCTGTAGCTTGCGCTTTTGACCTCCCGAAAGAGTGCCAGACTGTGCATCCCGCTTGACTACAAGATCACAAGCATCAATTAATGCCTGTATTTCGGCTTTACCTGCTTTGGCACCGGTGCATTTGAGGCGGTCAAAAATTCTGACATGCTCTCGAACTGTAAGTTCATCCCACATGACGTTGTTCTGAGGGCAAAGTCCTAGGCCCCCAGTCCCGTCAATGGTGATGGAGCCAGAGGTTAGTGTATCAGTTCCGCTGATAGCTCGCAGAGTTGTGGACTTTCCAGAGCCATTGGCGCCAAGGAGAACTGTTATAGATCCTGCAAGTAGATTCATGGTAACATCGTTGACCGCTTTCACCATCATATTCTTGGACGGGCGACCGCAACCGAGGAGTTTCCTGCGAAACCAACTTGGACGATAATATTTCGAGAAATTTTCAAGGCGCACAGCAACCGGGGAAGGCTTATCACTATAGGTAATGGTCCTCGACTTGCTTGCAGTATTGTACAGGATACGCTCCACGAAAGCCGCCAATAGAGGGAAAGCCACAATCTGTACGGCCATAAGCCCAATGAGAGAGCCGCCTGTGACTTGCCAATGCATAGCTGGAGAATATTGATCAAGGCTCATCGGTTGGCTGATTTGTTGGAATCCAGCATTTGCGATGATGAAAAAAATGTAAGTCATGGGTGGAAAGAAGAGACCAAGTATGATGACAGCACCAGTACTGCTTGAATCACCCAGAGGTATTTGTGCAATGATTGCGAGGACGAGAGATACTATAACCACTGTAATGCCAGATACTTGAGCTTTGGAGAACCAAGCGGCTGCAAATATTGAATAACTGCATAGAGCGAGACCAATGAGACCATGCAAGAGAATCATGATGCCAACACTAGTATCAGGAAAAACCAAATATTTGATGATGACTCCCATGATGATCCACGCGGGAAAGTAGATGATGTCAAAAGCAAGATGAGTAGCAATTAGTCGTGCAGCTTGGGGTTCCCATCTGCGCTTGTTCGGCATCATCGACTCAATAAGACTGGACATGCCACGTTCACGCTCGAGAGCCATGTGACCAGTCAATTGATAGGTTATGCCGCAAATACCAACGAAGAAAGCCACAGCGATGACGCTGATAAGGGTTCCTTGATAGAGGCGGGTAATGTTTTCGTCTCTCTCCTCATTGTTCATAGAAGTGAATGGATACTGGTTAATGGCCGCAGGAAGTGGGGTTCCCCCACTAATGCTGGCAATAACGCGATCTACCTCGTGCTGAAGGGGCAGAACAAAGAGCTGGGCGTCGTTATCGTTGCGATTTGTATACACACGCTCGCCCAATGCACCATCAGCGTACATGGTGTAGTTCCACTGGCCTCCAGGACCTTCTGTCGTGCTAGATATGAAGCTGATAGCCCCGTAGCACTGAGAGACGCCACGCAAACTACTGGGACAGACCGTAGGAAGTTCACCACTATCCGACAGGACTGTTGTGATTTTGCCAGCATCTCTGACCGTGCGCGAAAGTTGATCGATGGCATTACCAATGTCCCCTCCAATAAAGCCGTTATTAACAAAGACAACGCGATTTCGGCCAGCGGTGGCGTAGTTGAGAGCGCTGGTCAGGTCCATGACGGGTGAAGCTGACCCAATGCCATATTCTGATGGAGGAACAAAGAAGTTTTTTGCGTAAGAGATGATAAACATGAATATTATTGGGAAGAAGAACGCGCGGACAGAAGTGGTGAACCATCGCCTCGCAAAAACGAGCAGGAGATCTTTCTTGGTGAGAGTCCATGTTTGACTGAGGAAACCCATGACGGACCTGCTACGGGCTGACTTTGGTGCGCGCCAATGGATAGAGCCCCTTATCGCAGTGATTTGTGAAGCATATTCTTGTGTTCGCGACGGCTTACGGAAGCCTCGTCGTGTCGTCAGTGGCGTCAACAATTCGGCGGCGTAATATGGTTGCGGAGATGTGGGATGCGATGTGGATGCAAGAGGAGACCTTTCGAGCGAGAAAGGGACGTGTAGTAATGAAGCAGTAGAAAGAGATCAGAGGGGGGTTAGAGATACAGTGGATGTCTCGCGACCGCGCCAATTCCGGCGAGGCAAATGGCGCGGTCATCGATGGCAGATCGAGGTTGGCTTGCCAAGCAGCCTGCCGTGGTGAGCTCGCCAGTCAGCGTGAAACGGCCTCTTGAGCATTTGACGCGTACATGTACTCCTGCTTGCTTTTCATGGGCCGTGTAAATTCTTGGAACATTACATCGCGATACCTATTACAATTCTATCGAGTGTCTAAGCAGGACGGGTGAGTAGGTAACTTACCAAGCCGAACCCTTTTATTTTTCCGGCATGCTCCTTTCTTGCAACTCGGACTACGCTTCAGGGAGTCCACCCTTGCCAGTCAGTCGGACAGTCTCCACGAAGAGATACCAAAACGCACTCATTGCTAGAGTTGCGTGAATTGTCCTAGCATATGCTGTCCTTCAGCCTTGTGGAAGGCACCATGGGCTATAACCGACGTGGCGACTCAAGCGATGTGGTCCTACCAAAGATTTTTTTCCCTTGTTACAATATTTCTATCCAAGAAGTGACGACACATCAAGGACCCCAATATAGCTTGAGCTGTTCCACAAAAATGCGTGGAAAGACTTGGTATAGCGTCGTCCTGCTAGCCCGAATCTCCTTCTGAAAAGATGATGAGATTTGCTCTGAATGGGGAAATAGTAGGAGTTTTCGAGCGATTGGGAAGTGTAAGCTATTGGTCAGTAGGTGAGCTCAATGGGTTCAGATCCTATAATGAAGTTAGATCTTACGACAACTTATCCGTAGTACACAGTTTTGTGGGCAAATGCCCGTGATCTCGCAAAGTAAATATTCATTTGTATGTCTTCTTGAACACTAGGATGCTAGTAGGATTTGAAGTTATCTAGAGGACTCCTCATGCTGATTTGTTGTCTTTGCCTTACTCGGTCCGCAAGAAGTTCAGGATGCTTATGCACGCTGGGCATGATGCCGATTCCAATGGCGCGCCTCACGGCTTTGGCCATCCGTCTCTGATTCACCGCTCGGAAGCCAGTCTCACGACCGTGTTTAATCCTCCCCAGATCCGACATAAACTCGCTCATCATGCTGAAATTTTTGTAGTGGTTGATTGGATTGATGTTTAGCGCATCAAGCATGTCTGGGCCCCCTCTTTTGCGGGTATTTGGCTTACGATTAGCCGCAGCACGCGGTGAGCGTGCTTGCTTCGCGATAGTTTGCTGAGCAGGGGACAAATCATGCGGGGCGTAGACGTCTCCGAAGCGGAGAGTGCGAGCGAGCTGTTGCTCGATAGCTCTGGCTTGCTTTGTGTCCACAGCTGAGGCGCCTAAGGATGAGACGGGAGGGCGACGTTGTGATGCATAAGAACGCCGGCTTGCATTGGAGACAGGATCTATGGAGTCAGATGTAGCTGCAAGGGTGGTCCGTTGAGCAATGCTGGCCCGTGCTCGATCGCTTTTGTGAAGGGAAACGGATGAATCGGAAGGAGGAGAGACGGAGCTGCGTGAAGGGATGGACGCAGGATCGCTGACGACACGACCACCTTGGGCTGGTGATAAGGAGTCTAGAATGGCTTATACATTGTCAGTAACTCGAGGAGACCCATTGGTAGGAGCTTCTGAGGCGTACCTCCGTATTGATCGTCGCTCGCGCGCACGAGCGGCGTTGATGAGAACCACCGCGAAAAGGGTAACACAAGTTTCGCTTTCTGCACAGGTTGCAGCGTGCGAAAGGGTAATTGTGGAGGCATCGCAGCGCTGTTCCGTAGCAAAGAGCGTGGCCAGGAGAAGATCTACACATGCGTCTCCAGACAATCGGGAAGTCTTGGCGCCCTTGAAGTCGACAGTCGTCAGAGCGCCAATGCTGGAGCTTAACCTATGTAAAACCTACACGAATCAAATTGGCCTTGTCGCCAGCAGGAATACAAGTGTACGGCGGTTATGTTCGCTTGGTAGGCCATGATTATTCTATGCTACAATGTGGCGCGATTAACACCAGCAACAATCCCAACTCCCTTCAGGTCATGCCGTCGCACCTTACGCGGCACGTCTTTAGACGTCTCCTCCATGACCAACCGGTCATACGACATGCAGCCCCAACCAGGCATCCCTTTCTTCGACCGTTTACCCATCATGGGCGAGCCATTATCAACACGCATCACGCACGGACATTCATGAACATCTTCGGGCAATCAGATAAAGATTTGCGAGAACCATTTATGGACCCCGGCATGGAGAAGATGTTGGAGCTAGACAAAAGAATCCACTTGGTCGCACGCTTACCGCCAAGGAAAGATCTTGCACTGGCGTTCAACAGCTTTATTGCAGCCAAACGGAAGACCAATTTACCTATACAAGATTTCCATGCTACGCGCCTCGTCCAGACACTAGATGTTATTGAGTCGGCGCAAAAAGGAGACCATACGCCTGGACTAAGTTACAATGACCTTCTCGTGGCGCTGCAACTACTGGGGGAGAGCAGCCTCAAGCTTACCGCGCCACATGCTCAGCTCGCCCGCATGATATACAAAAGCCTGGACTTACGAGTGAATGAAGGTGGCGCGGAAGTAAACAAAGAGCGTATCTTGTATCTGTATGCTATGGTGCTGGCCCGGACTGGTAATGCTTCTGAATCTCGAAATCTACTCGTTGATGCTCGGGATTCGGGTAGCTGCGCTGGCGACGACGTTTGGGCAAGTCTGATCAGCATATTTTCTAGCAATGGGCAGGATGAAGAGGTTCGCAAAACGTTGCAGGTGATCAAAGGTCTCGGTAATCCGATCACTTTAGACGCACGGCGAGAGCTCATCTTGCACTACGCCACACACAATGATACGCTCCAAGTCAAAAAATACTTCACCGAAGACTTACTTATCTCAAATAAGAGTAATGATAGAACAAAGGAACGAGTCGCCCGCATCTACAAGCATCTACTCGAGTTTGCACTCCGGAACCATGAGATGGAATGGGCCAAGCAGACATTGGACATTGGCAAAGACAACAACCCAAATTTACCGTCATGGGACGCAATTTTCCAAGCCGCAGTTATCGCGGGCAAAAGTGTTGACGATATAAACCGGATGATTTCCATTATGGCCCGCAAAGACTGCGAGAGTGGTGGAGATGGCCTACCATCGATTGACACCTTCAATGGTCTTATTGAGCTTGCAGTCAAACGGGAGGATCCTTACAGTGCTGAAAGATATTTTGCGCTGACAGAAAAGTGGGGCGTAAAGCCAAATGCAAAGACGTATATACTCCAGGTGGACTATCGACTCGCTGCAAAGGACTTCGACGGCGCCCAAAGCGCGTACGCGCATTTGCGTGATCAGCCTATAACGGCAAATGAGGATTGGGATATCATGAACAGATTTCTACAGACCCTCGTGGTCGTTCCTGGCACGCCCCATGAACTGGTCATGGGTATCGTAGAAGATTTGTCCGAGCGAAAAGCAATCTTTCCAGCAGAGACTGTCAAGGCACTTTGCAGGTACCACATTATCCGCGACGAGTATCTCGAGACAGTCGATCTACTACAAACCTATGCATTCCAGTTCGACATCGCCCAGCGAACTGACCTATGCAACCTACTAGTTTCCCTTGCCCTCGAGCCCAACACTGAAAGCGGTCGTTGTTGGGATACCTATATGATATTCCATCAAGTATTCGACATTGAGGCTCAGCGTGAGCCGCGCGAGAGGGTGATGATCAGACTCTATCAGCTGGGGCGACCTGACCTCGCCACGCATGTATTCACGCGCATGAGCAAGCACATTCGAGCGAATACTCGACCGAATGCTGAAACATATATTGCGGCATTCGAGGGCACTGCATACACAAGAGATGCTGCAGCCCTTGAGGTTGTCCACAATCTTTTAAAGTTGGACACCGAAGTGGAGCCAAGTACGCGCATGCGTAACGCCCTCATGCTTGCCTACTCAGCCATAGGAGTAGAGTGGCGCAGCCTTGAATTCTGGGACGACATCGCTAAGAGCGAAGAAGGGCCAACGTATGAGAGTCTGCACATCGCTTTTCGAGCTTGCGAAAAGATACATCTAGGACATAGATCTGCCAGGGCAATATGGACCCGCCTGATTGATAGTGACATCGAGATTCAGCCAGACCTCTTCGCCAGCTACGTTGGTGCGTTGGCTGGTAATAGCTGTTTCGATGATGTGGTGGATGTCATGAGCCGCATGGAAGATATCACAGGAAGTAAACCAGATGAATTCGTGTAAGTTCCTGAATACAACATCGACGTATTCGAAACGCCCGCCGATCTAACTTCGCATCCATAGCATCGGAACGGTTTTCAATGCGACCCCAGGTGTCAGCCAACAAGTTAGAGTCGAGGAGTGGGCACACGACTACCACAATTATATCTGGCGAGAACTAGTATCGAAAGGAGTCAATGAGTATGAGACAGGTATAAGGGAGCTCGTGAGTATTGACAGATCGCTCCGCGCATGATGACCATGCATGCGATGGATGTCATTTGGTAGTCGTTGTGTGAGCTTAATTCGCGTTACATAATACGGCGTTTGAAGGTGGAGTAATTCATTGGGATGCATGTGTACTCATAGTTTATCATTTCACGTCGAGCAACAGCCTGCTCAATCATCGCATATGTTATACATTTTCATCCAAGCTCTCTATCGACATGTATCATTCAAGGTCAAGGGAGCTTGGCATATATTCTCTATAGAAAACAGTTGTGAAAATTTGCGATGCAATAGATTGGTATCATTCCGTTGTTTACTGCGAATTATATCTTCATGGGTTTTCTAGTATACATAGGAGCTTTAAAGTATACTTGGGAACTCGGCTGCAGGTTGGAAAGCACAATACCTGCGTGCATGTGTCCTCCAGATCTTTGCGTAGCGATATTTCTTGCTGTTGCTAATATATCGAAAGTAGTGGTGGGTGTAGGAGCCCATGGTACCCTCACGTCCTACGATTGGAACCCGCCTTGGTCCAAGGCAGTTCCTTCGAAGGGCTCATCACCTTCGTGCTTGCCTCCGCCGCTTTCATACGTGACCCGTCTCCATTGTTTGCCTCCTTCTCGGCCAGCCTGGCCGTCAAGCGTGTCTTTGATGAACTCCATTGTTGGAAAGTAGTGGTCGTTCTTCTTCATCGTCGCTACCCAGGGCACGTTGTCAAAAGTGACCACTCTCAACCTGAAATAAGTGTTATCTGGGATCTTATTGGCTTCCAGTACAAAGGCAGATAGGTCAGGCGTCTCTACGTCGTTGACAGCAGTAATAAAGTTTGTCGGTGCAAGTCCGTACATGTATGCTGGGGAGCCACGCACACGACCTGAGATGTAGACGTCTGAATGTAGCTTTGAGATCTGCTGCCGAACAGCATGGTGAGGTCGATGGAGGACAGCGCCACAGAAAATGACTGCTCGATCCGTGTCCATCTCTTCGGTGGGTACAGTGTGCACTTTGATGCTCATCTCCTTGCGCTTGCGTAGGATCACTGCCTTGAGAACGTCATGATTGTACATGACGTCCATGCCGTCCACTCTAGTCACTAATCGATCGTTAAGTGATAGTATGATATCGCCCTCAATGAATCCGACTTCGTCGCCCTCAACTTGGTGCCCACAATCGACCTTGCGAATCATGAAAAGCTGATGACGTTCTGGATCTTCTTCTTGCACACGCTCAATCCAGGACTCGGCCAAACCCATGATCCGTGCTTGCGACATGTGGACTGTGGTCGTTTCGATATTCAAAATCCGTAACTTTGGCGATATGCCGGAGCGAACCTCGTCGATGACTGGGAGTAGGATTGGAGATGCGAGACCAAGGTGATACTCGGTATCCTTCCCACTGGACGTCCGCTCGCCAAGATAGGTCAGCCACAAGGCTTGAACTGTGCCGTCTTCTGAGACAAGAACACCACTACCACACTGACCAGAGAGGCCGCTGTCAATGGTGATGGCATCTAGGTTGATAGCTCGATAGCGTGGCGTAGATGCGCTGGCTGGAATAGCCACAGTGGTAACGTCTGTGACCGCTGTTTTGGTGACGACTGGACGTAAATTCTGGTTAAATGCAAAGAAGATGGTCTCCTCGCCCTGCCGGATTGTTTCGGTGGATAGTTTGGCGCTTTTAACGGGCGCTTTGACAAGTGACGGGTCGTACTGGATGATGGCATAGTTCTGGAGCGGATGCATGAAAAGCACCTTGCCATCTACGATGATGGAATCTGCAATTGTGATGGAAATGTCACAGAGATCGTATGGAATGACTGCACGGGATACGACAACCAGGCCCTTTTCAGCATCGACAACTAGACCAAAGCCAACTTTCCTGGACCTTGGGAAGCCATCTAGTTTGATTGGCATGAGTGCCGATACTCTGACAAAGCTTCGAATAACGTCTGCCGCACCAGGGTATCTGACACCATTCATCTGGATGAAGCTTGCGTTGCGTGGTTCTGGAGGAACTGGTGGCAATGGTTCTGCCAAGTCGGAGAAATCCCACAGTCCTGTTTCATCATTTCTTACGGCCATGCGCATCTTGCTCGTCCAGTGGCGATCAATGAGTATGATACTTGTGTTGTGCGTGTGTAGATCCCTCAGATGCTTGTATGTTAGTACAACTCGTGCCCTATCCGGAATGCTTTTCATAACCTCTATGAAAGTGTCCAAGTCTGGAGTGTCTTTGTTGTCGACCGATGTGATAATCCAGCCAGATTCCATGCCATCCAAACGGAAGGACCCTGCAGCCTCGCAGACGAAGACCCCTTTGCATGCAACGGCATATGACCGTGCCTGTTGGTAGGACAAATTGTGGAAAGATGCACCTGCTACAGAGAGGTATCGATCGGGAGTAATTGCATGTAGATCGTCAATGTCTATTGTGAGCTCCACATCCTGACCACCACGTTGCACAAGGAGTTGAATCTGTTTGCCGACCCCTTCATCGAGCACGGCGTCAAGTTTGACGAATTGAGTGAGGAGCTCTCCATTGACTTTGACAAGAACATCTCCCTCGTGAAGCTTGGTGTGAGAGGGTCCTTCGGGCAGGATGACCTCTGCAACAAGCATTCCAGTCTCCTTAGGAAACTCTTCGCGCACCGCAGCTTCCCAGTCAGACTTTAAGCCAAGCCGACGGCACTCATCGAAAGGTTTTAAAAGCCACTGAGTCTGTATGGTGCCGCGCTTCACAGTCTCACCCCTCTTAATGAGCTCGAGCGCACGCAAGGGGCGATCTAGTGGCAGGAAGAAGTCCGTGGCTGCACCGTCGGCACGGCCTCCGGCTTGTATGGCTACGGCATAGCCGTCAATATTAACAACCGGGCTTCCTGAACTGCCTCCAGTAGCAGCTGCTGCAGCCTGTATGTAGTTGGTGTTGAAGTCCGAGTAGCCGCCATCCCCATATTCGGGCGCATTGCGATCTAGCCTGCTGATGACGCCAGATAGGATACTCAGTTTTTCACCAGCGTCATTGCCGACCACTCGAATCTCTGCCCCGACCTTGGCCAGGTCTGGTCGTAACTGCAGCGCTTCGAGAGGCATGTACTTGATAGCTTTGGGATCAAAGCGGAGAAGGCCAAAGTCATGAACAGGATCTCGATAAACAGGGTGAACGTCGCACTGTGCAGTGTTAGCTTGTTACTGAATGTGCGGTGATTCTGAGACAGCGTACCTCTTCGTGGTTGTCGAACAAGGCATAACCTGAGAAGGGACCTGGTCCAACAACGTGTCTGTTCGTCATAATGTAGCCCTTTTCAGCATCTACGACAAAGCCTGTGGCTTCACTGCTCATAGCAGGTTCTGTGTCAAAACTTGCAGGTTGACAGAAGTGTATGCTGACAACATTTCGCACAACTCTTTCGATGGTGGCCTGCCATTCCTTTGTCTCTGCGATACCCGACTTTCCAAGTGTGACTTCATCATCGACCTCTGACGGGTAACCGTCAACGTCGCTCAGATCATCGCTCATCGCTTCATCCTTCGTGTTGGCCTGGCTGTTGATCGCCATTGTCTTTGGATCTTGCCTGAGCTGCTTCAAAGGGCGCTCAAGTGATGGAGATTGTATGGGATACTGCTTTCGTTTGGCGCGGCAGTCGAAGCTATTTTCCATGCCTTGCGCACTGGCCGCGGCGGATGACCTGTAGTTCTTGTAGGCTGCCAACGAGAAATTGAAGATGACTGGTGCGCAAAAAGAAGCGCCTGGCGCGAGGCGATGGAAGCCTGTCGGACAAGGCGAGGTGGAGCGCGCGGCGACGTGCAGGCAGCGGATTGTCTGGACAAGGCAGCTTTTGACTGTGTCTGGTTTGAGCCTCCAAAGAGCAGGCATACAGAAGGAAGAAGAAGCAGGGGGAAGATCAGCCGCAGAAGTAAGCAGACGAGGGGAAGAGAGAGGCGCGCCTAGGTTTAAGATGTTGCGCGGTGGTAGTGAACAAAACCGC
Source organism: Carpinus fangiana (assembly GCA_006937295.1). Classification (NCBI taxonomy): domain Eukaryota; kingdom Viridiplantae; phylum Streptophyta; class Magnoliopsida; order Fagales; family Betulaceae; genus Carpinus; species Carpinus fangiana. Next base: position 1,134,849 of record VIBQ01000013.1, on the reverse strand, counting down.
CCATCAAATACTGAAAAGTTCGTCTACACCTCCTCCATTATGTCGCAATATTTTCTCGGTGTCACAACGTAGCAGTACCTTTCAAAACATTTTTGAGCTAGCTCTACAAGGAGTACTATGATCTGTTTGAGATGGGAAGCTGCTATGGGGTAACATTGAGTAGTTGGGAGTGCTATGCCAGGCACTGGGCTGATTGGGACAACGGCCGGCGACATTGGTGAATACCACGTTTACTCCCATTTATTCTCAGTTCGTGACATGGTCGGATATTTGGATTAAGGGTCGGTCTATGATCTTTACCATTAGCTTGACCGGCTGATGATATGAGACGGCTATATATCAGAGCGTGCCGGCTGTGCCATGTTTCGGCGCCTACGATATGGAAATACTGACGTAGGCACATTGATTTGCCCAAGGCGAGTACTAATAAGTTCGACAGCTTCTCATGTTTACACGCATTAATGCTAGGCAATTGTTGATGCAATAGTCTCGGCAAGTTTGTATCGTAGCGTTCAGAACATGCTTCACACGTGCAGCATTCCTTTGCCAGCGAGATGGCTGAGCGACTATTCCTAGTATATATGCTAACATTGAGCTATAGACGGCAGTCTGAACAGCATGGATGGTATGTCTTTTCTTTTTATCATGTTAGTGCTAATTACTGCATATGCCATCGCGGATGATGAACTGTATGCGAATGCACGAGACTGCGGGCTTTATTGTCTCGCTTGTCATGGCCTAACTAGTAATCCATTCCGAGTGATGGGATAAGCTGGCAATGTCTTGGAATTCGGCCACTGGTGACCTCAGAAAAGTCATCGAAAGACCAGTGCACAATGTTGCCTGGCACTCTTCCTCTGAAGCAGATACACTAACGCGGCCGGGTTTCTCTGCTTGCGACTCACAATGGACGGTGTTGATCTGATCATAGAAGACAGGAGGTGTATAGAATTTCTTAAATCACCTCATCTCTTTCCCATCCTGTAGACTTCAAATTTTCCAAACCTTTAGTTGGGTGAGGCTTTCCCTTGTCCTTGTACTCGCTCACGAAAGGATTGGGGTCATTCTTCTGGTCTAGGTTTGCCAAAGTGCTGTTGACTTCGCGGTGTTTTGCCTCGTCAGCGCGTATGTAGAGCAAGAGGTCTCTCATTGACCTGCGGCCTTCAGGCATACGATAGTAGCTTACTGCTATGTCGGGCGCGTGGAAAGACGGATCGCCCCACATTGGAAGTTTACCCGCATCGATATCCGCAATTTCGCGGGTATATGTGATTACGGCCTCTTCCTCCAGGTAGCCGACAAAACGATGAGCGATCCGAGGCGAAATAAGGTAAGCAAAGAACATTCCGTTAAAGAAAACGCCTTGGGCAGCAAGGACCATCAAACGCATGAACCAACCAGGCTCGGCCATCTGCACGCGCGTAAGCTAGGGTGTCGTAGTAGTAAAAAGAATAATTCACCTTCATGAAGATCAAGAGATGCATCCGCTCGTTGTAGCTCTCCTCCAGCAGAGTCTCGATCCATCCATTGTCTCGCTTCATGCGCCGCATGGAGTGCAGATGTCTCAACATGCCACCAACCATACCGGGTACGCCAGCCACAGACTCCAGAAACACATTGCGGATGAGATATTTGCGCTCCGTCATTGCAAATTGCACCTTACCGTTGCTCGCTTGAGCCAGCGCTTTGTCATGTTTGTAGCCGGTAGCCAGATCCAAACCCCAGCGCAAGACACGAACCATGCTAAGAGCCACACGGTCACCCCAGTTCTTGGCTTCCCGGTGGGCAACCTGGATGCTGTTCATTTCTTCATCAGTGTAGATGGGGTGCTCCCAAGCAGCACGCGTGATGCGAATCTGAGGACTATCCGGAGCTGGGAAAAATTCTCTGAATGCACTGGGGCTGGTGGTGGAAAAGCCCCGATGACAGCAAGGGACTGGAAGACGAGGGACCGGAAGGCGCTGGGTGCCAGCGCCAACGCCTGCCGAATGCAATTTCATATAACCATTGCAAGCGAGGAACACATTGGTGGCAATGCGCTGCTGTGATGCAGGACCATTGCTGACTAGTGCGCGTGTTGTGGTGACGACTGGTCCTCGCAACATGGGTATGCGAGGGTTTGATTGGAAAAGAGTTGGGTGAAATCAACGTTGAAGCTTTGAGTGTACGAGACTGGCAATTAAATAGATTGTCATACGGCAGAAGAGCATATTTGTAGTCAGTCGGAACTCGGGGAGAGTTAGGGAGGTGGCTTAGAAAGATTCAGTCGCCGACTCGGCCTCTTCCCTGTCTTTCTTGGCTTCGCGTCTACCGAGGAAAGCTGCTACGAGTCCAGGAATTTTCTCACATCGCATCACTAATCACGCGATCTTCGTTGACACCAAGTTTGCACGATGTCAACATCAAGTGTGGTGAAAACCAGCTGAATACAAGGAAAAAGATCGTGAAAGCCGCCCCAAACCATGACTATCGTCTGGCCGATCGTAACCGATCAAGCCGGAAAATGTCGGGCGGTCAACTCGCCAACAACCTGGTAATAAAACCTCCCGTCTCTAACCGCCTATTGCCTTGGATCACCTAAAATGGAACAGATACTATGTTAACAACACTAGAATATTCTCCTGATAGTGTTCATAACTAAGGCTTAACTTATGTGCAGCGTAGATACAGACCAGCAAATCTATTCCATATCAGTCTTAGTTCCATGCATGTGACATTCGCAAATGCCCTTGACCCTGAAGCCACCTGAAGGATCTACAATGAAGTTGTAGATCAAATTGGGCAGCTGATGTACTGCAGCCTCGTTCAACCCGTCTGAACGTAATGGTGGACAGTGTGGCTCGTGACTGGTCGATGGACAACCCTCGAGATCGTCTGTAACGTACTCACCTGTGAAAAACAAAGCTATCAGTCACTCAGTCAGAACGCAGTCACTCCTCATCCTTCAATGATTACTCCGCAAATATTTTTAGGAACTCCAGCAAAGAGAACTACGAACAGACTCCCAAAGTGCTGTAACGAACAAGTGACCGAGATGCAGCACATTTGGCCTAGTCAGGCAAGTAGTCTTTTCGGTGTAATGCATCTGACTCGACTCGCTTAGGCACTGAGCCGCTCTTGATGATTGATATATCTCTTGCTTGGCTGATTTGGGAATGCGTTGCACTCTTGCACCGCCCACGCCACTGTGGGGGCATACATACTCATACCGCGCTCCTACACCACGTAATGATCTCTTCAGTCTAAATACGCTGACATATATTTGTGCATATTCAATCTGGCTTGAAGAAAATCTCCAATTTCTCCAACCCTTGCGGCGCTGTTGACAGCTGTCAACCTTGAAGGTCATTAGGATCGTCTACGCATGGCCTAATGACCTCACCATGGGATTGAGAAGCTCATGCTTCCAACCCCTTAAGGTCATCACCAGACGCCAGGACTGTGATTACACACTATGCAATGGTGTAAATTGCTTTCAATAGTATGCTGCTGCTCTACATTGAATCCTGCTATGAATCCTGGAAGATCCTAACGAGGACGACTGGCTCTGCGCGGTCGTCCTTCCAGGAATATTTGTTACAACAGACGACTTGTCATACACCACTATAGACTAATGTTGAAACAGAAATTGAAGGAGAGTCGTGATAAATTAGGGTCTATCAAATATGCTGGTAGTAATAGGACATGTCAAGTGAAGGGAGAGAGCATAACATGTGCGGATCGATCAACGATATTTCCAACTAATTCGAACGTATGGCGCTTTCCCGGGGGCTCTTGCTGGTCCGTTAGTTTCCTTTATCTTTCTGAAAGTACCTTTTGCATGATATTCAAAGGTGCTCATTTCGTTGTAAAGATTTTTCCAATATCTTAATTCTATCCTTCGACGTTTGAAGGCCAGCCGACATGTGATTCAAAATTACTTGTACATACAGTACTCGAAGTATTAGCATACGCTTTTTCCCACACTACTCGGCTTCTGTTGAAGCTTTTGGGTGTCGTTGTGAATGCTATATCTCTCAAAGTCAAAAGCCAAGAAAGGGATGTTGGTGTACCCTTCCGCATTTATGAGCGAACTCATCGTCTCGTCAAGACTGCGTATCTTTTCTCTTCGTTCTTCAACACCATGAAATTTTCTCGGCATTAGATATGCAGAAGGAAAAATCGAGCGGTGTTATCATCAGTAGCCACAATGTTGAACTGAATCTTAAAAGCTACAATAGAGATTCAACATCGCAATTTCTGAGGATTGATGCTGAACCGCCATATGTTTTAAATTTAGGTGCCCTGGGTTGACAGATTGACCGAGCCTATTCCTTGATATCAAGTATTCATGTTCAAGATTGCTATGTTTCGGTTTGCCGAGTTTCTGTAGAGTGCTATGTGGTACAAACAAAACTAGACTCATTCTGTTTCACAATGATGTCTTTCTGGCTGACATGTGATACCTTTGCATAGGATGGTCCTTGATTGAGGTGTCGCACAAAGTCTTCGAGCTTCCCTTTTGTTCCTTGAGCTTCGCCACTGACTGTCCCCCTATCAGAATTCGTGTTAGCTTCCGCATATATACTGGGCCAGAAGGGCCCTTTCATACTCAACGTCATTCTTTACAAATCCAGTCACGCCAAGTGATTCCGCCTTTTTCACAGTAAACATTCTAAATATTTCTGTGGTTAGTGATACCATGGCAAGCTCGACCTTGAGGATGCTTGATACCTGAAACCCACACCTTGGACTTGTCCATCGACCTTGTATGCAATCTTCCATCCACTAGTTAGTAAAAGGGCGAGATATGATAGTACAAGGGCCATACGTACGCGAGAAGCCATGGTATGGAATCTCTCAAAAATCTAGTGAAACGAAAACAAGACCTATTGGAAAATGCGACGACCGAATGACGTAGCCTGAAGCGCGTTGCCCGCCCGTAGAGGACCCTGTGGGCACAACAACACACGCGACGCTGCACCAAGCGAGGCAACGATTTTGTAATACTACGCATAGAATGTTTCCTGGCTCAGGATCTGCGAATCTTTCTGCCGAGCCCGTATTTCGCGCTGCAAAGAAGCGCAAGATCTTTCGGCGCCGAGAACGTGATGCTAGCACTGGGTATGAGCCATCTGCTCCGTCCACGGACACCGGTGAACTTGTCGCAGGTCAACCTCCAGACGAGGGAGGAGAGGAGGAGAAGGATGATGATGATAATGATGATGTTGATGAACGTCTGTCGGCTACTGGAGCCGTTCGCCGCCGCCGCCGTCTCGCCGAACGTCGAGGGGGTGTTAAATTTACTGCGCAGCAGCCTTCCGGTCCATCGCGCGACTTGAGAAAATCGGGACAGGCGACTACGATAGGCGCAGCAGCGGATATGGTCATACACCGCTTTGCACCGCAGACAGGTCAAGCAATTGATATAAGCGATAAGCACATGTAAGTCATGAGCTGCTCTTGTTGTAGAATGAGAGAGAATGATGGTGCACGTGAGAGCAAGCAACAACTAACCATTCAAGGACGGCTTACATAGACGCTGGACTGGCGCGCATGGGCGTGCATCGGTCTGGTATCCCTCTGGAATCATCGACAATGCCTTTACAGCACACTTCAGGCGAACAACGCATCCATCCACGTGAAGCACGAGACACCATCCAGAAGCAGCCAGCAACTCTCGGCCGCCTCCAAGAGATTGATCTAGGACCTGATGCGCAAGCGCGTAATGTTGCGCTCACAGAGGCTGCCACACGCAGAATGCAAGGTGCGCCTACCGTTGTGGAAGAGCAACTTGCGCAAAAGCCAGCAAAGATACGTCTTGGACGTAACGGGAAGCCCATACCTCCAAAACGGCGGAGGAGGCGAGGGAGCGAAGACCTGGCACGAGATTCTTTCGTGGACACTATTTTGTCAGAAGCCAGAACAGATCACGTGTATGACCAGGAAGAGGACGAGCACAACGACACACCTACAGATGAACGTCTGGCAGAGCAATTCCGCGCCGACTTCATGGAGCAGCTGGAAGCGCGCAACGCACAGGCTGCTGCACGAGCAGTGAAGCCGCAAGATACTGGCCCCGGAAAAGGAGGAAAACCAGGCGACAGAGATGAATATGCTAAGGGACCCAAATTGGGGGGAAGCAGGATGCAACGGGCAGCCATGAGGGAGAAAGAGATGGCAGCCAAGGGTGGTCCGGCAAATCGTGGAGGGCCTGTAGGAAGGCGATAACTATAGTTCTGCACATGGACTTCGGCAAGGATTGTTTCAAGCGTGAATGGCTTCCGGGAAAAAAATTTCATCGTGTCACAACGAACTCGAAGTCATGAAGGTATTCATACACATTACAGTGTAGTATGCGTGTTATGCTATATGTGCAAAGACAGTACAGTCTGCCATGTCCTTGTTCTCTCCCGTACATGATTCGACGCAATATGTAATGTCGATGGAGAAGTTGACGTGAATCACGAAATCCCCAATTCCCAGTGCTAGTTGACCAACTCCCAAAACGCCTTCTGCCCGCGGGTATTATGCACGTACACACACACACACAAACTGTTGATTCTGGTTTACGGTTGTCATCGCTTGCTCCTTCTTCGATCATCGTACACGTCTCTAGGAGCATAGTTGCCACCTGCATAGGCGTCAGGATCGACGACTCGGTAGGAGCCGCTGGTTCTCTTACTCTTTCGTCTCGGAGGTGGTATGGAGCTGCTGATCTCGCTCTGCTCTTCGATGACCTCAACAACATCGTCATTTGGGACGCGGTGACTGCGCGCAGGGCTGAGGGGACTATCGACATTGATTTGGATTGGCGGGGGTCGACTTTCGGTACGGCGGGTCTCTTGGACGATGATGCGTTCAGTCCTAGGCCTCCTGGGTGGCGGTGGTGGAGAGTGAGAGCGTGAGCGGCTGCGATGTTGGCGCATTTCATACTTGGAAGAGCGACGGCGGCGCGAGCGGCGCGAGCGCAGATAGTCTGAGTGGGAGGCGTCGGTATTGGCCACGACGACAAGCTCGTCGCCGCCGCCACCTGGACCTACGGAGAAGGCGGCCCAGAAGAGCACTACAATGAGGATGATGCCTCCAACTATGCCGAGGACGATGCCGACGACGGTTCCGGCAGAAGGACCGGAGAAGTCGTAAGAAAGTGGAATTGCGTAGACCGCATTCTGGCGGGGCGCGAGGGCGTGAAGCTGGCGTTGCTCGAGGAGGTTGGAGTGGGCGAAGGGTGAGGCACCCGGCTGTTGCTGCTTTGAGTGTTCGGGAAGTAAATTACCAGACAGCGGGGTGGAGGAAGAAGGGAAGTCGGACTCGGCTTGTTGGGTGGTGGAGAGGAAGTGATCGAAGAGTGTCGAGACTGCGCGGTGGAGCAGGGGCATGCTGGAAGCCAGGTCCTCGCGGGGTACCATCATGGGCGTAACGGACGACAGTGGAAGTGGAGAGGCTGCGAGAACCGGGCGAGCGTGAGATACTGGAGGCATTGCTCCAGGCAAATCGCCTCGAGGCCACTAGGATGAGGGGTGCTGCTCTTGCAGTATGGTGGCGATCGAGTTGTGGAGGTGCTCAGACGGCGCCGAGAGGCGGGGCGTGTGACGGACGGTGGAGCGAGCGAGCGGATGGATCAAGGTCAGGAGCGATTGCGCATAGTCGATGGAGATGCAGCACAGATTATGTGAATGCAAGGAAACAGCCGAGTGAGGGTGAGGAGACTGATGCATGTGGGAAGAATCGCAAGAAGAGCAGCATGCTTCCGCCAAAGGCCAAGGTCGATGCTGTTCATAACGTGGTGGCGGGGAGGAGGTTGGGCTTCATGGCCGCGTCCCACATCACCACGTGCCGGCGCAAATTGCGGCAGGTCCACGCAATCCATTCCAGCTCTTGGATCTTTCAAGCATGTTCGTTTTTTGCTACACCACAGCGGCGTAACGCAGCGAGTTGTTATGTTGCCGCCGTCTGCGTTTACACTGCGCATTGCCCACTCAGGTTGTGCCCCTTGGACATCCGCCCCTGCATGCGCGGCTGTCAGCCACTGCATTGGCTACGGCTATTCCTCCGCCTGCATGCAATCTGACCACTGCATACAGGCGCAGTGCACTGGCTATGGTTGTGTGCTATTAGGGTAAAGAGTATCGTTGCAATCTGACTACGTGAACCTCGCAAGACAGCCGTCGCCAAATCGCTGTACTACTAGCATTGAAAAGACATAAATCAAATTATGAGGGTATCCAGTAACCTTGGCTTTCCTATCTCTGCGCCCCTCATGACCTAATGCAAAAAGCGAGTGATGCTAAAAAGCCTAGACCCACTATCGTCCACTTGCTGCCAGCTGCCTGCTCTCTGGCCGCGGATAAATGAAGCTGCTACCTGTGGGGCTGCAGCTGAGGTCTGCGGCAGGCATCGGTATCATGCTCCGGCGCTTCCCCAATGCACTTGCGCTGCGGCTGCTGCTCAAAACCGAGCCTGTGAAGCTGTTGTGTGATGGCGATGGTGAAGCTGGCTCTTCATCCGCCAGACCACTTGTGCCCATGAGGGACGACCTGAAGGAGCGCAGCTTGTGTGATGCACTGGTGCCGGAGCTCTGTGATATTGACACCGGCGTTCCTGGTGCTTGGCGACTGATAACGGGTGATGGTGTCGCCATTGCCGAAGATCGGGCCTGCCCCGTACGTACTACTTGAGGGGTATTGGCAAGGGATGAAGACGGGCGTCGCGATGACTCTGCCCTCGCAGCTGGACGTCCGGGATTAGGATGGTCGTACGGAAATGTGACCGGTGGCGTATAACCGCCAGTCCATCGGGGCCGATTGGTCGGTGAAGGGACAATTGGAGAGGAACGCGCGCTGGCCCCGACCGTTGATACACTGCGTGTGCTGGGGCCCATGTAGCCAGGTGAGAGCGAGGCTCTTCGTGTGTTCTGCACCGAGAGGTCCCCGCGCGAGGGACGGGACAGAGGTGTCTTGCGCGGTTGCGGAAGGCGTGAGTGAGATGGCAAAGTGAGAGGAGAACTTGCGTAGCGCCGGTCCGTGGACAGCTGTTGCAACGGCGCTCTTGACGATGTGCTTGATGAGCTCGGCTGTCTTGGCTTGCCGTTAGCATATGGAGTCAAGGCCTCGTGCCGCGATCCGGCATCGCTGAGTCTTCGATCTGGGGTGTGTATTGATGACGCCGACGACGAATCGCCAGGTGTGTCCAGAACGGAGCTGAAGAAGCTAGGATCAGATGACATGATGCTTGAGATTGAGTCACGCAGCTGTTGCGTTTTGAAATGGTCATACGAGTCCAATGTCGAATCCATGTTTCTGATGTCAATCTTGATTGTCTGCCATCGGGATTGCAGATCATGTTGCAGCCTCAAGATCTCGCCATTTACGGTTAGGCGGTCCTTGATACCCCTTTCAACAATTGCCAGGACGCGCTCGATGGCAGGGCAGTAGTGAGTCTTCTTCGCCTCGTAGTTCTCAACCTTTTTGACAGTGTTGGGAGCGTGGCGGAGCGTCGTATTGCTATCCAGCGATTCGTCCAGCTTTGCTATGCTCCTACCCACAGAGTCTATCATTTTCTGCGCCTGACGACCAGCGTTCCTGAACACCAGCACCCAACGATCTTCTCCGAGTTCTCGTCGCAGCGATTCTGCATCAGATTCTAGACGAGCAAAATGCTCTTCCATGGAGCCACGCACTGAGTCTAGTTCGTTGCATGCTGTGGGAAATATGCCTTTGGCACGTTTCTGGAAGCCGGCAATGCGCATGGGCAAAAAGTCGAGGGAAGCCCTTAGCGGCTGCATGCGTGCGAACAGTCCAAGGAGATTTGTATCATCTTGTGCCGCAGGGGATAGCGTGGGAGATGAGGTGGGATTGGCGCGAGACGTTGGCTTCAGCAAACGACGCGGGTCTGAAGGCGCCTCTTCAACGATTGTCTCAAGCTCGGCGATGTCAACCCCCGCAATTGAATCAGCTGGGACGCCGGCCAAGTTTGATGTGTGTCGCCGCTCCTCCATCTCGAATATTTGGCGAGACAAGGCCTCGACCTCTGAGCCAATATCTTGGAAAACGGCGTCTCGAAGACCCTCCCACTCCATCGCAAGTTCAACCTGTCTCTTAATGCCATGTAGCTTTGCCTTGATCCCTCGCCAATCCGAGGCGATCCTGTCTAGTTGATCGACTACCAGTCGCTGATCATCGTCCGGTACGAGGGACACATCTCTGCGTGTCTGTAGATCCTCCACAGCGGCAATGTAAACCTGGATCAAGCTCTCGAAGCGACCAATAGCAGCATCAACCTCGCCCACGCCATCACGGCCGGCCGCAGCCGCCCATTCGGCATCGTCACCGGCGTCAAGGCCTTCGAGAACATCGGTTGCCTTCGATATCCAGACTTGTATCTGTGCGGCGGCATCGTCAAGAATGTGCGCAACCTTGGGAGCAGTGGAGATGGCGGATATGGAGTTTGACAAGGACGAAGAGTCTGGTAGTTGAATGCTGACGAGCTGATTGATCTGGCTAGAGAAGGAGAGGCGCGAAAGTGAGTTCACTGACGTAACACTAAGGGTACGCGCGAGGTGCCCTGGGCGATACACGCTGCCGCCAGGAGCGACAGGAGTCTGATGGCCTGAAGTCGTTGCAGGGGAAGGGTAAAAATCGTCCTTCGGTGGTACCGGCGGCGGCTGCTCCGCGTCTAAAGAGCCTTGCCATGTGGAAGGAATGTTCTTGTTGGTCAAGGCGACTATGCTTCGACCAGGCATGCGGTGTTTCGGGTGTTGCTCTGCGCTCGGCGTGCTCGCAGAGTATTTGGGAGCTTCGTCGTTAGAGACCAACGGCGGTGCGGAGTCCTGGCCAGCAGGAACGCGTCCGATCTTGTCCTTACCGTGGCGAGGGCTGTCAACGATGAGGCTCTTTAGATGATGCAGATTGGGTGGCATGGCTGCACAGCAGGCGTGCACCAGTGGCGCCCCAAAGGATATGTTCGTGTCCGAGGATGGTGGGCGCACGAGCTCAGAAAGAGCTCGACATGATTTGTAGAAGTCTCGCAAGGTATTTGGGGACTGCGTCGCGGTCGAGGGAAGCAGATTGTGAAGGCTCGCGAAGCAGAGGGGCGGCTGTGTCGCGTCGACAGCACGAGAGAGCGGTGAAGAGGCACCGGGGGTAGATTCGATGTACCCTTTGAGGGCGAGCGGAGAGCAGAGCAAGGGACACGGTGAAGACGCGAAGACACGTCAAGGATGAACCGTGGGGTCTGGCGGAATGTTGCCCTGACTTGTTCATGTGTACGCATGCCTGGGGAGCAAGGAGGGAGGAGAGACGCCAATCAGAGCTCACTAACGCAGGAGACCCCGGACCCTGAAAGCCTCCCCCTGTGTCCTTGGTCTGTTGCTATATGTTTCTGGAAGGAAGTTAAGCTTGCCCCAGGAATCCAAGCTTCCCGTGTCAATTGATTGCAGAGACCGACAACCTGGACTCAGTTGATCACTATCATTTGTGTCTACCGCATATATCTATCATCTGGTTGCATCTTACTCTGATGTCGCTCCCGATACATGCAGCAGCACTTTCTGCTGCCTGTAGACAAGGAAACATACGAAATTCGTAGAGCATCGTTCAGTCTTTAGCGGTCATCTCTCGCACACGCGCCTCTCTTGCCCTACCAGGGCACCGACTCCGCTGTTGTTGCGTCATCGATCTGCATCTTGGGCCGTTCCATCTTCATGGCCTCTCGCTGCTCGTGCCACTCCTTGCTCAGCTCTGTCCTAACGGTCTGACACCACAACAGCACTGCACGATCGAAGCTTTCCCATGCCGCCATACTACTACCATGCACGACTCCTGCAACGTCGACGTCTAGATACACGTCCCACCGTAGCTGCGCCGCCTTGATCCAGAACCGCAAATTTTCTGAGCAGCGGTAAGGTTTGAGCGTGTCGGTGTGGAATGTCTTGATCTCCTCAAACTGCTTGCGTGATTGTTTCAACATCTCGTTGTGCAGACGTACGAGCTTGAGGCCGTCCTGCAGTGCCAGGTAGAATGCGCCGGGTTGACGCCCATCTTCCCCAACTGGTGGGCCCGTCCACTGGGGGATTGGGGCCTCGGGATCTTCGAATGACTTCAGGAAAAGATATTCGCGCTCTCGCTCGCGACCTTCCCACCCGTCGTCCATCCAGCGCCAACTCTGCCGCCGTTCGTATTCTTCATTCTCCGTCTTCTCGTCCCTTGAGACCAGCTCGTCGATGCTGTCCACCCAGTGCTTAATGTGTTGCCGCTCCACACGCCTTACACCACCGGCGAAGTTGCGCGCCGCCAGCTTCTTGAGCACCTCGAGACAGCTATACAAGTCGGCCCTTATCTGCCGCTCCGGCTTGATTGCGTACAGCCGAGTGGGCTGCTCATGTGACGTATAGTAATTCTTAGCTGCTCTAATTGCGAGAGTCACAAGGTCAAGGACCTGCAGACCCTGTATCTCGTGCCAGTGATCTGCTGCTGGCACATCTTGATTAGGCGTGGTGCCCTTGACCGGGCTATTCTCGATCGGCGGCCTCTCCAGAGCATCGGCCTCGAGTTCCCGAAGGAGTTTATGCGAATCTTCCAGCGCATCTCGGAGCTCTCGTCGGAGGACACGTAAGTCTGGCGGGGGCGGGACGTATGTCGACTTGTGCTTGTAAGTGCTTACAGTCGGTGGTAATGTTAGAGCGTGTGGATCCTCCAATGTTGGGTCGACGTGCAGAATGTTTGGAGATGCAGAGGGTGACCCACCGTGCAGGCCAGCAGAAAGGACCCCTGACGATACTCGGGAGGCAGGATATGCAGTATTGCCGTCACTTTCAAACGGATCATCGTCGTCGACGTGGCTCTGCTGCTCTAACACGTTCCACGTGCTGTACGCTCTGCTGTGGCCGTTGGTTTTGACCTCTTCTCTAGCCTTTTTCAGCTGCTCATCCTTGGCCAATTGGGCGCCCTTGCCATCCAACAGGCCGGTCCTCGCAAAATAGTATTGCAGATGCGCGATGCTGCCCAGGCTCATGACACTATCCCGGTTGCGGGCGGACTCGGCAAAGATCGTGGCCTGCGGCCGGACGTAGCCACGTCGCTTTGGCACGCCATCACCGTAAGTGGATATGCCAGAGGAAGAAGTGATGGAAGAGGCGGTAGAGAAGGAACGGTCGAGCTGAGGGCAGGGCGACAAAGCAGCCGAGGGCTCGTGGTCGGGGGAGGGGCTACGAGATCGGAGTTGGTAGTCTTCAGGAGCCAGAGGGGGCCGCTCCGGATGCAGTGCGGTCATCATTTCCTCAAGCCGAACGCACGAGCAGAGAGCTGGTGGGTTGTTGAGGAGATGCGAAGCAGGTAAAACACTGGTAGTGTTGGGAGTGGTTATAGCATCATCACTGCCCTTCAGCCATCAGGTGAGAACGAAGTGCACAGACTCTCTTGGAGGCGCGGTAACATGTTGTTGTCCTATGCTTGCCCGGCCTGCAGATCGCTGGAAGCTCCCCCTGACCACTCCGCAGTGCCCCAAATTTATCAGCTGCTACCATTGTTCGGGCCGGGCGGCCTTTTCCGCGCCTGTCGAAGCCGCGTGCTTGGCAATACGGAGGCCCACAGCAATGATTCACTTCCTCAAGAGACAAACCTGTACGCACGCTTCAAACATAAAAGATTTCACTACATGCGGGAAGCAGTAAAAGAGAAAGGAAACCACAGAAGTCCACCTGATTGCCTCTGGTTCGAGGCCAAAGCCCACTGTGGCTTATCGCTCGCCTCGCCCGTGGGCCTCGCTTGTTGCTCTACAACAAAGACTAGGCTGCAGTCAACTCTCGTGCCTCTGCATCGGTGTTGGACGAGTATGATGCCTCAGTAGGGGCTGTTTCCGCGACTGACGCGGTCGCGCCAAGTGATCCGGCGGTGGAACTGCTGGGCATGGCATTGGCACTCAAATTGCCAGCATTGGATGGGATTGGTTCAATGCTCGGCTGCCACGCCTTGAGATCATCCTCGGCATCATTGAGTACTTGTCTAGCGTCTTCAGTCTTCTCGTACGTTTGATGCGTGTCTCCTGGGATGATTGGGGTGTCGTCAAGCATGCTGAGGATGCGGCGTGCGTGCTTGGCCAGAATGATCTGCTTCTCCGCACGCTCGATAGTCGCAGCAAAATGCAAGTCATAAGATTCCTTGAATTTCTGACGTGTCTGTTCACCGTGACGGTCAGTACGGTAGTTACGCATATGGATATGGTGAGGCTTACAATGTTGGTTAGTTGCGCTTCGGCCACGAGGCTCTGGGCTTCGGAGCGGACAAGTTCCTGCTCGAGCTCAGGAATCTTGGTACTCGTGGGCTCTTTGTACTTGAGCTTCGCAATATCGTCTGCAATTTTGGCTTTGTGGTCGCGGCTGGGCTGCACGCTCTTCTCCGTGTTGCGGATGGCCTTGAGCACAACGCGGGACTCCTCGAGATTCTGTGCATAGCTGTCTTCCTGCTCGGCAATTTCACTGAGTAGGACGCCCAGCTTGTCAGAAATGTCGCTGATGGCGTCGTCGCCCGTCTCTTCGCCCCACTCCGACAGCTGGCTGGCGATGGCAGCACGCTCGCGACCCGCTTCTTCATAGGCACCGATGGCATGGGATTCTTCCTTGATCAGCTTGTAAAGTTTCCTGCTCAGCTCGGGCTGCGTATTGCCGCGCAGACTGTGTCGCTGGTCAGTGTCGAGCTGTGTAATGCCTGGGCGGGTCGTCTTGACTTACCTTGCCAAAGTGAACTTGTGCGGCCCCGATTTCTTTTGGCTACCATCCTTGTTGCGAATCGAGAGCGAGCGGTTCCTGTGCACCCTTTGGTCAGTCGAGCTAAGTCTTTCTTATGGAGAGGAGGGGCAACTCGACGGAGGTGCAGTGCTCCGCTGCAGACACGCTGTTCAACGTGTGATCAGATATCATACGTACATGTTGATGATCGGTATAGCTTCCTGTGCTTTTTGTGATTATTGTCTTTGCTTGAGGGTAATCTGAGACGTTGCAGATAAATGATGCAACCGGGTCATGGGCGGCCAAGGACTATATTGTGGCGACGTCACAATCACAGGTCCGTGCGCGAGAAGGCTAGACCCTGCGCTTCTTCTGCCTTGCTGCTTAAAGCTCTTTGTGAGGAGTCTGATCGATCTAAATGATTATGATTTCTCTCCTGCTTGCACAGGGGCAATATCTTCAAACTATGTCAAATCTCAAGCGCCGTACCTTCCAATCACATTCCACAACGCCTGTCAGACAGCCCATGTTGATCGCTTGTCACACCACATTCTCCGGGTCAAGTGCTCCAGGTGGAACGATGCTGTACATGCTCGCATTCGTCGGTCCACTCATCACTCTGACTACCTTCTTGTCTTTTCCCGAACGGGCAATCAGAACTTGTGCTGGACACACAACTACCTCCTCATCAGACTCGCCCATGTCATTCCCTTTCTTCACCACTAACGGAAACAGTACAAGTCTCACAACAGCCTGCTGGTTCTCTAGCTCCTCGTTTGATGAAGTTTCTCCGCTGCGTTCGTTCATGAGCGACGCATTGAAAAAGACCTTGCGCGCGAGTTCGCCGTTGGTATCGTACTCTGGTTGTAGCGGTGGAAGCATGATGTACTCGGCGCGTTGAGTGCGCATCTCAATCGATAGATTGACCGCCAGTCTCATCACGTTGCGGAGCGAATCTTGTATCTGCTCTGCAAGGTGGGTCGGTGGTGGCAGCAGGCGGCTCAGAGTCCCGTAAATCTCTTGTACGACAGCCTCAGTGTCTTGCGCTCGTTGCTCTACAAAGACATCCCTCCGAGAGAGCAGGGTCAAGGTAGTCGCCCTCCACTGTGCCACTGCTCGTGTTGGGCCGACATCGGTGAGCGTCTTCTCGAGGGCTTTCAATTTTTGTCGCTGGTCACGATCCATGCCGAAAAGGTAACGCGTGAACACAAACTCCCATATCATTGTCATCACGACAGACATGAACACGTCTCGTCGCCGAACACGATCCGAGAGATAATTGTCGACGTCTGAGCCATCGAGAATGGCATTGTCGAGTCGTGTCTCGATTTTCTCATCTTTGACTTGATGCGACATTCGGCAGGCTCGTGTATCGGAAAATTTAGAGTAGCGAAGAACCCACTGTTGCACGTGCTGACAGAGCTGTTGACATGCGCTGTCAAAATAATCTTCATCACGGACGTTCAAGTAGTCTTCGCCCTTTCGTGTAAGGGCGAGCTGCTGTTGGAGTGCATGAATCTTGTCGGTAGCCTGGTCAAGTTCGATGCGCAGTCCACGAATCTCATTGTCTTTCTCCTCAAGAGCATCGTCGATCTCACCACGTACAACAGTCTCCATGCTGCGCGACAGGTTGTCGTGCTTCTGCTGTAGCGTTTCGAGATCGCGCGAGGAGGTTTGCCACTTGGCATGCACATCTTGGTGCTGGGCCTCGAGCGAGGCATAGCGCTCGTCGTTTTGAGTGTTCTGGAGCTCGGTGTTGTGCCTTGTCAGTCTCGTGACTTCCGTCTGTAGTGTCTCGAGGCTGGTCTTGATGCTGTGGATCTCAAGATCTTTCTCCTGTATCTCCAGGTCACGTGCTTTAACGGCTTCTTCGTGTCTGGGCGACGGTGGAAAGAAATTTTCACCCGACAGACGTCGCGCACGGGTTTCCTGCAAGGCGCGGTTTTCAGACGCCAGCTGGTCTAACTGGCGCTCAAGATCTAGGATATGAGTGCTCTGGCGTTTGCGGATGCTGGGCGGTCGGCTGGGTGACGAGCGCGGCGACGAGAGCGATGGTGCACCCCATCCTTCCTAAAGGGCTCAGTTAGTTCGAAGCGATGGCATGCATTCGGTGAGTCACACTTACAAGATTGCTGCCAGGCTCCGACATGTCCTGCCGCCGGTCTTTGCCTGCACCTTTAAGAGGTTGGTAGCTCGGCGTCGGAGGTTTGGAGGATGCGGGTGGCACGCCCCGCGTCCCTTCTGTTTTGTCATTGCTGAAAGCGGCTAGGGCGGCATCGCGTTTGCTGGCGCCTCTCAGATCACTACCCACGCTGCGCTCCACTCTTCGCAGTGAGGGACTTCCATCAGTCATATCAATCATCCCGGGTGTCATCGACCGGTTGCTCAGCGCGCTTTTGGACCGAGAAATCTCGGCAGGGCTGCCCGAATCGCGTCCTGGCGCCCGCGCGTACGTGCGTCCATTGTTTGCCAACTCAGCACCTGGCGAAGATGTGCCACTCGGTGTGCTCGAAGACATGCGATTTGTCTGTCTCACATTTCGCGCTGCTGCACGATCAAGCGTAGGTGAAATGGGGTCCAACAACGACTCAGCTTCTAATGCTTCACGTGTGGATGCTTCATCTTCAGCAACGTCCTGCACGGCTCGGAGCCCTTTGGCATCTTGGAGGTGTCTCAAGCGCTCCGGCACCTTGACGCTGTGATCGGATCGGGTAAGCTCACTGAAAGATCGGGCGTGCTCATGGCTCGGTGAATGCTCGCGCTCGTTCTCTGCAATCGTGTCCAAATCTTTGCTCTCCAACCTGAAGTCACGCGATTGTCGTTGATCGTCTTCTAACGATGGCGTCTCGCGCTGTTCTTCCGTAGTAGAAGAGTCATTCAGAGATGTTGACACATCCGCGGAACCGCGAACGGATGGTGGTGACTTGAAAAGGCCAGAGCTACGATTTTTCGTTGTGGTCAGGGATTCTGCTGGGGACTCATTTGTTGCGTATGTGGCAAGAACTTTTGGTGTATCTGGTATGAGAGGATCGTAACAATCATTTTCATGAATGCTGTCCCGAATCGAGTCCAACGGTACTCCTTCAGTTCCAGGACACACCTGCAAATCATTGTCTTGAGTACTGTGTTGTGTAACATTTGGCATACCATGATCAAGTCCTGCAAAAGACCAGCTTGGCTCTTCAGTGCTGCGAGATGGAATAGTGGTGGTTTCGATATCTGCTGATCCGCCCCGAGTGTGGATGTCGACTCGTTTGGGATCTTCACTCTCACCCCAAACCTTGCCAACTGTTGTCAGATCTGATGACGGGGAGTCTTCATGCGCTTTGGTCTTAGACTCAGCGGAGCTGACTTCCTGCTGATGATCGCTCGGGTCACGCGAAGGCTTTGGTGACTGTCTGGGACTGTAAGTTGGGCTTCGAGATAGACGCCATAGGGATGAAGGCGAGGGTACTGAGTCCCGCCCCTTTTGAAGAGGACTATGCGTTTGACTAGCAGGCCCAAAATCCATGACGCCTTTCTCTTCCTCGATTCGTTCTTGAGATGTTTTTACAGACACGGATTTTGAATTGAATCCGGCATCGTCCATGGCGGCTAGGACAATATCGTCGAATTCTAAACCTTTCTTGGGCTCTCCGTTGTCCACTATCCGGTTTTCATGCTCGTTTCCTGTACGGTCTGTACCATGACTAGAGAGCGTTAAAGCATCGTCATCTTGTCCATCATTTCTTGCTTCCGCGATCACATTTGATGGCTTTGCTGAAACAGTTACTGCATCAACCGACCGTTGCTTTTTCTGGACCTTCGCCTTTTTCTTGTCCTTTTTGGATTGTTTTCCAGGTGGATCGGTAGTCGAGTCAAGAAGGTCGGCCTCGTCATTTCGCAGGTTCTCCGCGTTTGTCACGGTACCAGCAGCCCCCATAGCTGCAAGGACGGAATCTGCAAATAGGGATTTATTGCCCGACTCATTGTCCTCGTCTTGCAAGGTATGACCATCTGTCCAATCTGCCATCTTCTTCCTCTTCTGTTTTTTACTTTTCTTTGACCATTCAAAATCTGAAGCCATAGATTCAACTTCCTTAGCACCTTCACCAACTGACTTTCCCTTCGTAATGCTCGGAGATTGGACATCCTCTGCAATAACAAGCTCCCTGCTGTGGTCACTCTCCTGTAGTTCCTCTTGTTCAAGAGTCAACGTTGACGCAGTTGTAGTTTGCACAGCAGCTCCAATGGATAAATCTGATCTTAGTTTTGCACCCTCGCCAGATTCAGCGCGATACACTTTAATTTCCTGTTGCTCCAGAGTCTTGGCTTCGGTTGCAGCAATACTGTTTGGCTCATCGATCGTGGTAGCTTGTTCAGCGGCGGTCGCTTTCACCTCTTCAGTGTCCTGGTTTGCCTCTGTGATCCACTCAGGAGCTGAAACTTTCTGCTTTCTCATGATCTTTTTGTCTTTCTTGCTCTTCTTGCTACGTGCTTGGTCAGAGTCAGATTTGGACATGAGTAAGCCGACAGATTCTGGTATAGAATGTTCTTCAAAATCAGTTGTGACGATGTCTGATCTGGCTGTTGTATTGTCGAGAGCCATGCCACTATCTGAGTGTTCTGGACGTAATAAAAGGGCTGGTTTGTTACTCGATGGTTCCGGTAAAATGTCACCCTGTGCCAAAGTAGGGAGTTCGGAAATTCCTTTGTGGGAGTTTTCGCCAGCATCCTGAAGAGCTCGGGTCTTCTTGGCCTTTTTCTTTTCTTTCTTGGACAATTTACGAGTGAAAACGGCCACGTCATTTTCGGAGTCCAACTTCACATCTTCTTCTTCTTCTTTTTTCTTACCCTTGAGCGGTGGTGTGTCCATCCCTGGATCTTCCATTTTAACTGTCTGGTTGATCAACTCTTTGGATACCAATGGCTCTTCAGAAGAGTGCGAGGTTTCATGCTTTTGAACAACGTCACGTTGGTTGGTCTGGAGCAGATTCTTATTGGATTGTAATTCGCTCCATGCGGTCGCCGGCTGTTCATTTGGCTTTTTCTGCTTGATTTCTGCTTTGTTGGCCGTGTCATGAAGGCGGTCTTGGGCGGCACCAATATTTGACTCAACAAAGACAAATCCTGGACTCAACTTGAGCTCTGACTTGTCTTGTTCAATCGATTCGGACCCCTTACTTGACGGTTCATTCACGCCTGCTGCTTGAGCATGCTGATATGATTCCTCCTCTCTCTCTTCTTCTCTAGATGTAGACGAAAGATCGAGTTGATCGGAGACTTCATTCCGAATTTCCATATCAATGTGGCTTCTATACTGTTTCTGCACATGTTGAGGGGAGGTAGAGACTGTGCCCTCGCCTCTGTCAAAATCGCTGGATACATCAAATGTCTGTCGGACATGAGTAGATGCATTGCTATCCATTCCAGTTTCATCTGTGGCCATGTTTGCTTCACGTTCAGTAATTTCATCTTCAGAAGGAGACAAGCCGGGAGGGCCATCATTGGCTTTGACAGGCTGCTTATCGGATAAGACAACGAGCCCGTTACTCTCTTCTTGTAGATTGCTGGATACTCTGTCGTCTTCGATGGCGATAGATTTGGAGCTTTTGTCGCTGTCGTGCTTGGAGTCTAGTACTGCCGAATGATCAGACTCGATTGCTTTTGGTGTGATGACAGAACTCCGCTCTTTGTCTTTCTTCGCCTTTTTCTTAGTCTTAACAGACACGCTACTCCATTCTGCCTCGACATCCAGCCGTGCTGGGTCAGTTTGTTGTTCAGAATCGGCGGGTATGGACTCTGACACCTCTGGCGTCAACTTGGAAACCGCGGCATACTCGGCTGAGGGCATCAAGACTAATTCGTTCTTGTTGGGTATGATACTTGAAGAGGAAGTTCGTTTCTTATCCTGTTTGCTCTTCGTTTTGCCCTTGGGTAATGATGTTGACCACTCATCTTCTGACTCTGGATTCCTGAGTTCTAGTTCTTGGGGTTGCAGCTTGACACCCGCGGTGTTGTTCATCTTTGTGGTGTCGGTGTCAGAGACGCTGGACTGGGACCGCGGTACATCAACCTTCGAGGGTGTCCTTTCCTTCTGTGACTTTCGGTCTTTCTTAGCCTTTTTCCTGCTCTTGGCACTGAGAGGGATGGACCATTCGTCTTGCTCGGACGCGCTTGCATTGGTCACAGCTAGCGTTTGCGGGAGGGAGGCTAACTCGCGGGTCTCTTCTTGTTCGGTCTTCTCCTCAGCTGACCCTGAAATAGCGTGGCTCTGGGAAGACTGCACCAGGTCGGCTGCAAGCGGAAATGTAACATTGCTTTGTGCCGTAGGGACTGTGTCGTCTGTATCATCGACCTTCCAGAAATTATCTTCAGATCCAGATTCCTGTTCTGCACCTAATGATTTTGATTCGTCGGCAAGAACTAAATCGTCAAAGTCATCCAGAGTGTTGTCAAGATTTGTCTGCTGTTCAGTGTCGGGGTCCTGTGCAGTGGTGTCTTGAATTTGGTCAGACCCATTGTCGATTGACCTCTTCCTGTCTTTTTTCTTACCACCCTTGCCATCCTTTTTGCTCTTCTTCGATCCGAAGAGGGAGGACAACCATGTGCCCTCGCTAGATGTACGTTGGGAAGACTTTTTAGATTCCTTTTTAGAGCCTCGCTTACTCAATTGACTTTCTGTAGTGCGCTTATTTGGCCCCCCTTTTTCGCGCTGGACAGCTACCATCTCATCACGACGATCTGAGCTCGGTTCCAGCTCAGGTTCATCATCACTTGGTAGCGTCGTGGTAGTCTGACGCGAACCTTCAGGAATGTTAATAACGCTCTGAGTAGTGGTGACGTTGGAATTTCCAGATTCCACTCCTTTATCAGGGTCTTCAATAACCATGTATTGGAAGGGGTCAAAAACTTCCGGAATCGAAGAAGGACTCAAGGGATCTTGCTGCAGAGGCGTGCCATCTTCGGTATTTTCCGATTTTGTCCCGTCTTTAGAAGGAGCAGACTCTTGCTCGAAGGATTCACGCGAAGCTGATTCGACGGCCCGCTTAGCTTCGACTTCCTGGTTGATATGAAGCTCTTTGGACTCCTCTCTGATTTGAAGGGCGTCCAGTCTAGGATGCTGTGGCCCAAGGTCGACATGTCCCGAATTCCGAGAAGTCTCACCTGGACTCGCAGAGTGAGCAGAAGTGCGAGTGGTGTTCATGATATTAGCAACAAGAGAAGCCATATCGTCTCCAGGTTCGGGAATCACACCGATGCTTCTTTGGCGTTGTTTTTCCTCTGTTTCCGTTTTCGTTGACGGCAAATCATCAAGCTCAAAAGCTGATTTCGTGGCTTGAAAGTCCTCAGACGACTCGATGTCTGCGTTTACATCTGTGTGCTTGTCAGGGTCTGAGGTGTCTTGAGAATTGCCTTCCGATCCCGATTCGTCTTTCTTCAATTTGGACCTCGTCCCATCGGTATGCAACTCTAACGATGCATGCGCGGCTGTAACAAGACCCCCAGCTATTAATGCGCCAGTGGCAGACTGCAAAGAATTTGAGGTGTTCAAGACCGAATCCAGAGCGTCCACATGGTCAAGAGATCGAGGCGAGGTACCAGCCCTTGGAGTGGTTTGCCCTGAATCCAGAACATCAGGTAACCGGTCATCTGCAACGTTGGCGATGTCCATGTCGGCGGCAATCCCACCCGAAGCCGAAAAGGTTTCGGGAGACTCGCGTGCAGATTCAAAATTGTCATCAGAGCCACCTTGTACAGACGAAGAACGGGATGTAGTGCGACTAGAAGGGAGGGAGGGAAGGTTATCCTCTGGTTCCGGAATTTTTCTAGTGCTTTCCAGTAAATAGAGGGGTCTGAACTCATGATTGGTCTTGAACTCTGCCGAAGGAGGTCGTGAGGCGCGCCGACGCATATTTGACGTCGTTGGCGTCATTGGTGATTCGGGAGCTGAAGTCGAATCTTGGATTGCTTCGCGAAAAATTATGGGAGAGACTGGAGGTCGGCGGAAGCGCAGAGGTATGGCAGTGGAAGAAGGCGACCTAGGAAGCATAGGAGATTGTACGTCCTGATCGAATTGATCCTTACTGATAGGCGAAGAAGGGTTAGATGCCGGTAAGGGAACAAGTTCAGGTGTCAGGGGCGTTATCAATGCTGTCCTTTCGAGTCGAGGGTCGATTGTTACACCGCCTGTGTCTATTCTAGGTGCGCTTCGAGGTTGAGCCTATGATTCGTCAGATTCTACATGTATGACGGCCTTTCGTACCACCAATGGAGACATGGTATTCACCTTGGTCCGGGACTTCGTACCTATCTCGTTGTCTTCGCTATGGCGGCGGCCGCTGCTGGACTGTGATCGCAAAGGGGAGTCATCACGATGCCGACTGATTCGACTGCCACGCTTTGATACAAGGGATGACACTGCATCGTCAAAATCGCCCATCGAATGACGTTTGACTCTACGGTCGCTTTCCGAAACCATCGATACATCATCTCGAGCAACGTTTTCGAGAATCTTAGAAGATCTAGTATCGCGGCCGGCTTCTGGAAGCTTTCGATCGAGAAAACTTAGGATACCCTTCTTTTCCTTCTTTCTCTCCTTTTTAGCCTTGCGATCGTCGAGGTCGAAGCCGTCGGTTGATCTCCTTTCTAAAGAAGGCGCATGGAAAGCATAGTCATCGACTTGGGCAAGATCGAGCTCCTCAATAGACGATCTGTCTTTCCTCGTCTTGCGTCTGTTAGTACCGAAGTCATCTTCCGGGTCGGATGATGCCATAGGTAAAGGCTTTGAAGAGGTTTGTTGGCCGTATCTCTTTTGTGTCGAAAATTCATGATACTTCTGGCCTGACCCATATGAAGCTGGTGGCGCAGAAACCGATGAGACTATGTCTGCAAATTGCACAGGGAGAATGGGTTCGGATGACGCATGATCTTGTTTGGTCCGGTCTTGCTGAACTGAATCTCCAGGTAGCTTTTCCTGGTTTCCAGAGATCGAAGAAACTAGGTCTGCAAAATGTGTCACACGTTTGCCGTCAGCAGAAACGCCTTTCCCGTTCTCTTCGTTTTCCCTGACCTGAGACTCGACGTCTTGAAATGCGGCTTCTGGCGGCGTAGGTAGTGCCTCATCAAGATTCTCAACAGACTTGGTGGCCCGCTTTGACTTCTTGTCCTTCTTCTTTTTCTTGGAGGATATCGGAACTTCCCAGTCATTCTCTGCAGGGGATGGACTGGGCCCTTGAGCTGCTTCAGATTTCGTCGAATCTTGTAGCTCGCTCCGATGCTTATCCTTTTTGGTTTTCTTTTTGCTAGAGGTGCTCTCCCACTCGTTGGAATCCATCTCAAAGGGGGTCTCGACTGCAGGAGGCTCTTCCACCGAACTTTTTCGTTTGCTTTTCTTCGACTTCTTTGTTCTTGAGTGGGTTTCCCATTCGTCGGGAGTGGCTTCAAGAGACTCTATTTCGCGTTCTTGCGAGTCTCTTTGTATCTCGTTGAATTCCTGAACCTCTTTGAACGAGCCTTGATCCATCGAGTCTTCATCGAAGTCGAAGCTCCCTGGCATGGCCCGGAGTGGGCTAGCCGTTTCTTCGGATTTGCTTGATTGGGCAATGCCATCTTTGCGAGCTTGCACTAGAGCTCCCGCAGCTACTGCAGCTCCGACCATGGCAAAAGTGCCCATGGTAGAGCCAGAGGCCTGGTCATGACCTTCCCGTGCTTGGTCATAGTCAGACAATTTCTTGGAACTTTCTGCTCCCTGAACCCTATCCGCTTCAACTTTGTGCTCCAAAGCCTTCCGCTTCGACTTCTTGTCTCTCTTAGAGTTCTTAGCGACAGAATTCCATTCGTTTCCTTCTATCGACCTGGCAGATGTATCTTGATCGGCAGCCTCGTCAACCTGATAATCAAACACTGAGACCAAGTCTGATTGACTTAAAGGAAGTTGGGGTTCATCAGACAATGCGGAGGAGGTGCGCTTCTCTTCAGCTTCTTTTCCAGACGCAGAATCTTCGAAATGGTGTGTAGATTCGCTCTCAAAGTCTTGTAAATTATTTTTTCCATGAGTAAGTTCGTACTCATTAGTAGTTCCAGCATTACGTTGCACTGAAGGCTCTGTATCTGGAAAATACTCTTGTTCGCGAAAGCTTTCAGGTGATTCAACTTGATAAACATTGATCTCTGAATCACCCCACCTTACACGAGATGCAATGAAGTCGTCCTTGTGCTCATCATCCGCTGATGTGGACTGTTGGAGCGGAGAAGGAGAGGCAGATCTTACACTAGATTTCCCGCTTACACTACCGGGCGGGGTTGGCGCAATTATGTTCAGCCTAGGAACTGCACTGCGAGGACTGGACTGAGAATTACTTCGCACCCTCTGTTGGCTCATGTCGAAATCTGCCTCTCGTGTTGAAACTGGAGATGGCTGATTCAAGAGATCTGTAGGTGCAAAGAATTCGGCTTGAGAGACGGGCTTCTCGGTGTATCGCGCAGTGAAGTCATTGAAAACGTTCGAAGCATCGCCCACATGAGTTGGTTCAGACGCCGCTCGGTTCCGCTTCTTGAAAAAGGCAGGATCAAAGACATCATCGTCAAAGACGGGTTTGGTAGCTTTGCTTGCCGCAGTTTCGGGTGTGACCTCGTAATTGTCAACTGAATATTGGTGGCGAGTTTGCACATGGGAAGCAGACTCGGACGGCGTTACAGTAGCCTCAGACTTGTCGTACAACACAGATGGCATGGGAGCCGGAGGTGATGTCTCAACATTCTTGTGCACCATGTCTGAATCCCGAGATTCCGCATTTGGGATCGCGGGCGGTTGACTAGCTCTGTCTTGTCGTCGTTTTTCTCGCCTGCGCTCGCGTTCAAGGCGCTCCACCTCTGAGTTGTCAGAAAGATCTTGGCGCAAATTTTTCGATTCACGTGTCTCTGCTGTCGGCTTGTTCGAGCCCCGCCTGCTTGTGAAAAGGGCTCCAGTCGCGGCAGTACCGACAACGCTGGCACCAATGGCACCTATTACATCTGTGGTACCATTTGATCGACGCCTCCGCGGCAAGTCTGCGTCATTCACGTTACGCTGACTTGATGTGATTGGTTCAGTGAACACTCGAGAGATGGCATGGGATGGTGCTATCTGAAAATCAGGACTTTCAGAATCAGATCGACGATGCATACGGCTTCCAGAGTCTCCAAATTTGGCAAGCTTCGATCCACCTGAAGGATCGTATGGTAGAAATTTGGGGGGAGACACCGGTTTGGGGTGCTGAATCGGTAAATCGCGAGGGGGGGACGTTAGAATAGCTTGGGCTCCTTTTTGTTGTCTAGGATCAAAATGAGCTGGGTTGGGGATATCAGATACCGGGACCGGGTCAATAGTTTGCATAGGAGCGCTTGAAATTCGGCGCGAAGCTGACTTCTGTGGTTGCGCCAGATACGTATCATCTGAAGCAAACCGATCCGGTACAGTTGCCCCAGTAGCAGTATTCAAACCATATTTCGTTGATTCTGAAGTACGCTCCCGGGACCGGCGTCGACTCAACTTGTGGCTTTTGTTGCTTCCCCAACGCCAACCCCACTTCTCTGTTCCGGACACAGCAGACGAAAGAGAATCTGAACTGGAGCTTGGCACAATTGTATGTCCAAAAGCCAGGCCTGAGTCGACACTCTCCGCATCTTCTTCTGATGCAGATTCCCATCCCTCTTCCTCCTCCTTTCGCTTGTAGTTATGCAGACGCTGGGGTGGTGGGGGTATGCCATGACGAGGTTCGCGCGTAGCATATATCTCGCGTCGAGATTTGTGTCCAGTTGATCCAGCTTGAGCGGCTGCTAGGGCTGCTGTCGCGCCACCAAGGGCAAGTAATGTCTTTGTAGGATCGATTTCAGAAGAACGACGTCTTGCTAGTCGTTTCGAAGGTTTGGAAGCTAAGCTAAGTGTCGATGCTCCGCCACCGTAAGCCAAGCCGGTGTCGACTGACACATTACTCAAGCCATAGAGGCCTGTGCTGCGGCGGCGGCGGCTCTTTTTTTCTTTTCTCGAATTTGGTGAAAAGAGCTTGGCAAAGAATCCGGACGGTTGCGTGTCAGAACCAGAAGAAGAGCCTGAGGACCATGATGACGACTCGCCAATATTCTTCTTCCTACCGGAGGATGAAATAGCCGCTCCCGCCGCGATTGATCCTAAAGTGCCCGCCGCAGTCTCTTTGGAATGGGACGACGACCTTTTTCGTCGCTGCTTTTCGTCAGACAGTTCAGAAACTCTTCTTGAGTCACGACGTTCAAATCGCGCATCGCTAGTGCGACGAGAGCTGCGTTCGCCTCTTGACTCCCGCCTACGGTCAGCACCAGCTCTGTAATCATCGTAATCTTGCTCCTCGCGCTCTGCCTGGCTCATTTGAAACGCAGTATACCCTACAACGCCTGTGGCAGTCGCAGCTGTCAGCCCCAGGGAGGAATTTCTTTTCTGGCGACTTTCGTCTTCGATCGTGTGATAGCGCGAATCCTTATCAACCCTTTTACGATTGAGAAACTCGCGAGAGGTCCGACGGGAAGGTCGATGAGTCCTGGGAGCATCCCAGACTGTCTGGGTAGGATCAAAGCAGTATCTGCACACTCCAATATACTCAGAGTATTCCTCCATCTTGCGGACATCTTCATAGTCATTCCACCAGTCGACAAATTTGTCCAGCGTTCCTTTCTGGCGCCTATTACTCACAGTGGCGTATGATGGAATGCCGGCGTGATTCATGCGCTGCTGCGCCAGCAGCTGGTGATGCTGACGGTGACGGAGCTCGGCAGCAGTCAACCCTGTTGCCCCAGCCGCCCCTAGCACATACATCTCAGCATTAGAACCGTTGGAGGAGTACTTGCTCGGCTTTGAAGATGAAGGGCGGGATGAACTCGGTCTCGCTGATGTTGACGCTTTCGACGACGAGGGGCGACTTGAGTGAGTAGCTTGACTGGTGAGCGCCGCTCCAGTTGCCAGAGCGGCAACACCGGCCAGTGCGGAGGATGAGCCACTGCGGCCAGGCTTAGAAGATCGTAGTGGTTTCTGGGATGGTCTGGGAGATGTGACCGATTGCTCTGTAAATTCTGCGCCAGCATAGAAGTCAGCGGCAGCGCCGGCACCGGTCTCCACGGGAGGAGCAGCTTCCGTTAACGGTGCCATCAAATGCGGTTCAGTACCCATCACAATAGGAGTGTGAGGCCGAACTCCTGGTTGGGTTGCAACCGCATGAAGGTACTCGCCATGGTCACCATAATAATCGACTGCAGCACCTACGTATCCCGAGCTTTCAAAAGCAGATGTAGAGAACTCCAAAGGCACCTGACCAGGAAACTGGTTTGGAACTGCACTAGCAGCAGAGGTGAGCTCAGGCCCGCGAGCCGAGCTTGAGCGGCGGTTGGTCGAGGTTTTGTAGTCTCCACCATCGTCACTGCCAACGTCGAAAGACCGTGTTTTACCTTTGTCCTTGGAAGACGACGATGGTTTTCTCCGCTCCGGCGGCGAGTCTTCTTCCCGTCTCCGGTCCTCGCCTTGGGAAGACCGCGAGCTTCCCTTTCGCTTAGTGATGCTCTCGTCTCGGTCCTTCTTCCGGGTCTTCAGCGAGTCTTCGGGCGTCTCGTAGCGCCTCTTGCTAGGCCAATTCGTGGACGAGTCGAAATACTCGGTCCTAGGCGCAGATATGGCGCTGCTTGCGGTTGCACGAACATCGTCGTCTCGGTCATCGTCGCCGGCGCGACTTGACCTGCGAGATGGGGATCTGTCGCGGTGTGAACGCGAACTTCTCGAGCTAGATTCGGTCTTTCGCTTGTGTGAGGTGGAGCTGGAGGCGCTGTCGCGCTTACTGCTTGGTCTGGTCCACATTGGTATGGGCCGGACGGAAAGCCAGGTAAACAGAGGCAAAGGCGTGCAACTGCAGTGAAACGTGGCCGCTATTGGATGATCAGGGTTTAAAGATGCACGCGAATGGAGAGCATCCGAATGGAAGGCGTCGATTCGTGTTTCTGGGCTGCGCGCCTGTGTACAAAAAGAGGGTGAAGTACTCCACGAGCGCGAGCTGAGACAGCTCATCTAGGCCTTGGCATCATTAATCGGAGAGAAGGCTGGGCCGGGCCGTTGCGAGCCCCGACCACCTCTTTTTCTCCTCGCCACGCGGCTACAGTCTCAAATGTTAAATAGAATGGATCACAATATCAACGATTTCGAGATACTCATAGGTCTTCGATCAATTCTTGCGATCTATTACGTTGCTACGACGCAAGTTCAATTGTTGACCTGGCTCGCCTTCCCAGTCCCCTGCAATGCAGTCTTGACGATGTCCATCCACTAACAGTACAATTCCAGCCATCAAAACGCCGTGTTCCATGCTCATGATTGGTCGTCTCGAAATTCACGGCCACCAGACTTTATTCTCTGGTTGATGCAGCTTTCTCTATCCGCATTCAGATGATTCCTGCCTGTATTCGAGCCCGCAAGTCGAGTATTTGCGAACGCTGTTGCGGCTGCATTGAATTGATGACTTCAAGGGATAGTCCCATCAGTTGTACTTTCTGTTCAGGTGTAAGTTGGATCTGAGGAGGAGGAGGTTGTGATTGCGGCTGGGATTGTGGAGGAAAGTGGCTTGGCATTGGTGGCATTGGCGGTGTGGCTGCGTGCTGCATGCCTGGTTGCATAGCGGCTACAGGGTACGGAGGCAAGTACCCAGGCTGCGGAGCCGGTACGTGGGGTACTGCCTGGACCCGACTTACTACTGATGCAAGAACTGTTGTGTCTACCAGACCCAGTAGTAGGAGCGCTTGGAATATCGCATAAGACAGCTGCGGTGCCTTGCTGAGCAATTCCGTTGCTTGGCGGGGATCCGAATTGACCAAACCTTTCATCTGCGTGAGCACATCGAGCAGTGCTGTCGGAGGCATGGTGTTCAAAGTACGGGAGATGGCATCCGGACATGTCAGGTTGTGCGGTAGGTCAACACCAGGAGGAAGTGTTGGCAACGTGCTAGCTGCACTTGTATTTGGTTCTGCGCCGTTTGGGGGGGCCATATTGTATCCCGCCGGCGCGCTGTCGCTCGTGTTATTGTCGTTAGAGTAATCCACCCTCAGGCGTCTTCCCATGATCTCGAAATCATTAAGATTTCTTACTGCAGATGCAGCAGCATCAGCATCGGCGAACTCGGCAAACCCGAATCCTTTTGGACGGCCAGTGTCCTTGTCAGTGACGAGCCTGAAATTCAGTACCTGGCCTGCAGAGCTGAATGTATGGATGATTTGTGTTTCGGTCAAACCTTCGCACGAGGGAGTTAGCAAGAGTTCAGGGTGAGTCTCATGAGGAATACCTTCACTGACCATAAGGAATGTTGCCGATGAAAACGGATCTTGTGTCCTTGTCGCCAGCCATCGCGCCGTTGACGAAGATGTGATTCTAATGCACCGTAGGTCTGTAGCCTCTTAAATATCTCCACGATATTCAAGTGGCAAGCAGTGGTCACCGAATCGCGACCAGAATGTCGATGAAAGTCAAACCGCGCGTGCTGTCCTATTGGCGTGCCTTGGCATTGTGCCAAGCAACTATCCGCAAGTCTAGTCATCTTGCATATGGCCAAGGTGCTTTACGCTCATCTGCTTTTGTCACAACGCTCTTGACGCAGTTCGTAAGTTCTGACGACAGTCATTTCACGATGGCTCAGTCGCCCCAGGATTTCATGCGCAATGCGCAGCAGCAATTGCAAAAAGCAGGACGCCGATTTGGAGGTGCTGGAGGCGGAGGTGGCCCTGGACCCAAGGCGCCTTTCGGTGCTGTAGGCGGTCTGATTCTCCTTGCTGGAAGTGCATATGCATTCAACAATGCTCTTTTCAACGGTAAGCATCATGATATTTGTCAATTGTGCAACTTGTTCGCTGACATGATTCAGTGGATGGTGGCCACCGAGCAATCAAGTACACGAGGATAGGTGGCGTCAAGCCTGAAATCTACAACGAAGGTTAGCCATCTTGCGCATGCTCTTGTACCTCACATATGTTGATTTAAGTCATGCAGGAACTCATCTGGTTATTCCCTGGTTCGAGACACCCATTACATACGACGTTCGTGCAAAGCCACGGAACGTTGCCTCCCTCACGGGCACCAAAGACTTGCAGATGGTCAACATTACTTGTCGCGTCCTCTCGCGACCTCGAGTTGACGCGTTGCCACAAATATACCGAACACTGGGAACAGACTATGACGAACGTGTTCTCCCCTCCATCGTCAATGAGGTCTTGAAGAGCGTCGTTGCGCAATTTAACGCGAGTCAACTGATAACTCAACGTGAAAATGTATCAAGGCTTGTCCGTGATAACCTGGTGAAGAGAGCGGCAAGGTTCAACATCATGCTGGATGATGTCTCATTGACAGTAAGTCTTCCAATTCATGGCACTTCCTCTCCTCGGGCATTGACAATCTTGAAAGCATCTCGCCTTTTCTCCCGAGTTCACGGCGGCCGTCGAAGCCAAGCAAGTTGCCCAACAGGAAGCACAACGAGCAGCCTTCGTTGTCGACAAGGCTAGGCAAGAAAAGCAAGCCATGGTTGTCCGTGCGCAGGGTGAGGCACGCTCGGCCGAGCTCATTGGCGATGCTATCAAGAAATCACGCAGTTATGTCAGCTTGCGAGAGTTTGACAATGCCAGGCAGATTGCTGCTATCTTGCAGAACAGTAAGAACAGGGTGTATCTGAACTCGGACGCTCTAGGCCTGAATGTTGGACGTGCCGGTGATTACCCAGGAAATAAGTAATGGATTGAGGACAGCATCCTCTGCACCACCTTGGTGGTAGACCTACACGTCTTGTATTAATGACTGGCCGGTGGCATTAGCGGCTACTTCCTCTCTGTACAAAAACCCAATACCAATGGAATCTCCCCGATAATGTACAAGCCCCCAAAGAAGTGTGTACTTGCGTTTGTGGCAAGTCTTCGCTTGAAGGCACTACCATCTATTATCGGCTAGAGTGAAGCTCAATTCAGGAGTATATACATGTTGAAGAGATGACGAATAGAAAGTACTTTCCCTCGTGAATAATAGCGGCTCATCTTCTCAGGGAAGGGCGATGTGTAACGATTCAAAATGTGCTTTGACTGTATTTGTGTCCGACAATAACGTCACTTTCCAGACGCGAACTCCGCACTGCCAACCTTGAAATAGCGCTTGTCGTTCGAGGCTCGTCTGATCGAACAGAAGAGTGTGTTTTCTCATCCCACGAAGCTATTCATCATGCAGATCAAGTATGTAACAACCTGCACAGGCCAGATCGCCCAGCCTGACGCCAGCGATCATTCACGCTTAGCTAACCCCTCTTCATAGAGTCCGAACGTTGACCGGCAAGGAGATTGAGCTAGACATTGACCCGGACTACAAGGTGCATACAATTTCTCCCCGGTCTCTTACACATCCACACCCGATAAGCGTCGCCACATTTAGTAGCTGGCGTGGTAGGAGATGATAGCGTAAACGCCATGGCTAACGCTTACAAGGTGTCTCGGATAAAGGAGCGTGTCGAAGAGAAAGAAGGCATTCCGCCCGTTCAGCAGCGCTTGATTTTCGGCGGAAAGCAGATGTACGTTGAATTCTGTTTGCATCGGTTCCAAGCGGACCATCTAGAGGCGGACAGAAGTGAACAAATATACTGACCTAGCTTTTGCGCTTTAGGAACGACGACAAGACCGCTGAGGAGTACAATCTCGAGGGTGGGGCGACACTTCACTTGGTACTGGCTTTACGGGGTGGATGTGCTTAGGACGCGCCGCAAAAGCTGTCACTAGCTACTGGATTAATGTCCTTGCCAGGGGATAGATACCGAGTGAAGTCGCAATGTTGCTGATCCACGCAACTCTGCGTTGAAAGCGGCGCGCGCTGAATGAGATTCATTCCACGACCTTTTTGTGTGTTTCTACGGCGTGCTTCCCCCACTTCAAAACACGTTATACCTAAGGACAGACCTGAGATGAAAGCCGTCTCACTATCCTTGACATGATGCATACTCTGAGAGCTTCTCTGGTATTGTTTGACGGCACAGCCGTAACTACCAGCATTGGATCTCGTAGTGAAAGCGGCAAGTTCTTCCCTGGAAGCGCTCATTCCTTCGATCCCAGCACGATCTCCTGGTAGTGTGTTGACCGAGGCACTGCACTTCTACCTTGGCCATTCTCACTACCTCCAGCTTCTCTGGAGCGCCTGTATCTAGACGTGCCCCTCCACCATCACATTTGTAGGTATGCCGCAAGAAATCGTCCGGCGGCTGTACAAGGCAGGCAGTATTGTAACACGCTGCATGTCTTTACGATTTATACCTTGCATCACAGCTACTGCAGCGAACACATGAATCTGTTGTATTTGGCTCATTCTGCAGAGTGATTTCTCTAGCATAATTTCCGCATATTTCTGTTTCGCGTCGTAGTATGATTCGAAATGAACTTGAACAGGTCCGGTGTCCAGGGTGAACATCTACAGAATCGCGAGACATTTCTTGCTGAATGAGCCTTCCCAAAGACATGAATTTGTCAAGCTGCAGATGTAAGCTTGGACCAGACAGTGGTCATGAAGTTGTCTGTCCGCTATCACGGCCATGACTAGACGCTGCTTTTTTTTCCGGAGAAATCATTGGAGAAATCGAGTTCATTCTATCGTATTTGATCGTGACGAGTTGTGACTCTTAGAAACACCCCTGTTACACGTGAAACCCCGAGGATCAAGAACCTGACGCAAGCAAAGGGACACTATTAGAATCTAATAGATATGCCTGTTGGGTCCAAACACATTAGAAGAGGAAGGAAGCCTTTTACGACTGCCCATAAGAGGTTTGGAAACGCGAACGGGTGGCCGAGCAACGACCTGGTTTGGTCTGGAGCTGGCCTGAGATGCACCACTTGCTGCAGATTGCACAGTGGTTGCACCCACGCGAGGTTTGGGATTGCTTCCAAGAACTCTGTCACTCATTGTCTTCGGCGCAAAAGGTACCGTGCCAACCAGGGGGCGCGCTTTCAAGACGCTCGCGTTGTTCCTAGTTGCTCTCTCTCGAGCGTGCTCCCGAGCGCGGGCGAGGAAGGTTGAGCCAGAAGATCCGGCACCGGATCTTGACTGGTCTCCTTGTGGTCGGCGAGAAGCAGGGATACCTCGATGACGAGGGAAAGGATTTACCAGTGTGGAAATAGTAGTAGTGCTCTGAGAATCCTTGTCCGCCTTGAGTCTGTCCATCTGCGCTTTAAGGGTGGCGGTGAGGTTCTCCACCTTTGCTTCTTTTTCACGAAGCAATTTCCTATGGACTTTCCACCACTTAGCCGGATTCTTGGGTTCTGGTATAACTTTGAGGTCAACGTCGGTATCGCGTTTGATTAGCATCTTCCAGATCTCGGCATCCTCGCCAATGACATGAGGGCTCGTCGATTCGATCCTATGCTGACTTCAGGTCAGGACTCTACTGTGTGTGCTGATTGGAGACAATATTTACCAACTGATCTGCAGTTTTGACGCTCCGAAGGATAGGGCGAAGGGCTTCGTAGGGAACAATTGGAACATATTCGATATCTGTAAGGCTTGTCAATGGACACTCCAAGATAAGGTGGCAAGTGGCGTACCATCCACGTGTTTAATGGCAGTCCCAAGGGCCAACTGGCGAAGAGTCGGGACTGACATTTTTGAACACCGAGTCAGGAAACCAAGTAATGGGTTCACGTAAACCAGCTAAGACGAATCGTCACAAGGCTTCGTGGCAGGCTTATTGGGGGCTGCTTCGGGCATCGCTGAAAGGAAAGGCAGCGGAGCCGGTTTATGTAGTGTTGAAGTTCCTCGTCAAAAGAAAGCCGTCCGTGACAATTGTTGTTTCGGCAGAACAAAGAGCCTGGGGAAACCTCAAACTGTAGGGCGCGGATTAGGAGGCTGGCGTGACATGACTTCGCAGTATTTGAAGCGACTCGCCCAGGCCTTGGCAACATGCGTTGTAGGGGTGTTTAACGGTTTTGACCACTACGATGCAATGAAGATTGGCCGTACACTCATGAGCTTACAATGGCTTCGTATGGTATCCTTGACCAGATTGAAGAAGGCAAGTCCTCAAAGACTATTCCAGTTTCACCGCTAACCATCTCAAGATTCCCTCCACGCTGCGCGCCTGCTCAATGTCGAGGAGAAGCTTTTCAAACGCCTAAGCAAGCGCCTTCTTGCTCCAGATTCGCTTATCTACAAGTCATATAAAGCTTCACAAGATCATGATCCTGCTGTTGATACCACAGCTGAAGTTGTCAGTCACACGCCTGGCGACCTGCGCCGTCAGTGGCGCGACGAGGCACTGCTCGACTTTGCTTCGTTTGAGAATAACATCTTGCGGACCCAATTCTTGCTCCGAAGCAACGAACAGGAGCGAAAACGCTATGGGGCGGAGAAGGACCGCATCCTCGCCGCTGCGCAGACAGCACGGTCAAATAATGGACAGTTGCAGGTACAGCTCGAGGAGGCACAAAAGACACTCGCCTTGCGGAAAACATATGATGACCAGGCAAAGAAGATCACAAATAGTCCCTCTTTGAAGTCTCGTGACGAGCAGGATTTGAATATTCAAAAACTTCAGGAGGAAATTGCTGAGCTTGAGCGCGAGAGCGAAGATTATGCGAACACCTGGGTGGAGCGACGGGAACAATTCAACAAGATCTTCGATGCTGGGGAAGACTTACTGCGCTTGATCCGTGACGAGAAAGAAGAAGCTGAGCGAAAAGAAGGCATGGACGATACGGATCAAGTTGAAGGCAGCACTACCCCCCGGGGCTACCTCAGTGGCGCAGGAACGCCTAAAGATTTAAGAGACAGCGCCGGCCATCCTGCACACGAAGGAGATACGAGTGAGCTGGGCGAGCCATCTGTCGCAAAAGAGGATACAAACATGGATGAGGGAGCTGAGATCGAGGAAGGCGAAGAACAAGAACCCGAAAAAATGGACATGACTTGAATGGCCTTGTGCACACGAGATATGACACAGCAACACTTCACAAGAGCCAGTATCAACTCCGTCACCATGAGACAATGACAACCGCTCTCCTGCTATGCAAGGCCACGACAGACACGTCAATTCTTAATCGACTTATCATTTCATCTGTCGCGAGGCAGCACTAGTGAACCAAGATCAGCCATGATGTCTACCTGCAGAACACGAAGCTGGATGTATGTTGAGGGTGATACTCATGTCGGCGATCCAGAGCTATGCAGAACAAGTTCCCAAGGAGAAATGCGACGCAAGATATGCAGGTCAGGGTGGGAACTCTATTATGAAGGACAATGAGGAAGATGCTAAGTA
This sequence comes from Carpinus fangiana, assembly GCA_006937295.1. Taxonomy (NCBI): domain Eukaryota; kingdom Viridiplantae; phylum Streptophyta; class Magnoliopsida; order Fagales; family Betulaceae; genus Carpinus; species Carpinus fangiana. The sequence continues at coordinate 1,098,855 of VIBQ01000013.1, read as the reverse complement.
AGAAGTCGTTGGTCAAGTTCTTGCAAAGCATTACAGATTCTCAAGGAATAGACCCAACAGCCTTCAGGGCATTCTCAGCCGCCGCAACCTCCTCAGGTGTGGCTAATGCTGCATCATCGGACTAATTCAGCGCAATTAGCAAAGTCAATGTATGATGAAAGTAGTTTGCGTCGTACGAGTTGCTGCTCTAGCTTTTTGGATGCATCTACGATACGTTTTTGCAAATCTGGGATCATTCTTTTCGTCTCCTCCAAGTTGCCGCGCTACATGATTGAGTCAGTCGTCGATGTCAATGATGCAGACACTTGCACTCCGCTCACCTCTTGCTTCAGTAGATAGCCTGCATTTTCATCTTCACTCGTTTCATTCTCTAGCTTCTTGATGCGTTCCTCTTGCTCTTCCAGCTCTTTCTGGTAAGACTGCTTGTCTTTCATGAGTCGCGCAACGGAAGATGTGACTATCGCTAGCTTTGAAGGAGGAGGCATGATTGTTGAGCGCAGATTTGATCACTGATTGACGCTTGATTCTTCCTCCTTGGTTTCTTCGGATCGGAATGAGAAATGCGCGGTGCAAGGCGGCAGAGAAACCTCCAGCTGCTCTTTGCATGTCCCTCCTGGACAAGCCCAATGCAGGGTCCATCAAGCGCCATACTCTTTCCAGGCATGTGAGTGGCTTGGCAAGTCGCGTCGCGTCAGGGACGCGTCTGTCTAAGCCGCCCTCTCTTCCCCTCCATTTTGCACGCTTTACAGTTCCTCTAGGTTTTCCTAACCCACAACACATGACTTGAAGCTACTTCGTCGCATATATAGATCGACGGAAATAGCATGTCGTCTCCGACCTCTCGCAGATCCAATCGCAATTCGGGCTCCGCCACACCGGTGAACGGGTCCCAGCGGCGGTCGACACAAAATACTGCCCCGTCTTCTTCTCCTTTGTTCTTCAGATCTTCACCTACCGCAGATGCCACGCAATCTCAACAAGATGCAGGTAACGCCACACCTCGCGCTCAAAATGCTGGTGATGTAACCCCTCGCCCGTCAGGACTCACAGCAGGTGGTATGAACCCAAGCTCTCTGACCAGAGGTCTCCTACTGAAACTGCCTCTAGAATCTTCCCCCATCCGATACCTATCAAGCTCCAGCCCCGGACGTGCCGCGCAAGACCATCTGCCTGCACATCCTGCAAGCTCTTCTAGTGCACTCTTTGTCCGCTCGTCTCCCCGCGCATCGCAGCAACCCCGCGCACGCGACCGCCGTGGCGACATTCCTTCCGATCAACAGGGTACGCCGCGAAGACGGTTGTACGTCGATGAAAGTGGTCGACCCATTCGCGAAGTCGACTCCAATACTGCCACTTTCTCCAATCTCAACCCCAACACTTCAGAAGCTGATGTACTTGCCGGTACAACTGGTGGCAGGTTCATCTGGGGAACGAACCTAAGCTCTCAAGATGTTCGAAATATGGCTCGTGACTTCCTGATGAACTTTGAGCCCAGATATCGCATGATTCGAGATGGTGACGTTAGCGAAGATGATCAGCTTCCACCCGGCCACATTGGCCGGACCAAGTCGTATCAGGAGATGATGCGTATGATGTTGAAACTTGGCACCATAGCCCTCAATCTGGACATGCGTGACCTCAAAGTGTATCCTCCAACAGTGAAGATGTGGCACCACATGAGAGACTACCCTGGCGAGGTGCTGGTCATCTTCGACAGTGTCATCAAGGAACTCATGCACGATCTCGCTGAAACAGAAATGGAGCTCAAGCGAGCCGAATCGGGACGCGTCGCTGGACAGACGAACCGTGCGAGAGATCTGAGCTCCATGCCACCCCAACCGAGCTCAGACATCGAGATGGGCGGCAGAAACGAAGATCAGTCACACCAGATGGGCGACAAAGAACATGATCTTGTTGAAGAAGTCATGACAAAAGCGTACCGAACGAGACCATTTGGCTTGGACGAAGCTACAAACCTTCGTGATCTCAATCCTAAAGGTAAGTCTTCGTTGGACAGCCGTACAAGCGGGATACTGATAGTCGCAGATATCGACATTTGTGTCAGCGTTAAGGGCCTTGTTATCCGGGCCACACCGGTCATTCCCGAGATGAATTCGGCTTTCTTTCAGTGCTCGACGTGCAATCACACCATTGCAGTGGCTTTGAGTCCAGGAGGCAAAATCGCTGAACCGACCGAATGTCCTCGTGAAGTTTGCAAGACACCAAACTCCATGCAGATGATCCACAACAGATGCGAGTATAGTGACAAGCAAGTCATCAAGCTTCAGGAGACGCCAGATCATGTTCCTGATGGTCAGACGCCACATTCTGTCTCTGTTTGTGTTTTCAACGAGCTCGTGGACTTTTGTAAAGCGGGAGACCGGATTGAGGTCACTGGGATCTTCAAGTGCAGCTCAGTACGAGTCAACCCCAGGCAACGATCTGTCAAGAACATCTACAAGACATATATTGATGCTCTGCACATTCAAAAGACGGACAAGAAACGCATGGGTCAGGATGTGTCGACTTTGGAACAAGAAATGTCCGAGCAGGTTGCCGCAGGCATTGAAGAGGTACGCAAAGTCACTGCCGAGGAGGAAATGAAGATCAAGGCAACAGCAGCCCGGGACGATGTGTATGAGCTGCTCTCGAGGTCGCTCGCGCCTAGCATATACGAGATGGACGATGTCAAGAAAGGAATCCTTCTGCAACTCTTTGGCGGGACCAACAAAACGTTTGAAAAGGGTGGCAACCCCAAATACCGCGGGGATATCAACGTGCTACTGTGCGGCGATCCCTCAACATCGAAGTCACAGATTCTGCAGTACGTGCACAAGATTGCACCGCGAGGCGTATACACGAGCGGAAAGGGTTCGTCAGCGGTTGGTCTAACGGCGTACGTGACACGAGACCCGGAGACGCGGCAGCTGGTACTTGAGTCGGGAGCGCTAGTGCTCTCGGACGGAGGTGTGTGCTGCATCGACGAATTCGACAAGATGTCCGACTCGACAAGATCAGTGCTGCATGAGGTCATGGAGCAGCAGACTGTGTCTATTGCAAAAGCAGGCATCATCACAACGCTCAACGCACGTACCAGCATTCTGGCTTCAGCGAATCCAATAGGCAGCAAGTACAACGTCGAGCTACCTGTGCCTCAAAATATTGACCTGCCGCCAACGCTACTGTCGAGGTTTGACCTCGTGTACCTCGTTCTGGACAGAATCGATGAGCAGAACGACCGCCGGCTTGCGCGACATCTAGTCGGCATGTACCTGGACGACGCGCCCGAAAACGCAGCGTCCAAGGAGATTCTGCCCATTGAATTCCTCACGGAATACATTTCGTACGCTCGGGCGCACTGCCAGCCGCGCATCACGCAAGCAGCGTCAGACGAACTGGTGCGGGCGTACGTTGAGATGCGGAAGCTGGGCGAAGACGTGCGGTCTGCGGAACGGCGCATCACGGCCACGACACGTCAGCTCGAGTCGATGATCCGACTGTCCGAGGCACATGCGAAGATGCGGCTGTCCGAGGAAGTGACGGCAGACGACGTGGTGGAGGCGGTGCGGTTGATCAAGTCTGCGCTAAAGCAAGCCGCGACAGATGCACGCACCGGTCTCATCGACATGGGCCTGCTGACAGAAGGGACCAGCGCGAGCGAGCGCCGACGGAAGCAGGACCTGAAGAATGCGATCACGGCACTTCTCGACGACATGACTCGGCAAGGAGGGAACGCGCTGTACAGAGACCTTGCGAAGCAGCTGGGTGAGCAGAGCAGCGTACCGGTTGAGGCGGACGAGGTGAACGAGGCCATCCGGGCACTGCAGCACGAAGGGGCGCTGCAGATTGTGGGTGAGGGCGCACGGCGGGCCATCCGGCGGGTGGCGGGGGTCTGAGGAGGATCTTCCCGTGCCTGTACTCTTCGGCGCATACATTGATGATGATTCGGGCCCAACGACGGCAGGAAATAGCAATGCAACGGGCAATTTATGGCAGCACACACCTCTGTACTGACGGCAGCGCGCGGCCGAAAAGGAGCGGGCAGGGCGAAAAGGGGGGGCGAGCTGGTGGGGCGGCGGGGGGCCCACGTGCGCGATGGCTGACTTGCATTGGCCGAAGCTTGGGCCTCGCCTTCACCCTCCTCCATTGAAGCTGTCGGCACCTGCTTCTTCCTCACGCACACATTCTGGCAGCGCTTATGCCAGCTCCCCAGCGCCGCTGCAGAGAATCATTTTGATCTAGAGACTTCACGGGAGTACCGTCGCCGCAGCAGCCATGAGGTACGACGTTGCTCCGAGCACGCAGCATTCAGCTGCCAGCCCAGTCCCAGCCCCACTGACTTCAGCTTTTCAGGTTCGGCCACCAGCTCCGCACGTCGCTTATTCGAGACTACTATTATTCGTACATTGCCTACGATGACTTGAAGGCGTCTCTCAAGACCCCCTTCGAAAGCCAGCCGACACCTCAAAATCCTAACCCGCCACGCCGGGAATGGAACGAGGACGACGAGCAGCGCTTTGTGCGTCAACTTGAGCAAGAGCTCGACAAAGTCTTCACCTTCCAAAACGTCAAGAGCGATGATATTGCCCGCCGCGTTACCGCCAGCGAGCAGGAAGTTTACGATGTCATCAACCGCGCCCAGAGCCAGGGCCTCGATCAGCAAGGTGGTCCCTCCGAAGACGACTTCCTGCTGCTCGAAGAAGACCTCAGCGACATCATTGCCGACGTCCACGACCTCGCAAAGTTTACGCAGCTCAACTACACTGGCTTCCAGAAGATCATCAAGAAGCACGATGTAAGCACCTTCCAAGGTTGTCACCGCGTTCTGACCGCCGCTAAACCCTCGTTCTAGAAATTGACCTCGTGGCACCTTCGGCCTGTCTTTGCTACACGTCTGAGTGCGAAGCCCTTCTGGAAAGACAACTACGATGCGCTCATCATCAAGCTGTCCAGGCTGTATGACTTGGTCAGAACACGTGGCAACCCGGTCAAGGGCGATTCCTCGGCTGGCGGCGGACAGCAAAACTTTGTCCGCCAGACCACCAAGTACTGGGTGCACCCCGACAACATCACCGAGCTCAAGCTCATCATCCTCAAGCATCTTCCTGTGCTAGTCTTCAACCCGAGCAAGGAATTTGACGTCAAGGACTCAGCCATTTCCTCCATCTACTACGACAATCCCGACACTTGGGAGTTGTACGAAGGCCGCTTGAAGAAGACTGAGGGTGCCGAAGCTATTCGTCTTCGCTGGTACGGCGGCATGGATGTCGATACCATATTCCTCGAGAGGAAGACGCACCGAGAGGATTGGACGGGCGAAAAATCCGTCAAGGCACGCTTCTCTCTCAAGGAGAAGCATGTCAATGATTTTCTTGCCGGGCGCATGACGACTACCAAAGCGTTTGAGAAGATGCGCAAGGACGGGAAGAAGAGCGAAAAGGAGATCAACGATCTCGAGCAGCTGGCCAAAGAGATCCAGTACCGTACCATCTCGCGCAAGCTGGTACCTGTCACTCGCTCTTTCTACAACCGTACTGCCTTCCAGCTCCCTGGGGATGCTCGTGTGCGCATTTCGCTAGACACAGAGCTGACCATGACACGAGAGGATAACCTCGATGGCAAACAGCGAGCGGGTAGCAATTGGCGCCGTATGGACATTGGTATTGACTTTCCCTTTTCCCAGCTACCTCCTGAAGATGTTGAGCGCTTCCCCTACGCAGTCCTAGAGGTGAAGCTGCAGACTGCAGCTGGTCAAGAGGCTCCCCAGTGGATCCGTGATCTGACGGCTAGCCACCTGGTGGAAGCTGTGCCAAAGTACTCCAAATTCATCCACGGCACCGCCACATTGAACCCCAAGCGTATCAAGCTTATTCCATTCTGGCTTCCCCAGATGGATACCGACATCAGGAAGCCGGTGAGCCACAGGTTTGGCATCGAGCATCCCAACCAGTCCACAGATGCAAGCACTTCTGCCAATTTAGATGATGAGTATTCGGATGATGACGATGCCGATGCAGAGGCTGCCAATCTCAAGCAGATGCCTCCCAGACCGCAGGACGACAGCGAGAACGAGACTCTGCAACGTCTGCGTGCAGCCAGAGAGGCGATGGAACAGCACGACCTCGACACGCGCGCCGATCCTGACTCACTTGACATCGAGGAACGCATTGCCGCAGGTCAGCTCAACGAGGATGACTACCCTATCTACGACTCGGATGATGAAGACGATGATGCACTCGAGGCGGCACGGCGTATCGGTGGCTTCTACTACGCGCGCAAGTTCGCCCAGCACTACGGTGGCATCACCGCGCACAAGATCTCATCTGCACTCTATGCCATTGCGCCTGTGCCGAAGCCGACCGCGATGCCTGCACCGCAAGGCAGCATGGGCATTCCACGTGGCGCTCACCTTGCCCGGAAGAGGTTCAAGGCTCCGGCAGGAAAGAAGATTCACGTGCCCGTGCGTGTAGAGCCCAAAGTATTCTTCGCCGCCGAGCGCACCTTCCTTGCCTGGTTGGAATTCAGCATCATAGTTGGTTCAATCGCCGCCGCTCTGCTCAACTTTGGCGATGCGCTGTCTGTCGGTGCGGCAGCGGCCTTCACCGCAGTGGCCGCGCTGTGCCTGCTGTATAGCATGGCGTTGTATCTGTGGCGAGTGAATGCTATCCGTACGAGAAAGGCCGTTGACTTCCACGACGGTTGGGGTCCCACGTTGCTGTGTGTTGGACTTCTTGCCGCTGTTTTCGTCAGTTTTGGACTCAGATGGGGTCGTGGCGGAGAGTTGAAAGGCGGGCTCAAGGGTCATTGATCTGGCCCATGTAGATCTAATGATGTTAGTAATTGTATGTAATAAATTCTTCGGTGTATTCTTGATGCTCGTGCTTTGCATGCCAGATATAAACTCAGAGGCTGATCGGCCAACCCCCTCTGGCTTCAGTTGCCAAGCCCGTGCTCAAAAACCTGTAGTGGCACCTCAGTCATTTGTTAAGCAAAAGTTACAATTGATTATTTGTGCCATCGACAGAACGGTGAGACACATTGCGTCATACTATCGATCAGCTCTGGCCTCGCAGCTCGTCAGTGGATTGCACTGGATGGTTCCCTCTGGAGCATCCCTGTTGCAGACAAGCCCTTCAGTTGTAGCGAGCGACGGCGAGAACATCACCGAGGAAGTCCCAACAAGCAAGTAAACATGGCAATTCAAGTCGAAGATGACCCTCTTTCGGCCATCTCGGTGGATTATGAAGCACAGTCCATCCTGCTCGCCGCCGCGCACCACGATATTTCGGCTCTCAAGAACCTCTTGCGCACGGGCTCTGCAAATGTGCAGGACCCGGAAACAGGATTCACGCCGCTGCACACCGCAATTGGAGCTCTTGGCTCATGCGAAGGTGATAACATAGAGACTGACAATGACGACACACTCAGACAGGCTGAGGAGACAGTCCAGCTACTGTTTGAGAACGGAGCCATCTGGAACGACCTAGATGCAGAGGGCGAAACACCTGGCTGTCTTGCGTGGCGCTTAGGCCTCAAATCAATCTACGGTATGATAGTCGATGCGGGTGTGCGTGCTGAGCTATTGCTCAACCGCTTAGACGCATTCGCGCCCCTTGAGGACGATGATGAAGATGAAGATGAATACGAAGACGAGATTGAGAATCAGAACGGAGGACAGGTCGACGTGAACGGCACACCCATCATCAGGGAAGATGCTTCCCTACCGGCTACCAACAGCAATGGGGTCACGCTCTCCTCCGGACCGCATGCGGCCAGCATCTCTGCTGAAGCACAAGCCGCTCTGGAAGCTGCGCAAGCTGTAGCGTCATCGCTGCAAAGGCCGGGCGAGCAAATAGCTGGCGTTGCGCACATCCAGCATCACGCCGATGGGGGCTTTTCAAACGGCGCAGTGGCGCGGGAGGTCAATCTATCCAACCCAGCCTATCTCGCTTCCCGCCTGACTGTTCGCCCCGACCGCATCCTCGACACAGACGCATCGGGGGTGATGATGTCGTGGGAGACGGCGCTGATGAAGCAGACTGCCGATCTCATTCTCCCCTCCCCCGGCCTGAAAGTGCTCAACGTTGGCCATGGTATGGGCATCATCGACAAATTCTTTGCGGACAAGACACCGTGCGAGCACCACATCATCGAGGCGCACCCAGATGTGCTCTCCGCCATGAAGATTCCATCTACGGGCTTCCTGGCGGCCAACCCATCAGCTACACTACACGAGGGCACATGGCAGGAAATCCTACCAAAGCTGCTAGAGCAGGGTGAGCAATATGATGCAATCTTCTTCGATACCTTTGCCGAGGACTATGCTGCCTTTCGCGAGTTCTTCTCAGAATATGTTGTTGGACTGCTGCAGCAGGAAGGTAGGTGGAGTTTCTTCAACGGCTTGGGTGCAGATCGACGAGTTTGCTACGACGTGTACACAAAGGTTGCCGAGATCGACCTCGAAGAAGCGGGATTCGATGTTACCTGGACGTCCTTGTCGGTGCCGGATCTGAAGGAGGACTTTGAGGGGATCAAGAGGAGTTACTTTGCGCTAGATCAGTATCGACTGCCTGTATGTCGATTTGTATCGTAGGATGTGCAGCGGACCAACAGACGAACGCACACATCAAAGGCAGACGACTGTATAATGATAGTCATACATTCCGAATACATGGTGGCAATCCCAGAATATTCCTTTCCGCTTTGCGATCATGTCTCCTTCCTCCCGATGCTCACGTCTACATGACTGAGCAAGTACGCAGCTGTGAACACAGCGAAGATCCCAGCAAGCAGAGTAAGTGGTTTTCGCAAGCCCGCCACCCAGGGATAGTCGTATGTTACTACGAGGTCTCTGCCTCGCAGCTCGTCAACGAGGTTAACCGCAAGCAGGGTAAGCGTGGTCCGGCCAGTTGTGTCCATGAAGGTACGGTGCAATGTAATATCGCTGGACACAATTGGCACGGTGCCGGTATCAAAGCGCACATTTGTTGCGCCTTCTGGCAGAACAATGCGCACCTTTACTTGCTCGTAGCTTATTCCCTCAGCCTGCTTTGGGCCTTCGAGGAAAGGGATCTTCAGGACGTACTGGTCGCCCTCCAACTTGCGAAGCGCACCGGCAAGATCGGCGTTCCATCCTACCTTGAATTTGAATCGCCAGCCGCCAAAGACAGGGTATCTGGGGTGGAGTTCCAGCAGTGGTTCGCGCCCAGCCGGGCGAAAGTTGCTCGTGCTGATATTGCCGATGTCATCGATAAAGTAAGGTTCACTGGAGCCCTTGCGCAGCGGCATGCTGAACGTTTTCAGCGCCATGGTGGCGGGGTTGTAATAGTTTGATGCAGCCCACTGAACACGATTGAAGTGACCCTTGAGCGCAGCTGCTCGATTTTCGTACATGTAGCGCTCTTCAGTGGCAAGATTGCCGCCCCAGTGAGAAACCTCCAGGTCACGCTCGAGAGAGGAGACAAAGTTGACAGGTTTTGTGAATTCATATCGCACGCTCACAGCCTCTGACGCGCCAGCAGGGACTTCGCCAAAGGTCCCATATGTGAGTGTGCTGCCTTGCTTGACTGGATCCTCGCTATTCTCCGAAGAGTGAGCACCAGAAAGCACGGTGTAATCCGGCACATCGGCACCGGGAAGTTTGAGCTTCGTCTTCTGCTTCAGCGTCTTGTATGACGAGGGAAAGACGGCGGAAAAGGAGTACGTCAGGTAGTGCTTGTCGGTCTGGCCAACTGTGGTTGGCAACGGACTGAGGGATGAGAGCGTAGAGAAAGTTATGGCGAGGGTGATTTGGTCCTTTGGTGCAAGCGCGGGGGATAGGCGGATCTGGTAGAACTGCGTTGGGCTACAGGACTGTCAGACCAACGCTCAAGGGATGTTTGTGCAAGTCACGTACCTCGCAGGGTCAAATTCGACCAGGCTGACTTCGTAAGGGGCTTTGCTTGCATCCTTCTTGTCCCTAACCTCTATACCCCCTATTTTGGCGATAATGGCGTCTTCAAACGGCAAGTAGTAATCCGTCTGGGGCTTCGTGTCGATATTTTGGACAACCAAGTTGGTGGTCTCGCGGACATAACCCTTCTCAAGGTTGATACTCCTGACGAGATTGACATTCTCGAAATGCTGCGGCGGTCTGAATGTGCTGGGCAGGATCTGTGCGGAGGAGTGAGGTTTGGTGATGTTGGCCTGTGACGCCGCGCAGGAAGCTCCCAGGAGCGCAGTGAAGCAGGCGCCCAGCGACGCAAGGCTTCGCATGGTCGAGGCTGAAAGCAGATATTACAGAATTAAAGGGTGGAGCTGCTCATGTGAAAGCACTGTAATCTCATTGCCCAGGATCAAGGAGCGGGCGCGTGATGGAGGGTTGTGAATGCTGCAACATCCACCTGGCACCATTGGGCGGCATCACCAAAGTCTTGGCGCGGGCTTAACGCTTGAGAGCCGCGTTGGACGTTTAGCGTCTGTTGGCACGCCGGTAAATTGGGCGTGATAAGCGGTGTATCGCTCGCAGGAGAACAAGGAACAATGTCTGGTGCTGTTATCCGGCGTCGCCCTCTTATGGTGCTGGCCCGGTGGACCTCGAGAAGAGCATGTCAAGGACGTGACGTTGGGCGCGTGAACTTACGACGTCCAGACCAGGCAACATCCCTGAGGGCTGCGCATACTCTGGCTCGCAATAATCGCTATTACCGACTCTCTGAAGAAATCAGAGATGCAGTCATGACAAACAAGCCCGTGGTCGCCCTAGAGACAACAATCTACACGCATGGTTGGCCTTACCCTGATAACCTTGGGCTTGCAAGGCATCTTGAGGACCTTGTTCGCTCCAGTGGCGCTGTGCCTGCGACTATTGGCATCCTCAATGGAGTCGCCATTGTGGGGATGGCAGAGCGGGAAATGAAAGAGCTCATGGATCCCACCTCCAAGGCAATCAAGATATCCCGCCGTGATCTGGCCTTCGCCACTTCCCAGAAGATTTCTGGAGGCACAACCATAGCAAGCACCATGATGCTTGCTCGAAGGGCTGGTATCAAAGTTTTTGCCACCGGCGGCCTTGGAGGCGTGCATCGCGGAGGTGAGAACAGCATGGATGTGTCCGCCGACCTGACCGAGCTTGGTCGCTCTGCCGCACCCATTGCTGTCGTGGCTGGCGGCTGCAAAGGATTTCTGGACATTCCTCGAACTCTCGAGTATCTTGAGACTCAGGGCGCTGTCGTTGCCACTTTTGCAGATGATCGTGTCGGGCCAGTCGACTTTCCTGCCTTTTGGGTTCGAGACAGCGGTATCAAAAGCCCTTTAACGATCAAGGATGAGATGGAAGCTGCAGCTCTCCTGCGTAAAAGCCCCCGAAGATTCTCGAACAATTTCACCACCTGACTAACATGTGTGCAGATGCTCAGGTATTATTAGGCACGAATTCTAGCGTCTTCTTTGCTGGTCCCGTGCCGGAAGGGGCTGCCATTTCAATGCCGGAGATGGAGGAAATGATAGCTCATGCTCTGCGTGCTGCCGATGAATCAGGCGTGCACGGCAGTGCAAACACCCCGTTTGTTCTCAGCAAGCTCAAAGAATTGAGCCAGGGCCGCAGTGTCATAGCAAACCGCGCTCTAGTCGAGGCTAATGTCAAGCGAGGAGCGCGGACAGCTGTCGAGCTACGCAAACTCTTTACTGCCAGCAATCCTAACGTTCAGATCACCTAGTACGTATGCCAATGTCATATAGTAAAATAAGATGCCCACTGAACCACGACTCAAGCCAACCGTCACTTCAGACTTTCCCTGATGAGCCATCGCCAAATATTTTAGCTGCTTCTTCTGACCAGAAAGATCCGCTACCCGACATACTTGTTGCCGGATCCATCGCCGTTGATACGTCGGCTACATATACCCCATTCTCGGGCTCCTCGTCGCCTTTACAACCTGTTCTACAAACATCGAATCCTGCTTCCATATCACAGACGGTCGGCGGCGTGGGATATAACCTCGCCCTTGCCGCAACCTTCACACATACTCCAGCACTCCTTCTCACCTCAGTCGCTTCTGACACGCCTGGCAAGCTTGTCCTCTCTGCACTTCAGTCCCAGGGTCTCTCCACGGCTGGAATTCATATGCTCGCCCCGTCTAGCTCGAACAGAACTGCACAATATCTTGCTTTAAACAACGCCAATGCCGATTTAAACATCGCAATGGCAGACATGACCATCCTCGAATCCTCCGGACCCGCTGTCCTCGCATCTGCGCAATCTCACATCACTGCCTTAGCCGCCCGCCAAAAGGCAGACGGCACCACGCGATGGCTCATCGCCGACGCGAACTGGTCCGCGCCGACCCTCCACTCCTTCCTCACTTCCGCCCGCGACGCCGGTCTAGCCACAGCCTTCGAGCCCGTGTCGACTGCCAAAGCAGCTCGCCTCTTCGATCTATCTGCCTCGTCGCCTGCTCGCGCGGGCAAGACGCCCCTCCCGCAAGACTCCAGCTCTGCCGATAGTGCCCGGCCGCAGCTCGCGACGCTCATGTCCCCCAACGCCATGGAGCTGTCCGCGATGCATCGCGCCGCGGCTAGCGCAGGCCTCTTCGAGCGCCAGGACTGGTGGCGATGCATCGACGCCCTCGGCATCCCGTCGTCGGGCTTGGGTGCCGTTTTGCGCCACGCCTCGTCGCCTGCGCTGGTGGATGCGGGGATCCCGCAGCAGGCCATACAGCTGCTTCCGTTCGTGCCGACCATACTGACGAAGCTTGGGGCGGAGGGCGTGCTCATGGTGCAGCTCCTCGAGGCCGGCGATCCTCGGCTGGACGGAGCCGAAGGGGCTGCACATGTGGTTGCGCGGACGCAGGTGGAATCAAGTGATGTGGGTGGCCTGTACGTACGACTATTCGGTCCCACGGAGAAATTGGAACCAGGGCAAGTAGTCAGTGTCAACGGGGCTGGGGATAGCTTCCTTGGGGCTCTAGTGAGTGCTTTGGTTCGGACAGGTGGTCAGAAACGGGTTGAGGATCTCGTAAATTATGCGCAGACGGCCAGTGTATTAACATTGAAGAGTGCCGAAAGCGTGAGTCCTGAGCTGAAGACGCTAGAACTGTAGGGTAGGATTTAATTCATGTCACAAAATAATACTGACAGCAAAGCACTGTAGTGAAGACCATTTTTCGAAATCAAAATGATGCTCTTGAATTTGCGAAAAGAACACGAGTACATATCAATTACATGCAAGTTTCCCCTCCAATGCCAAACAATACCAACTCCTACAACCTAGAGGGCGTTTCATCGAACACCATTGGTACCATTGGAAAGCCCCTTCTTCCTAGCAGCATCAGCTTCTGACCCACTCACCTGACCATCCTGCGGCATTTGCATCATCCAGTTCGGTGGCTTCATGCCAGTCTGGTCCTGAATTGTGCCCAGAAGAGGGGGCAAGTTCTGAAAGAGGTTCCTCATGGTTGCTGTAGGGTCTGCACCACCCTCGCCGCCGTTGCCGGTGTTCCACACGCTGATCTTGGGAGCCATACCCTGCACGGCCTTCGCGTTGGCGAGGGCCAACTTCTCGAAGACGCCCTCCTTGATCATGAGATACTGCATCAGGCCAGCAGGTCCGCCCATGACCGCAGCAAGTTCACCGTAGGCCTTGGCCATCTCGCTGATACCATCGGCGTCGGCCTTTCTCGAGACGAAATTAGCCTCGGCCTCCATCTGCTTCTCATACTTGGTTGCATCAGCTTGTGCCGTGACCGTGTACTTCTCGGCATCTGCCTTGGCGGTCAAGTGGTACTTCTCGGCATCTGCCTTTTTCTGTTGGTTGAACAGGTCCGCCATGGCCTTCTGCTCGGCAGATTCACGAGCAATCTTTGCAGCGACGACTGTGGTGGCGCGCAACCTCTCAAGCTCCATATCGGCACGCTGGGTCTCCACCTCTTTCTGCAGTTGCGCGTCCTTGGTCTCGGCGGCGCGGCTGGCCATGATGCGCTCTAGGTTGAGCTCACGCTCGATGCCAATCTCCTTTGTCTTGAGGGCAGCATCTGCAACGGCCTTTTCACCTTTGCGCTGTGTCTCGAGCACCGCCGTGTTTGCGTAAATCTAGATGGTGTTGTTAGTGTCGTGAGAGGCCGCCAAGGGACTGCTATAGCCTGAAGTACCTTTGCGATCTCCTGCTTTGCTCGTGACTGCTTTTCAGCCTCACCAATTTCACCTCGCGCACGGGCATCTGCGACGTCGATCTTGGCCTGATTGAGAGCACCCTCGTGGGCTTTGCGTGACAGAGTTGCAAAGTATTCGCTGTTTGCACCATCTTGGAGCTCCTTGACGTTGGCGTTGTAGATCTGGAGACCGAATTGCTCCAACTCTGACTGGACGGAGTCGATGACTTTCTTCTTGAAGATTGTGCGTTCGCGGAAGAGTTCCTCCATGCTCATCGTGGACACGATGGAGCGCGTTTCGCCCTCTATGATACCCTTGACGATATCCTGGACATGGTTGCGACCGGTGCCTACCATACCATGCTTGGAGCTCTTGCTCACGGCAGGCGAGCCATCTGAATCGCCGGTGAGGAGGATAGCATAGCGCCTGAGAGAATCGAGGTGATCTTGAGGGCCGATGGTGAAGACTGCAGGAAGCGAGAATTTGAGCTTCTCGATCGTCATGGCCGACAGGGTCATGGAGAAGTCAAATGGGGTAATTGAAATCTTGGTGACTTTCTGCATGGGCCAGACCCAAGCCTTCTTCTTGATGTCGACATCGCTGATGCCTGCGCCAGTGATGACGAGGTAGCTGTTGGGCTCGGCGACGTGGTACGACATGCCCATAACGGTTGGGTGAATTTGATTGGGAGGTGGATTTTCAAAATAGTGATAACCGGGAATTATCCTCTTGGTCAGCGTTGAGTAGAAGCTCGGTGCTTGCAAGGATGAGTGATGCGTGACAAGTCAGAGAAGCAGAAGATCGTCTTTATATGCTCTCGATGACGAAGACGCAGTATCCATATCCGGCATCATGATGCCGAGAAGACAAGGCAGAGCAGCGTGTGGCTATACGCACACCGGGAGGAGCAGCGGCCAGAAGCGGCAACCTCGCTTACGGCAAACCATGTTCATGTTCGAGGCCAATGGTGGAGACGGCCGTGCAAATGGCCTGTCAGTAGCGTTCCAGAAGGTGCACGCTTGCTCATGTGCACGAGCGATAATTGCGCGTGGGGTTAAGCTGGATCGGTGGCAGTGGTCACCGGGCGCGTTCGGGGCTCGGCGAGGCGGACTCCGGGCCCTAGGGGTGAAAATGGTGGGGCGCTGCGCCCGCGGGTTGGTGCGCCGGATGCGAGCTTGGGGGGACACAGCCGCCCTCGTGACTCGGGTATTGGCTGCCGCGGATCAACGTCAGGAATCAGCCTCACCGGCCCCTACTCCGGCTTGGCCTGGTCCTGCGCTGGATGCGCTCTCACGGTTGGCGACCACGCATGCTGCCTGCCGCGAATAAGCTGTGTTGGTCGTAGAGGAGAGCTTCTTTTTCCCCTCGCCATGCCTTTTCCTTTCTCACGGCCACGCAATTCAGTGCCAGCGGCCACAATGGAGAAAGCTCGAATTCCTACCTACGAGGAGGCTATTCAAGGCTATGGCGCGTCCAGACCAGGTCTATCACCAGCATCCTCAATGAGCCTGCAGATTGCCAATGTCCAGCGAGATCGCGTCCATGCAGCCGCCGAGACACACATACGCGAGGCCCTCGAGTCCCATGTCGAATCGGGCCTGTCCAGAATGATATATGCTCTGGTCCCCTCCGACCGCGACCCTCTCAACGAAAGTGATGCATCTCCGGCGCCAGACATTCTGGAGAAGACTGGCAGCGCGTCTCGAGGCTATTTTGTCGACGCTCCCACGGAAGAAATCGTGAGCTTTGGGGATGAGGACTACGTCCGTGTCGTACGACTGCACGGCCCAGAGAACTCTGCGCGCTTCTGGCAGCAGCCTCCAGTAATCAAGCTCTTGGAGGCTCGCATGCGACAACTTCTCGGTCTGGAAGAGCTTCCCCCTGCACGCCCTCCTGTGGTCGAAAGTAGCCCCATGCCGAGGACTAAGAAGGAACAACGGGAATTTGAGCGGGCGCGGTCAATTGGAACCCTAGGCAAGGCCATTGGCTGGCGTTCGAACAGGGCGACAGACGTCCTTGGGCCAGGTGATATTGATGTTCGCGTTGCCATTGAAGAACTGGCTATCCGGCGCATGACAGAGGTTGGCCTGTACGAGACAAGGATGGGAACTGCGGTTGTTGTACGAGTAAGCGTTGGATCCTAATAGGTTGTGGCTATCCCACGGAAACACATATGCAGTTGATTTCAAGGTTGTGCTTTTTGTCCATCTGCATCGAATCCTAGAGCGTCGAGTTGTCGGATAAGCTCATTAATGCGAATGACCTTTTCAAACTGCTCGGGAAGAAGGGCACCACCTTCTGCCTTCTTTTGTTGGAGCTCTCGCGCCTGTCTAAGCTTCTTGGTCAGCTTCTTAGCCTCCTTCTCCCTCTCCACCTCGGGATCAACACGTTCGGGCTCGGGCACAGGTGCCGCGGCTGGCTCAGCTTTGGGCTGCTCCTTCTCCTTTGGCATGGGTTTTGGTTTGGGGGCCTCTTTTTTCGGAGTCACAAACTGGGCACCAGGTACACCTCCTTTGCCGCGATTCTTCCAAGACTCGGCCGTCCTGTTCTTGTAGACCTCAACGTCCTCTGGTGGGCGGTACCCGGGCCGAACGCGTATTTCTTTCCGCACAGATCCATCTGCCCTGGTCGACGATGGGATATGACGATCACCGGTAGAATTAGTCGTGATACCGGACTTGGTAGGCGAGGCTGCAGGTTTGGACATTTCTGAGTTGAAGAACGAAAGAAATGGATAGAATTGTTGCAGCTTTGCCTAGATGTAGAGTCCGAAGGTGCGCCGTGATCAGGGCGAAGCAGCCTAGCCAAAACGACAAGGCACGGGCAAGGGGCCACCTCAAGATCTGCCAGAGAGTTTGTTCAATGCAAGGGTTGCGAGGGGAGCAAAGAAGACAAAAAGATTGGAGCCTGCCGCCGGAGCTTGCGCTTCCTGCGGAGCTGCCGAAACGCGACTCCCCGCGTCAACGAGAAATTGTCCACCACCACCACCACCACCACATCCTACTTCCCTTGTTCGCGCGAGAGCCACGATTCACTGGTCGCAGTGAGGATATGCCGTCCGCCTCATCATCCTCTCCTGCCCCCTCCAGCGCACCGCCAGCGGATCGCTCGCGCTCTCCTAAGCGACGGCGTCTCGACAATGGCTACGAGCCCACCGATGCACGCGACAGCAAGAACCCTCTATCACGCTCGCCCTCACTCCCCACCCTGAGCACTCCTCAGCGCCAGACAGCAAGCTCGGCCGTCGATGGCAATTATGAGAGCGCAGACGACTTGCCGACGCCGACGCCGACGCATCATCGCCAATTCCTCGCTCCACATATCACGAGCAACGGTGCTCGATCCCCCGACGATTATGGCTCGTCTCCAATTCACACTCCAGTCGCGCCGGGCGCTGAAGTCCCCTTCCTCCAACCTAATCCGACCGAAGAAACTCTGCATTACAGCACGACTCATATCCTCCACGGCCATCGTTTAGCCATCTCCGCTATCAAGTTTTCTCCCAATGGCACCCGCCTCGCGACCTGCTCCTCAGATGCCACGGCCAAGATATGGTCTTTTCCTCTCCCTGCGAAAGGCCAGCCTACCACCACTCATGATCTCGGAGACACGGACTTCTGTCTGCTCCACACCTTGAAAGGCCACCTGGCCGGCCTCTCCACCCTCGCCTGGGCGCCCGACTCGAGCATCCTCGCGACCGGCTCCGACGACAAGACCATCCGCCTCTGGAACGCCGCGACCGGCCGCCCATACCCCGCGGCTCTCCGCGGCCACCACAATGCCGTCTACTCCTTGGCCTTCTCGCCCAAGGGCAACATGCTCGTCTCCGGCTCCGTCGACGAGGCCGTCTTCCTGTGGGACGTGCGCGCCGCACGCCTGATGCGCTCACTGCCCGCCCACAGCGACCCCGTCACCAGCGTCGACTTTGTGCGCGACGGCACCCTCGTCGCGAGCTGCAGCAGTGACGGCCTGATCCGCATCTGGGATACTGCCACGGGGCAGTGCCTGCGCACCATCTTCCATGAGGACAAGCCCTTGGTCACCGGCCTCCGCTTCAGTCCGAACGGCCGCTTCCTGGCCACCTGGATGCTGGACAGCAGCATCAGGCTGTGGGATTACGTCCAGGGAAGGTGCGTCAAGACGTACAAGGGCCACAAGAATATCAAGTATAGCCTGGATGGAGCGTTTGGCACATATGGTGGGGATAATACTCTGGAAAGTGACGAGGGCGCGGAGGATGGCTCGGCAGAGCTGCGTGTGGATCCAGAACGTCATCACGCATTTATTGCTTCTGGAAGTGAGGATGGATCACTCATCATTTGGGATGTCGTCAGCAAAGCTGTCCTGCAGGTGATGAAGGGGCATGACGGCATTGTGTTTGGTGTAGACGTCCATCCCACAGAGCGCATGCTTGCGAGCTGCGGCAAGGACAAGACAATTCGCATCTGGCAGGAGAAGGCTGAGGCTGGTGTGAGGTCTTTTAACGCCGGGCGGTCGCCTGCAAATGACAGCAACACTGCCGACGAGACTATGGCTGATGTTTGAGCGATTATTAGGATCGTAATTCATGTGCTACGAAGATTTGATGACTCTTAATCCCAGTTCAGCGGCTTGTCCCATCTTGCAGATCTGCTGATTGTGTCTCCCCTGGGTCTGATTCAACAGCTCCCATCAGATTGTCTCCCAACCCCCAGTATTGACATCAGCCTCCAGTTTCCTGCTAATCGCGCTCGGAACTCCATGGTTCAACCACACGTCCCTGAACAGCTTGTCATACCTCTTCCTGTTCAGGAACAGCTGATTGCGACGCCGGAGCCCCATATCCGTCTCCCCGTGCTCGTCAAGATATGGCGCCTGTAGGAAACTGCCTTGCTTTTCGTTGTTAAGAAGCGCCGTGCACTTGCGGATATTGATGAACATTCCAATATTGCCAGCGCACTTGTTTTGGTGCTGCATGCAGCCACCGTAGCGCTCTTCAGAGTCCGGACGTGGTGCTATGGAGCAGCACTGAGCTTGACCGCAGAAAACCTCTCCACAGAAGAGGCAAACCGATGCGTCGACCAAATCCTTTCCACTGTTGGGGCAGCGATGTGACATTGCCTCTGTATTCAACTGATCATAGTTTTGCGGTAGGGCCACGAGCTCGAATATTGCCGGATGTGGTAGTTGAATACGTAGAAAGCGGCGTGGAAGCAAGGGTATCACTCCATCAGTCGTCTGGCGGTCCTGTAAATATACATGTCGTCCGAGTGAGTGAGTCATCCAATGTTGCATCATGCGGTACAGATGAGAAGTGGTCGCGCTAGGTGTATCGAATGATGCAATGAGCTGGTCGACGCTAGGAAGTCCAAGCATCTTGGTTAGACGAGCAACCTCGGGTAACTTTGGATCATCCGCATCTATCGAGCTATAATCTGTCCCATAGCGCACGTGCATAAGCAAGATGGACTTGCGAAGGAAAGGAAGAATGTATGACTGCACGGCCGCACGAAGAAAATGATCAAAGCGAAATCGTTCGTTAGGGTTGTCCAGATATTTTCTGTCGGTAGGCCGGAGGACAGAGCGAACCTGCTCCCAAATCTGCTGAACAAAGTTCGAGAAGCTCCGGCCCTCTGCCGGGCTACATTTTGATTTTGCTACCTCTTCCTGGGCACCGGATTGGGTAGTACGGCTTGAGAGATCTTGACGAGCATAATTCCACGCAGCTGTTGGAGTTTGCAGGTAGGCTACAATCACCTTAACAATCTCGGCAAGGTAACACAACTTCAGAATGTCGTTGATATCCAGGTGGAGGTGGGGAATCATAAAAACTGAACATTCAGCCAAGAACACAAACGTGTCTTTGATGAACAGCGGGTCGGTACCGCTAACCTGTTCGACCGACAGGTCAGGACTGAAACCAAATAGCTGATATATCTGGTGTATCGAAGCCTCCTTGGGCTCATTCTGCAACTTTGGCATTCCAAGTGTCGGATTGTGCAATCCACCGATTGCAATGTAAGATGATGCAGTTTCCGACTGAATTCGCAATTGTGTTAGAATATTGTCGGAGATGGCGGCCAGGAATGTGGGACCCGGTGTAGCAACACCGCGCTGAGCAATCTCAACTGATGCAATCGAGAATCCAAGCGAACTCGCTAGTACATCACTGTTCACAAGATGCTCTTGTGATGTCGCCAAAGCTAGTGGGGGCCAGATCTTCCTTGAAGTCAACGAATTGTTTCGTATAGTCTCATTCAATCGAGAGTAAGCTCTCAAGAGTTCTGTCAAGGCAATTGATTGCACCAAGCTTCCGGTGGAATCGTTCGCAACATCCCTGCTAGGAGCTTCCGGCTGCCTGGCGGCTGAGAGGAACCCCGGCATCTGAAATAGAGGTCCCAACACGTTGGCGGATTGCATACCACCCGTATGTGGCGACGTGGCACGATTGCTTGAAGACGCTCCCACTTTACCCATCTCCGACACTTTTGCTGCGAGACTGGAAACGAAAGCCTCTGCAGCATAGTGTTGATGAATCATTTGATATTGGGGATATTCCGCGCCAGTTGACATGAGAAGCGGCACCGTGTTTGTGACGAAGTCCTCAAAAGATTTGGTCTGTGGCTCTCGTGGTCCCAGAAGCTCTTTCGGCCTCCACACAACTGGGAAAAATGCATTCCCCAGTGCTTTACACAGCGGACATATAAATTCTTTGTTCTCCCGCCTTTCCGGATGGTCTCGTGCAATCTGCTGGTTTTGGCGCCGTGCAGTGGCCGAGAGATAAGTCTCAAAGCAGGAGTAGTGCATCAAGTGTCCGCAGCCGGTCGCTATTGTGCCTTTCTCATGACTCTTGCTTGGAAACCCCTTTCCCAATCCGCGAATCTCTTGTATGTTTATAGAACCATCTGACTTGACTTTTTGCACCTGTTGCACATTTTGGCCGGCAACTCCGTAGGGTCTAATTGCATCTGCTGAATGGTCCAGGTTCTGTGGCGACGATGTCGCCTCACTGATGTAGTCCCGGTCCTCCAGATCAGTCTCTCTGAAGAGACTGCTTTCACAAATGAACGTCAGGGTGCCGTATAACTTTTGGTCGTTGGTGTCTTCCTGGCAGAAAATGCACGTGCCTTCTGGGTAGTGCCACGTCCTTTTCGATGGTTCATCGGTGGTCATGTCTTCGTCACTGTCCACTTCATCTGGGTCGAAGCCCCAATCAATGGTCTGATTCTGTTCGAATTCTTTCTGCTGCGCCTTCATACCAGCCATAACCCTGGCATTTCGCTCCAAGGCCTTTCGCTTCTTTTCAGCTAAATCCTGTGAAGAATCATTCCTTCCTGTTCCCTTGAGAACCTCTGCCGGGTCGCCAAGCCTGAATTGAGAACAGACTTCCTTACATGCTTCATCGAAAATATGACTTCTCTTCTCCCGCATGCGACGGAGCACAAGTCGAATCTTTGCGCGCATTCCGTCGTACTCGTCTAGCTGAAGAATCTTCAACAGAAGTGCGAGGATAGGCTCTTCAGCTTCAGTCGCACGCTGACGGAATTTGCATAGTATTGCAAAGTCAAGAAAGGAGCTGGAAACGTTTGACGTATCCGGCTGGGTTAGGTGTCGATCTTCAGCAATGGCGAGAAGAGTGAGGTGGAGCACCGGGTGCAAAAATGTCTCGAACCGACTCGTTGGTAGATCTCGCAATTCTCCTGCATTTCCGGTGAACAGTGACAGAGCATTCCAAATTATCTTGCCAAATATGCAATTTTGCATTGACGACCCGAGGCCTGCAAAAACGCCCGTTCGGATTGGTCGAGGTCGTGGCTCGAAAGCAATCTCTTCTACTGGTTTTTGTAACTGCTTTGCCTTTTTCTGGCGCCAGATACTCTCAGCCTCCTCACGTTGGTTCTTACTGTACCAAGCGTTGTATGGGTCGATTTCGTCATAGTGCTCAAGCTTGAGCTCAAAAGTACCAGTGTCTTGTAGGCCCTCCGGAGCCCTATAATTTGCCATCTGACGCACCAAGTCAGGGAATGAATCCATCTCTTGAGTGACTCTCTCCGACAAGCGATTGACAAGCTCAGAATGGGAGAGCGGCTTGAAACAGAGTGCATGAGCAATGTCCTTTTTCGCCGACAGCTCCTGAGCGTTAGGCTCTTCTTCTGGTGGTAATAGTAACGTTCGATCAGAGAACAAAACTATCAAAAGGTGGATAAACTCTTCGGCGACGTCCATGTACTGGTCATCCTGCCAGCCAACCTTGAGAGTCAAGTCGCCATTCAGCAATCCTAGCATGCCGAAGCGACAAGCCATTGATACCAAGAATGTATCTGCAGGCAAGACTGCCAAGGCAACTTGAAGAAGAAATATGTCCCGTTGGTGCGAATTATCTCTCGTCCCTACATTTCGAGCAGTGGAAACCTGATGTCTCAGATGCATGCCGTTTCGCACCCACATACCTGCACGCATCTGAGCTAGCCAGGCACATACACGCAAAGGAACATCAAAGAGAGCCAAGAGGTACTGTTCATCTGTCCCCTCTGGCACGGTAGCCTTGAAAGGTGACCGGCGGCCTGGCATCTGCAACTGTCTGCGATCCAAAGTCAAAAGGAGCTTCAGTTGGTCTTTAGACATGCTCTTGCCGCAATCAATAAGCCAAGAAAGCATGAAGTGGAGTGTATGGTAGAAGCTCATCGGCTCCTCCTCGACAACGAATTGCACAACCTCATACGTCTTTTGCAGATGTTGATTCGCTGAGTCATGCTCTCTGTCAAATGCGTAAGGATCCACTCTTTCAAATCTTGTTTCTCTCTTGAAATCAGCTTCTTTGAAACGATGCCGTTCGGCACCCATAGAGTTGATGATTGTTGCCTTTGCAGCTTGACGAAGTGCGCGACAAATATACGACGCCTCAGTGTTACGAGACCAAGCGAATGCCTCGCAAAAGTGGCGAGTCATTTTCGCGATGTCACGGCCTATGATCGAAGCGGTAATCCAGAGGTCAGACTCGTACTCAACATGTTCGCCAAGAACGCGGACATGAGGACAGATTCCTTGATAAAGCTTGACAAAGTCGATGCATTGCTGCAAATATTCATCATGCAATCGAATCTGCTCCTGAACGTGCTTTGAATCCAGGAGATATTTCATGTCGTTGAAAAAGTGGTAGACACGTCGATTGCTGGTGATCTGAGCATCCAAGGACATTGTTGCATTGAGATCGACATTGTGGGGATGGTCAACCTGGCGCTTGGTGAGGAAAGTGTAGAGAATAGCCAATAGCTTGGTAAGGAAATTGCCTCTATCGATGGCTTCGTTGGTGATTGATGGTGTTGTGAGCATCTGCAGTGATAAATTGATGATTGAATGGTCAGGCTCTCTGTCGGCGATAAGGTAAAGTTGCGCTAAGTAGGTATAGACTGAGGCAAACCTCAACCCAAGCACCCGCTTGAAATATGGTACTGTGATGACAGTACGTATGTAGAGATTCCGCAGGTCATTGCGCAATTGCTTCCACATGCGTAAATCGTAAAGTATCATGAAATCCACCCGTACACGCCTGGTAAGGTTTTCATATACTGGTCGCCGGTCGTCCGAGTTCTCACCCTTCGGTGGCTTCCATTCGATGTCCACCTTCGACCAGTAGGGAGGGGCAATGACATTTTCTTGGGGCTTTGCGCGATGTCTGCGGGGGATTTGGGTGATTAATCGTTCCGGGTTGCTCTGCGCTGTCGCTTCGCCCTCACTTCCGTCATCCGATGCGCCAGTCTGAGATCTTGAAAGAGTGGAGCCAGGAGTCATAGGTCCCACACCCCACGCCGCATCCTCAGTCGCCCGGCGTTCCAAAAGTTCATCCATTGTCGCTTCCAAATTTGCCACATAATCGTCGCCTTCGTCTGCTCCGTCATCGTCGGAGTTTTCCAGATCCATGGGATCTGTATTTCCAGCCTCCATGATGACATTTCCGAACTCATCTTCCATATCTATCGTAAAATCTTCGTTGTCTTCATCATCGCTACCCGATTGGTCATCCTCTGCGGCGTCAATTGCGGGCTGAAGAATGGCTGGGGCAATCGCGATTGCAACAGTTCCGGCGGTCGTCATAGTCACTGGTCCCAGCCCAGCTCCGCCGGCAATGTTGCCTCCAGCTCTTAAGAAATTGAACATTCGCCTTTCGCGAGTTCGGCGCTGTTTGACAAGTCTGTCTTCGTCCGCCGCCTGATCATTGATACCGCCTTTGCCGACTTCAAGGTTGACAGCACCACTACCCATGCGCCAGGGTTTGAGCATTTCCTCACAAACGGTGTTCATCAGAAAGGAATGGTCATCTCCAACAGCACAGCCTGCGATGTCGTTGAGCCAATCAACAATAGTGCCGCACATCATTTCACGAAAGGTGTCCCTGGCGGAGCGTATGGTGACAGTAACCTTGATTCGCTCCAACATTTGGGCCTTTTTGAGAAGCTCATCTACGTCTCTGGAGTAGTGAATCATGCTGCGACCAACGTCGTCAACCTCTCTCGCTTTGGCTAAGCCATAGCTCTTTTTCGCCTTCAGTGCTTTGGCAACGTTGTTCATCACTTCATCCAAGGTGTGCTTCTCGTCATTCCATAACACCAGGCAAAACTCATCGTCTTTTTCTGTGTCGTCGGTGCCTCGATATTGCTGACCTTTGAGGCGACTGAAGATCTCATTATCGCGAACCGCTTTCTCTCCTTGCAGATTTCGCATTCGTTCATTGGCTGCACATGAGAATATGTCGCAGATGAAGTCGAACGCCCGGCTGATGGTCACGCGTATGCTCTCTTGGAGGTCCTGTGGTATCGGTCGTGGGGTGCGTGTCTTGCCCTTTTCTTTCTGCTCGCGCTCAGTGTAAGGCGTATGTATGGAGCAATTTACAGGCCTAGCCCAAGCTTCCTCGTCGCCGCAGTCGCAGCATCCAGAAGAGCCCATGGATGTATTGACGGTGATCTGGTGGCCTTCGTGATCGCTGGCCTCGAAGCATTTCGCGCATAAGACGCATGTGACATCAACTCCGCATGTCTTGCATCCATAGGTTGCTTCGCCATTCTTGAATATATGGCCACATCGCTTGCCTCTGGCAGCTTCGGTGTATTCTGCTCCATCTTGAGCGCCTTGCGCCTCTGCCAGCTTCCAGTGTGCTTGCTCAGCCCGCTCTTCGCCTCCTGGGAA
Organism: Carpinus fangiana; assembly: GCA_006937295.1. Taxonomy (NCBI): domain Eukaryota; kingdom Viridiplantae; phylum Streptophyta; class Magnoliopsida; order Fagales; family Betulaceae; genus Carpinus; species Carpinus fangiana. Next base: position 1,073,565 of record VIBQ01000013.1, on the reverse strand, counting down.
GAACAGGGAGACGTAGTCTTGATTTTTATTCGCGAGACTAGTGAACAGTATTCTGGTGAGTGCAGCGCTTGCTTCTTCGCTCCATCTCCGTTCATGCTCGAAGGCGAGGGTCCGGAGCTGACCACACAGCCAGCGACTGCATTCGAGAGAGGATTCCGAGGTTATCATGTTGTTCTAATCATTCGGAGGATAGTCTATTGACTAGATTAGGCTCTCGGGACCATGTGGAATATGTTGAATACGATATTCCAGCGATCTTAACAAGCTGGTTAACAGTGAAACGTCACAGCAGCCCTTCATCAGGATATCGAGTCGTGAAACGGTCGTGAGGGTTCTTTGGCAGGCAGAAGTGTAAGTGCCTTAAGCAAAAGGCATGATGAGAGGTCCTTCCTGCCGAAATTTGGCTGAAATTGGCGGTGTTGTGGCAAGTGCGTGGGGGATGACTGTAGATCTCAGCAGGCGAGTGGTGGCGTTCGAGGGACCTGAAACTCACGCGCGTTTGCGCCCCGCGCAATTGGGACTATTTCGAACCTTGCCAATGAAGTTTTTGCAGGGCGTGTTCAATGGTGAGAATCAATGTACTAGACGATAGAGAATTCGCTCATGTAAATAATGGTACAGAGGTTACACTATAGCGCCGCTGCCGCAAAATGCTTGCCGGCCACTTGCTTTGGTTGGGAGGGCGTCAAAGTGCTACTACCAAAGCGCAGCGCGACCATCCACTAGATTCCTACTAACACGCCAAGTCGCACTCCTGGGGCCCTTTCAATCTCAAATCTACTCGTCATCGTCCTCCTTTTCCATGTATTGGTGCTTGATGTCCTTCCATTGCCGCTAGACAGTGTTAACGGGTGGCTTGCAGGTAGGAACGAAGCAGACTTACGCCCTTGTTTGTAAAGTCCCAGATTTTGTTTGATGCCGTATCGAATGCCCTGGACGTGTTCTATGTAAGCATGCGAACAGCGAGCACCCGCTATAACGCAGACGAAGTGTTCTAGGAACCATCCTTACATCTCAATAGAGAACGCGGAGACGAATACGGCGCCCAAAAACACTTGGTTTCGGCGGAAAAGAGCGCTGTATGAGAGTCAGAATAGTCCTGGTTTTCGAAGGAGCTTGAGTGAATATACTCGTAGATTGATCCTGAGATCTGTGAGGTTTGTCAGTCGATGTTCGGTACAGGTGGGTTTACCAGACCACTTACTCCAGGCATGGCGGCAACGAGAGAGCTTAGAAGTGCAAAGGGTTTTCTGCAGCGTCGCGAGCGCAAGAATATGGAGGGCGAGATCAACTGGTCAAGGGCAAGGTAATTCTCGAGACAGGAGCTTGAGGTCTGGTTGCCGATCCAATCCGAAGCTTGGCATTGGCAACTGGTGCAGGGTAAGCCGGAGTGTAGCCTTGGGTGGATTATGCTACCAGGTGCGGCTTGCGACAGTTGCTACGCTAGAGAGAAGAGGATCGCAGAAAGGGAATAGTTTTAAGAGTCAGTTTCTGGACTCAATCGCAACAGAACCTCCACGAGCACAACATGATCACAGCAAATGCAGAGTTGAGATTAACGAAGCTCTTGAATTTTCGTCGCTCAAGTACATTGAACACCCATTCCAGGATTGAACAGCTCCTTCATTTCTTATGCCTCCACCATCCGTTGATTTTTGGTCCTTGAATGATTCAACACCACACCAGTTGTCTTCCAGATAGACCTTCCAAAGTTCAAGCACCCTACGCAGTAGAAGCTTAAACCTTGAAACCACGGGACCGTCTGCGACCACGAGCACGCTCGAACTTGCGGCCTTTGCTCTCAACATAAGGTTTCTGTAGGAAATGTCAGCTATCATAGTTTTTCCCATTTTGACGCCTTCCCAGAGGGGAGACTCGATGCGTACCTTGTGGCTGTGGGGACCGAAGCCAAAGTGCTTGACGGCCTCACGCATCTTGGGGCCCCGGAGGAGCAGGGTATTCTCGCCCTTTGGCTTGCGGATTGCCAGCTCGTCAAGAGTCAGGCACTCACCGCCGGCAGCAGTGATGCGTGCACGGGCGGTCTTGGTGAAGCGCAGAGCCGCGATGCTCAGCTTAGGCACCGCGAGCATGCGGTTGTCATCGGTGACAGTGCCAACGACAACGACGGTTTTGCCAGCGTGCTTCTCGGCAGACTTCTTGGAAGCCGCGGTAGCAGTGATGTGGGAGATCGAGATCGGGGGACGGTTGGTCTTCGACATAAAAAGGCGGCGAAGGACGGTAGCGTTGAACTTGGAGTCCGTACGGCCTGTATTCGAGGGTTAGATATGGGCAATGGAGACGCTGCGGTGAAGCTGAGAGGTCGTCTGCGCAGATGGTTCGTGAGGAAAGAGTGGTGAGGTACGTACGGGCAAGGAAGCGGTAGAGCTTCACGAGCAGGCGCAGGTAGGGGTTGTCGCTCTTGGGAGCCTTGCGGTGGCCATATTTCACGTGGTGGCGGTCGAGATCGATACCTGAAGTCTCTATGTCAGTCTTGCGCTTTATGGTTCAGGTTCTTCAACGGATGCCTTTGCACGGCCGCAAATATTTCGCATTGCGCGCGAAAAATTTGTGAGAAAGTGCAAAAGCGGATTCGTCTCTTTGAATTCTGGATCTGTGGGAATGCGTACCCATTGTGACGGTTGTGGGATGGTACCGGGCTTGTCGTGAATTCAGCGGTCTCAGCGCACTTTCAATTTCGACGCACCGTGTGGTGGAAGACTTGTGCCAAGCCGAGCTAGCCACGTTTGTGGGCGGAAAAGCTGAGAGTGTGCACTCACGTGATCATGGACACCTCCCAGCAACAGAGCAGTCTTTCTCATAGTAGAAACGAACCAAGGTTAAAGTTTTCGAACCCCTTCATCACTTTCAATTAGGATCATGGAAAGTTAGTAATTAAGAACAATATTGTTGCTTCACTTTTGGTTCCGCGACACTCTAGATTCACCATCTTCGCCACAGGTTTCAGAGTTGTGGAACACAGCAACTCAGGACCGGCTATCTCCCACACAACTTGTAAAAAGCTTGGACTTGAAAACTTTAGCAAGGTTCTTGTTTGCGTTCGGTCGCTGGTGAAGCCGCTCTGACTTCGATCAATCGAGTGCTAGGCAGCCAATATGGCTGGTCAAGCTCGCCCAGCGCCCGTACCAGGACGCGATGGGTCAACTTATCCGACTAGGCTACGAATTCTTTCCCTCAACTGCTGGGGTCTTAAGTACCTCGCAACGTTCCGTCGGGAGCGCTTGGCGGAGATTGCACGCCTGCTCGCCGCGCACCCGGACCCTCCTCATATTGTTGGCCTCCAGGAATGCTGGACGCAGGAAGATTACAATGTGATTCGCACAGCTGTTGCCGACTTTCTGCCTTACAGCAAGTTCTACTTCAGTGGCATATTCGGAGGCGGGCTCGCTATATTGTCCGCATTTCCCATCATCGAGTCAAGCATGCATGCGTATCCGCTGAACGGAAGGCCGACGGCATTCTTCAGAGGAGATTGGTTCGTAGGCAAGGGAGTGGCCTGTGCTAGAGTCAAATTGGGGCCCGGAGAGCTTGATGTCGCAGAAGTTTTCTGCACCCACTTGCATGCGCCGTACGAGCAGGAACCGAATGACAGCTACATATGCCATCGCACTGCACAAGCTTGGGAAATAGCTAAGCTAATGCGCGGAGCTGCTGAAAGAGGTCATCTTGTTGTCGCTTGTGGAGATTTCAATATGGTGCCGCTGTCTTTTGCTCACAGGCTAATCGAAGGCCACGCTCCAGTCAAGGACGTCTGGCGAATTGCACATCCCGAATCATCAACCGGCGCTGCTGATGACGCTTGGGAAAGGAAACGTCTGGAAAGCCTAGGGATGCGCACGCCTAATGCACAATATAATGTGGAGTACAACGGAACAACATGCGACAGTGCATATAATACCTGGAGATGGCCAAAGGACGACCAAAAGAAGCTGGGCGAATACAAGCATGGGGAGTTACGCACTCAAGAAGACATCAACGAGGTGGACGACCCGAAAGCCAAGAGGCTGGACTATGTGTTCGTCAGCGATAGAGACCAGCTGAGTCGAGGCGCCAAAAGCTGGAGAGTAGCGGAGGCGAACGTGGGAATGACCTCTAGACATCCTGTGCTGAAGTGTAGTCTGAGCGACCATTTCTCGATTGAAACGACATTACTACTGGACGAATACAACACACACTCGACATCGACCTATAGCCCTCCTCCCGCGCTTGAAGCCGAAATCTACGATCGTATCCAGGACATGATTGAGTCTTACAAAGCACGCGAGCGTTGGCAGCGCAAGGCGCGCCTATGGCACTTCGGTGTTGGCTTGATCGTTTCAATTGCGTGTCTTGTGGCAGTGTGGTGGTCTCCAAGAAACTATGTGGCTTTCATCTTGATGCTTGTGAGCACTTTGAGCTTGTCAACTGGTGTCATCGACGGGCTCATCGGGGGGCTTTTTGTGAGTGCAGAGCTGAGGGCCCTCAAAGAGTTCCAGTGGGAAATTAGCACTGCACAACAGATGGCGAAGGAAAGTACTCGGGCCGATTCGGCCTGAATCTCATCGAGACTAGGGGAGTTGAAAGCTTAAGCGCGTAAATCGAGCTTCGTCATCCATTGAGAACATCCTGTTGTTGCGTTCCATGTCTCAATAACGACGTTGATGGTGTTATACTGGCACCCCACATATCTTGTGCCTGTCATACCTGTGGCTACCTTGGACCTCTATGGTCATATGTAAAGTATTTTGACGTAAAATAAGTAGACCAAGTCTATTCCTTACCAGGTTGTAGAGTAGGGGATACCCGCAGTATAAACTTGTTTCTCTCTAGACATCGGAGGTTCCAAAGATTACGTAGCCATAACATCTGACTCCGACATTTCTAATAACATAAACCTGAAAGGACTTTGAACTTGCCTTCCTCAATTTCTCGAATCATTGGATCCATCATAACGTGGCGCGACAGCCATCTGCCAAGAGTGTGGGGAAGTAGGAAACTAGTCCGGACCGAGGGAAGTGCGAGAGCTCCTCCTGAACCGCCACAACTGGCATCCCATGTTGAAGCGTGCGGGGTGCTTGTTCAGTAAAGCTGCCCCGCAGTTGCTTGAGCTTATATACAGTAATGGCACGGGATTTTAGCTTGACCGGGCAGGTCTGCAAGATCTTCGACCACCACTTCTCAACAACATGCCTCTCGCAAAGACAGCACAGGCAGGTATACAAAGCTGTCTAGATGAAACAACCAAGGCCGGTAGCGGGACGCCTGGTCTAGTATTTTGTGCCATTGACAAGAATGGCGAGTATCTTTCTGAGACTGTATCCGGCGTGAATGGCGTTGAAGCGTCGATTGCCAAACCCATGACGCTGGACAGCGTCTTCTGGATTGCATCATGTACTAAGATGATCACCGGCATTGCTTGTCTACAACTCCACGAGCAAGGCAAGCTGTCCATCGACAGTGCGGACGAGCTGTACAAGCTCTGTCCAGAAATGAAGTCCAAGAAGGTCCTCGTTGCGCCAGGGAAATACGAAGACTTGAAAGGCGAAATCACCATCCGCAAGCTTCTGACCCACACTGCTGGCTTTGGATACAGTTTCTTCAACGAGCGCCTGCGCGATGCCGCCCTCCCTGCCGGCTGGGACGAATTTTCTGGCGATGCCGAAGACTATCTGAACATGCCTCTGGTCAACCAGCCAGGCAGCAGATGGGAGTATGGCATCAACATCGATTGGTAAGTTTGACTGCCTTACGACATTGCTTTTAACAGAATATCATCGTTTAACCGATAGTTTACAGGGCCGGCATAGCAGTCATGCGGGCCACAGGTCTGAACCTCGACGACTACTTCAAGCGCCACATATTCGCCCCGCTGGGAATCGAGAACATTTCCTTCTTCCCGTCCGCGCACATGAAGGAAAACCTCGTGAACGCTCAGTACGTCCGGCCCGACGGCACAGTCATCAACGTCGACCACCTCTACCGCCGCCCCGTCGCGCTGGCCGGCACCAGCAAGCAAAAGGACATTTTCACCTCCGGCGGCGCCGGCTGCTTCGCAAAGCCGCGCGAATACTGCCGTAAGCAGCCCTCACCCTCCTTCTCTAACTCCTTGATTCTGAGCTGATGCATGCCACCACAGAGATCATCGCCACGCTGCTCAACAACGGCACCTCGCCCACCACCAAGAAGCAGATCCTCAAACCCGCGACCGTCGACCTCATGTTCGAGAATTCGATCCCCGAGTTCCCCGACTTCGGCAGGACCGCCATCCCCAACGCGAAGCCCTTCTGGACGAACCCGCTGCCGCAGCTCTACCCGCAGGAGGGCGACCCAGGCCAGGGGTGGGGCCTTTCGTTCATGCTGACCATTGAGCCCGGCCCCACGGGTCGCGGCAGGAACACAGCCTGGTGGGCTGGCATTGCGTAAGTGGCTCTTCGCTAGGGCATTTGTTGGCGCAGAGCTGCAGAAGCTAACCGAAGCAGAAACCTCTTCTGGTGGGCGGACCGCGAGAAGGGCGTGGGCGGGATCATCGCGGCGCAGAAAGTCCCCTTTGGAGACGGAGCTGTCATGGGCGCCTGGGGCAATTGCGAAGCGCAGGTGTATGCTGGTCTGTCATAGGTCTCCGTGCGCAGAGATGTCGCCGTGGTTCTCAGTGCGGAAGTTGACACATGTTCTCTAGGCTTGGATGTAAACGATAGCACAAAGCAAAACAACGTTTCTGCTAGTCGCCTGTAGAGTGCGAGCATTTTTGTGGCGCAAAAGATGGTACAACTGCATGTCATAGAGAGCAAATTTCATGGTAGAATCTGCGCATTGTGTCTCGTTCACATGTTTTATGTCAAGTCAAGTTTCTGCGCGAAAGAGTACTTCAGTTTACTGCAGCGGTCCTAGAAGGTCAACTCTATGTACGTCAGTGAGCAGAATCCGAAGTCGTTAACTGGAACAGCACCACGTGGCCGGAGATGCGAACAAGGCTTACCCGTGGTAGGTGTGAACCATTTCGGAGGTTTACATTGACGAAGATCGATCACTCCAGCAGGACGGGTACGACGCGCCATGGGTATGCGAACGGGTCATACTTAAACATCCGTGGTGAACAATGATGCACACTTCCTTCCATCTATATATACACGGGATATCCGAGGCCGAAGCACTCATCCAAGCATGCGCCACCTCTAGAACCTTGGAAAGAAGCAGCAAGAGACAGCAAGAACGCCGGTTCTGCGTAGGTATATCCAGTCGCAATGCATCCATGCCCATCGGAAATATGCCCAACCATCCTGCCCTATTCATGCATATCGCCCTGTCCAGGAGCGCCGCTTCAAAATGCCCACTTTTGTGTCTTGCGCCATGCAGAAATGTAATCAAAATCGTCTCAGCGCCCTCTCCTCTTCCTTGAACGGTGGGAGACAGTCCTCAGCCTAGTCTTCGTCATCGTCCCTGCCAAAATCTACAAAAAAGTCACGAGCAAACTCGAATGAAACCCAGCTACTGGCCATGCTCGGTGCGACTTTGAGCAGATTGGGAGCAATCCCCTTGTACAGGCCTTTGATACCCTCCTGTGTGACGATAACGCGGACTGCATCGAAGATACCTTTGTATTGATAGCCCATGCCCGTCATGGTGTTGATCTGAAAGCGTCGTCGAAGCACGTCGCTGTCAATAAAGGTTAGTTGCCAAGACTGAGATTCATTGGCTGGAGCAGTACAAACTCACAAGGGATAGGTGCAAGTCTGTGCGATGGCGCCAGACACGGCACCGGCGGCCAGCTTGCCCAGTGTTGACGGGTCCTTCTTGCCTTCTGGTGTCACGAAAGTCCTTGCCGTTTCGTAGACCATGAAGTTGAGGCCGACGTATGGCGCAACGCCAGCGACGGTAGGGATGATGCCGCGGTACAAGGCGAGCCAGCCACCCTCGGTGTGATACATGTGCTTCATCGTGGCCCACATCCCGGGCAGCTTTCCCTCCTTCTTGATCCCGGCAAAGCTCGCGCTCTGGATGGACAAGCGCGTGCGCACTATGTCCAGGGGATATGTGCATGTGACGGATGTGATGCCCGCCAGGCCGCCGCAAACGAGGCGTCGAATGGGCTGTGTGTGCAGATCCGCGCCCGGCGAATCTTCGAAAAAGCGCTTGTAGAAGTTGTAACTCCCAAATTGCACGGCCGAGTAGGGTACAATACGGATACAGTTTGTGCCATTCCCCCGAAGGAAGCCGCGCCAGCCTTCCTCCTTCCACATCTTGCCAAGGGCTTTGCCGACACCGAGCTTGTAGTCTTCTCGGCCGTGCGATTGAATTTGAAAGAGGATCTTTAGGCGCTCTAAAGGCGAGACGACTGTGCGCGAGACCGCTCCAGCAACGCCGCCGCCAATGAAGGCCGCAACTGATGGATTGCCCAGCACGTGTCGCGTATCGGTGAGGAAAGATGTGGGTTGGATAGGAGGAGAGGCGCTGGGTATTACGAGAGTCGAGGCATTAGGACCAGGAGAAGCGCTGTCGGCCGGAGCCTAGGAGGTGAGTGTGTTAGTCATTATGTCGCTTCCCAGAATGAGAATGGACGGATGAGCTTTGTCATACCTCGTCATCTTTGACCTCTTCTCGGGCGGTTGGTGGCCGATCTGAATTGGTTGCTAGTAGCGATGACTGAGTGGGAGGCGCAGGGCTGGAGCCCATGGCTGGTGCTTCTACTGTGAACGACTTCTCGCAGCGAGAGACCGAGAAGTCGCGTTACGCGCAGCAGGTAGCAAAGGCTGCCGTGGCCACAGCAATGTGCCAACAGAGAGGTCCCAGGCTTGCGGTTGCAGCGGGTTTGCAGGAGCAATGGCTTGCAGAAGCCCAGCGGATACGGCAGTCGAGTGCGGCAAGGAAGGAGGCTCGACGGGCTTGGTTGCAGGCTGTGTGGAGTGGGACCAATTGAAGATCGAAGAGCGGTGTGCGAAGCGCAGTAATTGACAATTGTGGGTCGATTCAAGCAAAGGCAGGCGAAGCAGATGCGGTGCGGCGAGCGAAAGACTGATACGTGAGGTGCAGCAAGAAATTCAAGATGGGGCCAGGTTCCGCGGACGAGCGCAAGGCTCACGATGCCGAATCGAGCGGAGGGAGAGAGGCTCAGGGCGAAAAAGGGCCAAGAGCGGCACCTGCACCCCGGCTGCGAAATTCTCCTATTTCCTCTGGACACAGATGCTGCTGCTTGTGAGTCTTGCATGCACCCCGTACATACAGACTTCGCATAAGGATACCCAGAAGCAGACACGTGTGGCCCCCAATTCATGATGGCCTCTTCTCAAAGTCACTCAGGACGAACACCCGTTATATGGTCAACCGGCTTTCTTTAGCGTCTACAAATAAATCATATCATGGGACTTTGCATTCGATCTATATTGACCAAGTCCCTAAAAACTCGGCAATCCCGAGGCGCAAATACCCAAGCACTAACAAAGGAAACCAGCAGCAAGAGAGAAGACATACCCCTTCGTCTGCACAGGGTATCATCATCATACAATAGAGTGTTCGGTAAGCGAAAAAGAAATCCAAAGGTCCCGAGGTGTCCCTACACTCCAGTTCCCTTTCCAGCATCCCTCGTTTTTCCAGATTGGCGTGACAGCGTAAGAAGAGGCACGGCAGCATTCACGTCGTCTTCTTCGTTTGGAACATGTGACCCCAGCAGCAAACAGCGTCAGCGGCCTCGATCTCCATCTAAGCAGCGCCCAACGTTGAGAAGGATGCTCTACTTCCTGTCGGTGCCCCGGATCTTCGCGGTGCCGGCAGCCTGAATATCATCCCGTCAGCACGTGTTACGCTCCAGTCACGCGAATAGTCATGAGGAACAGAGCACGGAGTCGCTTACCTTCTTTCCAGACTTGCCCAAGAGGGTGCCCTGGACCTTTAGCAGACCGCCGACGACCGTGTCCAGCACTGTAGGTTCGTGCTTGGGCTCAGCCTTAGTCTCGGTCTTGGCAGGAGTTGCGGCCTTCTTGACGGCAGCCGTAGCCTTCTTGGTGACGGGAGTCTTCTTGGTAGCCGGCGCCTTCTTCGTCGCAGCGGCCTTCTTAGGAGCAGCAGCCTTCTTCGCCGGCGCCTTTGTGCCAGCAGCCTTTGTTGCTGTGGCCTTCTTCTTGGGCGCGGCGGTCTTCTTGGTGACCTTGTCTGCCGACACCTTCTTGCTGCGAGGGGCGGAGGTGTTGGCCTTGGTCTTGGTCTTGGTGCCGGCTGCCTTCTTGGGTGCGGCGCGCTTCTTCTTGGCCGCGACCACCGCGGTTTCGACCTTCTCCACGACGCGCGGCTTCGAGTTGCCGGTTGCTTGACGTGTAGCAGCCATCCTTTCCGGCGTGTGGTTGCAAAGATGAGACGGTGTGCTTGCGCTGCAGGTTCACAACGTTTCAAGTCAGCTTCCAAGTCTATATGTGGTGCGAATATTGCGGTATAAAGCACGGAGGCGCGCGTGATGAACTCGAAGCGGGGTTTCGCGCCGGATCACAACAAATGCGCCGGACTGATCGTGTGTCGAGGAGCTTTGCAAGCCTGCAGACAGGATGGTGAGAGAGTTGAACTTACGATTGGATTTTCTGCGCAGGAAATGACGGGTGGATGTGGTGTGTAGAGGGCGCGGTGAACAAAGCAGAGTTGTTGTTGTTGTCGGCGAGTGACGCGAGCGAGGGCGGCCGCTTGCGGCTGGCCAGCTGCTCCAGCGCCTAGAAAAACAAGCGCCATCAGCCAGCCACTGATTAGGTTTCATATTTCTCTTTGTTATTCATTGTACGCTCTGACCGAGCCACTGTAATTACGTGCTTGCTATCAACGATCGCATTGCGCCGTGCATGCTTTTGAACGCCAGGACCAACATGTACTCCAAGACAATGCCGCTATGCTATCTGCGCAGTCCGCTTGCTCATGAAATCAAAGAATGCAAACTGACTCGGACTACTCCCATGCTCATACACAAATCTGCTGGCCAGATATGAGCCGAAGATTGCGCGTAGGTAGCTTTCTGGAATGCGCTCTGTGACGACCTCGAAGCCGATCTTCTCCAGGAGGAGATTTGGCAGCGCGTCCTTCAGCACATTTTGCCGCAGCTGTAGGCTGTCCCACAATTCCGAGTTCTGCAACTCCTGGTCGAGGTCGGTGATGGCCACGCTAAGCTTGTCGCTGAGCACGCTGCGAGGCACACCGGTCTCCTCATGCTCCCGCCAGATTGCCTCGAATTCGAGCCTAGCATTGCGCTGGATGACCTCCTGCACCTGTTTGACATACTCCTTGTAGAAGGGAGGTACGCTGCCGTCTTCGCGTATGCACATGTTCTCAATGAAGCCGGCATCATCGAAACTCAGCGAAGCTAGCACCTCGAGCGATGATGAGGTCACGCCACCCTTGTTGGCCGAGGCATCCTTGAAGACGATGCAGCCGGCTTTCTCAAGACGCAGTTTGGCATCCTGAGTGAGGAACAGGTTCGCACCTTCGACAATGTATGGAATGGTTGCCTTCTTGTCAATAATGAGCTTACTCACAGAGCTGATGTCGATACTCTCGGGTCGGCCACCGCATGGTACAAACATGTCCACATGTTCTCCCGGTCGCAGGTGGAAAGTGTTGCGGAACGTGGTGCCATTGTTAACAGTCTCGCCGCTGGGTAACGTGACGTTTGCGTCGTCTACCAGCACACGGTAGCCTTCCGTTGACAGCTTTGCGACGTCAAAGTTGGCAATCATCTTGCGCTCTTTCGCAAGGCGTAGCAGCTCAGAGCGGTCAAGACCATGCGGGTCCACGAGTACACCCGAACCATCCACAATGGCTGTGTATTTCTCCTTGCCGAGCAGAATCTCATTCGAGCCAAGGTCGCCATCTGGACCACCAGTCTGAAGTTTGCGAACAGAAGATTCATCGAGCTGCAGCTTCCGATATATTCCCAACACGTACTCACGCACGCTCAGCGTTGTCATGCCGTATTCATCGTGAGGTATGCCACCCAGTTTCGGGTTCTTGCCTGTGAAGAATGACTTCCACCATGGCGCGCCGCGCTCTTTAGCGTGCATGGTGGCCCAGTCGACCAAGCCAGCAGTATTCTCATCCGGACCTAGGAACAGAATCTCCTCCTTGCCGTAATTGTCGACAATAGGATCCTTGATGCCTGGACTCGTGGGCGGAAGTAGCAAGTCGATGATGCTATCAATGTATTTGGAGAAGGCGGTCTTAGCGGACTTGTCGTCTTGGTGCTTGACATCGAGTAGAATGACACCCTTTGATCCTCCTTCGGGAATGTCCTTGTTCTTGCGTTGTTGCGTATTTGCCAGAGCGTAATTCTCGTCGAACAATGATCGAGCGTTGATGGCGTACGCTTCCTTGGACCTCGACTTCACAATGCGAATACCTCCACGTGCGATATCTTTGAAGCGCAGGTGAAAACCGCGGAACTCCGAGCCAAGTACCAGGAACATGCCAAACAAAGGTTGGGGATACTCTTCTGTGGGAAGGAATTTGGGATCCATGCGGAAGCTCAGCGCGACCTTGGTGGGAGTATAGAAGTTGGTTTTCAAGACTGAAACGTTGAATATGCGGAAGGCCGTCATGACCATCTCATGATGCTCATTTGCAACGTTCTGGGAGATCAGTTGCTGGAGCTCAGCATCACCTAGCACCTTGTCGACCTTGAGACGAAGGTAGCTCAAAGTCGGAAGGAAGTCGTCTTGCTCGCCCCTTGTTTGGACATAATGCGCACTTGCAAAGTTCAAGTACAAGGCGCGCACGAGCTCCGGGTACTGGTGGATTATCTCGAGAATATAGTCTGAGGTGAAAGTCTCGTTTCGAAGGCGGCGCTTGATCTTAGACAGAAGCTCGGCGTGGCTGCTGTTGTTCATGTCCAGTAGCGAAGCTAGGGCAGTGTATTCTGAACCAAGCCTGTTGAGGAAATGCCCGGTGAAAACCCAGCAGCAGTGAGCATAGATGGTCTCTTGCAAACTAAGGAGGCCAGAGGCGAAGTGGGTCATGAACTTGTTCTGGGGAACGCAGTAAAGCAGAGAAACCTCCTTGTAGATCTGATGAATCGAGGCTTCGATAGGAGGATGCCTGCTGCTCGTGGCAACTGGGCTAAGGTAGAGAGATAGGATGGTGATGCCGTTGGAGAATTGTTCGACATACTTGCGAGATGAAGTCAGGCCATAGTAGTGGTAGAGGTCGCTGAGTGCGGAGAAGAAACCCAGAGCGGAGCCCTGTCTGTAGGCGATGACCAACCGCTTGTCGCGACGGCCCTCGATGTCAAAGATCTCGATGACCGGGCCTGTGCGTCCGACAGCAGCTTTCATGATCTCAGAGTAGATCTCCTTTGTGTTTTTGGTGGCTTTCAGCAGGAAACGCTTGTCGCCAACAATTTCGAGGTCGGTCTCGCTGCTGGATGGATTCGGGTTGGCGAATTCGCACTGATAGATGAAGTAGCATCGAAGCAGTTCATCGTGGCCTTCTGGAACCTTGCTAGTCGAACGGAAGCTTTCGAGACGATAGCTGTGTTCAGGTGAAGTGGAAGCGTTGAGGTACTTTTCGTCAATGCGCTGCTCGTAGCGCGGGCCATTGACTATCGAGACACCAGGCTTGCTGGTGTCGATGTAGACTGCATGATCGGCGGCCTCCTTGTCGAGGCGAATATCAAGACGCTTGTCATCACGCGCAAAAGCAGCTATTTTGGCTGCATACATGGACAAGATGTGGTTGGTGACAACTTCTGCAGTTTCGGTCTGGAAGTACATGTCATCGATACCAAGCTCCTCATAGAACCATTGGACCTCGATTTCGACAAAGTCAGACGGAATGAAGCCCTTCTGATCGACCATGTCGATCACTGCGCAGAATAATTAGAGGGAATCGGAGTTACTTATCTTGGAGATTCACTTACCCTGCTCCATCTGCTGCTTCTTGCCCTCAAACGGCGGTGCGACGTAGCCGGAGCTCGCATCATGGAGGAGCTTATGTGACGAACCAGGGACATTTAGGTGTGTGGGCTGTGGGGACGGTTGTCGTCCGGGGGTGCGTACTACTTGCTCGTGCAGTTTGTTGCGCAATGGGAGCCCATTTGTTGTAGGAATCGCGTGACCATTGGTGCCGTTGTGGTCAAGTGCGGCGGGCGCCATAGTGAGATCGACGGGATCTACGACAAGGCTAGTAGTGAGGCTCAAAACCGGGCCTACTGAAAACCTGGCAGTAACAATTGTGCAGCATACAAGCGATCAGTATGGCGCATCGATGTTATAAAGGTATGGCGGCCTCGATTGAACGCCGAATCCGTAGCCGTGGCGATGCAGGGGACAAAATAACGCAAGCAGACGCAGCCGAATGGAACGGGAAGCTAAACGTAAAGGCTTCCGTTAAGGGCAAGTTTGCGGAGAAGATGGCGAAGTGTGCTCGTCAGCTGCTCCTACTGACCGCCTCGTTAACGGCAGGTTTCACGACTTGGAAAACTCTGGTCTTGGATCTGGGATGACCCGGCTACCTCACGCGGGACAGATGGAGCGGACGCGAAGGCCGAGCAGCGAGTCCGAGACAACGCTGTACAGCACCTATATTACTTCTATACACTGGAGCTGCAGCACTTCGTGCAGGCAGTCAAAGCTGCTTCCAGGATGGCAAACAAAGACTGTGGTCTTCTACGCTAACCAAGATCAATCTCCTGATGCCTTTCCGGAAGCGTACAAGGGCGCCAACAATGGCCACGAGCGTTCCTGGTCACCGCCGGAACGTGGGGTAGCGTGGCGCTTGCGCTCGCCTCTAGACACGGTCTGCGGAACCCGAAACGAGAGACGTGTTGACGATGGCTCTGAAAATCTCCGTCGATTGGCCTGTGCCGCATCCATGCATAGCGAGTCCCATGGCCTGGTCTAAATTTGCATCAGTACTGCGGAAGGGGCGGGTAGGCGCGGCAAAGCCACGCAACCTTTACCCTGCGCCTCCATCGCAGCGCCACCTTTTCTCAGCCGCGTGATCGGCTTTCCGGACAACCTAGCGCGCGTAAGGCGGAGACCTCTTGATGATCGCAGCAGGAGATGGCCATATCCTTCACCTGCTTCAAACCCTCGTCATGGTGCTCATCCCAAGAGGAAAAGATACTCATGTATTGTGCGTCGTCATCATTTGAGTGTCCGGCTTCTGGTGTACGTTGCACAGTAAAATTCACTGTTTGAAGCCCTGTCTCAAAGGATCTCCTGTAAGGTTATTTTGGATTAATCTAATGCTAATCTTTTGTGCTTCCACGCCTTTCCGGCGGAGCCGTAATCCGCAGTGGCCTGCATAGACCCACGCGCCTTGTACTTGTACACTGTCAAACCCTCCAGACCTACGGGTCCACGCGCATGAATTTTGTTCGTGCTCACGCCAACCTCCGTTCCAAAACCATAGCGCATACCGTCTGCCAGCCTTGTGCTGGTATTCCAAAAGACGCCAGCACTGTCGACCGCATCCATGAACTTCTCTGCCCGCGCCGCTGAACTTGTGATGATGGCATCGGTGTGGTGCGAGCCGTGCGTGTTGATGTGCGACACGGCTTGCTCAAGGGCATCCTCGGGGCCCGCACCCTTTGGTATCGTTTTGATTGCAAGGATGAGGTCGAGAAATTCCGTGTCAAAATCCTCGTCTGATGCATCTTGTAGTAACGCTGCGTGGTGCTTTTCAAGTGCGCCAGCGAGAGCTGCCTTTGACTCGGGATCGCATCTTAGCGAAACTCCACTCTTCTGTAGGGCACTGGCAACAGTAGGAAGAATAGTAGATAGTGCATCCTGATCAACTAACAGTGTTTCTACACTGTTACATGCAGCTGGGTATGTCGTCTTAGCATCCACAATTACCTTGGCAGCGCTTGAAGCATCTGCATCGGAGCAAAGATACGTCAGGCAGAGACCATCCGCGTGGCCCATGACCGGGATGCGCGTCTTATCTTTGATGTATCGCACCAAACTGTTGGAGCCTCGAGGAATGACCAGGTTGATATACCTGTCTTGCTCGAGCAAAGGGTCAATGGCATCGCGCGTAGTCACGAGCTGCACGGCATCGTTAGGAACCTTTGTGCTTTTCAAGGCCTCCGAAATAACGGTAGAGATAGCCTTGAAGGACTCCGTAGACTCCTTGCCCCCTTTGAGAATCGCCGCATTGCCAGACTTGATTGCCAGCGAAGCAATATTGGCGATGACCTCTGGGCGGGCTTCGAAGATGATGAGTAGCACGCCAATGGGACAGGAGACACGCTCCAAGATCAGGCCATCATCAAGCTCGGTCCGTAACGTGACCCGACCAACTACACGGCATACGGTCAGTAAGGCTGGTAGGGCTGGGGAAGGGACTAATCACGGACTGGGGTCTGGCAGATCTCGAACGTCCAAGATGCCCTGGAGCATGTCGTCAAATTTTCCCGGTTTCCCCAAATCCAGGCGCTTGACGAGGCTGTGGCTCAGCTGCCCATTCTCCGCAGCAGTATTGGCCGCAGCGAGATCCTTCTTGTTGGCCTCTAGGATGACACCCTTAGCGCCCGCCAACGCCGCGTGGACAGTCGTCAGCGCTGCGTTTCGGGCGGATGTGTCGAGACGTGCAAGCGCCAGGCCCGACACCGACGCCGCCCGGGCCACCTCGAGTGGGGACGCGTTGGTCAAAGACATGATGGTCTAAAAACGAGTCCTTGCCACCGTCCGCGCGTTGCGAGATTAAAAAGAGACTCAGAATCAAATTAGACACGGTGAGCAGCGAGGACTTTTTTCGTATGACTGACCCTCCGTGGTCTCAAAATAGTGCATGACGCTAGTCCGCGCGCGGCTAGTCCAATGTGCCAGCCCCTGCGCCCCGTTCCTTGCCACCCCCGAAACGGCGCTATACCAACCTCGCCCTTTGTGGACCACTCAACTGTCGCACCTCAGGGTGGTATGACACCTGTCGTAGTTTAGTCTTTTGCCCGTAAATATATGACTGGGCGGCGGAGCTGAAGGCATAAGATGCCTGCCCCCTCGCTTCTTCCTCCGACACTCGTAAATCCCTTCCTAGCAGTGATCTCTGCGTGCCAGTCTTTGTCCGTTGCGAGAGGCTCTTTGTCTGCCCTTGGGATACTCTCGTTGTCTTCGGCCCCAGGAAACATCTTCAACCGCCGCATATATTTCGCTATCCCGCCTTTTGCCCACTTATACATTACTCCGCAGCTCTTACATCACTCGCTTCGAATATGCGCTCCGGAATCGCTGCTTCGGCAGCCCTGCTCTTCTGCGCCCCAGTCTTCGCACAGACCTTCACAAAATGCAACCCTCTTCAACAAACATGCCCTGCCGACACTGCACTTGGAAAGTCCATTACGGCGGATTTTACTAGCGAGTCCAGTGACTTTTCGGGCAGTGGGGGCGGAATCACCTACGGTGCTGATGGTGCCTCGCTCACCGTCGCATCGCAGGGGCAAGCCCCAACCCTCGAGTCAAAGTGGTACCTGATGTTCGGCAAAGTCGAGGTATCGTTGAAAGCTGCTCCTGGAACTGGAATTGTTAGTAGCTTCGTCATGCAGTCGGACGATCTTGATGAGATCGACCTTGAGTGGCTTGGTGGCGACGCAGCCCAGGTGGTAAGTCTACTATCTTCACCGCAACCCTCTGCACTGTTCTAACAAGCGTCAAGCAAAGTAACTACTTCGGAAAGGGGATTACAGGAGGCTACGACCGAGGTGCCTTTCATCCTGATCCGACCAGCCAGAGCGCGTTCACGACCTATACCATCGACTGGACGCCGGACCAGGTCGTCTGGCAGATCAACGGGCAGACAGTCCGCGTACTAACATCTGCACAAGCCGGTAATCAATTCCCTCAGACTCCTATGCAAATCAAGATTGGAGCCTGGGCCGGTGGTGACCCGTCGAATGCGCCTGGAACAATTTCGTGGGCTGGAGGCCAGACTGACTATTCCGCCGGACCCTTCACCATGGTTGTCAAGTCTGTTACGGCTACTGACTACTCCACTGGCACCCAATACAAGTACGGTGACAACAGCGGTTCATGGCAGTCTATCCAGGCTGTCGGAGGTTCGGTCAACTCTGGTGGCTCTTCAAGCGGCGTAAGCACTGCCAACGTCCCCGCAGTTTCCTCGACCAGCGGCCAGCCTGTTCCTTTTGAAGGAACACACGCTCAGCCCTCTTCGACCTACGTCACGCCTGGCGTCTACCCGTGGGTGGGAGAGACCTCTACCGCCACAGGAGCGGCGGCATCCTGCTACACCGGACGGCCTGACGGCTGGACCTGCTCGGACACTGGAAAGGTTCTGCCACCCAGCTCCGCAGTTGTGAGTATGCACTCGATGATTTTCATTCAACCATGTACCTTTCCCGTCCAGTGTGCTGACTTTGTTTCTCTGCAGCGATCCCATCCCGCTTCTACCTCGTCGCCTTCTCGAGCATCGCCATCGGGTGCAGCCTCGTCTGGCGCTGACGACAGGTCCACCATCACCGGAACCCCTGGACCAACCAACACCAAAGGCGCCGCCGTCAGCACCGGCCCAGCGCCATCGACTTTGCAGACTACCGCTCCATCGTCGGTCATTGCAGCTGCGCCATCAGCCTTCACAGGCGCGGCAATGACTATGTCTGCCGACCGCATGGTAGCCGCACTCGGCGCTGTGGCTGGTGGACTCGCCCTCTTCCTGTAAGAGCGGCGCATCTATACCCCGACTATCCCACCATTGGGATTATTGTCACATCTGGAGGATCATAGCCAAGGAGTTTGCATAATAGACCTACATGGATAGGCCTCATTTCTTATTTGCTTTTTTCTTAATGGTATACGAGCGATGGAGGCATAATTATATGGCGCACTGAACTTGGATACAAGAGAATTACCGTCGCCCAAGCACGAGCGAGGACCATGTATTGATATGAATCGAGAAGCATTTGAAGATCACCTAAATCCATCCATGTGTTTGGCTCATCGCAGCACGTGACTTTATTTCTTTCCCGGGAAAATCCTACTTGCCCAGCAAATGAGGATATCATCTAAGATTGGACGAGTTGTAGCAAGCAAACGAGCATGAAGCATGAGCCGAGTTCTTGCAGATGCCAGCCAGCTGCAGGGCGCCAATCGGGAGGCGCCAATTGCGGCAAACTGTTCAGGGAGTGTCATTGAATGGTACCATGCGGCTCCCCACCTTCCAGCGCGCTGTCTTATCTAATGCCCCCTGATGTAACATGTGACGCCGCTCGAATGCAACGCTGAACAGCGGGACCAAAGCTGCTGCAACGTCAAGGCCCGACCCAATGGACGGGGTAGATGAGACCCTCCCGTACTGGGGCGGGAGATGGGCATTGTCACTTCCCCAAACGTCCTTTAGCTCAGTGAGCTGAGTTAAGGAGCTTGCATGCCCCCCGCCTCCCCACATCTTTCTCGCACCACGGAGATCTTCCTCTCTGATCATTGTTGCAACTCGTTATTCTTACATCGTGCGCTATGAAGTTCTTGGCCGGTGTAGCGCTGCTGGCCCCTTTGGCAGCAGCGGTGTGGCCCATCCCCAGCCACTACAGTCACGGTGACAAGACCCTGTGGATCAGTGACGATGTGGCTATCACCTACCAGCAACCTCTGCATGTAAGGTCTCCAAGGTTGTCCAATTGTTCTTGACTGACCATATCTGCAGTTCCAACAGTATTCCTTGCGTGCCTCAGCCTCAGCGGCCGACGCTGGTTCTGGCTCTCAGCGAATTGTGCAGAAGGCCGTCTCGCGTGCCTACGAGACAATCTTCAAGCAAAGCTACGTGCCATGGCGATTCAACCACCGCTTCTCCGATTTCGAGCCCAAGACGACCAACAAGAAATTCATCCAATCCATTGCTCTGGTGCAGAACAAGACGGATGCTGCCGGCGTGCTCAAACCGAAGGAGGGCCAGTTCGACGAGGGCTACACGCTCGTCGTGGGCCCCGCCGGCAAGGTCACCATCACGTCCGCCTCGTCGCTGGGCTTGGCCCGTGGTTTGACGACCTTCACCCAGCTCTTCTTCGCCCACTCCAAGGGGGGCGCATATACCAAGCTCGCGCCCGTGAGGATCGACGACTCGCCGAAGTTTGCGCACCGCGGCTTGAACATGGATGTGTCGCGCAACTTCTTCCCCATTGACAACATCTTGCGCACGATTGATGCGCTAGCCTACAACAAGATGAATCGCCTGCATCTGCACATCACCGACGCCCAGTCGTGGCCGCTAGAGATACCCGCTCTACCAGAGCTGTCGGCTAAGGGCGCATATGGGCCAGGCATGACCTATTCGCCGGCCGATGTCCAGCGCATCTACACGTACGGTGCCCTGCTTGGTGTGGCTGTTGTCATGGAGATTGACCAGCCCGGCCACACGTCATCCATCTGGCACTCACACCCTGAGCTCATCGCGGCGTGGAACGAGCAGCCTAACTGGATCACCTATGCAGCCGAGCCGCCGTCGGGCACGCTGAAGCTCAACTCGCCGGCCGTGTACAAGTTCCTTTCGACACTGTACAAGGATCTCCTGCCCCGTCTCAGTCCCCTCACGTCCTACTTTCATACGGGTGGCGACGAGATTAAGTACGCAGCATACAAATTGGATGACACAGTCAAGAGCGATGACCCAGCAGTCCTGCAGCCGCTGCTCCAGAAATACATTGACACGGTGCACAAGCACGTGCGCGACGCTGGGTTGACACCGGTGGTGTGGGAGGAGATAGTGCTCACGTACAACCTGACCGTAGGCAAGGATGTGCTGATCCAGGCGTGGCAGGAGCCGACGTCTGCCGTGGCCATCACCAACATGGGCCACAAGGCGCTGGTGGGCGACTACAACTTCTGGTACCTCGACTGCGGACACGGCCAATGGCTCGACTTTGAGCCGGGGGTGGCGTCGATGAAATACTACCCCTACCAGGACTACTGCGCGCCGCTCAAGAGCTGGCGGCAGGTGTACTCGTACGACCCGCTGACGAGCATTGCAAAGGACAAGCAGCACCTGATCGTGGGCGGCGAGGTGCACATGTGGGCGGAGCAGACGGACGCCCTGAATTTCGACGGCAAGGCCTGGCCACGCGCAGCAGCAGCGGCGGAGGTGCTGTGGAGTGGAGCCAAGGACCCGGCGACGGGCCAGAACAGGAGCCAGATTGAAGCGAGCCCACGGCTGGCCGACATGAGAGAGCGCCTGGTTGCACGCGGTGTGGCCGCAGAGCCTGTGCAGATGCCCTACTGCCAGCAGGACGGCAGCCAGTGCCTGTACCTGGCCAGCTTTGACGATGCATAAAAGTAGCGGAGTATGTGAATGCACACTGCACGGCTCGAGCTTAAAAGCGAGCAAGCCAATCGCAGCAGCCCTGATGCAGTAACGTGCTAACGGGCGTGCACCTTTAACCGAAGACAGCCTCGCTAGCAGGAATTGTGCCGGCTCTCGGGCCCACGAGGCCCAGATCTGGGGCTGCAGCCCCGCCGTTCGCCTGGCTGCCTGTTGCTCCTGCGTGTGGCGTGTGGGGTTATTTTGACGTCCGGCGGCCGTCGCTGAGATTCGCGGCAGCGGGATACACCGTCGGCTCTTTGTCACATGCTCCTGCTTGCTTGGTTACCGAAAGGCAGAAAACACTACTTAGCATTGCGTGCCCGCATGACATGACATCCAGAGGAGCGCATGCACCAGTGACCCGCCCTGCACATCCCACTTCCTTTCTGTAACACCTGTGACGCGTGTGACGCCCGCCATCTCTGCACAATGATCGACCAGATCTTGGAGCATGCCACATGGCGTGAATACACATTGGCAGTTTCTGGTCTGCTGCTGGTGCTCTACGTCGTCAGCCGCATTACCTATGATCGCAAAGTCCGCTCGCTTGGTGGCTACGCCCCTCAGGCCAGGAGCTGGCTTCCCTTGGGCATAGACTTCATCTGGAAGGGCATGAAGCACGGCGCCCGCGACGAAAACCTCGCCTTCTGGCACCGTATGTTCATGAAGCATGGCAACCCCCAGAACCCCTACACGCTCGAGGCCAATGCTGGTGGCCGCCGCATCATCTTCACCGCCGACTACGAGAACATCAAGGCCATCCTGGCCACGCAGTTCAACGACTACGGCAAGGGCCCCGCCTTCAACCGCGAGTGGCACGACTTCCTGGGCGACAGCATTTTCAGTACCGACCATCAGAAGTGGCACGACTCGCGCCAGCTCATCCGCCCCCAGTTCATCAAGGACCGCGTCTCCGATCTTCAGACCTTTGAGGCCCACGTCGCGCCACTGCTTTCGCTCATGGGCAATGGCAACACCGGCTCTCCCGTCGACGTCAAAGATCTCTTCTTCCGCTTCACCCTCGACGCCGCCACAGACTTTCTCCTCGGCGATTCGGCCGACTCGCTGCACAACCCCCAGGTTGGCTTTGCCCACGCCTTTGCCGAGATCCAGCGCATCCAGAACAACCTTGCCCGCGCCGGGCCCCTCAACGGCGTGATGCCCCGCAAGACCTTCATGAAGCACATTGCCACCCTCAACGCCTTCGTCGAGCCCTTCATCGACCGCGCCCTCGCCCTCTCCCCGGCCGAGCTGCAGTCCAAGGCCAACGACGCCGACTCCAAGGGCGGCTACACCTTCCTGCACGCCATCGCCGCCTACACGCGCGACCGCACCGTCCTGCGCGACCAGCTCGTCGCCGTCCTTCTCGCCGGCCGCGACACCACCGCCTGCACCCTCTCCTGGCTCTTCTACGAGCTCAGCCGCCGCCCCGACCTCGTCGCGCTGCTGCGCCGCGAGGTCGAGCACACCGTCGGCCTCACCCGCCCGCCCACCTACGCCGACCTCAAGGGCATGCGCCTGCTGCAGCACACCATGAATGAGACCCTGCGCCTCTACCCCGTCGTCCCCTTCAACGTCCGCGTCGCCCTCAAGGACACCACCCTGCCCCACGGCGCCGGGCCCGACGGCCTGTCTCCCGTCGGCATCCCCCGCGACACCCCCGTCGCCTACAGCACCCACTACATGCAGCTCATCGAGGAGAACTACCCGCCCACCAGCGCTGCATTCCCGGACCCCGCGCTCTTCGAGCCCCGCCGCTGGGATACCTGGCAGCCCAAGCACTGGACCTATATCCCCTTCAATGGTGGCCCGCGGTTGTGCGTTGGTCAGCAGTTTGCGCTGACAGAGATGGGTTACACGATTGTGCGCGTGCTGCAGCGCTTCTCGCGCGTCGAGAGCCGGCAACCCAAATTTGATGGGCAGGCGGGTACGTACGGTGGGTTTGAGGGCGCGGCGCGTGTGGAGCAGCAGCGCGTGCCGCTTGTGGAGCGTGTTGTGCGCGATCGTATTAGTATGAAGAGCGAGATTGTGCTGAGCCCGGCGGTGGGCGTGCAGGTTGCCTTTTACCCGTGATTGGGTGTGATGTCAATGTGGGATGAGATGTGGGATGAGCAATGATGGCCACGTAGCACACATTGCAGCTGGATGATCTTTGTCCACTTTGGAAAATTGTATAGAGCTCCTCTTCGTCCACTTTATGTATATCAACGTTGCAATGATCAGAGCTTACATTCATGCTTACGGGAGGTAAGTGACATATTCAGATTTCATGCTCGTTCTTGACTTGTCGCGGAGCTCTTCTATCCCTTGAAAATAAGGTACATTCAATTCCCCTAGTCTCCATCATCGCTTAGTCCATCCTCGGTATCGACCTCACTATCATCCGTAGCAGAGGCTGGCTCCTGTCCACATGGGCATATGTGGCCTTTAAAATTATCGTGGTATTCCCTGCAACAATCCTCGTCGTCCATGATTATGGGAGGAGGCTGAAGCGCTAACACGACCAGACGTTGAAGAATAGCTCCTGCAAAGCCATCTGGAAGAACCATAGCGTTCTCCGCTTGGAAAGAAGACCCCTCAGTGTCGTTCGCATAGTGAATCCAAATGTCGACAATCATAATGCGGATATTTGACGATGTCGGACATGAATTCCATATTTCAGGAATTCCAATAGGGCAAATCCAGCGAATGGTGGTCCCGTTAATGTAGTAATCCCAGAGTTGTTCAGCCAATTGAACCTTCATGGTGGTGCAGAGAAAGCGATCCGCCAGTGAAAAAACTGATCCAAAGAGTAGCCAGTCCTCCTCAGTATTGAAGTCGTCTTTCTCCGGCCATTTCGTGACGCCAAAGTTACCGATACTGTAGAGTGACGCGGAAAACCAATCGAATGCCTGGACATCTACATCAGGAAGCTCAAGGATGCCAGTTAAGTATTCCTTCCACCGAGAGCCTGGCCGAAGCATTCTATAAAAGTACTCTGACTTGTCCCGCAGGAGCTCGATGTGGATGACGAATTTCTCGCGATCAGGCCCGACATAGATGTTGAGAGTGTCCTTCAAGCTGAAAGCTATGTCAGTGAATCCTATGATTAGCCACATATCTGTCTTCACTTACCTGAACTTCTTGATATCCCAAGAAGTTTCGTAAACCATGATCAGAATTAAAGGTTGGGCTTTCTTGGAGGAGTGCAGAGCGGAATTAGGTGAATACTACCTAAGATAGTACCTTATGAGTACTGAAACAGTCTTGTTCATGGAGCCACGCCACAATCGGACTTTGAAACTTTGAGTTTGGCGATTTCACTTTGACGATTTCACTTTGACCACCGCAGCAAGCTTCTCTCATCGAGAATTGAACAAGGGGCGAAAATTATCGATCTCATAGAATTTTCAATAATTATGTCGTTACACTTCAATAGAATATGTACTTTTAAACCTTGACACTGACTATCATGCCTGAATTTAAAAAAATTATTCTTTCAGTCTCTTGAGATCAGATAGCCACCCAGAGCGCCGAATAAGATGCTCATGACTGCATGTCCAGTTGCCGCATCTCTCGATCCGTATTGATAACAGGTAACGGCATCGGTGACCCCAGTGACCAGGCCGCAGATCATTTGGATGCCAATGGCACGCTTGTTGTCGAGATAGCAGAAGGTGAAAAGCGCGAGACCGCCGGCGATGTTACGTGCTCCAACCACGGTTATGAATGGGTTATGTGGTGCAGCTTTGCTCTGCGGGAGACCGAATGTTTCTGCAAATGCCCTGGGACGATAGAGTGCTCGAATTCCCACTGTAAGGCCAAGCGCAGCGAATCCAGCTGTGCCGATCCTTGGGACATCGATGTTGGACCACGAGACTGAAGACATGATATGCACTGGGTTATTTTCTCAATTGCTGGAGACCCTAGGAACCAAAATAGAGCTAATTGCCGAAGATGGGAGTGAACTGAACAGATTGTTCGGACGAAAAAGTTCATTGAATCGCGATATCATTGGAGCAGCGGAGCCGCAATGACGGCGAACCCCACTGATCCACGTCACATGTGGGGCGACCATCTCCATCAATCACTCAATTATAGATTTGGCCATCATTGTCTTCACATCTTCTTATTGCTGCTCAATATTTGAGTCTGTACGCATCATTGGGTACTCCGAGTCCCACATCCATCAACCTCAGACCCACTGCATTGCCCATCGAAGCAAGCCGCTACCAGCTCCCAGCGCTCGCTGCGCCTTCGCCACCACCATAGGCCGCAACCACAAGCCCAAGAAGAGCAATCTTCGGGGCGCGGGCAAGTCCAACCAGTCGCACAACCCACACAAGCCTCCTCGCCAGCGCGGCCGCGCCGGTGTCTTCTCCCTCGCCGCCATGGGCAACGAAGAGTCGTCGCTCGCCGACGACTCCACACCTCCAGCCACCCTCTCCGCGCGTACCCTCCCCGCTCTCGCCGACTACATCACCAAGTCCGGCACATGCAAGAAGATCGTCATCATGAGCGGCGCGGGCATCTCCACGAGCGCGGGCATCCCCGACTTCCGCTCGCCAGACACCGGCCTGTACGCCAACCTCGCGCGCCTCGACCTACCCTACGCTGAGGCCGTCTTCGACATCTCCTACTTCCGCCGCAACCCGCACCCCTTCTACACGCTCGCGCAAGAGCTGTACCCCGGCCGCTTCCGCCCGACCGTCGCGCACGCCTTCATCCGCCTGCTCGCCGACCGCGGCCTGCTGCTCAAGCACTTCACGCAGAACATCGACTGCCTGGACCGCGAGGCCGGCGTGCCCGAGGAGCTGATCGTCGAGGCGCACGGCAGCTTCGCGCGGCAGAGCTGCATCGAGTGCAGGCGCGCGTTTCCGCACGACGAGATGCTGCGTCATGTGCAGGCCGCGACGGTGCCGCGCTGCCTGAACGAGACGTGCGGCGGGCTGGTCAAGCCGGAGATTGTCTTCTTTGGTGAGGCGCTGCCGAATGAGTTCTTTGCGCATGCGATGCTGCCGCGCGAGGCGGATCTGGTCATTGTCATGGGGACGAGCTTGACCGTGCAGCCGTTTGCGAACCTGCCGCGTGCTGCGGGGCGGGGGACGCCGAGGTTGCTGATCAATCTGGAGCAGGTGGGCGGTCTGGGAGGGCGGGAGGACGATGTGCTTTTGTTGGGCGACTGCGACGAGGGTGTGCGGAAGTTGGCAAAGGCGTGCGGTTGGTCAGAAGAGCTGGAGCGTATTTGGCGCGAGACAGGGCGAAAATTTGGTGCAGAAGACGACAGCACCGAAGAGGTTGAAGAAAGCGAGAAGACGCGAGAAGAGAAGGACGCTGCACTCGAAGACGAGGTCGACAAGCTGGCAGCCGATGTTGACAAGACGCTAAAGTTGTCAAAAGACCACAGTGAGAGAGAAAGAACAGATCTAAAGTTTCAAGTGAAGAAAGACTTGACTGAGCCTGACAAGGGAGATGGACAAGGTCTGACGCACGTCTTTCCTCACCTCAAAAAGGATTCTTCACTATAGAATCTTGCATAGATGTTTCATTTTCTGCATATAGATACCCACCCATTAAAGTCATGTCAGAGCATTTGGTCAGCTCATAATCATGCTCCTTGCCCGCTCTCGCTCGTCCTCGTTGAGGACCCATCCATCACCGCCCTCGTTGATCTTCACCTCATCCCATTCCTCTTCTTCCATGGTCATGATGGTGACAATCTGGAAACAGCGACTGAATTGCTCGCGCAGCTTGAAGTGCTCACCCTTGAGTGCTCCATTGGCGATATCAGACACGTTCTGCTCCAGCTTCAATGTGCCGGCCTCGCTGACGCGCCCTTGATAGCTCCAAATACGTTTTTCTAGCAGATTGCTGAGGTATGCAATTGCCGTCACCATGAGGCGCTCTGCATTGCGCTCCGAAAGAATCTGCTTCATCGGCCTCACAATGCCGCTCCAGCCACGCTCGAAGCGTGTTTTGACAATATCTGCACGTGTCATTTCGTCCTCGTCTTCTTCATCATAGCCGTTGCCGTTTCCATTTCGATGGCCGTTACTGGTGTCAGACGTAGTATAATCTGCTTCGCGGAATATCTCGTTTAGTAGCGGCCGTAGGCGAGGTTTCATCACTTGTGAAAAGGCAACCGCCAGACCGTCATTGACCAGCTCGGTAGCTTTGCCAGCAAATCCATTCTCCAGGTTCACGAGCGACTGGCGCACAGCGTGGGATTCTCGGCCCATAGGAAATAGCTCAACCAACGTTCTTGCGCCGCCAGCCGCATCGTTGCCATTCGCCGAGGGCTGAACATCGAGTTGCTGATGAACTATGCGCCTAATATATTCTGTTGCAATGTCAAGGTTGTTGATGAGCACAAGAAACTCGATAATCTTATGCTCAGGCGGCATGGCCCCTTGAATGGCGGCCT
Source organism: Carpinus fangiana (assembly GCA_006937295.1). Lineage (NCBI taxonomy): Eukaryota > Viridiplantae > Streptophyta > Magnoliopsida > Fagales > Betulaceae > Carpinus > Carpinus fangiana. The sequence goes on along the minus strand of VIBQ01000013.1, from coordinate 1,045,898 downwards.
TGGGGTAGCTTTCGTCGCGCATCTTGCGTTGGATCATGCCAATGAAGTCTGAGCCGAGGACGCGGCCAACAGTTGCCAGGATGCCAGTCATGAGATTACCTTGTGATGTCGCCAAAGACCTCTGAATGACCTGACTGACCATGTACATTACATCGTCCACGGCAGAAGTGATGAAAGGGGGATTGGCGGAAATGGGTTTGTTCGGGTGGAGAGTGAGCCCAGAAGGAGACTCGTCTAATTGGAACGCCTTTTCGACTGAGCGACGCAGGAAGAAAGTGGTAAACGTTCCGAAAGGCTCGATGAGATGTTTGGTAACTTTCTTGGGTAAATTGGATTCTGCCAGGAAAGGTGGCATCTGGAGCGGTGGTTCTTCTGCATTGTCGGTATTATCATGCTCTGCTTCCGCGGCTCGAGAGGAGACGAAGCGTTGGTAGAGAGACCAGTGGCCAAGCATCGCAGTGATGTCGTTGAGGATGGAGTCGACTTCCTTCATCTCGATGCCCTCCTCCTTTTGCTCAGCAACCTTGCGACCTGGAGCTGGTGATGCAGAGCGCGGAGTGCCACTCCTGTTTGGCACATTGAGGAAACTCTGCACCAAAAAAGTAAATGCATAACTTTTGACCTCGGTCAGTTTGCGGTCAATAGTGCGCTCATCACTCCATGTGTCGAGGATGATGCCACCCTGGACGTCAGCTTCTGCGTGCAGCCTCTCCATGACCTTGACCATAGTGCCACGCCCGTAGTGGCGCTCGACGAGGTTGCTGTGCCCATCAACGACCTGCGCAATGTGCTCAAACAGCCTTGTGAGCGCCGTGGCATAGAAGTACCCATCCGTGGCCCGACCAGCGCCATGCATATTCTGCCTCGCACGTGATGCCACGCCAGTGCACACGTACTTGCCGTACGCTGCTAAACCCTCCTTACTGCGGCCGATGAGGGGAAACATTTTAAAGAAACGTGTGATACGCGCGCCGTCACCTTCTTCCACGGCCTTTTCGAATTCCCTCAGGAACAGCTGGCATAGACTCCGCGCCGCATGATCCAGTGTCGCTGCTGGCGGATCAGGAACCTCTGCTGTGGGTACGACCTGCTCGGCGAAACCGCTGTTGACGACCTCGGGCGGGATCTTGCTGGCGCGCGACAGGTATTCGGCCGCCGTCTCCCAGTCTTGTGGCGCGCCCATGCTGCCTACGACACCAAGGACGCATGCCTTCAGCTCAGCGACCTGCTCCACGACTGCCAGTGTTGCCTTGACACGCGATTGCTCCAGATCGAGACGCTCGACAGCGGCCGATATGCGCGAGGCTGTCTGAGAAGCAGAGGCGAGGTTTCCCTGGGAAAGAGCACGGGCGGAATGAGACAGCTTTGTGAGGCGGGCGCGTGAGAGATCGACGCGGGCGACCTGGCGAGAGAAGCCATTCTGGGAGGCGAGGACGGAGTCAAGTTGGGATGTGATGTCGGTGTGCCGTGTGTTGAGGTTGGCGAGAGCGACTCGCAGGTCATTGGCATTCGAAGCAGTGTGCACTGTAGGAATAGCGTGGGTCGAGGGGTATCGCTTGAGTGCTGTGGGCGAGGAGGCGGGTCTGGAGGGGCTCGTGGGTGAGAAGCCCCCGGCCTTGGACATTGTGGGAGATGCTAGTAGTCTTCATGAGGTCTGTGCCTCCTTACAGTGTTTCCACATACATTGGTAGCCCACAAGACAGCAGAAGGACATCTGGTTGTCGTGTCAACTTTCCCCAAAGCACAAAGCAACTTGTGGGCCGCCGTGATCGCCGCCGCCGCCCATCAGGGTCCAATGAAGTGGCCGGAACAGCTTTTTTTTCTGGTGCTCTCTCAATCTTCTCCCAGGAACTGCTAATACTGATCAAATGCCGTGAAGACTGGCCTTGTCTATTGTATATTAAGGAACACAAAAGAGTCAAAGTGCTTGGAACAAAATAGCTGCGTTCCTGGAAGACAACACTACGAGGAATCGTGACTGGATCCGACAACACCCTCCTGGAACACGGACAGTCGTAAAGCGACTGGGGTTTGGAAGAAGCAGACATCATGTCCGAAGCTTTCCCCACCGTGGGTCTACTCGGTGGTGGTCAATTGGGCCGCATGCTTATCGAAGCGGCGAATAGGCTTAATATCAAAGTCAATGTCCTGGATACCGGCGCCAGCCCTTCCAAACTGATAGCCGCCCATGGAGGTCACATTGATGGCAAATTCACAGATCGCGCCTCAATACAGAAGCTGGCAGCTTCTTCAGACGTGCTAACTGTCGAGATTGAGCACGTCGACACTCACGTGCTTGAGGAGGTTGCTCGCGATGGCCACAAAGTTGAGCCGAGCTGGCAGACGATTCGCACTATCCAGGACAAGTTCTTGCAGAAGCAGACGCTAGTCAAGGCAGACGTTGCAGTTGCAAAGTATGAAGAGCTGCAGAAGGGTACCGAAGAAGAGCTTTCAGCTATTGGCGACCGCCTGGGGTATCCCCTGATGCTCAAATCAAAGACTCAGGCCTATGACGGCAAGGGGAACCACCCCGTCTACTCTGCTGCCGACGTCCCTTCTGCCATATCAACACTCAAGGACCGACCGCTATACGCGGAGCAGTGGGCCGACTTCTCCATGGAGCTGGCCGTTATGGTAGTCAAAACAAAAGACCAAGTCCTCTCCTACCCCACCGTCGAAACCGTACACGAAGACTCCATCTGCAAGCTCGTCTACGCCCCAGCCCGCAATGTCTCTTCACGCATCAACGCCGCTGCGCAGGACCTCGCCCGCCGCGCTGTCGCCTGCTTCACCGGCAAGGGCGTCTTCGGCGTCGAGATGTTCCTGCTGCGTGACGGCCGCACGCTGCTCATCAACGAGATCGCGCCGCGCCCCCACAACTCGGGCCACTACACGATCGAAGCCTGCCGCATGTCGCAGTACGAGGCCCACCTGCGCGCCGTCTGCGACCTGCCCGTCGCCGCCGACGCCCTGCGCATGCGCGAGCCCGCCGTCATGCTCAACATCCTCGGCGGCGCCGACCCCCACTCGCACCTGCGCATCCAACGCGCCGCCCTCGCCCTCCCCGGCGCATCCATCCACATGTACGCCAAGGGCGACGCCCGCCCCGGCCGCAAGATGGGCCACGTCACGCTCACGCGCGACACCGTCGCTGCCGCCGAGGCCGCGCTGCAGCCGTTGCTCGACCTCGTCGCCGCTGTGCGCGCGGAGCGTATCGACATTGCCCAGCCCAAGCCGTCGCCGGCGCCGCCCACGCCGCAGCTGCGCGCGCAGCCGGGCGACGCGCGCCCGCCGAGCGTCGCGGTGCTCATGGGCTCCGACTCGGACCTCAAGACCATGACTGCGGGCCTCGATGTGCTCGAGCGCTTCGGCATCCCCCACACGGTGCGCATCACGTCTGCGCACCGCACCCCAACGGTCATGGCCGACTTTGCGACGGCCGCGGCGGCGAGCGGTATCAAGGTTATCATTGCGGCGGCGGGCGGCGCCGCGCATCTTCCGGGCATGTGCGCGGCGTACACGTCGCTGCCGGTCATTGGCGTGCCGGTCAAGGCGAGTGTGCTGGATGGCGTGGATTCGCTGTACAGCGAGGTGCAGATGCCGCGAGGTGTACCGCTCGCGACGGTCGGGATTGGGAACAGCACGAATGCGGCGCTGCTCGCGGCCAGGATACTCGGCGTCAGCGATGCGGAGATCAGGGGCAAGGTGCAGGGATACGCCGAGGATGCGGAGACGGAGGTGCGAGGAAAGGACCAGAGGATGGATCAGGTAGGGCGCCAGGAGTACGCAAAGGGTATGGGAATATAGTTTAAGCCAGAATCTACTACTTCCACAGCTGCTCTAGTGCGTTGACGATTGACTGCTCATCCCGCTGCATCCGTTCGGGCAGGGGCTCTGTCCTTGGCCCTGTAGCCCCAAGGAATGGCCGCCTCTGCGGCAGACAGGGCGAATCCCGCTGAGGCAGCTTACCAGTCTGAAAATATTCCCTCACAGCCTGTCCCAAGCAGAAACTTGGCGAGTTGGTGGTGCAGTGACCCTCACCATCAACCTCGAGCAGTCCACTCCCCTTGAAGCGACCGTGCATGATGTGTGCACTGCGAGCTGGAGTGACATTGTCTAACAGGTTGTTTACAAAGAGGATTGGATGAGCCGTCACATTGGACGCCACTGGCTGCTGGTCAGCAAATTGCCATTTGGGACGGCCAGGCCAGGCAACACAAGTCATCATCAAGGTGGCCCAAGCATCGCCGCTAAATCTGCTCGATGCTTTGTACTTGTGCCACAGTTCTTGGAACGTTGTCTTATTGTACTGCACATGCTTATCGCCACAGGCGATTGCTTGAAAATGATCGAAAGGTACGGCCCAGGTGTGAAGCATTGTGGAAGGATCATGAGGGTCGATTCTGTGATTGGCTAGCTTTGATGGAAAGCCAGAGTAGATGGGAACTTCCTTTCGCTTCCATTCTGCCATGGCGGTACCGTTTCGTTTCAGGAGTGGGCCGGTCAAGCTTGCGAAATTCTCCCAAAACGCCATGGGTTGGTAGGTGGCCATGCGCGTGATACGTTTCAAATCGCTGAGGGTGATGACTTGAGGCCCATGAATGCCTTGACCGGGAACTACGATAGGCCCATTCAATGTTAGATCTTGCTCCAATGTATCCCACAGATGGATGAGATGGGATGTAGAGCCGCCATCGGAGAATGCACACCGCAAAGGTCCGGCGGCAGCGCAGTACTCAAAGAAGCGGCTCATGACTCTGTCGGAATCGATAATGGGGTTACTCCAGAGCCCGCCATAGTAGTTTTCAGAATCGACGTTGCTGTCGAGCAGAACGCGCTTGACACGGTGCGGCTGCATGGCTGCAAAGGTTGCACCCAGCACTGTGCCATAGGAGAAGCCCCAGTATAGCAAGGGCTCCTGACCTTTGTCCCATTTGGTGCGTTGTAAGGTGGCGATGTTGACGTGAGGTAATAAGTTGGCCTGCTCCTCTCGCCATTCTCCATGCCGCTCAACGAATTCAACCATGTCTCTCACCACCATGGTCGTGCTCATGAAGTTTGAGATCTTGGACACTCCCATGCACCCTTGTGAGATTGCCTCGTGCCTTGCGTAGAGATAGTCAAAGTTGCTCTCCGGAGAACCGAGAATGGTGCGACCTTGCAGTCCCCATGCGACCTGCTCTCCTGGGTCGAGAAAACAGGTGTGGAAGGGGGTTGTGTTGTTCACACCCCGAGGATCAAAGCTTACTATGTCATAGTACTTTGCATTATCATCAGTGGACAAATAGTCTGACGAGTTTCCAGAGTATGCAGCATCGAGAAGCTCCTGCGTAGCCCGGGCTGTGAGAATTTCAAGTTGAATTCCGGAGCCGCCAGGGCCACCAGGGTTAAGCAGTACGGGACCACCATACCTAGGGTCAGTAACAGGTACCCGAGCGGGCAGTCTTGTAATGGCGACAGCAACGGTATCCTGATCGTGGTCTGTCGAGTTCCAGTCCATGGGAACCTCTAGACGTGCACATTGGAAACCATCAAAGCATTCGTGGTAAACGAGATGTCTGGTGGGGGTAATCTGTGCATGTCAGGGGAGGAGTTCGGGTTACATTTGTATACTGCTGCTCTACGCACGTCCGTCCAACGAAATGTTGACCTTTGGGGTCCTACATGGCCGGCCAGCGGGTGTTGGTCTTCGCTTGTACCGTAGCCATTGCACAGAGGGGCAAGAAGGACAGGCCAATATATTGGGGAGGCACAACGCATGATTGTCAGGTCTCTCGTGCCTTGAGACCGGTTGTAGCTGCAGGCATACGAACAAGAGCAAGATCGAAGTTTACAGCGCTTTATGCCGGTAGTGTGGGTGCCTAGTGTGAAATGCACATCTCCTTCCGTATTCGTGCTGCGGAGGGTTCTTCCTTAGGGCCATTATGGCAAAGGTGGACCAGCAAAGCGCATGGCCCCAAACGTCCCACTGGAATCCCGGTCTTTTACCATAGCAGAAAAAGCGAATTTCCTTCATTGTTACTGTGCATTATTCACATGCGACAAAGCCATAAGGCTATGAGACGTGGCGGGGTGCACGTGCCAAGGCAGCCTTCTGTGCAAACACATGGGTTGCCACGGTAGCGATACAACTCTTCGCTGGCTGCTCTCCCTCTCTCTCACGCATACACTCGCCAGCCCTTTTTTTATCATCCCTGCCATCCGCTTATTGCGCGAAGATCTCTCATCCCTGCTCTTCTCGCATCGCTCCTGTGGGGCTGCGCCGCTCAAGATGGACGACCTTCACTATCTCGAGCCCGGCTTTGATCCTGCGTCACTCACCGTGCCCAACTTGCGCAATATTCTGGTGATGCACGACATCGACTATCCCTCTTCTGCCAAGAAGCCGCAGCTGATTGATCTATTCAACGATCACGTCAAGCCCATGGCGAAGAAGCTCCTGGCCGCCAGGGCAAAGGTGCGACGAAGCGCAAGCGGCATTGAGAATGTCTATATGAGCCGAGAGGCCTACGAAGATGACGATGACGATCGCGAGACCACACCTGTCGCCTCAGTCCGTGCCTCCCGCCAGTCCTCGCGCTTCTCCTCGCGCGCCGCCACGGAAGAGTCAGAAGCGCCGTCTGTTGCCCATTCTGTCGCCTCACGACGATCCACGCGACAGAGTTCCGTTAGGGCATCTGACGTTTCCGAAGCCGAGACAGAAACACCCCGTCAGCGCTCCACCGCTCGTCGCGTGCGCAAGAGTATTGCAACACCAGCCCCGGTCAAGGAGGAATCACCCGCCCTCGATGATGAATCGCCGTTCAGCAACGAGAACATTTTCCAGAGCGGCAGCTCACCCATGGCAGACGCACAATGGAAGAGAAGAAGCACGCTTGGACCAATCACTTCTCCAGAGAAGAAGCGCACTTCCACTGGACGCGCCAAGGCAGACAGGACATCAAGCGCGCGCAAGTCACAGACCTTTCGGGTACCTGTCGCAAACGACGAGAGTGACGAGAGCGATGAAGACGACGTAGTCGCAGGAGAGCAGTTTGTCCCAGAGGAGGAGATGATACTCGCTGCCGAGGCAGAACGCAATGGCGGCAAGGATGTCCTGCCTGCTCGAAGACGCAAACAGAGGAGCTCCTCCGGCAATATCTTCAAAGGCGCGCTTGCCATACTAGCGGTCATGTCGAGCGGTGTCTTTTACAAGTGGCGTGAAGAGAAGCTGGTTGTGGGTTACTGCGGAGTTGGTCGGCCATCGACGTCAATTGGAGGCGTCGAGATTCCCGAATGGGCGCCTGAATGGGTTGAATCTATTCTCCCCACATGCGAGCCGTGCCCGCCGCATGCGTACTGCCACAAGGATCTCAAAGCCAACTGCGAGACTGACTTTGTCATCCGCGAACACCCGCTCTCGCTCTGGGGAGCCGTGCCGCTTCCGCCCACCTGCGAACCGGATGGAGAGAAAGTGCGCAAGGTCCAAGCCGTTGCTGACCGTGCCGTCGAGGTGCTTCGAGAACGCAATGCCAAATACGAGTGCGGTGAACTCAAAGATGAGTCAGGCAAGAAGGCGGAAGCGCCGCTTCCAGAGCCGGAGTTGAAGGCCACAGTGTCAGCCGCGCGCCGTCGCAGCCTATCGCAGGAGGAATTCGAGGACATTTGGCAGTCCGTCCTGCCCGAGTTGAGGAGCCGTGACGAGATTGTTTCGGGCGAAGACGGGTAAGTCCATCCATTCTCCTTGCACTGCAGCATCGTCTACCTCTTTGCGCTTTCTGTATATTATGCACATGTCTGACGCAGCACGGCGACTAACCAGCCTGTCCGCCGCCCCTACAGAAGCAGCGGTCACACCACGTTCCGAAGCATATCGCACGCCCGAATCTCCTTTGGCTGCAGCCTACGACGATCCATCCGCGCAACGCTGGCAGAGTATCTTCGATATATTGTGATGATTGCCCTTGTCGCCGGAGGAGCAGCGTATGCGCGTTACTCATTCCGCTCATCGCGGACCCTAGAGGCCAAGGGCAAGCAGCTGGCTGGCTTTGCGCTCGACCGCCTCGCCACGCAAGCCGCGCTCCACGCCGATGGACGCGCCCCAGAGCCTTTCATCGCGGTCAACCAGCTGCGAGACGACGTGCTTCGCGATGAATTCTCACGCAAGAGCAGAGAGGCCGTGTGGGAGCGCGTTAGAGGCAAGGTGGAAGGCAACGCAAACGTACGCAGCAGCATGAAGGAGACGCGCACGGGTGACATGGCGCGGGTGTGGGAGTGGATCGGGGCCATTGATGCAATCGACGACGATGGGAGCCCATGGGCATCCTCCGGAATATCGCGCAGGAAGAGCGGCAGATACAGTCTAGGACCTGGTGGCGCAGTAGGCAGCATCGAGGACACCCCTTCGGCGCAACTGCGCGAGAGGAGCCAGAGTCCGAGAAAAAGCGAAATGATCGAGCGCAAAGTCTGGGACGACAGTAGGCCCGTGTATTAGGCCAGAGTCTCGTAGGTGGTGCATCTCCTGGCGTTTATTCGGGCAACGATACCAATACAAACTTGATCTTGTGCGTCTTCAACTATCACTCTCTTTGTAACATTCCTGGAGGAACGAACACGTGACCGCCAAGAAGGTCGCCTTCTACCGTGTCTTCTTGAACTTAGTCGACCCTCACTTCCTATCCTACCGAATGACAATGTGCATATGCTGCCTACTCAGAACGAGTGCATTGACTAGCCCCAGCCGTGGTCCATTTGGGCAGAATCGCAAGAAAGATTCATATCTGTTGCTGAAGCGCGCTTTATCGAGGCCTCGACGATGACCTGCGTGACGCCAGGCTGCATGCTCCCACGATCTATTTTAACGACAGCGAAAGGCCTAAAACTAGATTGATGACGTGCAGCTACTGGAATTTTGCAAACGACTGGTGCCGGCGCATTTAATACTGATAGGGTGAGATGGCTCGAAAAAACAGCTGGCTAGCCGCCGAGTGCATGAGGCGGCCGTCTATTGGCTCACAGAGCCCAGAATTAGTTGGCAACATTCGCGCCCTGTTTCACCTCACTTCCGTTCCAGGCAGCACATCCTCTGTATTGGTGACCATTAGCGAATCTTGAACAAACGTTTGCTGTCGCCCAACAATGGCTCTATTGTACTGTCGCGCCCGTGAATACCCGTGTCTACGCGCTGCCGCCTTCTTTGTTCTGCTTTCTTTTTGTCTTTTCCTCCCCTAACCTTCACCATCCGGTGCTTGCTCTGCATGTATTTCTTTGGCTCTGCATAGCGCGGGTGCATTCACTGTTTTCCTTGCATAGCGACTTTACGCACTTTGACAGTGCTCATTCTGATACCCTTGTCTGCTGGCCAGATCCACAACTAATCATCACGAAGACATGCTCCGCAACGCAGCAACGAATACAAAGCAGCGCTTTGCTCAGGCTCTGGAAGCCGTGCAGAAAGCACCCACAGAAGATCCCAAGATCACCCCATATGTCGCCTACCGCGGCCACTTATCGCAGGTTTGGATAAACCGCTGGACGGTTCTACTCTTGCTTGTCCTTGCACGTCTTCTTCTTGCCACTGTTGATCTGAATGATGGCATTGGAAGCGCCCAACGCGAGGCTCTCTCTGCATGCACCGGCGTTGAGAGCGCAGCGTCTGCCATGGCATCGATGCCTCATTACATGGCACAGGGAACAAACGATCTAGTCGCCAAAGGTGTTGAGAACGCCATCAACGGCCTCATGTCAATGATCTTGCTCAGTGTCACCGTCGTGGAAGAGCTGATTGTCTTTATCATTAACATGCTCACCTCCACATATGTCTGCCTGATTACTCTTGCCATTCGGGGCAGCTTGCATGTCGCCATCGGCTTGATTGAGGATGTCACTGGCTTTCTGAATAAGACCCTTGGCACCATTGGCGACGACATCAACAACGGCATCAACAACTTTGAAGGCGAGCTCAACAAGTTCATCGGTGGGCTGAACGATGTGGGTTCTTTCTTTGGTGGTAGCGGTAGTACTGTCCCTACTCTCGACGTCCACGACTCCATCTCTGCACTGCAGAATGTTCACCTCCCCTCTGATCTCAACGACTCCCTCGACAAGCTCAATGCTTCGATCCCTACTTTCGATCAAGTCCAAAATTTCACCAACAATGCCATTCGTTTTCCCTTTGAAGAGATTAAGAAGCTTATCAACGAGTCGCTTCCCACCTACACAGCCAATCGGTCCATGTTCCCCGTGCCTGCAAAGGAACAGATGAGATTCTGTTCTGATAACAATGGTATCACATCCTTCTTTTCAGAACTCATCCACATCAAAAATATGGCTCAGAAGATTGGCATCGCCGTCCTTGTCGTCCTTGCAGTTGCAATCATGCTCCCCATGGGCTGGCGCGAGGCTCGGAGGTATCGAATGCAGCAGCAGCGGGCTCAACTCATCTCCACGCACGCTACCAACAATATGGACGTCATCTACATCGCCTCAAGACCATACACTGCGGCTGCCGGACTTGCGGCTGCCGGGCCTGTGGCGACAGATCGTCGTCGTGCTCTCGTCCGCTGGGTCATCGCCTACTGCACCACTCCTGCAGCTCTTTTCGTTTTGTCTCTTGGTGCTGCTGGTCTGTTTTCAGCTCTGTGCCAGTACATTCTTCTTCGCTCCCTCCAGAAGGAAGTCCCGGCTCTGACTCACGAAGTTGGTCAGTTTGCTGGCAAAGTCGTTGACACGCTCACTGACGCCTCTGCCACATGGGCCAATGGCACCAACACAGCCATCCTCGATACCAACGCGCGCATCAACCATGACCTCTTCGGCTGGGTCAATACTTCAACATCTGCCGTTAACGACACGCTCAACGTCTTCGTCGATCAGATGACCACCGCGCTCAACGAAACCTTTGGCGGCACCGTGCTGTACGACCCAATCACAGAAGTTCTCAACTGCCTCATCGGCCTCAAGATTGCTTCCTTCCAAAAGGGCCTAACCTGGGTCTCCGACCACGCGCACATCGACTTCCCGCTGCTAGCCAACGACACCTTCTCTCTCGGCGCCGCAGCTTCGCTGACCAACAGCACCTCCGACGACTCCTTCCTCGCCGACCCCAACAGCGGCACCAGCGACAAGATCACCGCCGCCGTCAACCGCCTCATCGACCGCATGGCGCGCCAGGTCCGCGACGAGGCCATCATCAGCGCTGTTGTCCTCGGCGTCTGGCTCGTCGTCGTCGCCATCGCCCTCGGCCGCGCCCTCTCCCTCTGGTGGGGCCACGGCGGCACCACCCTTGAGGGCGCCGGCAGCGACGCCGGCGAGAAGCACCGCCTCGCTCCCAAGCCCGGCCGCTTCGACAACTTTGGCAGCGGCCGCGGTGATCAGCCTAGTCCGACGCTGCCAGACCTGGCGGGCAATGAGAAGCTTGCGCCAGTTGCTTATGTGGCCCCGGCGCCGGCGATGGCGACGAGCACGCGTGATTTTGCGGCCGTGCAGCCTGCACGGGGGAATAATGGGGCGAATACGTACAATGGTGTGCCATACACGCTGGATTCGCGGCCGATGCCGCGGTTTGGTGGTTGTGGCAGTGGTGCAGGAGCAACGCAGGGTGTTGGCCAGGCTGGACCGGCTGGCGAGGAGCGCAGAGGGAACGTGGGCGTAAGGAGCGTGGGGCAGGCGATGAACCTGGCGCCGATGGGATCGCAGGTGCAGAGGAAGAGCGTGCATCCGACAGTATCGAATGCTGGAGGAGGAACGAAGACCACATTTGCGGGCTTAGGGCATTGATTATAAGCATTTTTAGGTAGGTTGAACATGGTTGCATTACTTTACGATTTCCCTCTTGCTGATTGTTCAGTGACCGGCGATATTCATATGTTTAAAATACAGAGCCAGCAAGACAAAAGTCTGACCCTCTAGAAACCAGCCGCTGGCCAATGTAAAAGTGGGAAAGAATTGCCAAAGACTTGAGCCACACGTAATCTGCACAACAGATATGTCAGCATAGTGTTACACCATGTCCATGCGAGAAGACACTGGCAAGGTAGGTAAGCCACCGCAACGTGTTGACGTGACCGCAAAATCAGACATCCAAGGAAGATTGCGCTCTCATGTTATAGCCCCTTCAGTATTTAGGTTCCTGTCGGGGCCTAGAGTGAAAACTGCGAATAGGAAATATATATCATCATATGGCGGTCCAGTTGCGGTGGCTTTGCCAGAGGAGAGTGGGTGAAGTGGACCTACTCGGAAGCGGCAATTTTTTTTCAGGCGGCCGTATTGACTGAAAGTAGAGGTAAGAGAGGCCATCGATACTCGATCGGACGAGAATAGACTGATACATTGTACGTTAGCGTCTTGGACATACAGAGTTCCATGTGCTATGCAGTGTGGATAGGTATGCCGCAGAGTCAGGCAAAGTTACTGGCAAGTAGCAGGCTGCCAGCGACGGCAGCCCGAGTGGGTATCTTCATGGTCGATTCTGTTGGGGTAAGAAGACACTTATGATAAATCATCATTCGAGGCGGTGCATGGTGATGTTGGGAAGAGAGAAGGAAAGAGGTTGTCAGGCTTACCACACTCTGTCTGCCACCCACGGACTTCATCGGACAGGATGCATATTAGAGTGTGCAGATATCTACCTGCAGCACTGCTGGCAGCCTAAGTTCACGTGTGGACACCAATTGGAACCAAACTCGTGAAAGTCCGAGAGAAGTTACTCTGCGGCAGGGGGATGGGAAGAGAAAGAGCAGAGGGCGGTGGAGCTAGCAAACATTATTTCAAGTGTCTTGGAGCCAGTTAGCGCTGCCGCGCGCTTAACCTTAGGTGTGCCAAGCGGATCCGCGACCCGGCCCCGTCACCACGCCTCCCCTCCGCGTACTCGACCTCTGCCACAGCTTCGGCAAGCGTTGATTCTGGTTCATCGCGCCGTTGCGCTTCTTCCAGGGCCTGTTGCGCCGCCGTCTCGCAAGAGTTTGCGCTTCCGAAGACGCTGCTTAGCGCATCCTCGGCCCGCCGGCCTAGCCAGAGCCCTCACCCGCAACCTGTATTATTCCGGCCACCCCGATCGACCTCTTCACCTGAGCAGCAGCCTAAGCGCTGTACTTCTGTTCAGTTACTGCACGCGCACCTGATTTTACCTTGCGCGGCCGAAGCTTGGGCTGCCGGCTCTGTCGGAGCGCGCATGCGCCTCGCTCCCACTCCCACGGCCTTGGCACGCAGATTGCCCGCCTCGCTCTGGTGACCTGCAGGCTTATTCGCAACGCGTCTCCTCTACGAGACTCCCAAAACCGCAGCCTTCCTTGAAGAGACTCACATATCCTTGCGCAGCCGTGAAAGTCACCAAAGATACACGTTGACCATGGCTCTGTGAGCGCATGCTCGCACTCGAATCCTCATCTACCGTGTACAGGGCCAATCGCACCCGGTGACTCCAACTACATCAACACCTCTTCCACACCTCTTCGCGCGACCGCCATGATGTCCTTTCATCCCCAGCAGGGCATGCAGCCTCCGGGCATGGCTCCCGGGCAGCCAGGAATGGTGCCTCAGCCTGGTCATCCCATGGCACACCCGGGGCCTCAGATGCACCCTGGCATGCATCCCATGGCAGGAGGCCCTCATATTAGCCAAGGTGGGGCCATGATGCCCGGCATGCACCCCAATGCTGGTCCAAACGGGCACGCCATATCTCACCTGCACCCCCAGGCGCAGATGTTTCAAAACCCCGCCATGAACCCCCAATTCCAGCCAAACCAGCAGATGATGATGGCGCAACAGCAAAGTTTGCGGCAACGCCAGGCTATGATGCAGGCGCAGACACAGGCTCATAATGGCCAAATGCCCATGAACATGCCGGGGAATATGAATCCGCAAGCCTTCCAGGCTATTCAGCAGGGACAGATCCGCAGCTTGAATCTTCCGCAACACCTTCAGGCTCAATATACCCAACAGCCAATCTCCGAGGCTCAACTAAACCAGCAGCGGATGATCAACATGAATCAACAGCGTATCCACGCGCAGCAACACCCTCCAGGTAGCCAAGGACAGCCCGGAACTCCCCTACAAGCCCCGCAGATGCGGCCCCAGCAGTCAATGCAGAGCATGCATGATGGTAGTCAGGGCGGCCAAACGCCTCAGCAATCTCAACCCCCACAGGTACCTTCTCAGAATCAGCCGCCTCCCGGGCCGCAGGGCCAGCAAACTCCACAGCAGCCCCACAGGCCACCTAATCAGCCACCATCTCAGCAACAGCAACCAACGCCTCAGCCGGGAAAAATTCAACCTTCTCAAGCCCAGCAACCCCAGTCGCAACAGCCGCAGCAACAATCACAACAACAACGACAAAAGCAGCAGGCTCAACCTCAGGCTCAAGCTCAGCAACAAACGTCCCAGCAGCAACAACAGCAAGTCCAGTCTCAACAGCAGCAGCAACAGCAACAGGCACAATCTCAGCAACAGCAGAGCCAGCAGCAGCAGCAAGTACAGGCAAACCAGAATGGCACGCAGAATCAGCAGCAAGGCCAAAACCAGCCGCAGACTGCACCGCAGTCGCAGGCAGAGAGAGCTGCGTTGATGCAAGCTGCACAAGCCAAGGCCTTGAACGCCAAGTACCAGCTGGCGCAACTACACTATCGGCAAAGTCAGGTCTCGCAGACTGCGGTTTCTCGGCTGCTGATGTTCTGTGAAAAGTTGTCCAGTTTTGACTCGACGCTCCCGATGGATGCCGGGGAGTGGCAAGAATTTGTCGACGAGTGGTTCAGTCCAGACGCAACTTTTTGCAAGCACCTTTTCAATGACGAAACGTCAGAGGGCAAGTTCTGGGAGCTTCCTCAGGCTGCGCTCGGTCGGTATTTTTGGATGCAGGCACGCCATGGAGTTAGCAAAATGCAAGTCTGCATCGCGAGCGCTTCACAGCGCGAATTACCAATTGGTAATGTCGTGGAGTCGCCGAATCTCACTGTGACATACTGCTTCCACAACGGCGTAAGACTAGTATCAACAGGCGAGCTCCGAGCAATCATGAACCAGCAAGGCAATCGATTTGCCTGGCTAGAGTTCCATTTCAACAAGAACGAGGAGTTCATCCCCAGCGAGCTGATCCGACGACGATTGCAGCCCAGCTCACCGCACCAGACCAAGTCGCCGAAAATGACCAAGACTCCTGCCAAGCAAAAGAAAGCACAATTGGAGATAAAGATCGCCACCATTACTGAAGCAGAACTGCCTCGCGCGCCAACGGGCGGCAGTGGTGCACTGCCCGAAATCCAAAGATTTCTAGAGGTAAGTTTAGATTCGGACAGAGCAACAAGAAATACAATGACTGACTTTTATTAGCTTGCCGAAGTCATGAACCACATGCCCGCCATATTCCAGTTTGCCCAAAGCAACCCAGAGCTTGGGCCATATGAGGCCATGGAGCGATGCGTGGAAGCGAGCATGGCTGCTGCGCAAGCAAATCAACAGATGCAGATGAACCCTGCTAATGGGGTAATGCAACAGTTCAGTCAGATGCAGGGCGGCATGCGGACGCCAGGGCTCAGCAACCAGGGCTTCAATTTTGCATCGCCGCAGAATCAGAACATGCAACTTGGTAACAACATGAATTCGCCAATGATGCGGCCGGGACAGAGTCCAGCGATGCATGGGTCTGGCGCAATGGCGGCACCAGGATCGCAATCCATGGTTGCACAACCCTCGCAACAAGGCAGCACAAGCGCCACAGCATCCTCAAACGCAAGCCCCAATGTGTCGAATAAGAAGCGGCGCGCCAGTGCGGTGAAGGTAGAAGGCGACGAAGTCAATGGTGCGGGCAAGAACAACCCCAAAGCCACCCCGAAGATTGGAGGCAAGAGACAGAAGAATGCTGGATCTTAGTACATCTTGATCCGGGCCTGGATTGAATTGGCACAAGACTCTAACTTACCAACCTTCGAGGTGAAAAGATGCATACCGCGCGGGCCTCAGGGTCTGTAAACGAGCTACATCGACGCGTCCAACACTACAGAGATGGTTCATGAATCATCAGCCGCTCCAAGTGAAATTACTGGGCCGCTGCAGCGGCGGGATCAACGTCCTATAGCCACTGAGAGACACAGCGGTAGCGGCAACTCGATCAAGCCCTGGACTGCAGGTCATCTCAAGCCTGCTGCGTACTGAGGCAAATTTGACTCCCAGAAAAGTAATCCGGAGAATGACGTTCTCCACCATTGTCTGCTATTCCTAATCAGAACCAATCTCTGGTGAGCAAGACCGCGTTCTATCTGCGACAGCCTACCATATTGATCTCAAACCACGAAAAGAACATGTACTTCGACTTTCAACACAACTGGACATGCGAATTTCTTCATATTACTACTCTATTACAAACATACCCCCCCTTGGATTAATTGCTACGAATGTACTATAGCCCGGACAGCTAGGATAGGCCCTTAGTCATATTATTTCTCCTCTTCTGATGCGTTATTATCTCTTTTGCTGCGGAATGCAGCAGCTGAAGAGCTGCTACTGCTACACGGCGCTGGGTTGATCCCAATGGACAAGGAGTGCACTTTGGAAAGAAAGGCGGCAAATGGACGGAAAGGATGGACGGACGAACGACTAGATTCTGAACAGTCTAGAGACATTTCAATGACATTTATACGCGCACAGCTCACCATGAAGTGCTTCCACCAGAGGTCGGCGAAAGCTGCTTGTTTCAGTCTTGTAGAGATTCTGCTATCGTCCGAGACTGTAACAATACGCGTCTACGTCCTGCTTTCACACTGTCCCGCTTCTTGCCCGTTCTACGACGTTTATGCTCGCCGACATGTTCTCCAAACCCACTGAACCACCTAAAATAATTTTCGGGACTGCATACCGGCGATCATACGACAGTTGAACAGATTCTGAAGGACCGGAAACCCCACGCCAGCGGAGTGTGTCCAGCTCCCAGCGACTAAGCTGGACTGCCTGCCTGCTTGGTAGCTGCTGCCAGGCTACCAAACTCGGCAGCCTTTGGCACGTGGTGGTGGTATTTGTCCTCGAGAAGGAGCAAGTGAGTTTGACTACTCTTTGCTGGAAATTAGACAAACTCAGTTCATTGAATTCGAGCGCCGGAATGCTCAAGGCTCCTGGAGGGCTGGGATAGAACTGGCCATTCGAGATTTCACCAGAATTGCTACCGACACTCAGCCCGAGGGCTGAGTTTGAGAGGATAGGTTTCGTGGCCACGCTTGGTGAAAAAGCTGCCGATATGAGACTCGTCACCATTGTTAAAGTCGGTTTCCAGGTACAGTATTCTGGTACAAGCTTGAAATGGTGCCATTCACCACTAACAACATAGATTGTAAAGTATCAGGGCATCGTGGAGACATTCCGTGATGAAGCGGCCGCATGAGACTTCAGGAATAGGTACAAGCTGCACTGAAAGTATTTCCAGACCGCGATGCATTATGCTGGCTTGGGCAAATTGAATCATGCAGTCGATAGGGTTCGTACATTGTTTCCTTCCAAAAATCTACGTTTTCAATATAAAAAGTGACTCCAAGATGCGCCGATTTTGCTTCAATCCTCATCTACTTTAACTGCATACACAAATGTCCCGCTCCTAATCCTTGACAAACTCTGTTGTTAGCCCAAAATGGGTTGCTGGTCAGTCAAACTTGTGCATCTGAATGCTAGATAGTATTTAACCAGGGCCTGTGCAACCATCGGCAGTCTTACCGCCCGCAGACACGACTGCCCGACCGACACAACTCTTTGTTCCTATAGGAAGACCGCCAGAGGCATGCCACTGATATCCATCCAGGTCGTTCTGAAGGGTCTCGAATTACCATTTTCTGGGATTGAAAATGCATTAGTTTAGAACATGTCAAGATCTTAAACTGTCTTGTGATTGAGAAATGGTTAGACTTACGAGATGGCACCACAGCCCTTAATCTGCTGCTTGAGCCCGGATCCGTCCTGACCAAACTTGGCTGCATCAAAGTTTTTACCATATATATCAAAATGATCCCAGAAAAAGTTATATTTGTCGCCACACTTGTCTTCAGGCTGTGCTGGCGGCGGTGGTGCTGGCGGCGTTGATGGTTGAGAAACAGCGCCGGTCGGATTTTGCGCGTTGACACTATACTTTTCTAACTCAGCATCAAATAGGGCCGAAAAGTCTACCGTACTAGGATTGGTAGAATTATCGAGCTGGAGGAAAGGCATGTAGAGCTCAGCTGGTGGTCCGTCTGAGGGCGTATCTTTGGTATCTGGAATTCCAGGAAAGATGTTGTTCACGTCCCACCAAAAGACGTTACTGGCGAGAATTGCATAGCTGTCGGCATTGACCGAGGACTTTTGAGATCCACCCTGTTGGCCCCATTTTCCAAACCCGTGTTTTGCAAGATTGTGTACTTCCAAAGGGCCGTAAGCTTTACGGTCGTCCGGACCTATCTTGATGGTATCTGGAGGGATATCTGTGACGAATTGATCGTATATTTTAGGTTCAGGGTACCAAGAGCTCCGGAGGTGCATCATCTCGTGAAGCATGTACTGGCCGAGTGTTTTGTAGTATCTCATGTCTCGGACCTGATCAAGTTGACCATTTTTCAAGTAAGCGTTGATCTCGTCCATTTTGTCACTCAAGTTTGAGAGTCCAAAGAATGGGTCACACATGTTAACGTAGCCGTATTTGTATCCGAACCAGCCATCGTACGTCCAAGCATAGCCTCCGATACTCATTCCTTGAATACGTTTACGGCATTTATCTTTAGGATCCGAGCAAGTCAAGGTGAT
The DNA here is from genome assembly GCA_006937295.1 of Carpinus fangiana. NCBI lineage: Eukaryota > Viridiplantae > Streptophyta > Magnoliopsida > Fagales > Betulaceae > Carpinus > Carpinus fangiana. The sequence continues at coordinate 1,027,169 of VIBQ01000013.1, read as the reverse complement.
GTACTCGGATGACTTACTTCCGTCCAATAGAAAGTCTGCTGCCCGAGCAAAGTTTCCCGAGATGCGAGCAGTATAATCGAGATAGTCTGGTCCCATCCAGTAATCGCCTGCAACATGACCTCTGGCACCAGATCCGGAATTGGGAAAATGGCGCATATAATCCGCAAGGGTGACAGCCTCCCACCACGCTTCTTTAATCATCGCCTTTTGATCATCGCTACATTCTGGTATTGAATTAGCCCAAAATTTGGTTACGACAAACATAGGAGAGATTTACTGTTATCTGGATCATACACAAGCTTTGCTCCAGTTGTTGAAAAGTTGCTGCTAAGGGTAGAGAAGCACTCCTCCGAAGGATTGTACGGATCGCACACTGCTGGCATGGTCGGGATGCCTGACGGCAGTGGATCAGCTACAGCGCGGGGTGGAAGCGTGGCAGACGTAGGCGGAGGATCTGCATCCGCTATGTTTGGGTTCGCAGCCATCAAGTCGGCAGGACTGAGAGCTCCATCGAGGTCTGGTATCAAAGGTGCCAGCAACGATGCAGGAAGACCAGAATCCTGGTCGGTGGGTAAAGCAAGTGTGCAGGTCATGCACGAGAAGAGGGCCAGCACCAGGGTCGTGTCTAACATCTTGGAAGCAGACAAGAGTGCTCGTATTGGCGAGAACATTACCTCTGCTGACATGGAAGACGTTATATATGCTCACAAAAGACCAGCAGCACACAATCTATCCACATGTCACATGTGGCTGCAATTTACAATTCCTTTACTGAGCCGCCAAAGTAGTATTGTCCGGACAGGACTGATTACCAGGGGTTGAGATGTTTCGTTAGACGCTCTCAAATGCCATCGTAATAGAACGGTAGAGGCTGCGGGTGAGTGTGAAGTGAAACATCATGGCTGAGCTCGCCACCAGGACTCTCAACTGAGTAGGCGCCTTGGAAGCTGCCCAACAGCAACACAGCTGTACGCGCTGGAGACCGCGCCGCAGCCTTGCAAATAAGCAAGCATTATCAGAGGCCACAGACGAGAGGCTGTGGGCTACGGAGAGCTGAAACCACCACAGTGGATCAGTTTCAGTACGCGGGCACGAAAAGTTGCCTTGCAGCATGCCCAACGCCATGAGTTGGTGTGCCAGAGGTAATGTGCGCCTCTTTACTTTCAGTCGCCAGTCCGATGGGGATGTCAGACTCCCAATGACTATTACAACAGTGGAGGCGCAGGGAAGAGAGAGCATACAAAGGATTCACAGGCCTTGCAACAGTGGTGTATGTGTATACGTTGTCTTAAGCGCGCACAGGAGAGCGAATGAGTGGACAGCAAAGTGGGGGCGCAGCAACGCCGCCTACTCCGCCTTCCCGGGCGGCAATGTACTCCATCTGACACGCCAGCACGGCGCGTAATGACCACTTACCTAGAAATCTGGGTTCTCGCGAGTGCCAATCCCTAGATTTAGGATTGCGTCCGCAGCCGCGATCTGCTTTAAGAGGCCTGAGGCCTGTTCGCCAACTTATTCCTCTTGCATCCTTATTGTCCTGGTTCTCATGCCTTGGGCCCACCGCATTATGGTTCCATTATCGCCGTTCCTGGCCCTGCTATGCACTTGTGTGTGCGTGACTTCAGCTACTGCGAAAAGTTTGGATGCAAGCTACGGTCTTGCATTTTCTTTGTCTATGGACTACGGGTAGGTCTGCTCCTGGAGATGGCAAGAGGAGCGAGCACCACTGATCGGCCACGCGTGTCAGAGTTGCAAGTGCGTACTTCCCGAATGGCACATATCGTGATATTGCCAAGATAGAAGGTGGTCCCCGATTCAAGGACTATATGAGGCACATCGATCCGGTTGGAGCTCCAGACTCTGTTGTCTCGGAACATCTTCAGGCTGAAGACTCTTTCCTGGGTGGGGTCCTCAAGCACCTGTGGCCGATCAGGCACCCGTCGAACAATCCGCTCACGGCGATGTTCAAAGCCCTAAGATCGGCCTCGGAGTCCGCGCTCGAGCGGCCCGTGAGCATCGTGGAGATAGCAGTGAACTGCTTTCCTCATGGCCCGCGATTATCCACTTTCTTTGCCGAGATTGATGCCGCTCTTGAAGACAGCTCGATGGAGAAACTTCGACCCCCCCGAACTAATGGAGAGATGGCCGCCCGCGCAAAAGGTATCGAAGGTTACTGCGGAGATGAACCTGGCGACCCATGCGACCCGGAAAGGGTTGTGCTTAGTGTTGAAAACACACGATCCGGGTTAACGATCATTATGTGGACGGAGACCAGTGGCTCGTACGATTTTCATCGTGTTCTGCACTCCCCAGAATTGGGGCAGGACTCTCTGGACAACTGCGAGCGCCGCAATGCCAATCAATCCTGCATAGACGAGCTCAAAAATTCCATTCGAACCGTTGCTAAGATGCCGCTGAAGTTCAATTGGGGTGGGTTGGAGAGAATTGAGGCGATCGTGCTGCTGGGAGAAGGAGCTGTTGACGCGAGGCTCAACGGGATCTTGAGAGATATTCTCCAAGAACAGTATGCTACCGAAGTTATCGATGTAATGCTCTCTTCAGCTTCGACCGACCCTATATTCCTGGCCTCCAGAAATCTTGCGAGAACGGACTGGACTATGAAAGACAATGGCAATAAGGCGGCAGACATCCAAGACAGATGGGAGCTTCGGTGAACCAAGAGCCACAGGCGGCAGGGCAGAGCCTCCCAGGAAGCGCCCCTATCGGAGGTCGCCGAAAGCTGCTTGTTCACATTACATACACAACGAAACTGTACATCGTGGACCCTGATGCTCGGTAGGCGGCGCCCCGCGATTTCGTCTGTAGTAGCTGCATGTCGCGGCCGACGGTTGCTGTTGATTGGGATGATAAGCCAGGCTGGTCCTGCTTTGTCTTCTCGTGTGTCTCCACTCCACCCCATCTCCTTCATTCTCTCTCCCTTCCTCTCGTGTACCACCTGACGAATGCGTTCGGACCAAGTAGCGCGCCTCACTCACACACGCTACCAGATCCCCACGCAGATCTGCTTCGTATGACTATCCCAGATAGGCCGCAATTTAAATAAATCTATCCGACCATGGCACCCGGCCTCGTTGAGCCAGCCGTGCTCCCCTCTCGGTCCTCGTCGCTTGCCACCATTACCTCCTCCTACACCGATACGCTGTGCTTCTACCTCAATGGCACCCGTGTCACCCTCGACACGGCCGACCCAGAGCTGACGCTGCTCGAATACCTGCGCGGCATCGGCCTCACCGGCACCAAGCTAGGCTGCGCCGAGGGCGGCTGCGGCGCCTGCACAGTCGTCGTCAGCCAGTACAACCCCACCACCTCCAAGATCTACCATGCTTCGGTCAACGCCTGCCTCGCGCCGCTCGTGTCTGTCGACGGCAAGCATGTAATCACCGTCGAGGGCATCGGCAATGTCAGCAGCCCGCACCCCGCGCAAGAGCGGATAGCCAGGGGTAATGGCAGCCAGTGTGGCTTCTGCACGCCGGGCATCGTCATGTCGCTCTATGCTCTGCTGAGGAACAGCACCGACGCTGGTGGGCCGGACCAGGACGAGATCGAGGAGGCGTTCGATGGCAACTTGTGCCGCTGTACGGGCTACAGGCCCATCCTTGACGCTGCACAGACCTTCAGCGTCGAGAGGGGCTGTGCAAAGGCCACCTCCAACGGAGGCGGTGGATGCTGCATGGAGAAGAACGGAGGCGGTTGCTGCAAGAGCGGCGGCGAAGATTCTGACCAGCCCATCAAGCGGTTCACACCGCCTGGGTTCATCGAGTACAAGCCTGACACGGAGCTCATCTTCCCGCCTGCGCTGAGGAAGCACGAGTTCCGACCCCTAGCATTTGGGAACAAGAGGAAGAGGTGGTACAGACCCGTCACGCTCGATCAACTTCTGGAGATCAAGAGTGTGTACCCTTCCGCAAAGCTCATCGGTGGCAGCACCGAGACCCAGATAGAGGTCAAGTTCAAAGCCATGAATTACAGCGCCTCGGTGTACGTGGGAGACATCCCAGAGCTCAAGCGTGTTTCGTTGCATGACGATCATGTCGAAGTTGGCGGCAATGTCGTTCTGACTGACCTTGAAAACTTCATGAAGACGGCTGTAGAGAAATATGGCAAGCGGCGGGGCCAACCTTTTGCCATGATTCTGAAGCAGCTGAGATACTTTGCTGGTAGGCAGATTCGCAATGTAGGCACCCCGGCTGGCAACCTGGCCACTGCAAGCCCCATCTCCGACTTAAATCCCGTCTTTGTGGCTACCAATGCCATCCTCGTGGCAAAGTCGCAGAGTAAGACAACTGAAATACCCATGTCGGAATTCTTCAAAGGCTACAGACTTACGGCCCTGCCGGACGACGCCATCATTGCCAGTTTGCGTATTCCGGTGGCTGACGAGAAGGGCGAGTTCATTCGTGCGTACAAACAGGCTAAGAGGAAGGACGATGATATCGCCATTGTGAATGCTGCTTTGCGAGTGAAACTGGACGACAACCTTGCTGTTGAAACTGTCGATTTAGTGTATGGCGGTATGGCGCCGACGACCATTGCCGCGAAGAAGACTGCAGCATATCTGAAGGGCAAGCAGTGGACCCACCCAGAAACATTAGAGGGAGCAATGCATCATCTGGAGCAGGATTTTGACCTGCGATTTGGAGTACCGGGAGGCATGGCAACCTACAGAAAGACATTGGCGCTATCGTTCTTCTACAAATTCTATCACGAGACAATGGCGGAGCTTGGACAGAATGAGGCTGCGATCGATGCCGACATCCTCGATGAGATTGAACGTGACATCTCGTCCGGCAAGAGGGACCACGATGCTGCAATCAAATATCAGCAAAAAGTCCTAGGCAGGGAGCAACCCCACATTGCAGCACTCAAACAGTGCACCGGTGAAGCTCAGTACACGGATGACATTCCGGTGCAAAAGAATGAGCTTTATGGCGTTTTGGTACTCTCAACCAAAGCACATGCGAGGATCAAGAGTGTCAACTTTAATCCTGCGTTAGATATCCCTGGAGTTGTGGATTTCGTCACACACACTGACTTGCCGAACGAAAAGGCTAATTGGTGGGGCGCTCCAGTCTGTGATGAGCAGTTCTTTGCCGTAGATGAGGTAAACACCGCTGGTCAGCCCATTGGCATGGTTCTGGCGGATTCCGCAAAGCATGCTGAAGCAGGTGCTCGTCTGGTCAAGGTTGAGTACGAAGATCTTCCGGCCATCTTCACCATTGAGGAGGCGATCGAGGCCAACAGCTTCTTCCAGCACTATCGCACACTAGAGAGAGGAGATACAGAAAAAGCACTTAAAGAGGCCGATCATGTGTTTGAAGGCGTGACTCGAATGGGAGGTCAAGAGCACTTCTATCTTGAGACACAGGCTTGTGTTTGCATCCCCCATACAGAAGATGGTGAGATGCTGGTCTGGAGCAGCACGCAAAACTGCGCAGAGACGCAAGCATATATTGCCCAGGTCACCGGCGTTCAGGCAAACAAAATTGTTGCCAAGGTCAAGCGCCTAGGTGGCGGATTTGGTGGAAAAGAGACGCGGTCTGTGCAGCTTGCCAGCATTGCTGCTGTTGCAGCGAAGAAGACCAAAAGACCAGTGCGGTGCATGCTCAATCGTGATGAAGACATCATCACTTCTGGACAACGACATCCTTTCTTGGCTCGGTGGAAGGTAGCGGTCAACAAAGACGGTAAGCTGCAGGCCCTAGACGTGGAAATCTTTGCGAATGGTGGACACACGCAAGACCTGAGCGGGGCTGTTGTCGAGCGCGCGATGACCCATGTTGATGGTGTATACTTGATTCCCAACGTGAACGTTCGAGGCCGCATCGCAAAGACCAACACAGTCTCCAACACGGCCTTCCGCGGCTTTGGTGGCCCCCAAGGGATGTTCATCGCCGAGTCCTACATGTCCGAAGTGGCAGATCATCTTGGAATGCCTGTCGAAGAGTTGCGCAAAGTCAACATGTACAAGCCTGACGAACAGACGCACTTTCGTCAAGCATTGAAAGACTGGCATGTCCCACTGATGTACGAGCAAGTCCAGCAAGAATCTCAGTACTGGGACCGCAAAGCCGCCGTCGACGAATTCAACAAGGCGCACAAGTGGCGCAAGCGCGGCATGGCCCTCATCCCGACCAAGTTCGGCATCTCCTTCACGGCCATCTTTCTCAACCAGGCCGGTGCCCTTGTGCACATCTACCATGACGGCTCCGTACTCGTCGCACATGGCGGCACTGAGATGGGCCAAGGCCTACACACCAAAATGGTCATGGTCGCCGCCGAAGCGCTGGGAGTTCCACAGGAACAGATTTTCATTTCCGAGACGGCGACGAACACGGTGGCCAATGCGTCGTCCACGGCCGCCTCTGCCAGCTCCGACTTGAACGGTTACGCGGTTTGGAATGCGTGCCAGGAGCTCAAGTCTCGTCTGGCACCCTACTACGAGAAGCTCGGCAAGGACGCATCGCTCAAGGAGATTGCTCATGCCGCGTACTTCGACCGAGTCAATCTCTCTGCCAATGGCTTCTACAAGACGCCAGACATTGGCTATGTTTGGGGTAAAAACACAGGCCAGATGTACTATTATTTCACACAGTAAGGATTCCGTCGGCCTGTCGGGTCAATGTTTCGATTCTGGAATTTGCTGACAATTGTGTGCAGGGGAGTCGCAGCGGCTGAAGTTGAGATTGACACGTTGACAGGTGACTGGACCTGCTTGCAGGCCGACCTGAAAATGGACGTGGGCCGTTCAATCAATCCTGCCATTGACTATGGACAGATTGAAGGCGCTTTTGTGCAAGGACAGGGTCTGTTCACCACGGAGGAATCGCTGTGGCACCGTGCGAGCGGACAGATATTCACAAAAGGCCCTGGCGCTTACAAGATTCCCGGCTTCCGCGACATTCCACAAAAATTCAACGTGTCACTCCTGAAGGATGTGGAGTGGGAGAACCTGAGGACGATACAGCGAAGTCGTGGAGTTGGCGAGCCACCTCTATTCATGGGCAGCGCAGTATTCTTTGCCATTAGAGAAGCACTGAAGGCGCAGCGGAGAGACTACTGCGAGGGCAAGGAAGAAGTGCTGAGTCTGATCAGCCCAGCCACGGTCGAGAGGATCAGAGTGGAATGCCGGGATCCGATTGTGGAAAGGGCACGAGTCAAGGCAGAGGCGGGCGAGAAGAGCTTCTTCATGGCCATCTAGATATTCATGACAAATTATGATGACATGACAACGACACTCAACATTCCAGCCTCGTGTATCAGTTTCAGATTGTTGCTAGTGCCCTTGATGCAGTGTCTCATATGCGAGTGGAAAGAATGACAATTTTATGCAGTGAAAACTTTCCAGCGTGCCTGCTTCCTGCACCAAGAAAAGCCTGGGTAAGTCGTGGTGGTTTCACACAAGTGGCGTCACTGCCAAGACGCAAAGGCGTGATGCTTCGGCCTTGAATACTGACCGACCTAACAAATTTGCAACCCTCTCAATCTTTTGCAAGCTTTGCAAGCTTTGTAAGCTTTGCGGACATTACGGTCCGGGACTTGGAGCGGAAGAGGGTGCCGTATGGGCCGAGAAGGGCAGACGCCATGATCGAAGCCAAGGCGGATGGCGTACTTAAACTTCTCCACAGGGTCATGATCGGCGCTGCGCCTCATCCTCCAATTGCATCTATTTTGAGGCTTTCTTTGCCCTTGGGGACCCGCTATTGGCCGTTGCGAGCGTGTAGTCGTGTGACCTTGCCATTTCTCGGCCTCCGCGTCAGTCGCCATCGGCAAGGAGGGGCGCTAGAAGCTGAGAGGGTCTTACCTTGCCGACGTCATGTTGGCTAAATCTGAACCCTAAAGGATCAGCGTTTTGTGACTCGGCCACTCGCTCGCCCTTGCGCAGACATCCTGCGGCCTTGGCTTACGCTGGAAGGAATGCCAGTCGCGGAGCCTGCCTGAGTCTAGGGCTTCTAATTGGAGAGCTTGATCGACACTTTGGACCATGGAGCCCAATCTCCGTGCGTGTGTTACCTCTCATGCCACATCTGGAAGTTACCAAAATTAGTTGGTGCTTCGTCTCTCGTCATCACGGCATAATTTAGAACAGTGTCGGGTAAGAGCCTCATACCGAGAAAGTCTCATGTATATAAGCACTCAGCGAGAACCCTCCATAGACTCTTGAAACCAGAACATCTTGCCATCGCACTACTACAACCACATCCCTACAGCTCAACTTCTATACCTCCAAACACCAGCATCCTTATTTTGTATCTAGCAACAATGCAGAACATCATCCTCGCCTCCACCCTCCTGGCCACTGCCTTTGCAGCACCTACCCCCGAGACGAAGCCCTACCCCGACACCAACACCTACGTTTTGTCTGGCTTCCACGCCTCCAAAGGTAGATTCAGCGATATCAATTCGTAAGTCCACCCAACTGCATCTTCCCCCTCACCGCCTCATCTAACACTCCACCGCAGCTACTCCTTCAACGTCACCCTGAACGAAAACGGCCGGAACCCCTACACCACCACCTGCAGCGGCACCTCCTCCACCCTCCCCGTCTTCTCCTACCTCGAGCAGACGCCCTGCGGCGACGCCGCCGTCGCATTCTCCTGGACGACGGTCGCAGCAAGCGAGGCCAACGACTACGGCCACTACCAGCTCACCATCAAGGACAACGCCGGCCGCAGCGGCACCAAGCTGTGGCCTGCATCGGCGCTCATCTCATCGCCTAGCGGGCCTACCGATCCCAACCCCGAGGCGCACATCGACTCGCCCGAGTCATTCACGATCGAGCGCCAGCTGCCCACGTACTAGGCTGAGTCGGCTTGGTTGGAGAGAGGGAAGGATGGCGGTGGGGATGCGGTGCTAACGACTTTCCTTGACTCTTGTTGTACTTCTAGAGCAGCCACGCTTCACGACTTTCCTTAATGTACTAATATGATCTGAATATTGCATGAACTTATGACCCGCATCACGTCTGCAGCGACCCTCGCGAGCTGCAAAGTCTCCCCGTGAACGAAACGCCCAACGCTATGCATAACACACCCCCCGTGCTGCTCGTCACCAGATCCGCTTCGCCACCATCGAGTAGCGCTGCACGCTGTCCAGCCCCACGCCCTTGCTCTTCGTCCCGTCCACTTCACCCGCCCGCTGCACCTTGGCCTCACGTTCCCGTGCCCGCGCCAGGCCCTCGTCGTCGCCCTCGTAGATAACGCGCCGCCGCTCCTCGCCAACCGCCACGTTCCCCCATCCGCCCACCCGCCGCGCATCGGCCACAGCCACGCGCTCGCGCTCCCGCGTGTGCATGCCCGCGCAGCGCGCGCGCGCGGCCTGCAGCAGCGCCATGCCGAGCGCGAGCTTGAACGCTAACAGGATAAGGTAGACGGCGAGGAAGAAGACGAGCATGGTGGTGAGGGCGATGGCGTCGTCGAAGGTCCAGCGCGTAGCTTGGGCGCGACCGCCGCCGAGGCTGGAGTGGCCGAGCGCGCGCTGGAACATGGCGCCGAGCTGGGCGAGCAGGGCGGTGGGCGCGGGGGCGCCGGCGGAGTCGGCATGCGTGACGAGCGAGGTGGTGCTCGGGGCGGCAAAGGACGAGAATGACGAGATATTGGTTGCGAGGAACATGTGGTACGTCTGCACCGCGGCGCGGATGAAGAGGCACGCGAGCGGCAGGATGGGCAGGCCGAGGCGGCGCGTGACGCTGGCGAAGGGTGGGGAGAAGACGTTGGCGTAGTAGTCTTTGGCCAGGATGTCGAAGAAGCGGCCGTAGATTTTGGGGGATGTCGCGTTGAATTTGGTGATGTAGGCGTGCTTGAGCCAGTCGACGACCATCTCGGATGCGAGCACGATGAGGAAGGGAGAGAGGACCTGTAGGACGGGCGCTGAGGCTAGGAGGGTGAAAGAGGCGGGGAGGATGTTGAAGGTGCTGAATGCGCCCGTGTCTGACTCGTTTCCAGGTGACCCGCTACTCCCAGATGATGACGACCCGGGCTCAGAGGTGGTGATGGACAGGCCGCCGACTTCAACAATGTTGCGCAAAGCAATGACGAGTAGCATCAGCCACAACTGGAAGCGTTCCACGACATCTGCACAAGTAATCTGGAACAAACTTTCCTTCTCAAACTTCTTGAAGACTGTGCCCTTGATTTCAACGAATTGATTGGACATGAGCAATGTTAGAAGAGCATTTGAGTATGAATTGACGGCCACATTGAGCGTCACCACCTGGTAGAAAAGCGCAGTCGCATGGCAAACCGTGTAGACGAGAGCCAAGATGAACATCCAGAACGGCTGAAATACATGGCTGCGACCATGGGAATTGCGCTCTAGCAAATCGTCCGAGAAGAGACACTCGAGAATATCTTGGCCTAATGCCGAGAACAGACGGTCAAATACCTCGAGGACGTTGTAGATGACGTATAATTTGATGGCAGACTGCCCTCGAATCGCATGGTACATGCGACTAGCATCAAACTTCATGAGTACCATGCAGCTGAGGAAGATCAACAGGCCTTGCAGCAGGTCTGCCTTGTGCTCCGCCTTCAGTAGTGAAGGCTTCGATCTGGTTCTGTGGGTGTTGACAGAGCTTTTTGTTTGTGAAGAAGACCCGCGACGAGAATCTGCCGGCCGCTGCGAGCCTGAAGTGCGTCTTGCGGAGCTGCCCTCTCGACGTGGCGGCGTGGCAGCACCGTTCGCTTGAAGCTGGGGTGACGGAGCTGGGACACTGCTACGTCTGCGATGTCGGTACCAGAGTCTGCCTAGTCCCCGATAGACATAGGTGGCGTTGTCATGCGCCTCGTTCAAAGCATTGTGGCTCAGCCAATCCAAATATATCCAAGCTGCTTTGACGAACCTGATTGGCAAGATGGTGAAGGTGTAGAGCCAAGCATCAAGACATGTCAACGCGCCAAAAAACAAAACATTCTCCAACTGCGGTGGCAGGATCAAGAAATTCCGCAGTCTTTCCAATTTTACCTTCGTCGACTCATAAAAGACGTCTGTAGCGGCGTCTCGGCGGATATACAATTGAGACGGCCGATCCGTGGACAGTTCCAGATCGAGATATGTCGGCATGGAGAGAGGCGGCAAGGGGAGATTGTGCGACAACGGTGAGGGAGGCGCATCGGGCACAGGATCTGACTGCTTGTGTCTTCGAGAGCGCTCAGAGGTCTTCTTGTCCGCGCCGCTAACGGCACCGTTTGCGTGGACAGCTCGAGTTGAAACATCTGCGGGGGAATCAAAAAGCGGTTGCATTCTTTGCGCTGACGCCGGCGTCGATGATGTCCGTGTGGCAAAGGCAGGGCGTAAAACCGAGAGATCAGAGGTCGTGTCAAGGTGTAGTGCCTCTGCTCTTCGGCGTGCGTCCGCCTTCTTTCGCGCATCGGCAGCTTGTGAGAGAGAAGGAGAAGCGAGACTATTTCTCGTCTTGTCGGTAGGGTTGGCAAGCTTGGAAGGGCGTTGTAGGGAGCCAAGAGCTTGAGCATGTAGCTCCGCAATGGTGTGTAGCTCGCTGTCCGGCGTTTCTTGTATCGCGTAATCAGGCGTCATTGCTCGGATGGGCAAGGAGTCGGGATCGCTTGTAAGTGCAAAGATCTCGGATGGTGACAGCTTCTGAACATTATCGTGGGCGCCAGATTCAAGGAGATGTCGCTTTGGGGTTCCAGCGTTTGGGCTGCGGCTGGTAAGGGGAGCAGCTTTGGTGACAGGCGTCCGCATGGGGGCAGAGCTGGATCGGTTCCTCGTGTGACCACTGCGCACTGTGGAGCCTGCGACGCCATTTGTCTGGTTGTCTTTGGTGTCGCTGCGGTCGATGCTGGGAAGTTGGCCGTTGTTGGTGGTGACGGCTGGATGTGTGAATGCATGGCTATTGGCGGGAGCGCCGGCACCATTGGGCGCGTCAGCCTCCTGGGTTACTGCCATATGCGACTGGTATTGGCATGCGCCGATTCATCTCTAGGCAGCGCTGATCTGCAGATGCTGGTCAAGTCGAGACGGACAGTGCCCTAGACAACGAGACACACGGCATGTTATTCGGCGGGCCCAGCCGAGCACTAACAGGCCACACGGGCCACAGCTTAAGCTGGCAGCTGTCACACCTGGCAGATGCTAATTAGACAAGTTCGGATACATGATATTGGCATATCTCGTACGATCAGACAAGGAGCAATTCGCAAGTCATAGACATCGAGGATTGAACATATCGAAATATGCATATTCAAGTCCTATAATGCAATTCCATAGGCGAAATGCTGTAACGTGGGCGGAGACGATTCCGCCCACAGTTGCGTCACGCGTGTTGCCTGGGCTCGAACATGTTATATATTCGGTGACAATTCTTTGTTAATTGGCTTTTTCTTCGGCCAATGCAGCACGTTCGAACCGCCGCAATCATTTTCCGCAGTACAGGCAGTTCACCATGAGTGGCTACGAAGGTAAGCATGACACTCCCTTTCTTCTCAATTGGCCCCCCCCCCCCCCACTAACGACATCAAGAGGAACACGGCATTCGGCGAGAGGACAATGCGCCCCGGGAAGCACCACGACGACCAGACCTCTCAACCTTCTTCTCCACCCTTGACCTCATCGACACATCGGGACCTTCAGGCCGGGGCCAGCAGAACACACATGCGGAGCCGCTGCCTTCAGATGTGGCATCCGCCTTTCGGCAGCTGGCCAACAGCTACCAAATTACACTGGGCGAGACAGAGGGCGTGACACTGGCAGATGGCCCGCCAGGGACTACCAACAGCAACGAGTTCCTCGAAGGACTCATCGAAATGCTGATGAACTCGGCAAACGACCCACCTCGGCGCCCTCACGGCATGCCAGAAACCTTCTTCGACGAGCTTGAACGGATACCCAAGGCGAAGCTGTCCAAGGATGACAACTGTCCCATCTGTGCAGTGCCATTCGTTGACGACAAGTACCCGTTGGTAGTCCGACTACCCTGCCACAAAGACCACATCTTCGACATGGAGTGCATCAAGCCTTGGCTGAAGCTGCAGACGACCTGTCCGATGTGTCGGCATGACCTCGAAAAGAAGAAGGAGCCCATCAAACCGCCACCAGAGCTGGAGGATGAGGAAGAGTGGGATGAGATGTATGCATGAGCTTAGAGAGTCCGGGGTCATAAAAGCGACGGCGTTTCGGAATCCGGGGTAGACGCCGGGGCGGCAAAGATCAACAGCAGCTGCAGCACTGTGCGAGTCACATAGATTCATGAATATAGCATCCGGCGCATGCAACAATTGAACAACTTCGCATGCGCAGGGACTGAGATGGCAATGGCGACAGCGCCAAATTGCATCCATCCCATGATCCTCATGCCAACGCGCTAAGGCAGAAACCGGCAATCGGGAGGCTCCGTTCATGGGGGACGCCATCAGCGTCACCTCCCGACGTCCAGGCACAGGCATGCACCTCCGAACGCGTAGCAGCGTGCACTTCTGCATATTCTCCTTCCATCTTTGACGCGCCCGTCGTTTGCTGCGGTTTCTGAAACCCGCGGTAGCCTTTGGCCCCCACCGCTTCACCACTTACGCCCCCACTGCGCCTTGCGTCAACTGCGCCGCAATCTGACACCTACCACGTCCATCCCTCCTCACTTTCGCAAGCATCTGTTCCTCACAATCCTCCGATACCGATTTCTCCCTTAAACATTGGGCTTCAATCACATCACCACACCGCGCGCGTGTTGTGCTAGCCCTGCTAGCTGGAGACTGCATGATCAAGCCGCTCCCCTTCGCGCAGTGACCAACGCCCCCATGCATGCGCAAGAGCGCCTAGCAACCAGCAGCCTTCTATACACTTCTGGCTTGAGGACGCCACGAGGAAGTCTCCTTCACCATGCCTTACTCGAGGCGGGCGAAGGCCTTCTTCTTCCTCCTGCGGAATCTCCTCCTGGCCGGCCTCCTCTATGCCTGCATCCTTGGCATTGCAAACCTAATCCGGACACGGACTACGAGAACAACACATGAGATCACCAACGAGCAGTTGTTTCAAGAAACACCTGCCATCTTGGACAGCAATGATACTGATCCCAAACTCATCGAATCGTCCAGGAAGGGCTTCAAGGTCAAGTTCCCCGGCATGCTTCATCCCATGTCAATCAATCCATACGCCAATTTCTACAATCGGCCTGAGAGCTTGGTGCAAGTGAAAGATGACTACATGGGTCCACGCCCCCACGTTGACTCGGAGATCTACTTTCCCAAGATTATAGATGCTTGCAGAGGGAACGAATGGGGCGCCGAGCGCATGCCCTTTGTGGCCAATTGTCTCCATTACCTTGCTTTCAGCCAGGGCGACTATACCCTTGTCCCCGCAAAGCGGAAACGTGCGAGCTCTCAAGACCCTCGCATGGCCGAGTATCTCAACGCCGACAACCAAAACAACACAGCAGACGCCTATCCAGACCCAGAACACGCTCGACGTCCTTCAAAACACTCTCGAGGAACGTGTGCCGGTCCCATTATTCCATTCCACACCTATTGGCATGGTGCCGCGACTTGGCGTCTGGAACTCTTCATCAAGGCTTACCTGTACACGCAAAATATCGCCTGCTCCCGCCTTCACATTTGGCTGGATGAGGACGAAAGCCCGAATTTGGTCGAAAGAACATTGACCGAAAATCCCATCTTCCGGCGATTTTTGCCCTTGGTTGACCGAGGAGACATTGTCGTGGAGTCTTGGAAGTTTCCAAATCGCGTTGCTATGCCATCTGCAGACCGAGAAAAGCCGCTGAGGCAAGTCAAAATCGATGGTGAAAAGATCAAAGTCGCCCCGAGGCCCAAGAAAGATACAACAAAGGACAAGAATTTGGGAAAAGATGGAGAAAAGGAAGCGCTCGAATCTGAAGACCGTGATCATAGTGAATTCGCAGATGAAGAAGTGGAGGAAGTGGAGGAAGCAGAAGAGGAGGAAGTTGAGATTGCTGAAACACCTGACCAGATCTGGCTACAGTTCACTGGCAAGCAGCTTTCGATGCTCCCTTCGCCGCCCACCGAAGCTATGCGATGGGTCACCTTGCATCGCTACGGCGGCGTCTTCTTTGATCCAGATGTCATCATGCTCCGCGATATGCGCCCCCTCCTCCTGCCGGGAAACCACTCGTTCGCCCAACGATGGAGGCTCCTCACACCGGCCGGTGAATATGGTACCTCTGTGGTCTCCCTCACTGCTAACTCGTCGCTCTCCTCATACTTCTTGCAAGGAGGAGTGCGCATGAGCATGAATTTCCACCCTTTGGTTCTTGGCACGATGGCTCGGAAAGACAATCGCAACCATGAATTGGTGATGCTCGAGAACACCATCTTTGATCCTCTCTGGGTGGGCAACGGAAAGAGGATCCAGGGTAGGTGTCCCACTCCATGCCTCGATGGCAACGAAGGCAAAGTCTTTCAAGGTCGCAACAACTCTATCTATGATGAGTGGCGAGGTTTTGATGGCGACTACTCACGCAGACCAAGAACCATGCGCAAGATGATGGGTCAGCAGGTTGTGCTCGGTAATTTGAGAAAGCGGCGGTTGATCACTGTAAATGATGATGCAGAAGAGCATCCAGAGGACCAGCAGGAGGACCAGCAAAAGGAGCAGCAGGATAAGCAACAAGAACAGGACGACCAGCAAGAAACAGAATCAGCCAGTCAGCGGCTGTCTCCTTTGCAACTAGACGCGGACACCTTCACATCGAGCTTTAACGAGTATCGAGCATTGAAAGATCTCGGCGTCATATTCCCCTACGACTCCATGGAAGATGTCTACCCCCCTTCAAACAGGACTTTGGAGCACTTCTTCCGCGGTGCATACACATACACAATCCACAAGCAGTGGAACCGGCATCCTGAGCCGAACAGCTGGCTCGATGTCATGCGTCACGCGCATAATGGCTTTTTCCGCCGACAGCGCACGAACCCCTATGGTGAAAAATGGACCGGTCCGGATATAGAGGACTATGGACGATGGATTGATTTTGTATGAGCGGCATGTCTGGGAATTTCTCCTTTGGTGTTACATGATTCATGATAGGTTACAGCGTTGGCGTCTATGATGTTTGGAACAGCTGGCAAATGGCAGCTACTGGATCTCGTTTGGTCCTGAGATACCCACTGTGCGTATGCAGACTAAGTAAGGATATAAGAAGGATGTACTGTATTTTAACTTAACACATCAGATGGTTTTTGAAGCATCGTTTCGTGGTGATCTTGACAGCTGCTCGAAACACCCATAAAGCGATTATGGCGCAAGGTGCAGAGTGCAAGACCAGTTGAGGGATTAGAGATCCAGTATCGGAATCACTTGTATCTAAATGTGGTCAATGCAGGCCATACGCATGACGAAAATCTCTTTCATCTTGCCAACCTAAATTCTCTACCATGGGATATTTGTCTTCAGCGTACAATAGCTTGGTCGAGGCCAGAGGTCACTCACAATCTGCGCTCCAAGATCTTCCCCGGTTTTTACAAAGTAATGCAGTCAGAACATGTCCCCAAGAGACTCACATGTAAGAGTTGGGTGGGAGGCACAATTGCATTCTATGTGGTTGAATCAAGTGTGCACGCTCACCTTGATATTGAGCGAAGTCATCAGCACGTACTAGATTTCTTGTGAAGCACAATAGATAGAGGCCAACCAAATAGACATTTAGATTACGCGATCAAGTACGGCTCTTAAATCCAACAACGCCCTAGCTCACGACGAACGAGACCTTTTGCCTGCTTCCTCAATACCGGGAATACTAGTCCCTACCGGGGTTGCTGGACTTTCAAGCACAACTTCGTCTCTCTCCTGAATCAGCGCCACTGCAGCTGCACCTGGCCCTCCGATGATGGCAATACCAGCGGTCTTGAGCACAGCACCTAAAAAGCTACTTCCTCGATTTGATACCGCGGCCCCTTGCAGAGGCAACGCATCCCTATTGAGAGCCCACGCCCATATCAAAAAGCTTGCCGACGCAATGGTCTCATCCCACACGATGAACATCTTCGCGCCGTCTGCGACGCTGGAGACTTTGGCCGCGGTTTGCGCCCAGAAGGGAAAGAAGCTGTAGACGCGCAATGGGTGAAATGCGTTGACAAATTCCTCGGAGAAGACTGAAGGTGCAAGAACGGCAAAGCCCATGAGGGACAGCATTGCGACATGTGGGACCATTGAGAGGTAGGTGGCTATCCGATAGATGCCACGTAAGCCACGCGCGACGGCAATGTCTCGCTGTCCAGATGTCTTCGGCGTCGAAGAGCCGGGACGGAAGATCATGGACAATATGGGCTGGGCGAGGGCGGTGATGAAAGGGTGAAATTGACGGACGATTAGCCAGAATTGGCGAGAGTTGTAGACTGGAGTCGTTGGCTCAGGCGAGGTGAATAGCATAGCGATAGAGGGCACTCCAGCGCCAATGAGAACCGCCCAGGGAAGGATAGTGAGCTCTGCGGGATGCACGAGGAGTCGTGTGCGCTTCTCGGGCGTAAGTGGTCCAGATTTTGCCGTGGGCGATGTCACCAGGTGCAGTAGACACCAGATGGGTGCGATGAGAGCCATGGCAACATTCTCCATCAAGAATCCCCAGATGGCAGCAAAGGCAAATAGGCGCCAGGCATTGCCGACGCGATAAGCTTCCACGAGAACCAGCATCCACGTGGAGAGGAGGAAGCCATAGAAATGAACCGTTCCCAGGATCATAGATGCATTTGCAGGATCAAACATTGTCGAGAAGAAGACGATTGCACCGCTGAAAAAATCATCCAAGGGCTTTATTCCCGACCAGACTGTACGCAACTCGATGCTGTTGTCAACAAGCGTCGGATAGGCATGTTTTGGAGCCTCGCCGATGAGGTCGAAGAGACCATTCTCATTCGCGACTCTGAATATTGAAAACACAGCAACCACTATACAGACAGGAAGCAGGAGCTTGCCGAGGGCAGTCGACAAGCCCATCTTGATGTGCTTGCAGGATACTCTTTCCGATGTCTTCAACGGATGCTTGAGCTCGGACGGTCAGTTAGCCCTTCAGAGGTGAGGCTGGCGCACGCGTCAGTTCCAATCACCAAATCCCCCTCACAAACAGTACAGGCCTCAGCTGAGAGACTATGAGACGGTCAAATGGTAGATGATGGTAAGAGATATGGCAACCATGCTGCCCGGGAGCTGGTCTGAAGGCATACCAGGTCTTGGCGAATGTTTTGGCTGCATTAGCGCACGTCACCGTCCACAATGATGATGCGCTGCATCAGAGTCACCAAGTAGCAAAGGGATGAGCGGATCTCCATGGGCGTCCTGCGCAATGTTGCCATTGCGGTCCTCACGCTCAGTTTCTTGGTCTTTGTCGCCCTGTTCGGCCGCCTGCCAGCTCTTCGCAACACCCCCATTGGCTTATTGCATCGCCTTCTCTTGATCCACATTCCCAAAGCATGTCGCAGCGCAGATCAGATCCTCACGGGAGGTCGTGCGACCCACCACTTGGCCCTCTTTGGAAACTATCTTCTCCATGAAAACCACCCAGTGGTTATGGTAGCTTTGGCTTTCCATCACTTCCCACGATCGTCCTTGCTGACCTTCATATAGATTGTATGGCTCACGATCCTCACTACCGCTGTCTTGACCTTTCTGTCCTCCGCATGGCCTCTCCTCGGTGACCATCACAAGTACATAATCATCCCACTCCTCGTGTCAGCGCCCTACTTCTTCACCTACCTCTGCTGCGCGTCAACCGCCTCCATCATCACCTCCCAAACCCATTCCATCCACCTCGACCAATACCCCTACGACCACACAATCTACCACCCGAATAACACCTGCCGCACCTGCAATCTCGTCAAGCCGGCGCGCAGCAAGCACTGCCCGCTCTGCAAAGTCTGCGTCGCCCGCCACGACCACCACTGCGTCTGGGTCACCAACTGCCTCGGCCGCAGCAACTACCGCTGGTTCCTCGCCCTGCTGATCAGCCTCGGCGTGCTCCTCACCTACGGCGCCTTCCTCGCACACTCCCTCCTCCTCCCCGCCGTCCCGACCCTCACACACCCCTCCGGCCCCGGCCTCCTCGCCCGCGCCCAGCGAAGCGCCGCCGCCTGGGGCGTCGCCGTGCGCAGCGACGTCCGTGTCGGCGCCGTCGGCCTGCTCGCGCTGCTCACGTCCCCGCTCGCTTGGGGCCTGCTCGGCTACCACGTCTACCTGCTGTGGGCGGGCATGACGACCAACGAGACGAGCAAGTGGCAGGACTTGGGTGATGATATGGCGGACGGCATTGTGTGGCGCGGGCGGCGCGAGCCAGCGACGTCGCAGCAGCAGCAGCAGCAGCAGCAGCAGCAGCAGCAGCAGCAGCAGCAGCAGCGGACGGGGCAGCGCTGGCCGCTGCACAGCGCGCAGATCGTGGTGTGCATGGCCGACGCGCAGCGGGAGCCGGGCTTTCGGTTTGCGGCGGACGGCACGCCGGTCGTGGGCTGGGAGCGGTGCTGGCGGCTTGCGGACGCCGTCAACTTGTATGATCTGGGGCTGTGGGAGACGTTGCTGGACGTGTGCTTTCCGCACTCGCGCTCGCGCATATGAGAGTAGTGAAGCTGGGGCGATACGTGATTCTGCTACATATATCGTTGGTACATAAGTTTGCGCTGGCTCTCGTGCGCGCCGGGCTCACGCCGCTACCTCATATCAAAAAGAACAAACATCATCTAAGAGTTTTCCCTCCGACGTACATTTCGCATCGCTACATTCTCGTGGGACGTTGACGGCTGGCTTGCTGGCAGCGTCGCAGGTCGCTCGCTCACAGGGTGCGCAGCCAGGCGCCGGCCCTCTTGGCAGCAAGCTTGGCCTCAGCGACGAAGCCGCCCTTATCGCCGGTCAGGATGATGTCGTGCACGGCATTGTCCTCGATCTGCAGCTCGATGTTGTTGCCCTTGACGGCGCGCAGCTCCTCGAACAGGCGCACGCAGTCGTGCAGCAGCACCTCGCACTCGCCAGCGCTGATGTACAGCGGGACCTTGGTCGCGAACGGCTGGCCCTGGAAGCTAATGTACTCGTTGCCAATGTCGAGGCCGGTCTCGGGGGCGGGCGCGTAGCACTCGGCGCCCCAGGTGCCGAAGTTGGCGGTGATGTAGTCCGTGCCTACGTTGGGGCTCGAGTAGAAGGCAGTGCCGCTCTGGTACGAGGACTTGGGGTTGACCCAGGGCGAGTGCAGCAGGCCGGCGAGGGGATCGGCCAGGCCGACGGCGCTGCCATGGTCGGCGAGGTAGCGGGTGAGGGCAAGGACGAGGTTGGCGCCGGCCGAGTCGCCAGAGAGGACAATGCTCTTCGCCGGGATGTTCAGCGTGAAGAGGAGGTGGCTGTAAGCGGTGATGGCGTCCTGAAGGGCGGCGGGAAACTGGCCGCCGGGGTTGCAGGCCAGGCGGTATTGCGGGCAGAAGACGTGCGAGGCACCAGTGCCGGCGAGGAGGGTGCGGGCGGCGAAGCCAGCGTCGTGGTCACGACCGTCACCAATGACATAGGCGCCGCCGTGGAAGTGAAGGATGACCTGCGAAGGCTTCTTGTCGTCTGAGGCCGAAGGTGCCGCGGGGTGCCATGTGCCGCCCAGCTGTTGCGGCTGGACTGATGGGTCGCTGGTAGTGACTCCGGTGTAGAAGGACTTTTTCGCGGGCTCCAGAACCTGGAAACGATCCTTCTCGGACCCCGGCTTGAGGGACAGCGGCGTCTTCATCTCAACGGAGGCAACATTGTAGAGGAAGGCCTTGACCACTCGCACGCCGATAGCTTGCCTGAGGGTCCACTTGGCGTGCGGGCGCAGGCTTGAGGGAATATAGTAGAGGATCCAGAGCGGAAGGCGGATAGCGTTGAAGACAACGGCAAAGAGCGTCCACAGGGCCTTGCCTGGGTACGTAGTCTGAAGGCTGGCACGGCTTGGGACCGGCATGGCTGCGAAGAAAAGGGAGGGAGGGGTTTCTCTTGTGGAAGTAGGGCTGCTCCGTCAAGGTTGCACGGCGCAGAGGTCTCTTGAAATTGTGATCCTTCCTCGACACGAAGCGTATTTGGGGTAGGCGAGAAAGTCAGAGAGCAAAATTCTCGGTATATTCAGTACAAGCTGAGGGCATGCATACGAGATCGGGACGAGGCAGAACAGCTGAAGCCGAGGTCCAGGTTGACGCTGCCGCGCCTAAAGTCATCGGGTGATCTATTCCTCTTTCGGGTGATGCTCCCGGGAATAGCTGCCAGTATCCAGGCAGCAGGATAACCACAGTCATGGGAGACTTCTGCATACTATTGTGTTTCATTCTGTCTATCAAGTCAGGCATAGCTATCCTACGCGATGTTGGTATCCCATCCAGGGTGTCTCGCAGGCTCAGCTGCACAGCTCCAAAGGCCATAATCCGTCCAATACTGCCCGATCGTCCATCAAAACGCCATCGCTACTTAAGATTCCATCATGCTAGATCCCATCAGGAATCTGTAACACTCAGGCTATCCACCAGCTTTTGCGCTTCGGCCAACTGTTCGCGCTCCTTTCTCAACTTCACACGCAGCTCTTCGCGTCGAGGATCTTCCGCCAGCATCTGCTTGGCAAAGTCAAATGCATCAGGTAGGGTGATGTGTAAAGCTTTGTCAACCTCTCCCATCAGCTCCTTACGGCAGCGATTGAAGAGCTCATAGTGGCTGAGCTTTGCCAGGTGGTCAGCAAAGTAGTCTGCGGCGAGCATGTAGTATGCTCGGACGCGGGACACCACTTCGATTTGCGTTTCAAATGGATCTTCCCCAAGCTCTTTGATCGTGATCTTGCCTAGTTTGGCGAGTCTGGCGGCTGACTTGGGCTCTGTAACACGATCGCCTTGGTGTTGCTCGCGAAAATTGACGTATGCCTCAGCTCGACGCTCGTGGCGAGCTTTCTTGATGGTTGCCAGCTCATGCTCGTGGTATTTGTTGTACATGTCTTCATTGACAGTGATAGGCTTCAGGAGCTCTGCCTGGATAGCTCTATTGATCATCGCGCGATGCTCGGTCATGATTGCGTTGAGAAAGCGCTCCACGGCCTTGCGAGTCTCCTTGTCGAGCTGCATCGCAGACCATTCTTCCAGATACCGCTCCAGGACGTGGTCCACGTGCTGGCGCAGATGATGCTCAACCTTCTCAACGTAGGTTTCAATGACTCTAGGCCAATGATCCTGCGACTGTTTGATCAAATGTGCTTCTGCCTTTGGATCGACCTGGTTCGGTAGACCAGATGTGTTCATCCTGATGAGGAAGTCTTTCAGCCATGGCAGCGAGAATTGGTGTGATGGGAACGTGCCTGGGAGCTGGTCAGTGTCAAAAAGAAATAGAGAGGCGGTCGAAGTGTTACTACCATTTATGCGAGCCGACGTCGGTGTAGGTGTGGGCTGCGCTGAACGCTGTCGCTTGGACGGCGTTGATGGTGGTGCCATGGAGCGTTTCTGAGCACCTTGTGCGGGCGTTCCTCCTGTCGCAGGCCTTGGCTCATCTTCATCATCCCCATCCAGCTCCACCATCTCAGATGGGTGCTGACTCCATTCCTCTTCAGGTCCAGTCCTGACCACCACTGTGGGTTTTGAGTACACCAAGTCCCTCCGCAGGCCTTTGGCGATCTCGCGCCACTCGTTCATGAAATCGTGAGTTGGCAGTTCACCAACCATGTGGCTTTCCATTTCACTCCGTAATTTCTGCAGGAAGGACATGACAATCATCAAACAGTTGTCAGGTGGAGCTTCGGGCAAGGCTTGCAACTTCTTCTTCACGTCAGACAACTTTTCGTCGATACAATTTTTGATCTCCGGAAGGGCAGACAATATCTCATCCACGAGTAGCTGTGAGAGTCGATCCGACAGCTTGTTGGTACCGAACCTCTCTCTGTGATGACTAAGGGCGGTGCACCATGGCTTTTCGCTGGCAAAGAATTTCGATTCCTGCGCGCGAGCCGTTGAGTGGTCCACTTCCCGGTCGAGTTCGACCTGCGCAGGCTGCTTGGTGACATAGTAGCCAAACTCAGTCTTGAAAATGTCACCGAACAAGATTTTATCCCACTGTTCAATGTTGACTCCAGCCTCGAGGCGATCAGGCTTGGTAAGAACGCCAATAGTACGGCCAGAAGCATTCATGTTGAGTACAAGAGCGCCGGCAGATGATGTATGTGGGTCTGAGGTCATGGCGCGCGTCAACATGATGATTGTATTCTTTTGGCTCATGTATGCCTTGGCCAGATTCCGGACAAGGTTCGGCATGTTGTCACGCTGATCCTCATTTTCGTTGATGATGCCAGGCAGATCATAGAATGTGAGGAAGGGCAAACTTGGGCTGATGATCTCCAGGTGAACTTCGTTGGGAGAAAATTGGACTTCCGTGTGCCTCTCCATGGTACTCAATTCATTGTTCAGGAAGTCTTGGTGGTGCTTTCCAGGGTTGAGGAGGGCGCTCTGAGCACGTTTGATGATAGCTTCAAGCTCGTCCTTGTGCGTGAGGTGTTTGAAATTGATGGATTCAGGTTGAGCCATGGGCTTCCAAGGACCGAGCGAGTCTTGGCGACCATCTTCTGAGTCGGGATCGTACAAGTAGCGCTTCAATAGCGACACGTTGCAATGCCAAGAGGAATTGGGGTTGTCACTTGTCTTCAGATCAATATGAAGCACGCATCGGGTACAAAGTCCACTAGCCCGGGGAACCTTGATCTGGCTCAGGGCTTCAATCTGGGAGGACTTGCCGGCTGATTGATCTCCGATGACGACGATCTTGGGAAGTGGGATGTTAAATTTGCCATCGATACCCAGAGCGGCCAGGTTGTTGTTGACAGTCATGAGCTTCTTACGACTGCGGCCAAGCGTGTTGATGAGATCAGTCTCATGGGATCCATCAAGGTGCTGAGAAAGATAGCCAGAGTCGATCAAGCTGCGGTCTTCCATGACCGTATCGCTATTGTCGGTAGCAGCAGTAATGCTGGACGAACGAGCGCGAACGGATAGCTGTCGATGATGTTGCTGGTGTTGCTGCTGCTGCTGCTGCTGCTGCTGCTGCTGCTGCTGCTCCTGCTCTATGGGTGAAGCAGGCGGTGCAGCCTTTTTGGTCTTTTTGGGAGGCATTAGCGCGTTGTTGAGTGTAGTTTCGGCAGGTGGTGGATGTTGAGGATTGAAGAGGACGAATGCAACACAAGAGGCTACAGCATGTGCACCGGCCAAGGCCAAAGAAGCCGACAAGATGGCTGAGGAGTTTTTTTCTGGGGAGGAAGGGGGGAGTTACCTAAAGACAGGAAAGGTGGGAAAAGGTCAAGCGGGGGATATTAGGGGTGGATGCTGGCAGCGGTGAAATGGCGGCAGTGAAGTGAGGAGTGAAACGCGTGAGGCTTCACGCAACCTCACAAGTGTCCGTGACCCAAACAACACAGCGCAAAAGGCAGAAACCCGAGAAAGTCAGAGGTGAATAGGAAACCATAGCCAAGTGAGCAACATGGCAGCGAAGGGAATGCGGGAATCTAATCTCGCGAATGCGGCGAGAGTTGGAGGGATGTGAGGTTGCTATAGCCTGTGTGTGGCCGTGGTGAAGAACAGCACCAGCCACCTCCATTGAGTGGCTCTTCCACGGCCGGCGCGCCCCTGAAAAGCTTACGACATCGCCCAGATATACAGCAACGTACTCGTGATTGCAAGCTATGGCCAGGGTCAATCTGGAACATGATCTCGTCCACAGCACCTCAGTTGGCACGGTTAGATGCTTGTATGGCAAGCTTGCTCATACTTCTGAGCGCTCGCCACATCCCTGCTCACAGCTCGCGAGGGCCTCACTCGTGACGAATATGGGCCAGAGGTCCATCGGGTGGGACTGAACATCAGCGAAATAGGATGGACTAGTACAATCATGCATTGTGACAGTACAATTCCATAATCTGTGAAGCGCAAACAGACATTCGATGGCATTGCGGAGGCGGCCCCGCCAAGCTCCTGAATAAGGTGGCCAGTTTGCGGTCCCCCGAAATAGTCGCGGAGCAATAAAGTGCTGCCACCTCCATTAAATCCACCAGCCTGCAATTGTTTCCTTATTGCTTTTGTTCTCCCGCTTCTTCTAGACTTGCTTCCTCTGCATCGTCTAGCTCCCAGGAATACTCGCAATCATGTCACAGCCCCGCGCCACAAAGGCCATCATTCTGGTACGCAGCATGCAGCTCCCAATGGCTCCGCTTCTCCTTTCCCGCTGCTAGACATACTGACCGTGCTCCTAGGTTGGCGGCCCTTCGCGAGGCACTCGCTTCCGGCCCCTTTCCCTCGACCTTCCCAAACCCCTCTTCGAAGTTGCCGGTCATCCCATCATCGAGCACTGCTTCCGCGCCGTCACAAAGGTCCCCTCCATCCGCGAGGTCTTCATCGTTGGCTACTACGAGGAGTCGGTCTTCCGCGACTTCATTAAGGATGCTGGTCGCGACTTTCCCGGCATCACGGTCCGCTACCTGCGAGAATACCAAGCCCTGGGCACCGCTGGCGGTCTGCACCACTTCCGCGATCAGATCCTCAAGGGCAATCCCGCCCGCTTCTTCGTCCTCAACGCTGATGTCTGCTGCTCTTTCCCCTTGGGCGAGATGCTGAGAGTCTACGAGGAGAGCAAGGCCAGCGCTCTCATCCTGGGCACTCGTGTCACCAAGGACGCTGCCAACAACTTCGGCTGCATTGTTGCTGATCCCGAGACCAAGCGCGTTCTGCATTACGTCGAGAAGCCCGAGTCCTACATCTCGAACCTTATCAACTGCGGCGTCTACCTCTTCTCGGCCGACACATTCTTCCCCACCATCAGATCCGCAATCGATCGTCGCGCAGAGCGCCCTCGCCTCATCTCCTACCCCTCCAACGACAATCTCGCCGCCCTGTCCATCTCGGACAATGACGATGATGATGCTAAACGAGACGTCATCCGCCTCGAGCAAGACATCCTCCCAGACATGGCCGACAACCCAGACTTTTACGTCCTCGAGACTCGCGATTTCTGGCGCCAGATCAAAACGGCCGGTTCCGCCGTCCCCGCAAACGCTCTCTATCTCATGAAGGCCTTCCAACAGCAGGCGGAGGAGCTTGCCCAGCCCTCTGCGAACATCCTACCGCCCGTCTACATCCACCCCTCCGCCCAAGTCGACCCCACCGCCAAGATCGGGCCGAACGTCAGCATCGGACCCAGGGCCGTCATTGGCGCGGGCGTGCGCATCAAGGAGAGCATCATCCTCGAAGACGTCGAGGTCCGCCACGATGCCTGCATACTGTACAGCATCGTCGGTTGGGGCAGCCGCGTGGGCGCCTGGTCGCGCGTCGAGGGCACACCCACGCCCGTCACAAACCACGACACGGGCATCATAAAGAACGGCGTCAAGGTGCAGAGCATCACCATCCTGGGCAAGGAGTGCGGCGTGGGCGACGAGGTCAAGGTGCAAAATTGCGTGTGTCTGCCGTATAAGGAACTGAAGCGAGACGTGGCCAATGAGGTCATCATGTGAGACGTGGTTATAGAAAGGCTGGGAACTCTTTTTTTTGTTTGTTAGTGCATTGTACACGCATGCTTTCGACTGTGTCTTGAAGGCAGCGCGAGGCTGGGTATGTTTATTCGTCATACCGTACTTAATCCAACCTCACAATCATCTTCACATCCTCATGCGCATCTTGTGCTAGGAAGCCTTGTTACCCTTCAACGTCGAGCAGTCCAAGTAGTTGTACTCGATAAATGCATCATCCATCTGCACGCCATACACGTCCTTGAATGTCTTCGTCTCCGCAAAGTACGGCTTCTTCACGTTCACGGTCCCTTTGACGTTGACCGGCTCGTACGGAGCCTTTGTGATCGACGTGTTGTACACTCTCACAAAGTTATCGCAAAAGTCATTGTTACCGAACGTGGGCTGACCGGTGATATTCTTGAACCTATGCAGTGGGCGCCCCGTTAGTCCCCAATCATACCTCATGGTCATCAACAAGAAGCAAACTTACACACTAAGTGGGTACGGCGACTTCTCGCTCTTGCACAGCGGTGCAAACACCTGCGAGATGCCCGCCGTCTTCTGCTGAATCCCGTTCACGATCGGGTACGCCGCGAAGGTGTTGGATTTCGGGCTCCCCTCGACTCGGCGGTAGGCGTCGCACGGTGGGTCGAATTCGGTCGGCGTCACGATATTACCGTACGCGGCAGCACCGGCGAGCGCAACCAGATTGTTGGATAGGAGGATTTGGTTGGAGTAGGTGAAGCCCGAGTAGCCGTCGCTGAGGCGGTCGACGAAGGGGAAGTAGACTCCGGCACGCGAGAAGTCCGGGATGTGGACGATGCTGAAGGACTGCACGTCATGGTCGTGGATTGTCTGCAGCAGTGCCGGGTATGTGTCTTTGGGGAGGTTGGGCAGCACGGCTTCGTACTGTGCGCGAAGGATGCCGTACTTGCTGGGGATGATGCTGCGGGCTAGGGAGTAGGGGATGGGCAGGATGGCGAGGGTGCCATTGACTGTGCCCGTCGCCTGGTCTGGGTAGTCTTTTGCAATGGGGTTTGGCTGCGATTGGGACTGGCAGGAAAGGAGTGCGGATGAGATGTCGCAGATGGCCGCGAGGGCTACCAAGGAAAGCTGGGAGACGTGCATGTTGAGCTTCTTCCTAACGCGGATTATGGTCAATTGTTCAGGGTTCGCAGGTACGTTGTCGTCGTGAAATAACAGAAGACAACAGAGACAATAATGATGTGGCTACAAGGGTCATTTCGAAGGAACTCTCGGTATGTCGCATAGCCGACGCCCAAACACGACCGACTAGGTTCTTGGTTGTTGGAGAGCTGCGGATCGACATACAGCGTACGGCAAATGTCGATTATGTTAGCCTGCATACGAGAGTTACATTTGGACCCTAAAAATTGACTTCATGCGTCTTTCGTCGAACAAATCTCCACATTGCACAAGCATATGTCAACGACAATGTGTAGGAAACATCACAATGCACTTATGCTTCGTATGAATGCGAGGGTCTAAAAAGCGCCACCAGAAGCCATTTCGTCATCCTGCAGACGCCCAAACGACTTCCTACCCTGAAGTGCTGGAACACATCGCGTCTCCCTGACGAGCCTGCTGTCAGACAACCCACGTTTGTAAATACGAGGCATCACCATGCTGTTATGCTCTTTGTCAACGCGCTTTTCTGTGACGCCGCTCGCGTCAAGCTGCCTAATAGACAATTTCTTCTTGTAACCAGCGGTTGGACGCGCTGTATTCATCATGCAACCAGCAACGTACAGAGGGTAATTATCCCCTGCCGCGGCGCAGGGGAGTTGAGCATTGAGTAAGTCTACCATCAGTTACAACACATGAGCCTAATTCTCACACATGTAAGCATTTACCATGCTCGCAAGCATCTATCAACGCCGCGCATCCTTCTTTACATCCCGCCAGCCGCATCTCCTGACAGGCAATTCCTCGACCTCAACCGGAACGTTGACAATGAGAATCGAAGCTTAGTAGATGTCGCCCCCCAGCTGAGGGATGCTACCACTGCAACCGTAGTGCGAGTAAATTATCGTCTGGGACCGCTAGACAACACGTCGCCGGAAGAGCCTGAGCTTCACCATGTTTGGCCTACACCCATCCACGATGTCACGACAAGCTTGGATTGGGTCAACGCAAACTTGATACCCACTGAAGACTCACGCAGCTCCACAGATCCTGTGAAAGTCGGTGTCTATGGTATTCTGAATGGTGGAAGCTTGGCTGTTGCCCTCGCAATGACCGAATGTCGTCTTGGTGAGCCTACACGGATTGGTGCAGTAGCTACCCAGGATGCTATCCTGGACTGGGCCTGCATTCCTGATGCCGTTCCCAAGCAAAGCCTCTCACGCTTGAAGAGGACATTGTTTCCCCCTCCAACCACGCACCCTGGCGCTCCATTTGACCCCTTTGCATCACCTATTCACTTTCTGCGGACTCCGTTACATGCGGTGCCCTTAACTGCGGCGCAACAAGCCGTAAAGGATGCTGAAGAATTGGGTGAAGCTTTCAAGGATATGGAGACATTAGACGATGTCATTGCGCAAGAAGCTTGGGTGGAGGACGGTACAAGTGCGACGGATTTCAACAAAGAGCTACACAATGCTGGCCTTGTGGAAGACGCTATCGACGGATTAATTGACGATTTCACGACCCTTCAGACGATCGACGAGGAAGAGAGTCAGGCCAACGCACGTCTCCATGAGGAGCAAGCTGATGGAGAAGCACTGCTGGACGAATGGGACGAGCGCCGACTGAAGGAGGAGTATGCGCTGGCGACTCACCACATGACATTAGCGGACGCAATGAGGCAACTGACGCCAACAGCAATCCCTGCGCCTGCGACTGTGGAACCGGCTGATACGAAGAAGACAGATAAGAAACTCCGTCCAAAGAAGGTCAGCAAATCGCCTGTTCCCAAAAACATCGGGGATTTGGTGATGCGACACCGGAAGTGGCCACCATCGACCCCCATGCTTTCGATTCCTCACTTCCGGCTCTCTGTTTCTGCCACTGGCGGAACGACGCCAGAGCAGACATGGATGAAAGCTATGCTGAGTTCGCAAAATGATGAAATGGCCCGACTGCTACGTCGCGCTGTGATCAGGGACGTGCTGGCCGGTGTCAAGGACGTCTTGCCGGTGCAGAATTCGCTGTCAGGGCAGCGTGGGAATGAAGCAGGAGACCGGGATGGGCAAGATCCGGTGGAGAACGAGGACAGCGACATTGGGCGAGCGAAGAACGCAGCCCAGACCCAGATTCAGTTTTTGAGCGACATGGCATACAAAGATAGCTCGAGGTGGGCAGGTGACCTGAACTTGGACTCAGTCGGAACATGGTTCCAGACGGTACTATGGCCTGACGATACATTAACGTAGATGTGATGAAATGTAACCATCCTCCTGCAACCACAGTAAACTCAACAGTAGACGTTTTAAGACCAATTCTGTTCTGGAAGCTTCGCTCTGACTGAACTTTTGTCATCTTCAATCAGCACAGCCTCGGGTGGATGTAGTAATCGTCAGGCAAGAAGGCTATCACGTGATAAGAACTTTTGGCCAGGTCGCCCGGAACTTTCCCCACAACAGCTGCCAGGTCCATTCTCCCCAGCGAGGACATTCCTTAAGGCTTGAACGCTTACCTTTATGTTTTATCACTCCGCATCTGTATTGAAGCGTTAATATCTTGCTGCAGATTTGAGTGCAGCCGCCATAGTCGAGTCTTTACAGCTCACCCTTTCAGCCATACATCAACGGAAGCGACATTGGTCTCGAAGCCGTGAACGCTGCCACAGGTCTGTGGCCCGCACTCGTCTATCCCAAATACCACCCATTGGTCAACCCCTCCCGGCAAAATGGCTTCCGCTGCACCTTCTGCCAATGCCCTCACCCCGGCGCAGCGCCTGGCAGCCAAGCATGCTGCCGACCACGAGCATCAACCGAGTGTCGAGGAAGTCGTAGATGAAAGCGACATACCCGCGCCCGCCGACCCACCGACGTCCGTTCCGACGCCAGCAGGGGCGACGGAATCTACGCCGTCTTATGCGAAGCCTATGTCTGTGAAGGCTGCCGGAAAGCGACCAGTTGCCGACCCTGAGCTCACAGCAAAGACCAGTCGCATTGATACGCAGTCTGAGGAGGCCTTCCCTTCTCTGGGCGCTCCAAAAGCCACAGCAACAACTTCTGGCTGGGGTAAGCCCCCGGCTTCCGTGCAGCAGCAGATCCCTGTCGGTGCAAACGGGACTCACACGAATGGAGCCTCCCGATCCTTGAATATGCCCCTTCGTCAGGGTGGCCCCGGCCAGGCCATGGCTCTCCCCGGGCAGTACATTGAAGAGATCAAGATGAACGCCAGCCAGATCAAGACAAAGGGAGACCTCCGAAAACCTATCCCTGACATCATCCGAGAGTTGAACAAGAAGTCCAAAGCAAAGGTTGAGATGCAGGGCGCTGGCGGGTCGGTCAGATTCATCGGCAAGGGTCCCAATGCCGAATCAGTTCAGCAGCTACTGAAGGATATTGCCCAGGCCATTGGCGTGGAGGTATGGTCTTCCATACGGCATGCACGTGCCACAACTAACGGTCGTCACAGATGAGCATCAAAGTTCCCGTTCCCTCCTCAGTTCGTCCATTCATCATTGGAAAGCAAGGCGCCAACATCAAGGCAATGATCCAAAAGACTGGATCCCACATTCAATTGCCCAAGGCCGACGCTGCAGCTCCAAGTGGAGGTGACGACGATGATACTGTAGATGTCGAGGTCAAGGGCAACCCTCTGGCTGTCGCTCAAGCTCGCCGCGAAATCCAAGCAATTGTTGACGAACGCACTTCCAGCCTTCAGACTCGCATCAAGTCAGTTCCACCGGAGATTTTTCCTTTCATCGCTGGTCCGCATGGATCGCGCATCAGCGCCTTGGAGAACAATCGAGATGTTCGCATCAAGGTTCCGCACTACCACTCCTGGCAGACCGATGCACCCGTAACACCCTTCGTCCCTCAAGATGGCCACCACATTCAGATCTCTGGCGACCGGGAAGCTGTGAGGCAAGTGCAAGCTGAAATTGAGCGCGAGGTTTTGCAACTCCAGGCTCAGCTCGCTTTGAATCAGGTTGCCATAGAACGGGAGCGCCACCGATTCATCATCGGCCAGAAGGGCCAGGAGCTTAATGACTTCCTTGCTGAGACTGGTTGCTCGGTGATCCTGCCTCCTACTGACCAGCCCGAAGCAGAGGAGATCTACGTCGTTGGACCACCCGACAAGATTGAGGCCGCTATGGACAGAGTCATGGATCTGGCTTCGAGTATGTCTATGGCTAGCGTTGATGTGGCTCGTCAACATCCAGGCGCAGCCCCGTCTCACTCTCGTGATGTTTCGCGTTACCTGCAACAGAGGAGAGCTCTGGACGAGTTTGAGCGTCAATATAATGCCCAAATCGTGACCCCCACGGCCCTTGAAGGACCAAGTGCGTGGACCATCTACGCCCGCGATGGCCGCAACTCTACCAAGGCTCGATCTGATCTCATGAATCTCGTTCATGGCCACCCACCAACACGGTTCCGGAATGTCGAGATTCACCCCTACTATCAGCAAGAGGTACAGAAACAGCATGCTAAGCTGGTTCGCGACCAGTTTGGCGTTCATTTGGTTATGCCAGAAGAAGAAGACTCGCCGCTGCTACTCGTTTACGAGGGACCAACTGCCGCATCTGAATACACCTTTCCCCGCGCGAAGCCTTCAGCAGCTGAGATCGCCGAGTTTGAAAGAGCTCTACTCGAGGCTGAGGCGTATATCACCGCGTTAGCCTCTAATGAGACCGAGATCACTCAACGGAGCGTCAACGCGCCTGCCAAATACCGTGAAAAGATTCAGCGCTTTGTCAACCGTGAAGTACAGAAGGAAGGTAAATCTGAACGATCCGTGCAATTTATTGATCTCGAAGGCTCAAACCGTGCTCCCGGTGCTGGCCAATTCCCCGTTCAATTCCGCGGCCCAGCCTCGCTTGTCGACGACTACGCAGAGAGGATTGCGGCTTTCATTGAGGAACAGATTCGCGATGAGGCAGAGAGGGATTTCACCACTTCTTTCGACTTTCCTCAGAAGTACGCCAATTTTCTCATTGGCCGCCGTGGCGAGAACATCAACAAGCTTCGTGATGAGTTTGATGTGGATCTGCAAGTTGAAAATGGCAAGGTCGAGGTCAAGGGGCCCGAAAAGAAGGCCAATGCGGCAAAGGCTCACATTCTTTCTTTGGCGCGCAAGCTTGAGGATGAGACAACCCACATTGTGAAGGTCAAGCCTCAGTTCCACCGAGACCTTATTGGTGCAAAGGGCAGTAATGCCTTGCGCCTGCAAGACCGTTACAACGTTCGCATCCAGTTCCCTCGCAACGCTGCAACTCCGGCCGACGATCAATCGGTTGCTGATGATGCAAGCGCTATAGGGAATGCATCGCGTCGTCCGCAGCAAGCAGCAGACGAGGTCGTCATCCGCGGTCCCAGCAAGGGTGCCGATCAAGCTCGCGACGAGATTCTCAGCCTGTATCAATATGCCCAGGAAAATTCTCACACCGCCACAGTTTCAATTCAACAAGCACAGTTAGGGTCGCTCATTGGACAACGCGGCCGAGAGATGGACAAGCTGCGTCTAGAAACAGGAGCTCAGATTGATGTGCCCGGATCAAAGGAGGAGGCCGATCCATCTGGAAGGGTTGAGATTCGTGTCAAGGGCAGCAAGGCCGCGGTGGATGCGGCGAAGAAACTCCTAGAGAGCCGAGCAAAGGTTTTCGATGCGAGCGTCAACCGCACTCTGGAGGTTGACAAGACCCACCACCGTGCTCTCATTGGTACTGGAGGTAAGTTGCTCTTGCCCTTGTTGAGGCCTGAGACACCAATTAACCCAAACCAGGCGAGAATCTGCGCCGTTTGATTACCGAGGCTGGCGGATCTGAGTCGGATCGCCGCATTATCCAATTTCCTCGGGCTGATGCCACTGATAATTTGATACGCTTCGAAGGCCACAAAGATGTCGTGGATAAGCTTGTAGCCCAGATCCAGGCTTTTGTGGAGGAGCGCGATCAGCAGGTGACTGAGGCGGTCGAGGTGCCACAAGAGAGGCACGGTGGTCTGATCGGTCGTGGAGGTCAGACAAGGAAAGCGCTAGAAGAGAAATTCGGAGTGACAATTTCCATCCCCAGCACGGCGACAACAGGCCCGGCTCGGTCGCAGGTCAAGCTTACCGGCTTGCCGTCCAATGTCGTCAAGGCCAAAGAGCACATCATCAACTTGACCAAGGGAAGCGAAGGGAGCACACTACAGGTGCCGAAGAAATTTCACCACGCGGTGGCCGAGGGCAACCTCTTCCGCAACCTGAACAGCAACCTGCGCGTCACAGTGGACCATGCCGGGCAAGCCCGACCGCCCAAGCCGGAGACCAGCAAGCCCAACCTCAACGGCAGTGCGAAAGGCCTTCCGCTCATCACCGATGCCAACTCGGATCCGTCCAGCCTCGATGTTCACGAGCACCACAAGTGGCACATTGCAGACGCGGCCTCTGCTGGCGGTGATGACGACACGATCCCCTGGGTGTTCAAGGGCCAGGATGCAGAGAGCGTTGCAAAGGCCGTGGCAATAGTGGAGAAGGCGCTCAAGGAAGCACAGACTAGCTCGACAGGCTACCTTCAGCTGCCAGATCCCAAGTCCTACCGTTTTGTCATCGGCCAAGCAGGGTCGACGGTCAACGGCATCCGCAAGCAGACAGGCTGCAAGATCGACGTCCCCAAAAGTGGGAGCTCCGGGGAGGCGATTGAGATCAAGGGCGAGCGCGCCGCGGTCGAAGAGGCCAAGCAGATGATCATCGATGCGGTCGTAGATGCACAGCAGAGATGACAACAGGTAGTGCGCTCGTGAGACACCGCGTGAGGGTCGGTGTTTCTAGGAGGAAGAGGACAAAAGCATCGGTATTCATCACTGTTCGATCAACCAGATAATTCGAAGGAAGGACGGGAGAAAATGTCGAACACAGTCCTTACTATGTAGTAAATACAACAACAACAACAATCTAGATCTGCATGCTTTCCCTACAACTTCGGCTGGAGATTGTGTAGTATGAAGTAGTAGGCAGTGGTGGAGAACAGGGCAATATAGCCGCGGCCAGGCTGGAGATCATCTTGGCTTCAGGCGCGCGCAGAGCCTCCTCATTGAACAAGTGCCCCCTGCCCACGCAGCTCCACCGCGTTCTCCAGCCCTTTTCGGCGGCCTTCTTCCCAGACCTGCACCGAGCACTCGTCTTCGCCTTTTTCCCCCCACGCGTCATTCATTTGGATCCCTCGACGCGGTCGCATCTGCCACCTGGCCGCCGCCCCACGAACCTTCCGTCGATCATTTCATCTCCGCACGGCACGCCTCGGCGAAAGAGCGCGACCCACCTCACGACTTGCTTCGCACGCACGTACACCCATTTCGCAAGCCCTGGACGCGACGTGCGATTGCTAGGTCAGCACCGCCGCTCTTCCCACCGCATAATGATCCACGCCCCGAGTCGCGCCGCGCAGTAAAGTCTCCCGCTGCACACCATGCCCTGGCGCCCCTTGGATCGCATCGCCTTTGCCATATGCACATACCCCTACGTCCCCTCACACCCTTCCGACCTGCCTCTGCAGATTGGCGATGAGCTGTATATAATAGAGCAAGGCGGCAAGGATGGCGCCTGGTACCGTGGCTACTTGGTTGCTCCTCCATCCTTGCTGGCTGGCTTGACCTCCAACCAGGGTCAAGCACTAGAGGCTCGTGTCTTCTCGGGCATCTTTCCGCGGGACTGCGTTGAAGTCAGAGAGCTTCTGGGTGATGCGATACAGCCAAAGAGCACCCATAACCTAAAAGGCAGCGTCAACGGCGTCTCAAATGGCGACGCTGCTTCAGCCGAGGAACAGAACGCCAATGGGCACGCGGAACCTGCGCGGAAACCCCCAGCGCCCGTGCCTATGCTCAAGATTGGAGACGAGTCTGTGCTGGCAAAAGAGGAGCCGCTGGTCGACGAGATTGCGTCGTGTCTTCGCGAGTGGCACAACACCAAGCTGCATGACCTTCTCTTGAATGGCCAATATGAGAATCTCGAGCAGCTTTCCGTTCTGGTTGATAGGCTAGATACCACCCGCCGTCAACTACTCCACAAACTGCTTACCCGCGAAGAGCTCGATGAGTTGCGCCAGGACGCCATCTGGGATTTGGTGAACGGCAACAAGATGCTGGAACAGGATGTCATCGTACGCAGCACCGATCACAAGGGCGCCATGCTGACCGGCAACGACTCTGCCATTGATATCAGCAAACTTCAGTCACTCATGAGCCTGCTCGATGCTAGGCCTACAGTTCAAGATGACACCCGAACTCTGCATCATCTGCTTGTCAACCTTGCCGACTATTCTGTCGAGGGCGACAAAGGAACATCCTTTGGTCTATGTCTGTACTCCAAGACTGCGGGTCAAGAAGCAAAGCTTCTCTCCGAGCTTTTTGCTGTCGAAACTGCTCTGGAGCCCGCAGCCAAGGGCGTCGAGACAAAGACGTTGTTCACCGATTTGAGCTCTGGTGAAGTGGGAGATTCGTCTTCGAGCAACACCAAGATCTTCCTGGTGGTCAAGATGGTCACCAAGGAGCTCGTTCCCTCCACGACTGCAGAAGAACCGGATACACCTGTCAGCAGTGGTGGGCTATCGCCTGACCCGGCTCCACTCAATACTGGTCTAGGCGCAAGGTTAGGCACAGTCAAAGGAAATAGAGTTAGCATGATGTGGGGCGGAAGGAGCCCAAAACCTGCCAACTCTACGAGGCTGCTCGTCAGACCCGACACGTCAGCATCAGGTCGCTCTGGATCTCAAGAGCCACCAAGGTCATCTGCTGGTACCAGCGTGCAGAAACCAGCTGAGGACAAACCTGTGAAGAAAACAACTGGTGTTGGCGTGATCGACATCACCGACATATTCAAGTCTTCCGATCCGTACGACAGGTCCATTGCCATTCGCTCCGTTACCACATCCAAAGAAGACCCCAACGCTACGGAATCAGAGCTTGATGACATTGTCAGCGACATCTATGGCAACAGAGAAGACAGCAGGTTCACCACAGCAACTCGTGTCGTTGTTAACCTCAAAGCTTTCGAAGGTCTAGATAGTGAGCAGCTCGTGCAGAACACCCCTACCCTACTCCACGGCGTTGGCGTTACCAAACGTATTGGATTTGCTGGAGCGCCCAACAGGCCGAGGACTGACATCTACTTGACCCTCTCAAGTCCCCACGTGCCCCCCAATGCCATCATTGCTCATCCAAAATTCGGCAGCGAGCCTGTCCCAGACGATCTTCGAACTGACAACCTGAAGCTCACCTTGGAAGTACGGAACTCCTCTGGCGAACGTATAAAGCACTGCATTTTCCCTTCGAGCAACAGTTCTGGTCACACTGCATGGCGAACAACAGCAGTGGCTCAAGGCGAGTCTTGGAATCAGACCATTCGGATCAACTTAGATCCTGCAGACGTTCCTGGCTGTCACGTTGTTATGAGCATTGCTGACGGTTTTGGATTTCCCTTTGGTCTATCTCATATTCCACTGTGGACCCAGGAAGCATTTGTGCGCGACGGGAATCACTCACTCACGCTCTACAAATATGACGAGTATACAGCCAATCCCGGCAGTAGCAGAGGCGGCTATCTTGCGCTGCAATGGAACTCCAAGGCGCAGGACGAAGCCGTGACTGGACCTCTGGCTCTCCTTCGTGTTCAGACCTTTCTCTGTAGCACAATGCACTCGCAGGACCCCAACTTGCTTGCGCTACTCAAATGGCGGGAGCAGGGTTCCAAGGGTATACTCTCGATTCTGATGCGATTTGGTTTGGTGCCTGGAATTGAGATTGTCAAACTTCTCGAAGATGTGCTAGATGCTATCTTTGAACTTATCGTCGAGTATGCTGGCAACGACGAGATTGAAGAGAGAGCATTTGATGCTCTGGTCATGACGCTTGGCATTGTCCACGACCGCAGATTCAACGTCCAGCCACTTGTCGACGAATATGCGGCACACAAGTTCATCTATCCATTTGCCTTTCCGTGTCTAATGCGGAGCTTGACTAGGCTCCTCGGTCGACCACAAGACTCCGACATTGCTCGACGAGTTCGAGCTACCTGCAAGTTGGGGGGTCATATACTCCGCTTCGTTGTGAAAGCCCGGCAACAACAAATCCAGAAAGAAGTCGGCATCGGCATCACTAGTCATCAACCCACTTTTGCGAAAGACCTGCGGGACATCTTTGCTGGTATTGACGCAGTCATGAATAATTCCGACCCTGTCGTCCTCGGGACCAAGACACTATTGGTCCAAAACTTCCACACATGGCTTGCTGAGCTCATTGGTGTCATGACCGAAGATGAAATGCTTGCAGTTGTCGCAAACTTTGTCAACAGTTTGGCCAGAGCGCAAGGAAAGTTGGTGCTCTACAAGCTACTTCTGGTTCAAAATCTCTGCAGCACCCAACTATTCAAAGACGAGAATGTACTGCGGCATTGGCGATCTCTAGTGCTCGACTGGCTTGCCCCACATTGGGGTTATGCGGCACAAGCGTCGCCGCAGCTGCGAGAGCAAGTCCGACTTTGCTGCTCTGTCGTTAGTCTACAGGCATCGTCGTTTGGCTCAAACACTGCTCAGATAGTGCGCAAGCTCGTTCAGTCGTACACCTTGTTGCAAGACAAGCCTCGTTCTGGGGGAGAGCCATTCACGTTCTTGTTTCCTACACAGTATCCATTTCCTTCCAAGTCAATCAAATCCACAGACTACTTTGACGAAGCCTTGATCGAAATTGCAGCTTTGCTTTCGCTCTTGAGTATCAACAATTCTGCTGAATTACTCGATCTACCTAAGGAAGAGTTGTCTGTCTTGATCATGGACACGCTCAAGGTTCACGAATCGGTCCACGCATCCAAAGCTTTTCCCTCATCGTGGCTGAGCTTGAGGATCTATCACCACAAGGCGAGCCTCACTGCGCTGCAAGCAATTTACAAGACTCTGAGCTCGAACTTCTTACCAGAGCCTGAGGATGGAGAAGACTTCGATTCTGCCCTTTGGCGAGAATTCCTCATTGCAGTCTTGCAACTTGTTGGAAGCGACGCCTTGGTCATCGAAAGCTTTTCAGAACAACGACGACGGGCTGTCTGGAAGATTGGCGGAGACCTTAGAGAAGAAGGAGCTGAGTTGTTGCGACGCACATGGTCCGCCCTGGGATGGGAAGCGAGCCCCGAAGAAAAGTCTGCATTTGCCTTGGACCGATTGGGAGGTTACCAAGTTTCTTATGTGCCCGAACTTGTGGGCCCTGTTGTCGAACTTTGTCTCAGTGTTCACGAAAGCTTACGCAGTGTTGCCATTGGTGTTCTGCAGAGCATGATTGTGGGAGAATGGACGCTGAATCAGAACTTGGACCTGGTTCAAGTCATCATGATCGAGTGCTTGGATCACTTACTTGAAGAGCGGCGTTTCAGCGACGGAGCAACTCAGAAACTCTTCGTGGCCGAGCTGCGGACACGCTTTGGAAAGTCGGCCAAGAACAGAGATGATGAATTCTTGGCTGCTGCCACTCGCCTTTTGGATACCATTGACGAACTCCTCGAGCTGCTAATATCTGTACATGGCAACAATGCGAGTGGAGATTCGTTCCACATCATGGATGCCCTTCGACTCATGAACTTTCTGAAGGATGTACAAAAGGAAGACATCTACGTCCAGTACGTCCACAAATTAGCCACAATTCAAGAAGCATCGCAAAATCCGACCGAAGCCGGCCTGGCCTTGAAGCTTCATGCAGATCTTTATGACTGGGACCAAAATACAACAGTTCCTGCTATTCCTCAACTCAACATGCCGGCCCAAGCAGCGTTTGAGCGTAAGGAGAAATTGTACTTTCAACTTATTGCTCTCTTCGAAGACGGTGCTGCATACCGGCTTGCTCTGAAGGCTTACCAAGAGCTCGCGCGGCAATACGAAGAGGTGACCTTTGATTTTGCGAAGCTTGCTCGCACCCAGCGGGCCATGGCAACGTTGAATGAAAAGGTGACTCGCAGTGATCCTCAGTCTGCTCGATTCTTCCGGGTAATTTTCCGTGGTTTGGGGTTCTCTCCTGCGCTGCGTGATAAGCAGTTCATCTTTGAAGGCCGCGCAAACGATCGACAGGCATCATTCACCGAACGAATGCAGAAGCAATACCCACAGGCTCAAGTGATCAACGGAAGCCACATCGAGGACTATGAAGGCCAATACATCTCCATTCACGCCGTCTCTGTTCAGAAGAACTTGCTGCATGCTGTAAATCGT
Organism: Carpinus fangiana; assembly: GCA_006937295.1. Lineage (NCBI taxonomy): Eukaryota > Viridiplantae > Streptophyta > Magnoliopsida > Fagales > Betulaceae > Carpinus > Carpinus fangiana. The sequence goes on along the minus strand of VIBQ01000013.1, from coordinate 987,351 downwards.
CGACTACGGATCGCTCAGTCTACGAAAGATCATTACATGCTTGCGGAGCCTAGACATTTCACAACGACATCTCGCAGACAAGCGAGCACCACTGGTGTCAAGGACCAGATCTTAGAGAAAATGCTCTTCACTACGACAGACTCGTTTCCGAACGTCTTAGGCCGTAGCGAGATCATGCAGATTGAGACTGTTTCTATCCTTCCCGTGCAAATCGGGGTTGAGCGGACCATCCGCAAAACACATGACTTGTACAATTTGCAGAACAGTGTTCTGGGTGGAGACGAAGGGTCTCTAGCGGTACTGACAGAAGAGTTGAAAATCCTCGTCCGGCCAGAGTCTTCTGGCAACGTGGCCAAATACTGGACTCTACTCCTTCCTTCTCCTGTTGTTGATGAAGAGAATGGCGAGGTGGAAGACATCGAGCCTGGTTTGACGCAACCATGCTCGGACCCGCTCGACGAAGCTCTTCGAGTAGCACTAATCGACCATGTGCTTACGATTCGCAGCTGTTTGGATCTGTTCCCGCAGTCGACCCATTCATTGGTGCGGGCGGATCTCAACAAAAGTATGCTCAGTCTGCTCCTGATACCTACTTTGACACTAACAAATGAACAGACTTTGAGAAAACGTTCTCTGACATTATTGAGACTGTTCGTCTCGCAATTCCTGGCGCTATTGTTCCTGATCAGCAGCCTGCTCAGGAAGTTCAAGCTGAGGAAGCTGCGAATCGCGCTGACCAGCCTGCCGCTGCTTCCCCCGAACCAGTTGTTCTTTCTGGGGCGCAGGAAGTGGAGCAACGCCATACACGGAACGAGTCATCTGCAGTGCATTCTACCTATACGACAGCCACTGTAGGGGACAAGGCAGTATCTGGAGACAAGTCAAAGGAAGCGCATAGGCTGAGTGTGATTCGTAACATTGTTGATGATGGCTTCACACTTCCAAAGGAGACGAAGCCGTCTCCGAAGATCGTCTCCCCAAACGCCACTGCGGAGGCCAAACAAGCTCCCGAACCCGCGCAGAACAACCTGCAAGCGCGAGTCGGATCAATGAGCAAGCGTCTTAGCTCGATCAACATTGGAAGAAGGCGTATGATGAGATTACCAGCGGTTGGAAGTGTTGCCGAGCAATAGACGCGACAAGTGTAAGATATGCGGAAGCAGACGCTGGATTCTGCTTTGTAATATGTACGGACATCATATACCCCTATAAAGCGAAAGTTTTGCATATACCCACAGATGCTCTCCTTCACGGAATGTCCTCGTGGCTGTCTATAGTCTGGAATAGGTAGTAGCCCCACTGAGTACCTCGGGTAGCCGAAAGCCCTAACACAAGAGCCCTAATTCTTGGCATCACGTTTCTTGGCGCCCGAAAAAGAGGCCTGCGGACTTTGACGAAGAAGACCTGCGCCTGACGACGACTTCTCCGTGTTCCCGACATCCCAATCAACTCCTCACGCACGTCGACAGCCCGATCTTTCTGAAAGGTACAGCTCCTTTGCCCCTCTTCCCCGTTGGAAAGAAACGCTTTCAAGGACCGTTGCTGCAGCCTCTTCCACGACGACTGCAGTTTGCACCTTTCAAAGCTTTCAATCCTCAACAACCACCCTTATACCTTCGAAACGCCCATTTGCGACTTTCAATTGCTAACTCTTTCTCCTCAATTAGCTCGGAAACTCGACCGCAATCATGGGGTATGTCATCTACTTGATTCCATGGAAATCGCTTAGGGCTTCTAGCTAACAACGATTTTAGTATCTCTCGCGATTCTCGTCACAAGCGCAGCGCCTCTGGTGCTAAGCTCGCCTACTACCGCAAGAAGAGGTGAATAACCCTCACGCAACCCCCCCATACCCACATATACACCGCAACCATGTTGCATAACCCGATCGCTCAACTGACACTTTCGTCTACAGAGCTTTCGAGAAGGGCCGCCAGCCTGCCAATACTCGCATTGGCTCCAAGCGCATCCATCTTGTGCGCACGCGCGGCGGCAACCGCAAGTTCCGCGGTCTGCGTCTGGACTCTGGCAACTTTGCCTGGGGCTCCGAGGGCGTCTCGCGCAAGACCCGTGTCATCCAGGTCGCCTTCCACCCGTCCAACAACGAGCTGATCCGCACCAACACCCTCACCCGCTCCGCCGTCGTCGCCATCGATGCCGCGCCCTTCCGTCAGTGGTACGAGGCCCACTACGGCGTCCCCCTGGGCCGCAGACGCCAGGCCAAGTCCGGCGAGGCGCCCGCCGAGGAGAAGAAGAGCAAGTCCGTCGCCAGCAAGCAGGAGGTGCGCGTGAAGCAGAGCGGCAAGGTCGACGCCGCGCTCGAGAGGCAGTTTGACACCGGTCGTCTGTACGCCATCATTGCCTCAAGGCCTGGCCAGAGCGGCCGCTGCGACGGCTACATCTTGGAGGGTGAGGAGCTCGCTTTCTACCTGAGGGCTATCAGGAAGTAGACGGGGTGTTCTTCGCAGTTCCGGGGAGTCACGAGGAAAAATGAAGCATCGGCAAAGGTTAGGGAGACTTCATATCTCGCCGTGGTGTGATACCATGTCGGCCAATCAAACAATAGCATAACACAATCATCCTTTCTCCTGCTGTGTGTGATCTTCGACTGCAGCTGCCCTTACTACGAAGTACTCGGGCAATGCATTGTCTCGAGCCGTGGACAGCCATATGGACAGGAGGCCTTGCGACTTGCCTTGATATAGGACAATGCTTACCCTTGGGATAGGGCTAACCTGTGGCATCCATTAAATATTGATCCCGTATAGCCACTTGTAAATACCGTTGTTATCAGACAGTAGATTGTGGTATAGAATGCTAGTGTCAACTTCATACCATTTGCGGCTAATGGCACGTCGCATATTGTGTCTAGACTAGACATCATGCTTACGAATAAGGAGACCCTATGACACGTCGCCATATTTCCCAGATACCGTCACGCATTGTCGGACATTGAGGGGTCCCGAACCTGATTGTACGCCCAGGGGCGGGCGTGGTGGAGCGACTACTTGAGCTTCCGTCGCTTACCATTATCGATCGCCACCTCTATCTTGCATGACTCGTCACTCTTCGCGCTGATAGATCATGTGCTTAAGCCGGTGAGGTGTATCGAATGCCGACCGGCATCTTAAGGCTTGCTTGGGGCTAGAAGATGGTCAGCTGTCAGCCGTCAGCATGTTGTAATATACCTCGACCAGCTCTGACCTGAGTTCCCCACTAACAACCTTTAGACGCTTCTGCATGCTCGGCTTTGCGGACGTTGTGTTGCCCGAGTCTCCGACTTGTTTTAGCATAGCTGCTGATCCCCATCGAGCCCTTCTGTGCTTCTTGACAGATAACCTTCTGTTACGAACCCATCTTCCAGGTAACGACCGCTAGGCTGCATCACGGCGAATTATCAGTATGGCAGCCCCCGGAGGAAGGTACTTTCTCCAAGATGAACTAGCGACACCTTTCCCGCATCATGCAACGTTCAAGGCCCTATGGGAAACAAAATGGCTGAAGCCTGTAAGAATTGTCCAGCGTCAGGTGCTCATCAGGGTGTTGCTAAAACCTCAAAGTGCGCAATGGGTGTCTATCCTTTCATGTTCGGGACCGTGCAAGACTTCCAACCTGTGGTAGATGAGCTGATCAAGGTGCACCTTATTCTGTCCGGGAAAATCAGAACTCCGGACTCGACTAACGTCCTAGGCAGAAAGACATGAAGGAGCCGTATGACTGGGATGCATATGCGGAGACATTCTTTCCTCAGGCACAGAAGTTGGCGGCCGAAGCGGCAGCTGCCGAGCAAGAAGGCAACAAGGAGAAGGCTTCAGAGCTGTATTTGCGGTCTTCGGCAGTGTACCGTATTGCTCGGTTCCCAGCGCCACGCTCCGATAAACAGAGACTGGCCTGGACTCATGGCAAGGAAGTCTGTTCCAAGGGATTGATGTAAGTCTTTTGGGTATTTCTCTCTCTCGACTCACCTCGAAGTGCTGACGTGCTGATCTTCAGGTTGCTTGAGCATCCAATCGAGAGCATTAGCATTCCTCACACCCACAAAGCACAGTCGGATGGCGAGCAGCTCCAGTTCTACTACCATGTTCCGAAACAGGCCAGTCTCAAGGAACCTGCACCTCTGATTGTAATCTTTTGTGGCCTTGATGGTTACCGCACCGAACTCTGTGTCTGGATGGATGCCTGGCGAAAGTTGGGCTTCGCGTCGCTCGTGATTGAGATTCCTGGCACAGGAGACTCACCGGCAGATCCATCGGACCCCACGAGCCCTGATCGGCAGTGGAGTTCTCTGTTCGAGTGGATTGGTCGCCGACCCAATATAGATCAGAAGAAAGTTGTCGCGTGGGGATTCAGCACTGGTGCATACTATGCCATCCGACTGGCACACACCCATCCTGACACATGCATGGGAATTGTCGCCCAAGGAGGAGGTGTACATCACATGTTCGATCCAGAGTGGTTGGAGGCAAGCAATCAGCAGGAATATCCATTCGAGTAAGTTCTTCTTGGTTGTTTTGGCTTGTTGCAGCATCCATTTCCACCGGATTTGGAAGCAGAACTAACAAATTGGTCTTTTTTGTTTAGTTTGGGCAAGACGCTCTGCTATAAATTTGGCTATGGCACTGATTTTGAGCGCTTCAAGGCCGAGGCAAGCTCCAAGTTCTCGCTGCTTAATGACGGGACACTGGATCGCGCTGAATGCGGCAGGCTACTGCTTGTCAATGGCACCAAAGATTCCATCTTTCCCATTGATGATTACTATCTTGCGCTGCAGCACGGAGAACCAAAGGAGGCGCGTTTGGTGCCCAATACTGCTCACATGGGTGAGCCAGAGAGCTTTTCCATCATCATAAAGTGGATCTCGAAGGTCTTGCAAAGCCCTATCCAGCCAGGGGAGCTCCTCAAGAACATCCCATTCAAGCCCAAGTACATTTAGTTGCCCAGGATGAACCTGACACGTATTTCCGTGCTAGTCTAGTCACTACCTATATATCTCAATGCATGAATCGCAGCTCCATGTCACCCCGCGACAGACATCAATCCGTCTGATACGGCGGACTCAGTTTCCTCTTGCCGTCCACCTCGCGAAACTGCAACTCCCCCACCCAATCCTCAATCCCATCAATCATGCGCATCTAGCAAGTCAGCACCAACGACGAAAAATCACGTCACCACCCCTCCACCAGCCTGCTCCACCGCGCACGCGGAAAAACACTCACATTAACAGCAACCAGCTCGCGCTCGACCTCATGCTTGCTCTCCGCAAAGTCAATCCACATGCTGCTCCCACACACGCGGCAGAAGACATGCGGCTTCGCGGCGTCGCCGAGGCGGTAGGCGCCGACGCGCGCAGGGTCGGCGAGCAGCGCGGCGGGCGGGAAGACGACGTCGGCGCGCCGCGGGTAGCACAGCAGGTAGCCGTTGCGGGTGCAGATGGAGCAGTTGCAGCGGATCTTGGTGACGGAGGCGGCGGGCAGCGCGGCGGGCAGGGTGAAGGGGAGGCGCAGGGCGCGGCAGTGGCAGACGGCGGTGTATTGCGTGGGGGTGGGGGCGGGGGCGTCGGGGGTTGGGTCGGGCATTGTTGCGGGGCGTGGAGGGTGGGTAAGCGAACTCAGGGGAGGGCCGGTGAAGTTGGACGGAGATGGGGTGCGTGTGTTGTGGATGTGGAGGTGGGCTGGCTGCTGACACCAGGATTTGTAATGCAGGCCAATGGATGCGTTGACTAGAGGAGGGGCAGCGATCCTTCAGACTGAAAGTCGCCGTCGCCAAAGGAAATATAGAGACATATGACGGGTTGCCTTGATGACTGTGCCTCGCCGCCGCATCCTACGAAAGGGGTCTCCCCTTTTAGGGTGGGAGGTGTATTCTGGGAGCGATGATATAGAGGTGCGCAATTCTGCTGCAGCACCGGAAAGCCACATGTTCTAGTGGAGAAGTCAATCAAATCAATCAGATGCGTCAAATAGCACTGACGGATTTCTTTGTTAGCCTATCCTGTTGTCAGCATCACTTCGCTGACGGCCAGAAGAAATACCCCGTGCCGTGTCAGAAGGTGATCTTAGCACATCGACACCTCAACCAAAGTCGCACTTCTTGAGCAAAATGATTATGCAAGATAAATACATGCACCGAGTCTCTTAGAATCTGAACATGAACCCAATAGTATGGGTGTGGCTGAGCCTTCTTTCTTCTCATCATGTATGTTTGCCGTGGAGCTTCCGGTTTGCGAGAACAAACCATTCGACAAAGAACTCAGAAGACCACACTGAGTATGCCAAAGAAATACATGTAACAATAAACAAACAACAGTGAGTAGTTGGAAAAGCTAAATGTTCTGTTATTCTCGGACAATGTCGTTTGCAAAACCAGAAAAGCGCATAACTTTCGCCGTCCCGAAGAAAGCATTGCATATTGTCCTGATCCTCCACTCGTGGCCAAAAACAAGTCGCAGCAAACATCTGTCCATGATGCCGAAGAAAACCGACCTTTCAGTCTCGCCAACGCCATTCCGCCCTTCTTTGCTCTCTATAATCCCATCGCCACACTCTCCACTCTCGCCACTGGGAATGCTTGCCAAAGTAGCCCACATGCGTCCCACCTCGCAAAAAGCTTCTCCATTCCCGAGTTCACCTTCTTCCAGCCGGCGTGCTTCTACAATCTCAACTCTAACTCCTCTACCCGCAGCTGCGTATCCATGGATATGGCAGTGCCACCTATGCCAGACTTTTTACCCTCTCGGCGCCACACGTCGCTGTCTCCACGACGGTCACAGATTCTGCACCGGAGAGCTCAATGACACGAATGTGCGCGGTGAACGTCGTCGCGGCGCTTCATATCGTCGCAGACGTCGCAAGCCGTGCTCCAGCGAATTCGACTACGAAGGCTGGGAAGTATGGGGAGACTGGCGCCGTGGCGAGATTGCAGCGCGTGAGCAATTGCAGAGTACTGCACCGTACAAGAAAAGGCGCAGGAGTAGGACTGCGGGCTCTGCAGTCATTGTAGCAGATTGTACCACGTTGTGCGACTATCCCAGCGAGTGTCGCAGGTCGAATCATGATCTCAGGAGGAAGCACAGGGCGACCGTGAGCGCTGAGGTTCATGGACAGGATCGTCAAACGACGGATACGTTGGCGGACAGCGCGACAAGTAGCTGTGACAATGACGCAGAGCGGCAACCCAGCACAACCGTGTCTGCTGCACCAACGAGCCTCGAGGAGATATCGAGTATCTCGTCCGAGCGAGTTAATGCCACTGCCAAATCTACGCCAGTGGCTGACGAAAGCAAGGGTTTGAGTCTGCAGTGGTTTGGCGGCACTGTGTTTGCTGAAGCGCTTCGAATGAAGAAGTACAAGGAAAGAAGACAGAGCTCGCCGCTAGCGGGACATAGCATCACCGACCTCGATTCTCATCTGTACTCAGTCGCAGAGGAAGACGAAGCCGAGGAAGATGAGGATGAAGCTGAAGACGAAGAGGACAGACACGAGAAAGACGGGCAAAGCGAGGATGTAGATGTGCTTTCGGATGACGAAGATCTTTCGTCTTCAGATGACGGCTAGTCATTCTCGTGATGCGCGTTAGCGTCTGTCGGAAAAGATGCGACGAACAAATTAAGAAGGGCCATGATAGATTGGGTTGATGTATCACGCTAAACGGTCTGCTCTGGAGCAAACAATGCGGATAGTTAAATGATGCTGTGCATTCGTCAAGTAGTGGTGTTTGTTGTACATAGTCGGTTCTCGTTGCGGGTCGTATCATCTCCTTGCTCATCGAAATTGTGCTACTCCATGTACAAAAGAAAGAGGCTCGACCAGGATAGAACTGGCTATGCCTGCACTCAATCCGACGCAGCATCCTCGTCGCTCGTGTCCTCGTAATTTGGCTTTGTATGCACCTGCTTTGATGTAGCACCAGCCTTTCCACGTTTCTTCTTTGTTCCTTGATCCTCGTCCTCGAGGTCCATCTGCTCTGCACTCTCGGAGTCAACGTCATCTGCTCCAGTCCCACTTTCACCATAGGCTGGCCGCGGCACACTCTCGCCTTTGCCCTCCAACACGCTCTCAATCTGCGGCAAAGCTTGTACCAGTGCGGAAAATTGGTCCATGACTAAGGAGATGCCCTTCTTGCCCGGCAGCATCTTTCCGTCCTTTTCGTAGTACTCGCGAACGTTGACGAGTGTCTTACCCTTGAAACTGTTGATTGTGACGCGCCGTGTTCCACTAGCATTCAATTCAAAATACAGGTCCCCATTGTCGTCCTTGAGCTGCGCCTTGGAGGACGTAATTGCGGATGAGGCCTTGACCTTCTTTGAGGGCTTTGTCGAGACGCGAGGCAGAGACGAGCCGTTTTCCTCGTCGGACACGACAAAGTCGTCTGAGATGTAGGCAGATGATCGCTTTGGCATGACGACGCGTTCGCAGACAATGAAGAATGTCTGCAAGAGATTGTGTGGTTGACAGGCAATATGCGTTGGCCTGTCTGCAAGCTGAAGTAAGGTGACGGAACGCGACGCGTCCAGAGAGCTTCCGATCCGGTCGATCCAACCACCATGCAACCTGATTCCACGGATTGCACTCCACTTGCAATTTTAGGGCCTGCAGATGCTCCTAGGCTCTCTCTGAATCTTGAACCTACTCTCGACTATAGCGATAATGCTACCACTAAGTTTTCATCTTGAATTATCCATCTGGTGGCCATCGACGTCTCCGGATTGCGGAGTACGCCAAGCTTCCGGGTGAAGTTGGATCTCGCTGGCTTACCATATCACTTAACATGAACCATGATCACACCATGTTCATGAATATGTAATCTGGGCCTCAATGCGTTGGAAATTGCAAGGGTCCCCAGGCAGCAGTGCCGTCGCCAACATATATAACGAGCCAACTCCTACCATGAGAAACTGAGTGCGACTATCAGCAGTACATTATATCTTTGAAGACAATGTCAAGCAAGCAAGCACGAAATATCGCCATTGTCGGTGGCAGTGGCTCCGTTGGGACTCCCACCGTTGCTGCTCTCCTTGCACATGGCATCCACACTATCACCGCCATCACTCGTGCTGACTCCACAGCCACGTTCGCTGCTGGTGTCAAGGTGGTCAAGGGGTCCTATGACGATCTATCATTCCTCGAGGCCTCTCTGAACGGTCAAGATGCTCTAATCATTCAGCTTGCCTTCATGGCCGATCCCAGCGTTCAGTCCAATTTGATCTCGGCAGCGGCAAAAGCTGGAGTTCCGTGGATCATCCCCTGCGAGTTTGGCTCAGATACCGGTAACCCTAAATTCACCGATGAGGTTCCTATCATGCAGACCAAAGCAGAGTACCGCAATCAAATCGAGAAGCTAGGCGTCAGTTCTTGGATTGGGATCATCAACAATCCTTGGTTCGACTTTAGCCTCAGAGGAGGACAGTTCGGTATTAACGTCGCCGAGCGCAAGGCAAGGCTATATGGTAACGGCACCGTCAAGGCCAACACGACCACTCTCAGCAAAGTGGGTAAGTCCGTTGCGGGCCTGCTCTCACTGCCAGACGCCGAGCTGGAGAAGTTCCGCAACACATGGGCCTATCTGTCTTCTTTCAGAGTCTCCCAGCGCGACATACTCGAGTCAGTCATTCGTGCAACCAATACTACTGAGGGGGACTGGGCTATTGAGCAGGTCGATCCGGATCAGACAAGCGAAGACGCGAAGAAGAGGGCGGCCACTGGGGATTATGGGGCAATTGTCGACCTTGTGTACGGGACGACCTTCCGGCAAGGCTATGGTGGTGATTACGAGGCCACGAAATCCGTGGTGAACAAATTACTAGGTCTAGAGTCCGAGGATCTTGATCAGGTAGTGAAGGAAGTGCTCAACCAGCTGTAGCGGGCCCCTCTTCACCGCCATTTGAACATTGCTCAACAGGAAATAGATGAGGCTAAGCAGTATCGCAACTCAATCTATAAAGTTTAATGCTACAAATCATATGCAACATGAGAGAAACAGTGAGGGGTAAATAGTCTGGACAGGTCAGCCGCACGTGGTGGCGCATGCCTGGGCCTTGGAAGGCGCAGAAAGTGACGAAACACGGCCGCACAGTTGGTCATGCTCACACAAGAATGCGCGTGATTGGAAAGATGGATTGCAAAAGCTGCATGTACTGCTTTCCGGTCTGCGAGATACGCCACAGTTGGCTCCACAGACGCATGCAAGTGGGATCATAATGGCATGATCTATGGCCTTACCAGATTGTCTGGAGACACGATGGGGTAAGGATATAAGAGGCAACGTGATTGCTGCAACTACATGTAATATCAAACCAAAGCAGACGGCGAGTTTCTTTCTGCAGCACGCAGACAGATCGTAGCAATATATTAGGACAGCCCAAGCCTGAAACCTATCATAGCCACAAGCAGTGCAGCATGTCTTCCTCTGTCCCTCTCACGCAGGCATTCATCCATCATGGCAGTTGGAGCGACACCACGCGAGCCCACCCAGCGCTAGCGTGGTTCGAAGGCTACACCAAAGACCTCATCGACGCCCAAAAGTGGGACACTCCTGCAGCAGAGCATCACGACCCCGACTTTTGGCTACAGAAGCCAGACGGCACGGTCATCAAAGGCGCTGACCAAGCCTGGGCGGCTGTGCACGAGCTGTACCAGCCGTTCGCCGCGCACTTCCACGATCCAACCTTCCTCGTCCTGAGCGACACAAGCGACGGGTGGACAATGGCAGGCCAAGCCAATGTATTTGGTAATCTGCAGGGCCCACTGGGTGAGACCAAGGCGACGGACTCCACAGGCAAGGCTTGGGAACTCATGACACCGGCCATGTTCATCTTCCACTTTGTCAAGAGCTCCAACAAAGCGGGCGTTGCATTAAAGAGCACGAGGATCTTCAGCGACTCCGGTCCGGCTATTGTAGCCATGCTGAAGAAGGGGCTTATCAAGCCTGAACAACTTCTGGGATGAAAGCGCATACCCATAGCATCGGCGTTGCATACCTAGTTCCAAATAGCTTGCTTCAAGGAATCAACGGCTTCTCCAGCGTGCTTGTCTCATGTTTTCTGAGTGGGCTAATCTTCGGGAATAGGCTCACATGGCATGGAGGTACGAGTAGAAGGGTACAGAGTCGTCTGGCTAATCAAGCGCATGCAGGTACAGGGGTATGGGTAGCGGGGCCAATGCCACGACTCGAGCCTTGGAGGGTCCACGAGTCGGAGCGAGGGGAGTTTTGGAGGCGTGCTTAAGCTTCGAGTGACGTCTGCGCCAACGACCGCTTTCCAGATGGGCCGCAGCAACTGTGGAGCCTCATGCGCGGAAACGCGATCTAATCTGCTTGCATCTCCTGTCCACCTACTGTTTAAGGCGCAATTGGCGGTAACCCAAGCTACAGTGGTTCTGGCCTTGCCGATCCCGGGCACGCGCCGCCGGGATCAGGCGACTGGACCGTCTCGGAAGAAGCATCAACCGGCCAAGCGAACGCCTTGACCCGCAATCCTTTTCATGTTTGTTCTTTTGCTCCATCACTAGTGGCTTATTTATGTTTTTGTACACTTCGTTGAACTTGCTGGCCCTATTTTTCGAGTACACGACTAGAAGAGGTTTTTCATAACCATGGCTGCAGTTGCGTCGCCCCCTCAAGCACCTGTGCTGGACGCGGTACCGGACTCGCATCAAGATACAAACGGCACGGAAACGCTCGAGAAGCCTGCCAACGGCAACGCCAACGGTGCCAGCGTCGCGCCAGCGCAGAGTCCTACGAAGGCCGATACTCCGCCCACACAAGAGAAGCTGCTCGAGGTTGCAGCACTACCCGTCTGGGCGGCCGATGAATCGGAACAGAAGTTCGGAAGTCTGTTCGAGAAGCCAGGGCGACACATGATCATCTTCATTCGACACTTTCTCTGCGGCGTTCGTACTCCTTTTGCTTCTTCTGCTTCCTCTCCTTTGATCTTCCCGGGCAGCCACCACTGACGCCAGTCACAGATGTGTCAAGACTACCTCACTCACCTCGCCGAGCACCTACCGCCCTCCTCACTCCCGGCCGACACTACCCTCACCATCATCGGCTGCGGCAAGCCCGAACTCATTGCATCCTACACCGAGCGCATCGGGTGTCCATACACCATATTCGCAGATCCCACTCGTGCGCTGTACGATGCCCTTGGCATGACCTCCAACCTCGAATACGGCGACCAGAAGCCCGCATACCAGACACGCAGCCTCGCAACCCAGATAACGCGCAGCGTGTGGCAGGGAATCACCAACCTCGGCCAGGTCAGCAAGGCGGGTCGCCCAAGTCAGCTTGGCGGCGAGATGTTGATCGAGACGACAGCCGAGGGCAAGAGTGAGGTGCAGTGGTGCCACTGGATGCAGAATACTCGAGGCCACGCAGGCGTTGACGAGCTCAAGAAGGTCCTCGAAGTATAGACTGGCGTTGCACTGTAGACGATCTGCTTTTTGGTCTTGGTTTGCGTAGATTTCCCTTCAGCGAGACTTCTGGTCTTGACAGCTCATACCCCATATTTTTAACGATACCATGCCCTATACCGATCACTTTGCTACCTGTTGCTGGCGCTTACGATACTCGCTTCCGCCACCCTCGTACCCACACCGCCGCCGCCGCCGCCGCCGCCGCCAAGTGGGGAGCATCTCGGGGCAAGCTCGGCGGAAGCACCCAGCGCCTGTTTTGGGGAAATTGTTCCGTGCCACAGATGATAGAGGCATGCTTAATTACTGCATAGTATATATGAGACGGAACTTGCGTCACTACTGCCCTACCTTGTAGATCGGTCAGAACAAGTGCATGCTTGCAACGCCCACTTCCTCTGGGACAAGTGACTTCAAACTCCGCCGTTTCTTGACATTGCCCCTCCTCTGGTCCCCCGCAATTGCTCTTTGACAAATTCCACTATCCGCCAACCCGACTACACTACACATACCCATCCCATCCTTCCTATTCCTCAAGAATCAGGAATTCCTTTCTATCGCATTACCATTCAGTCTCTTCATCTTCCCCTCCACACACCATGTCCAGCGACACCACAGGCAAGGCAAGCTCTGAACTTCTTTACTTGCATTGACGTCATGCTAATCAATGTTTCCTCTGAAGACCATCACTTGCAAGGCCGCCGTCGCCTGGGAAGCCGGTAAAGACCTCTCCATCGAAGACATCGAAGTCGCCCCACCAAAAGCCAACGAGGTCCGCATCCAGATCTACTACACCGGCGTCTGCCACACAGGTGCGCAGTCCAACACCGAAGAACCAAGCCAGCAGCCACTCTGACCTTCCATCCAGATGCATACACACTGTCTGGCAAGGACCCCGAGGGCGCCTTTCCCATCGTCCTAGGCCACGAGGGCGCCGGCTTCGTCGAGTCAATCGGCGAGGGCGTGACCTCATGCAAGGTCGGCGACCACGTCGTCGCCCTCTACACGCCCGAGTGCAAGGAGTGCAAGTTCTGCAAGTCGGGCAAGACGAACCTTTGCGGCAAGATCCGCGCCACGCAGGGCAAGGGCGTCATGCCCGACGGCTCCTCGCGCTTCAAGTGCAAGGGCAAGGACCTGCTGCACTTCATGGGCACCTCCACCTTCTCGCAATACACGGTCGTCGCGGACATCTCGGTTGTGCCTGTCGAGGGCAAGGCGCCCATGGACCGGACGTGTTTGCTGGGCTGTGGCATCACCACTGGGTATGGTGCTGCTGTCATCTCGGCCAACCGTGGACAGGGTATTGAGAAGGGTGCCAACGTTGCAGTCTTCGGCGCGGGGTGTGTTGGTTTGTCTGTTGTTCAAGGTGCGGTGAAGAATGGAGCTGGCAAGGTTATTGTCGTCGACATCAACGATACCAAGGAGGAGTGGAGCAAGAAATTCGGCGCCAGCGACTTTATCAACCCTACCAAGCTCGGCAATCAGTCTATCCAAGACAAGCTCATTGAGATGACCGATGGCGGCTGCGACTACACTTTCGATTGCACGGGCAATGTCGGCGTCATGCGCGCCGCTCTAGAGGCTTGCCACAAGGGGTGGGGTGAGAGCATCATCATCGGAGTCGCAGCTGCTGGCCAGGAGATATCCACTCGGCGTAAGTCATGCGAGTCACTAGTGAACTCATGGACCCAAAAACTGACAGAACGATAGCATTTCAGCTGGTGACCGGCCGAAAGTGGACTGGTTGCGCTTTCGGTGGTGTCAAGGGACGTACCCAACTACCTGGTCTAATCAAGGACTACGAGGACGGTAAGCTCAAGGTTGACGAGTTTATTACACACAGGCAGACGTTGTCCGGTATCAATGATGCTTTCAAGGATATGAAGGCTGGCGATTGCATCCGCTGCGTGGTTGACATGCGGAAAGAGTAAGGCAGTCAATGCACTGTTAAAAGGAGCCAATAGTAGCTCGTATAACGTAAGTGAATCAAGCTGCGGCTCCAAACTCCAAAGATCCTAATAGAGTGTGCGCCGGCGACCTGGCGCTTTTGTGTTATTCTGCTTCTTCGAGGTCCATCATTGTCCTCATCACCTCGCCGCCATTTGCGTCACCTCTCGAGGCTCCTCGTCATCTTACCTGCTCTCATTGGTCAGAGCATGTGCGATCTCCAATGATATTCAACTGACTTCAGGAAATGATTAGACACCAGATGGCCAAAATGCAAGACATGTCACACGCCTGGATTTTCAGCATGACTGATTCAATCATGCCGAAATAGCCAAAACATCGCGTTTGCTCTCATGCTCAATACGTGTCTCAAATGCAAACACGCCCCCGCTACTGTTACGGGAATGCTACGGGCCCTGTCTCGTTCTTTGTCTCTTTGCGCTATTCCGCATTCCTTCCCGCCAGCTTGTATTACGCTGAACCAATCATGAGGTAATACTTTGCATGTAGCTGCCGCAACCATGCACATTGCGTGCAGGAACAAAGGAATGAGGCATTGACTACTACGAGCATCAGACTTAGCATAATGCGTCACCAAATCAACAAGGCTCGTTGTTTATTGTTGCTTGTCCGCCCTCATTCCTGGTCTAGAGTATGCTAGAATTCCTTGATTATTCAGAAAGTCGTCTCGAACTCCCACACGCATAGAATATCAATCGAAAATATACTGAAACAAAAATACAATATCATACGAGACTTGCCGGTCGTCATTGATCCAGTCTGCATAATCATGACGAGTGAAATCTCCCAGGCCGACAGGATCATACCACCAGGTCTACCAAATGATTCCGCAGCAGCCCAAGAGGCAGATCGTTCAACAGAGGACGCAGGTGTTCCTCAAACTGGCTTGTCTCCCGCTGTACGTTCTCTGCGTAGCAACAAGCGCAAACGAAGCGAGTCAAGCGTCGATGAACCAGTCGAAGAGGACGAGATCGAAGTTGGGGTCGATGAAACAACCAACTTTTCTCCAGCAGAGAGCATTTGCCTTTGTCAGCCAGATCCCAAGATACCTAGGCCCCGAAACGGTTAGTCTTTCCTGCTTATTGATCCGGCGGTGTGTTTGTTCAGTTGTCACATGCAGGCAGCCTTTGATGTTTGCCTGAAGACTATCCGTTTGCTGCTCACGCTCTTTGTCGAACGAACCATTTTCAAGACACAAAGCTAAGTCTTTATCAGCCTTTATACTTTACCGGCAACATCACCAAGCAAATGTCGTATCACAAAATCCCAGCCTGAGCAATCCTGACATATCGAAGCTCTTGGGGGAACAGTGGAGAAATTCTCCAGCAGAAGTCAAGAACGAGTGGAAGAGATATGCAGAGGTAAGTCACGCCTTTCAGTCCATCTTTGAGATTTCTAGCTGCTCACCCCACAGTTAAGGCCGAAAAACAGCGTCATAAAGAACAACATCCGGATTACAGGTACCAGCCGCGACGAAGTGGTCGAAGAGAAAGCATCATTGAGAACGCCAGATCTATACATTTAGCAGCTTGTCACAAGTGTGGAGGACGTCTAATCAACAGCCCCACCGCATCAATGTCAGCAAGCGCCCCCACGTCTGCGTTGGCTTCAGGCCCACCTAGTGCTAGATCAACGCCTCAGGGGCAGCATTTTCTTCCAACGGGCGGCTTCCCATTGACCTCAGCGCAACATCGGCAAAGCATCCATGCGTCTCGGCCTTCGAGCATTGCAATACCAGCACGCAGTGAAGTCGAGATGAGTGCTCCAGACTCAAAGCGCCGCCGCTACACAAATGGACAAGTTCCAGTAGCAGAAGCTCATCGGCCATCAATTTCAAACAGTTATGTTTTACCCACTCCTTACCGCAACAGCTACGCCGGTCGATATGGTCCTGAACAGCCACGGCAATGGGGACCACTCAGCGCAGGTAGCATCGCTGTGCAAAGGAGCAGTGTTCGACCTCGTCAGGACAGCAATGGAGTCATCCTGGCGCCGCTCCAACTCCCTGCAACACCGCAGAGTGTGGAGCAGCATGTCATGAACATGCCTTTTCTCGTCAAGGTCTATCAACTCGGTCGCATCTCGCCTCCGTACTATGCGCCGGCAAACGATCAAGCAGATGCGACACGAGGAGCTGTAGTTGCCGTAGAAGGCGACGATCAAGCCGCCGTAGCAGATGTCGTCAAGTGGCTTGAAGACTTCCTTTCGCGCGACGGTCAATTCTATGTCAAAACGGCACAAGGGCCCACTGGACCAAGACCAGAGGAGACACCATCCATCAGCGACTACTTCAAGGTCATTGCTGAATGGCAAACCAAATCCAAGGAGATTGCAGCGTTCATCACGAAGCCCGTGACGGCAAAGAGTGGAGGTCATGATGCAGAAAGCCACGAAATCCCGCCCGACGCACCCAGCCCTGCCATGTTGAAGCCCGTCATTTTGTTACAGCGGTTTCAGCTGTTTGCGTCGAATGCTTATGCCGTAAGAATTCCTATCAAAGACTCGTACAAACCGCTTGAGCATTGGCAGTGGATGGCAAGCCTCTGGAGAGGTACCATTGGTCCTGACGTGACTATCTGCATCAAAGATGTCCGGCCAGAAGAAATTGGGAAAGAGAGCAAGGTGGTCGAGGTGCAAGATGCTTTGCGTACAGTAGTCGTCAAACGAGGAGTAAGAGCAGGACCAGAATCGCTGAGGCCAAAGCTAGATGAGAGTGCACTGAGGAGGCTTGGTTTCGAGGTTGGAGAGCTGATACGCAACGCTGGAGCTGAGCAAAACCATGCTGAGCCGCTCATGAATGTTGTCAAGGAAAGAGGCGACTCACAGAACTCGGTGAAGGATTTCTGAAAACGAAAATGTACTCCGGTGAACAGGATGTGCTCCCTGGTTGCTTAGCATCAGGATACCTGGTCACTAGAAAGAACGGAGGACCTCATACTGATCGTGCTTGTAAGTGCTTACAAACACTGCTTGGATTTCACGCTGTTTCGCAGAGAGGTACCATGTTGGCCGGGCATGGGCGGCCATGCGACAATGCTGCTGCCTGATGTGGCTCAGTATGAGGGTCCGACCATCAGGCAGTGATATATCGCAAGATACATGTATAGATGACAGCGCTGATTGTTCGATCCTCTGTTCTGATTCCAGGATCTTAATTCTCCCGAACGCTGTATACTTCATCCTTACACTGTTGTGCTCTTCATGACTTTGACCCCGTCGCTTACTATCGCAAGTCGCGTAGTACTTGGAATCGAAGCTGTCCTTCTGTGGTATATACAGCGTCTTACCATGCAAACTTCCTCTGGTCTTTCAGGCCGTGCCTATCTAATTTCGGTTGGGGTTGCTGTTCTGCTGCCACTCAGCTCATTGCTAATGCTGAATCTATGGGAAACGTTGGGACGTCCACCACAAACTACCACAACTTCAGGGATCGAAGAGCGGCCATCATGCATAACACCTCCTGAAGTTGGTTTTACAACTACACGCCGAATATCATTTGGTGATACAGGTAGCACCATTCGAGCCTATCCCTCTTCCGGGGGGATCATAAAGCTGCCGTTTGATATCGTTGTGGCTAAATACCTTGGAGCTGATCGGCTTAGCATCACTCTCAGAAAAGACGACAGATTTGATGAAGATGCCCTAAGTAGGCAACTACGTCTTCTTGGTGGTAAATGGTGGCAAAGCGAGTACGACTGGGGCATGAAATTGGTCGGGATTCGCAAATCCACGAACGCTGAATGGCAGGAGATGATTGTTGGCTGGCCTAGTGACGGAAGCGGGGTTTTGGTCTTGAGATTCGATGGAAGGGATCACGAATTTGAAATCAGCAGGCTGAGGATGTGTCTGTCCATGGACGAGCGATGTGACATCCTGAGAGAGTGGCATGCGGAGTTCTATTCAGATCCAACGACCGTATCCGAGTTTGAGGGTCTCTTGCAAAGCTAGCAAGAAAAAACAGAAGTGCCAGCGCTAGGAACTTTCCCAAGGACTAGAAGCCAATCTTCTGATTGTTTGACATGTTTGGCTGTTTCCGAGTAACGATCCAATCACTTCTATGTATTCACCATTGAACTCAAGATCAGCAGTCCAATCCAATGTCTCCGCCGATTGTAGCTGAGGTGTAGTATTTCATCCCCGTCGGTGTCGTGTTCCTACGTTATAGATGGGATGGAACTAAGACTAATCACGTAATCTGCCCTGAGCGTTGGTTTGGGAGTGGTTGCCAAGAACACTTCCGGGGACCGGCGGAGCTCTTGCCTTCTGTCACTGATAGCCCACCGCTCATCGGTCTTGTCCCTCAACCCACCACATCTGTCCTCTGGCGACGGCGACTGTGATGTTCTCACAATCCTTGAGCAGAGCCGCTCGCTCTGCACCTCCTTTATTACATCCTCCCGGTGCAGCGGCTACGGTCCCCCGGCCTTGCTCAAACCACGGCATAGCCGCTGTCTCAAGATCTACGTCTCACGCCCGAAGGCACTCGTCATCCAAACCTTCGGCACCTCCAGGCGGTGGACACCGAAGCGCAGAGGCTCCTGCAGGCGGCAGCGACGCCGCACGTAATCCTGCCGATAATGAGAGACGCCCTGCCAGTCGCCTGGCTCGTCGCAAGTCCAAAGACTCTGCCGAGCAGATTGCGGCAAAGGCCAGGGATGAGGCATTCGCCAACGTCCCTGCAGTTCCCTTCACACACCACCTCAAGGAAGATGGTTCGTTGTCTCTCTACGCAATCTCTCAAGCCAATGCTGACAACTCTCGTAGACGTAAAGCTCTCTTCCTTCTTCGCCCTGCACCGCCCCATCTCCGTCACTTCACCATTCCCCTCTCAATCCACGTCCGCAAAGTCGTTCTCTGCCATCTTCGACAGCCCCAAGACTGCATCTACCAGCCGCATCAACGATACAATCTACACCCTCAACAACGCCGTCGCCACCCTCGAAGGCCAGCCCTCCGGCCCACGCCGTGCCCGCTCCAGCATCCCATCTTCCCCAGAGGAGAAGGATCTGCGATGGGAGATCATCCAGCAATCATCCAGCAACGCTGAGAACGTCCAGCATCTCGATGGCGCGCCCTCGCTTGAGTCCCTCGTCCGCAACTTCCGCCCCTTCAATGTTCCGCCACCCCCGGTCCCCATAGAACAGCCGAAGCAGCCTGCGCCCGCTTCCCAAGATGCAGTCGCAGACGCCGCAGCAGACGCAGCCCCGGCACCCCTCCGCCGTGCCCGTCGCCGCACCTACGCCACAACTCTCACCATCGAAGAAGCCACCGACGTGCAGGGCGAGACGACATACACCGCGCGCGCGAGCCCCATCGTGCGCGTTCCCGGTGCTCGCCGACGCGGCTGGCAAGCGCTGCCCACGAAGCCTGCTGCAGGCGGGGGCGGTGTTGACGGCGCCATCACCGGCCGCCTCGAGCAGCAGCTGCCACAGGGACGTGCGCGCCCACAGGAGATGCTGCTCATCAGCGTCAAGCGGCAGCGCAAGCTGAAGATGAAGAAGCACAAGTACAAGAAGCTGATGCGCAAGACGCGCAATCTGCGGAGGAGGCAGGGCAGGGACTAGATGCGCTGTCTCGTTTGAGTTGTTGCATTCGAAGCGGACTGCATTTGAACTGCGGGAAGCGAGGAGGTGATGGTGGAGGAGACTGTCTCTTTTGTTCCTGGCCTACACCGCCGCGATCATGACTTATGGCCCCCCTTTTTTTCACTTCTTCCCTTGTGCGTGGGGCTGCGGCACTGCATGGTCTGCGCATCGTGACTGCATTTCCGTCTCTTTTCATACACTCTCACTCTAGAGTGCACATGGGGGCTTCATAGAACGCGTCAAACCTACACAGTAGAATCGAAGCGCTAGAATCTAACCACCCTGCTCTACCGTGCTCGTGTCCTGTTCGAATATCTGTCAAATACAAGTGATATCATGCTCCGCTAGCAATGGGCAAGAGAGTATATAGAAGACGTTAATACACCATAGTAATAGAACCGTTCGCGCTCCAAAACGCCATACATGTCTACACCAGCATCCCGAGTCCGCTCATTCAAATTCAAATCATCAGATAGCGAGGCCCTCCTCGCCGCCCGCCCCCACAGCACCATCCCCACCACCACCACCACCACCACCACCACCATCCAAAGACCGCCCCGTGGCCGCCCCGCTCGCACCAAACACACGCAACGGCACGCACACGTCAAAGCTCTCGCACAGCAGTCGCTGCTTCGCCGCGAGATGCCTGCCGCGCTCGTCCGCGCCCACGTCGTCGAGCAGCAACTTGGCGCGATCCACAACCTTCGCCTTGTTCCGCGCGGCGCGCGACAGCTGCGCGCTGCGCCGCCGCGCAGACGACGAACTACGCCGGCGCGTGCCCGGCGGCGGGGGCGGCGTCGCGCCCGTCCCAGGTGCCAGGGCATGCGTCTCGCCGCGCTCGAGTGCGGGCTCCGAGTCAGCGTCCGACGAGGCGTCGTCGTCGTTGGCGCTGGACACGTCCTCGTCGTCGGGCGGCAGGCTGGGCTCGGGCGCAGAGCGGTCGACGCCGACGACAATCTCGACGCGCACGACCCACTTGCAGCTGACGCCCGTAGTCTCAAAGCCGGGCGTCGCGTTCCAGGGCACCTTGAGGCGGCCGCCCCAGCGGCCGCACCAGCCGAGCGCGAAGCCGGGCTCGGCGCGCTTGTCCCAGACGCGGCGGGTGGCGCGCTCGACCGAGGCTGCGGAGCGGATTGCGAGGGAGCTGTCGATGGATTCTTGCGTTTCGAGGGAGGCGTCGATGCTGTAGCAGGGGATGGCTGCGTTGGAGAAGTCTAGAGCGAGGTGTAGTGTGTCTCCTAGGCGGAGTGCGGGGCGAGATAATGTAAGTGTGGCGATCGTGTGGGAGGAACGAGCGATGGTAAAAGAGGTCGGGAGGCCTGTTGCGGGAGATGCGGCCAGGCGCATTGCGTGGTCGATGAGGGCACGGGCCGATGGCAGAGGGCCCGCTGAGGGTGAACGCGCCGCAAAAGTATGATTGAGGGTTATGGATGGAGAAAGGGAAAGGTCTTCGTTTTCGGCTGTGGGACTGAGCAAGGTGTTGGTATCGGGATCGCGTGCAGTAGTGAGAAGTCGGTTGATGTAGGAGGCAAAGTCAACCTCTGAGGAAGAAGCAAGTGCTGAAGGAGGAGGTGCAGGTTCTCGAATTATAGGGGCGGTCAGCTGGTCAAGAGACGATGTCTTTGCCTTGTCCTGGAGAATGATGTATGGAGTCATGAGATCGTGTCCTAGCGTGTCGCCCTCGGCGTTAACCCCGCTGAAGACTCGAAATGGAATCTCGACCTGCCGGATCTGCTGAGTTTTGCTTGCTGATGGGCGCTGCGTGCCAATGATGAGATGATAGGAAACTTTGATAGCTCGGCCCCTGTGAGATGGAGGCAGGCCTCGCGGTAGGGCAAATGAGTAGCTGTAGCTTCGACTTTGACCGGGCGCCAGCTTCAAGTCGACGAACAGGATAGATTTGGGGGTGGACAGGAGCGGAATGCTCTTGGAGGTAGCGATGCTCTTCATCTCTTTGATGCTGCTCTGCTCACCTCCACGAAGCAAGCCTCCCAGCGACTCACCAATGTTTCCCCATCCAAAGGAGCCGAAGAGGCCACCATCAGATTTCTTTTGTTCAATGCCGACAACTCCACCACCCCCTTGGCCGCCGACGACAGCCTTCCGCTTAACCTCCTCGAAAGGTGCGGGGTTCACGAGTGAGCCATCGAGGACGAAACTGCCAGACATCTGCACGTAGCCCATCATAAGTGTTTCTGGCACTTTTGACGCAGGGGTGGGGTTCAAGTTGGACGGCGATCTGCTGAAGGGCGGGCGCTGTAGGAGTCTGCTCGACGGTTGGGTTTGGTATTCCGAAGCTAACGTTTCGTCCGATCTGTTGCTCAGTGAGTAGAAGTCGCCGCTACTACGAGGCGTTCCATCTTCACTGGAAAGTGAAAGCACCCTGTTGAGATGCCCGCTGTCCAGTCTGGTGGGGTCTCTCGACTCCCTGACGGCAGGGGAAGATGGCCTGGGTGACGACGTATTGGATCTTGCATGCCCGATGGCCGAGATGGTGGCGTTTCTATGAGGTAAAGGTCTTTTGGATGCAGGCGGGAATTGGAAGCCTTGCTGTAGCTGACCACGAGGTGAGGGAAGCACAGGTGGTGTTTCCACCAAAGAACCCTGGTTCTGGTCCGGTCGCTGAAGGAAGTATGATTCGGCGCTGCGGTAGCGAGGAGATGCAACACCTGACAAGGGAGAGGCGAAGGTTGAACGACCACCTGTATCAAGTGAATTAGATTGAGGACGGAGCCATACGAAGGGGCGGGTACGTACTGAGCGAAGGACTTCTGCCTATCCGCTGTGAGGGAGAAGATACTTGTACACTTGCACTGCGTCCATGCTTGAAGCCAGGCCGGCTGGGGGTGTGGGAAGGCTGAGAGCCTCGTAGTCGTTCACCTCTACTGGCTTCACTACCGAGCGAAACTATGGATACCGAGCGGCCATGCTTCGGAGTGCCCGGGCTGGGCTCAGCAATGTTCACGCCACCTGTAGTAGACCCTGGACCACGGGGCCTGGTTGAAGCGCTGTCGACAATGTTCAAGGATATGGCAGGTCGATGTCGAGACGCAGTGAGGTGTGCCGGCTTCTTGACGTTGGATGCGACGGAGGGGGCACGGGATAAGGCGGCCTTCGACACAGGCTGAGAGGGCTGAGACGGTGCAACAGAGGGCGTGGCGGTGCCATTGGCTTGGACGATTGCGAGGCCAGGTCGCTGAGGCTTGGGCCGCTTGATCTCGACGTTCTTGAAGGTTATCGTGGCTTCGACATCCTCACCAGCGAAGACGGTAGATTCCTTGAATGTAACGAAGACGCGGATGTTGGAGCGAGCGGTCGACATCCTGGAGACGGTGGCGGGGGCGTTCCATGCGGGAGATTCTCATGGTCGGGGAGCCTTGGACGGGAAAGGCATTGCGCTCGTGGGGGAGGCTGCACTTTGCAAAGGGTGCTCACTGACGAAGCTCCACTGCTGCATGGGATGATGGCGCGTTCCGGGGCCGAGCATCATTTGCGGCGCGCCAAGGCCAGCCTCGATTCAGGAGATGAGGAGGAAGGGAGGGGGGGGGGGGGGGGGGGNGGGGGGGGGGGGGGAGTATGCTTCTCCGCATATAGTGCTATCCGCTACGCTTCCGTCGAGTCAATACGCTACGCTGCGCTTCATTTCATGCGACACGCTCCTGCCTGTGCAATACACTCGTGCGTGAGCCACGTGCTTTGCGGCGACCAGGATGCTCCCAGGTATGCGGTAAGACGCCTTGGGCTGCACACGCACAAACGCATTAGGCCATGCAGTCTACTTCTTTTAAGCCGGTGCAGGCCACTTTAGATGCAGCGTTGCATGAGAGAGAGAGCTCATCATTGTTGTCGTTCTGTTTGTACATTTGGTCTGTAGTATACATGTATCAAGTTCCTCACGCACGTCACTTGTCAGCATCCGCCATCTTGCTGCTCAACCAAGAGTATTCGTCCACTTCGGCAGATGCGATGTTTGTGCTTGTAGTCTTAGCAACGTCGCGGCGCACAAATTGTGCTTTGCTCCTCTGCATGGAGCGGTCTTGAGCCTGCCGTCTGGGCCCTCCGCCAATGCCCATCTCTCGCCACTTTTTGGGAGGGTGCACGCCCTCTTCGACCTTTTGCGTCCAGATCTTCTCTCCGCGCTTGTCCCATCTCCGCATGCGCTTCTCCTCCTCTTCTCCGTTCGGCCTCCATTTACTCTTCAGGATGCGTCGGATGGCTTCTGGTGAAACCTTGAATTGCTCAGCAAGGGCAGGCGTGGTGAAATGGTCCGGATATTGTGCATGTAAAGCACGGATGCCTTCAAGAGCCTCAGGTGACAACTTCTTTCGTGGATTCCATCCTTCGTCTTTGAACTTGTCTTGTAAAGCACCTTTTTGAATTTGCCATGATTCTAGCTTCTTTTTCTCTGCCATTGCGGGAAGCCTCTTTGCAGTGCCTGCGGCTTTAGAAATTTCATGTCTCGGTGCTTGGGTCTCTTTGGACTTCTTCAAAAAGGTTTCAGACGTCTTCATCCTGGTCGATATCTCATCGAGCTTATTCAAATCTTGCTTGAGCTGTTCGGCACTGGGCAGCTCTTCTCCAGCGGCACGTGCTCTGCGCCTTGCAGCAATAGCCTCCCTGTTGCGCTCCTTCCGGGCCATGCGATCAGCAGGTTGTCGGTCGTATTCGATCATCCTCACTGGTCCGCCAACATGTTCTCCCATCTCTGCCAGATTTGATAGGTTCGATCCCGTTCCAGTCTCGATATTCCTTGGGTCTTCCCCTCTCAAGTCTCCGTACACCTCTATGTCTGGCTCGAAGCCATTCTGAGTATCTGCAGGTGCCTCAACGTCCTGTAGAGGTTCCGGAACAGGGGGCCGAGTAAAAGGTCCAGGAAGGGCAGTCATAAGCTGGTCCTTTGGTTTTGCTACATCAACCACGCTGTCAAACGGGATGTAGCTATCATCGGTGCGAGTCTGATCGTGTGGTTTCAGATTTGAATCGTGAAGATTGGTAGGAGTGCGATGGTAGGTCCGTTGTTGGGTAGTGAGAAGGCTCCTTTGTGACCGATGGTAAGAAGACCCACGAGCTGAACTGAGTCGTACGCTTTGCATGCGCGCGGTAAGAATGCTGTCGATGAAGATGGACAGAGTCTTCCGGGAACACGACGCGCAGGCCATGGTGTGGATGTGTTGATAGGATGCGAGGAGATGACAGCGACAGGGAAGAAGTGGTCATGTGCGCACTCCAAGTATCAAGTGGCGGGGCCTTTGACGGCTGACAAAGATATTGGAGGACCTCCCAAACTTCGCCGGAGGAACACGGATGCCTCCGTATCATGCAAAGGGCTGGGTGTGATGTCGCTGTTTTGCGCTCTCAAAAGTTCCTCCCTGAATCAGCCTTCTCCAGAAAGTTAAACGCGCGCACGGCAAACGCCGCCCGGAAATCTAGACGCGCGAATCCGCGCTTGGCGCATCCGTGACGCCATTGAATCTGTAATTGTAAGTTAGTAAAGTATACTCGGGGGGCAAGACACCATGACATTCATATTCTTATGATACTGAAGCAAATGCCGGTGTGTTAGAGAGTATCTACAGCCTGGCCATGGCGATTCCCAATCCATTCAGGAGGAGAACCGCCAATACCCGAACGTAAGACAGCCCTCACGTCATGCTCCGCATGTGAGAATATACACGGAGACCACTCTAATACATTGTACAGGTGCTGGGGCTATACGTTTGAGCCCACGCCCGATCATCTGACACCAGAGCAGACTGCACCGCTCAAGCAATCCTACGATGTACTCGGAGCCGAATGCCTCGACGTCCTCGACCGCATCTCCCCGCCGCCTCGCAGCGCCTTGCCCCGCAACAACTCGCTCGATGAGAAACAACCCCAGCACAGCGAGCATCCGCCGCGCGACCTGTACGCGATCTTCAAAGACAACCATGACAAGGACCCAAAGTTAAAAGAGCTGTGGGACCAGGTCAACACCATCCCGGAATGGGTCGACTGGGAGCAGATAGCGCGCGGCCAGGATGTCTTCTACCGCTACGGCGGGCCCTCACTGACCGGCCTAGCATACCAATCCCTGCTGGGCGGTATGGGCGCGGCGCGCGTCGTCGAAACCCTCGCCCGCACCGGCGGCTTCTCCACCAAAGTCGCCCGCCGCCGGCTGTTCGAGACGACGCAGCACATCCTGCAGTGCACGCGCTCGCTGCCCAGCATCCAACCCGGCGGCGAGGGCTTCGCCAGCTCGCTGCGCGTGCGCTTCCTGCACGCCGCCGTGCGCAACCGTATCCTTAAGCTCGCGCGCGAGCGGCCCGAGTACTACAATGTCGACGAGTGGGGCGTGCCGATCAATGACCTCGACTCGATCGCGACTATCGGCACCTTCTCTGCGACGCTCATCTGGATCAGCCTGCCGCGACAAGGCATTTTCCTCCGTCAGCAGGAGGTGCTTGACTATGTCGCGCTGTGGCGCTACATTGCGCATATTGTCGGCTGCCCAACGGAGTACTTTGCGACGCCGGCGAGAGCCCGCGCCATGGCTGAGTCGCTGCTCTATTACGAGATCGACCCGAGCGAGACGAGCAAGATCCTCGCCAACAACATCATCAAGAGCTTGGACGACCAGCCACCGGGGTATGCGAGCGCAGACATGCTAATAGCTAGTGCGCGATGGTTGAATGGTAACGAGCTCGGCGACAGGCTGGGCCTTGCGCGTCCAAGCATGTACTACACAGCCCTCGTGATGGGGCAATGCTTCTTCTTCATTGTCTTTTGCTACACGTATCGCTCGATCCCTCGGTTGGATCGGCAGAAGGTGGCAATGCTGAAGAAGGCATTTTACGCCATCATCGTGGAAAGCAAATATGGCTTGGCCGGTACCGAAACCTTGTTTGACTTCAAGTACGTGCCCGAGTTCTCAACAATCACCGAGATGGCGGATTCTGGTGAGATCAGGCCCAGACTGCGTGGCGTGGAGATGCGTAATTTGAAGTATCTGTTCTTCGGCTTCGCGGCGCTCGGAACGACAAGTTGGCTTGGGTACAAGCTAGTTACGACCATTGCGTCTTCTATTTCTAGCGCAGTACGATTATTCTTGTAGCATAGATGCATTGGCGGGTCTTTCCATTTCCATTGTCGGCCTCCGCAAGTACGTGTCTGGTTTGCTCGAGTCGAATTTTGAGCTGCGTTGGGTTGCGTCCTGAAGAGGCGAAAGTAAATCCTCGAGTCTGAATGAAAGGCGAGTGATATCGCAGCTTGAAATTGTTGTCAGAACTATGACCAGTATGTTGCCAGGCGTATTGACGTGATTGAACTCCCAGCACAACCCAGTGGCACAATCTGAGTTCCTCTCCGCCGGTGTATCATCGACCTGCAGCACCAACGAAGTCCGAGAATGTCTTCTGTTTTAGCTAGGGAGGATGTTTGGCTGTGTGTGGGATGCTATAGTGATTGAATTATTGTCGTGGGAATGTCTGCTCTCTACGAGGGCACGAATCAATGCGGCCGTGACTTTCACGCCACCTGTCAGGCTCTTTTCATCGTGGTGAGAGGGTACGTGGAGAAATGCAACGATCCCATGTTTCGGTGTAGAAGACTCGTCTGGGAGTTTGGCATTGAGATACGCCAAAGATGAGAAGAAAATATACTCGCACAGATACTTCCCTGCATCTGTCGATACTCGCAGGTCGAATTCCTATTATGTCACATCAGCATGAAGGAAATTACTACTAATTCACCTGGTGCGACTTTCAAACTTACCTTTGCGTCCGCTTGCCATCTTTCCATGACTTTTTGGACAGGCACCTGGATATGGAGCACAGCCGGGCTCGATTTCCAGAAAGCTGGCTGTGACTTTTCTTGTGGTAGCTTATGTGTAACATCAGGAGTAGTGTACCCATCCCGGTGGGCTATAGTTTCTAGCGTGTAGTAGCTTCGACCTTGTGCCACGCCCAGATGGAGGACAATGTGGATGGGCGCATGACCATCGTAGAGCGTCGGATAGAGCTTGTCGACTTCTTCAAAGACAACCGGGATAGACTCAGAGGGCACAAAGATTCGTATCCGGGTTGCATGCGAATGAAAATCCGATAGCGCTGACGGCAGACGCTTGACAATTTCCCAAGAAGCATTTGTCTCCGGTGCATCTCGAAAAGTCTGAAATGATGTCGATGGTCAGCTCAGTCACCTATATCATTTTCCCGTGTGGCATGGTCGGTCAATTCACTCACGCCAAACCCGGTCAGGAGGACATTGATGACTTCCGTCGGGGGCGAATCCGGCTTGTTTGTTGACATCTCTGCTGCTAGTGGCGAGATTGTTTATTTCTCGTCACCGCCGTCACGTGTTTGAAGCACAGGACAGATGTTCGATAGATTGGGTAGGAGCGGACAGTCTCTGAGAATGAAGCAGAAATAGGAACTGCTCTGGGTTGGGTACAACGGCACATCTAGTGTGTGGCGTTGGGTCGAGCCCGCCGCTAGAGAAATATGATCGGACGAACCCGTAATACAGGCCATCGGTGAAACTAAGCTCTACGGTAATGCGCAACATGCGGCGCAGATTACTAGTCAGAAGGGGCTGCTAATTGCGTGATTAGAAGGAGTGCGTGCCGTGCCGTCTGACTCGCAAGAACCTCGCTGCGACTGCGGTTAAGCCGGCTAATTTCTGGCCTGTTTTTTTCGAATGCCAGACGTCCGTCGGGCCCTTCGGCGGTTTTCAGAAAACCCCTGAGTTCTTGGCTTCGGCGTGGGCCAGGGAAGTGCAAGTGCAGGAATATACTACTGCTTAGTGGTTGCATACTGCCACTCCAAACTCCGAAGGCGATGGCGTTTATCGCTGCTCTGTCGAAGACACTTTGAACTCGGCAGCTTTGCGCAATCGATTCATAACCGCAGAAGCAACATCCCCCAGTGTGTCGTCAAGACCTTCCACAGCCATGGCGTCCACCCGTCGCAAGTCAAGCTCGCGAAGGGCAGAGAACAATCCGCTGGCTACAGATTCTGCCGTTTCTCCGAGCGCAATGTCATATATTAGAGTCCGCGTTTCACCTGTCGGGCCGGGGAGAAGCACAGCGTAGTCCGATCGCGAGTATGTCGGCGATTTCGGGTTTTGCTTGTTCGCAGATGTGACCGTTGCATCGACTACTGCATCCGACGATAATCCGCAGGCAGGAGGCCAAGATGTGGTGCGTATAATGCCTATTGCTTTCGCTTCACCGAGTAGTCTGGCTAGAGCAGCAGGTTGTGGCATCTGCGAACCGTGTTCATATAGCACAACAGGGGCTTGCGGAGAGTAGTGTCGGTACTTCATTCCTGGTGCTCGTGGAGCCGCCTCAGATTGTGAAGCATCCTTGTAGGCACACTCTACCTTCTGCCAGCCGGGGCAGGTGCGAAGCTCTTCCAACGTAATGCCTCCTGGCCGTAGGATGACGGGTGGGTCAGACAAGCCGTCGACCACGGTGCTCTCTACCCCAACAGAACAGGGTCCGCCGTCTAAGATGGTAGCAATACGACCATCCAGATCAGACTTGACGTGCTCTGCTGCTGTGGGCGATGGCTTCGTTGAAGCATTAGCTGATGGTGCTGCTAGAGGAACACCAGCAAGTTTGATGAGGGCCAGTGCAAGCATATTAGCCGGCATACGGGCACCAAACGTCGACAGGCCTGCAGTCACCTCTGGAGCCAATTGAGAATCTTGATGGTTGGGCATGATGAGGGTGAGTGGGCCGGGCCAGAATTTATCAATCAGTGGGAGATATATTGCAGGGATGGGATCGTTATGGTTTGCCATAACACGTTTCCTCCTTGGATGTAGTATATCCCTCAATTGTTCAAGCGAGTGAAAGTGGACGATGAGGGGGTTATCTGATGGACGCTGCTTTGCGCGATAGATGCCTTGGACTGCAGAGCTTCTCGTAGCATCGGCACCTAGTCCGTAGACTGTCTCTGTGGGAAATGCCACCGGCACATTCGTGGTTTGAAGCTCGTGCGCAGCTCGCTCTAGATGGCGAGCGTCTATTGAATCTTTCGGAAGTCGAAGAAGCCAGTCGTCTACGAGCGAACCCGACCTCCCATTGACCGAGACACGGCCAAGCTGGGAAGGTTCCACAGGAAGAACATCTGTGGTCAGACTTGGAATAGCATGCATGATTGCACGAGATGCTTGTGGAGTTTGCAATGTTCTTTTCAATGGTCGAGGCCAGTCCCGTATCCTGAATAAGCGTGCCCGATGACTCCCCGTTAACAGACGGATGGTAGGTATTAATGCTGCCAGCTTCCTGTCCTTGTGATGACAATGCTGTTAATTTTGCAGCGATGTCTAATGAGACTTCATTCTACAAACACCATTGCAGGAAGATGAATTCAAAGATGAGGAATTGGCTGCCATATTCAAAATAATATAGCGTAGCAAAATTACAATTTTCGAGCTTGGAATCGTCATACCCTGGCCACCAAGTCGACGGAGCTGGTGGCACTCTTGCCTACCCTGTATTTTGGGCACAAAAGAATTATTTTCGAGCATATGCCCTTTCACCACCATCATTTTCATGAGAGGTAAGTGCTTTGAAAGAAGTAAGGAAAGGATAGCACTAGTGGGTGGATGTTCATTAATTCCAAGTGGTCATCTAAGTCGTTCGCTGCAACGCCGTCCCGTAACCCACTTAGCTTTACAAGGCCAAACCAGACCAAACCATTCCAAGCTACCAGATATCACTACCAAAATGAACCCTCAGTCCAGAGTCGACGAGAAAGTTGGACTCCCATCTATCTTGTGCACGTCAGAAAGACCATCGCATGTGCGACGCTTCAGACAGTGACACCGACTTCCTCCGTCGCAATCTCACCACCAGCACTCGTTTCTGCCCACGAGCCCCAGAGGCCACGGCGAGCACGGACACGTAGAGGTCCGCCCAACGCATCCGCTGGTTGTTCAACCTTGACAGCGTCCTTGGTCGCGAGGACCAGCACCTCGAAGAACATCTTGGTGGCATCGGCCCTGGTCGTGCTGCGCTCGGGCAGCAACTCCTGGAACAGTATTGATGATTTTTGCCGCTTTGATGGGCTAGTCTCGGCCTCTGCACCGAATTTTTCCCTCAAAAGATGTACCGCATGTTTGGTGCCGAGCGACACTGGCCCGCTCTCGTCTGGATGAAGTAAGGGAGCTTCTGTCTGATCGAAACCAAATGTCATGTCCTCAACGCCATCGCCCAATCCAGGAACATCGATACCATCTCCCAGTTGCAGTCCATCGCCAAAGGGTGCATTGAGAGTAGTTTCACCCTCAGTGTTGCCTTCGTCGCCTGGAAATGCCGGCATTTCTTCCTCGTGAAACTGGATCTCTGCAATGGATTCATCTTGCTGCTCTTGAGTTGAAGCGTTGCCTCGCTTGCGCTTCGTGCCAGACTTGCGGACGACTTCCAGGGAGAGGATGCCCCTCAGCTCAGGGGCCCATCCTCGGCTGTACCCGTCACCTAGAATGCTGGACACGAACCCTCCAGACCTCTGCATGTCCATGAGAGCTAGCAGCATCGGATCCTTTGGCAGAAAAGATGCAGGCTTCAAGATCTTGGAACGATCGAGCTGCTGCTGCTTGATCTGAGCCGAGTGCATCTCGGTGTCAACATCAGCTTGCAGGACCTTTCTCTTCTTGGCTCTTTGTGCCAGATGAAGGGATTCGTCTTCTGGTTCTGGCTCCGGCTCATACATTGTTGTGCTGTCCTCGTTGGCGTTTGCACGGGGTTCCACGTCACGCTCGGCGCTTCTTCGGAGAATGTCTGGGCGAGTTGATGGTTCGCGAGGAGCAACATTGTGGTCCTCGTCATTGTTTATTTGAAGACCAAAGTCATCATCCAAACCGCCCATGTTCATGTCGTCATCCTGGAGATCAAGGCCCGGGATGACGCTCGTGTCCTGTCCAGGTTCGGGCATTGGATCTCCAAAGTCGATTTCGAGATCTTCGCCTTCTCCAGGGCGCAAGGTGTCCTCAAAATCTTCCCTTAGATTCCTGGATGGGGGTGCGTCGCGCCCAAACTCGATTTCGCGCTCTCGCCGCGATCTGGGCGTCAGAAATTCGTCACCAAAAGCAGAGTCTTCCAAGCGGGACGCTTCCATCGAACCAGCTCGGCTGCGGTCGACACTATTCATCAGGCGTTGGCTAAGGGAAAAATCATGTGGATTATCAAGTAGGGATGGGTCGGGCAGAGGGGCGAGAAGGTCGAGTTCAGTCAGGACGTCAGGAAGAGTTAGACTGGCGGGATTGGCGGCATGAGACTGATGGGTTGGGAGGTCGACATTGCCGGGTCTGAAAGCCATTTTGATTTTGAGGATGGCCTCGTTACAGTCATCGAGAAGGTAACGCGTCTTGCGAGAGTAGATCTTGACAACGCCTAGCAAGAGATGACCATTCAATCGTAGGGCGAGTGGGGCTTGAGCCTGATCCATGATAGCGTTGACACCTTCACCAATGTTCTGGTGGAGGACATCTTTCTTGGGGACCTTGCGCTCGCCAAAGTTTGCCGACAGCCAGATGCGAGCCAGCGGCCCTGTCTTTGACAGGAGCGCCTCTGAATAGAACATGGCGAGTCTGATGCGTCACCAGGGGCTAAGAGATAGTGTCGAGTACCCTGTACGGATTGAGACTTTCCAAAGAAGACGAAAAGTCGAGCGTTTTGGGGTTGTATGCGACACACGGCGCGTTGTTATTGTTTGTTCGCGTGGCGGGAGCGACACCGGGGGAGGGGGCTTAGGGGGAGCCGAGTCCGCGACGCATCGACTTCGAAGTCGGTTGCCGTACTGGATGGACTACAGCAGCGGCGGAAGACACGAAGCGCACCGCGCAATGGCAAATGACAAGAGTGGGAATGGCAGAGGTGGAGGCGGAGAGCGCGTCTAAGGACTACGGGCCCCAGCACGCGGGCTGGGCCAGTGACGCGCGGGGCTTGGCGCGGCAGATGGTTCTCCTTCGGGTTGACTGCACCCAGCTTGTCCCCTTGCTCTGGTGTGCAGACTTATATCCGGAATTCTGGTTGTCGCTCTTGGAGTTTGAGGCGCCTGATCAATTACCTCGACTTCTGCGCCGTCTCTGTACCTGGTTGGACGACTTCTCTTCGGATAGTCAGTGCTGGAAGGGGAAAGTAAGACATGAGCTCGTAGGAAGTTACCACCCATTGATCCAGCGGACTCCATCCGACCCCACGGTCTGCGCATTGCTCTAGAAGTCCATGTCGCCAGGGCAATGTCAAGAGCAGCAACCCCCGGGTTGCCATTCCACAATGGGTCCCCCCGCGCTCCTGTAGACGCATCTTCCAAGGCACGGACAGCCTCGCCTCATTCCATCGCAAGTCGCCCACAGGTACTGTACCGCACCGTCAATTGCTTGTGATGCCTAGCTGACCGTTTAACTCTACAGTCAATAACATCCACGTTTGCGAGACTCAGTCCCTCCGAAGCCGCCGCCCGTCTGTCCACCTCCCTGACACATGGTCTTGCCCCCAAGGAGGCCGAAATCAGGCTCAATACATACGGGCCGAACGAGCTACCGCACGACGAGCCCGAGCCACTATGGCTGCGCTTCCTCAAACAGTTTCGAGAGACTTTGATACTGCTGCTTCTTGGCTCTGCGCTGGTCTCTTTCATCATGGGCAATCTGGAGGATGCTCTGAGCATCTCAGCTGCTGTCACCATCGTCGTCACCGTCGGGTTCGTCCAAGAATATCGGTCTGAGAAGTCATTGGAAGCTCTCAATAAGCTAGTCCCTCACTACGCGCATCTCATCAGGGTAGGCTCTTCGGCTCAACCTCGCGATGAATCTGCAACCACAGCCGATTCCTCCAACACGATTGTGTCAGCCAACGCCCTCGTGCCTGGCGACCTTGTATCATTTTTTACTGGCGATCGTATCCCTGCCGACGTGCGAATCACCCACGGCGCCGATCTTACTATTGACGAATCCAATCTGACTGGTGAGAATGAACCAGTTTCAAAGACGCCCGAGACCTTGAAGACATCTTCGGACTCCGTATCCACGGACGCCACTCCTTATGCTTCCGAAGCCACCGGGACGGTAGGCGCAGATCTCCGTCTCAACGAGCAGATCAACATTGGCTTCATGGGCACCCTCGTCCGATCCGGCTACGGTCACGGTATCGTCATCGGCACAGGTGGCAACACTGAATTCGGCGCCGTATCGAGATCTCTCGGAGAGATTGAAAGTCCCCGTACGCCTCTGCAAATGTCCATGGACCGCTTAGGCAAGGATCTCAGCTACATGTCATTCGCGGTCATCGGCGTCATCATGCTCGTGGGATTGTGGAGAGGGTGGGAGTTCCTCGAGATGTTTCAGACCGGGGTCTCCCTTGCCGTCGCGGCGATTCCCGAGGGTCTTCCCATCATTGTCACTGTGACCCTGGCCCTTGGTGTGTTCCGCATGTCAAAGCGGAATGCAATTGTAAAGCGTCTGCCCAGCGTGGAAACGCTCGGATCAGTCAATGTCATCTGCACAGACAAGACAGGCACACTGACGACTAACCACATGACTGTAGCCAAACTGTGGCATTACGATTCTAAAGAGCCGCTTGAAGTGGCGGACCTCCAGAAATCAAACGATGTGGACGCTGCTACCAAAACCTTGATACGTGTTGGCAACGTTGCCAACAACGCACGCCTTGCAGCTCATGCCAATGGGCAACCGGCCACTGCATCATCGTCCGCCATCTGGGCTTCCACCAGTGGAGATGACTCATCAGCGGAGAAAAGCCGGTGGCTCGGCCAGCCCACGGATGTGGCCATGCTTGACCTTGTGGATTTACTCGGAGACCACGACGTACGGGAGCGCATGGGCGAGCGTCGCCATGAAACGCCCTTCTCTTCCGAGCGGAAATGGATGGGAGTCGTCATTCGAGGATCAAGCGATACTCCAGATGTTGCATACATCAAAGGCGCCATAGAACAAGTCTTAAAGAGATGCGACACGTACGTCACGCGCGACGGAAGAGAGGTGATATTGGATGATGCTGGTCGAAAGCGAATCTCTCAGGCGGCAGACTCCATGGCGAATGAAGGACTGCGAGTCCTGGGCATGGCTAGGGGCTCGAACCCTCAACACAGGTTCAAGCCTCAGCAAGGACGCACAGCTTCAGGCTCCAGCTCGCCTGCCCCTGCAGCAAATGCCGACGACAGCCATTTTCAGAGCCTCTCATTTGCCGGTCTTGCGGGGATGAGCGATCCTCCTCGCAAGAATGTCGACCGAGCGATTCGAAGACTCATGGCTGGCGGTGTCAAGGTGATCATGATCACTGGTGATGCAGAAACAACAGCAGTTGCCATTGGGAAGAAACTCGGCATGCCAATCAACATGAACACAGCCATTGGCAAGCCGGTCATTCGAGGCGACGAGCTGGACAAGATGAGCGAGGAGGACCTTGCACAAGCCATCGCGACTACCACAGTCTTTGCAAGAACGAGCCCTGAGCACAAGCTGAAAATTGTCAGAGCCCTGCAACAGCGAGGTGATGTCGTAGCCATGACTGGAGATGGTGTCAACGATGCACCGGCGCTCAAGAAGGCCGACATTGGTGTCGCCATGGGACGGTTGGGAACAGACGTAGCCAAGGAGGCCGCAGACATGATCCTGACAGACGACGACTTCTCCACAATTCTCAATGCCATCGAAGAGGGCAAGGGGATCTTCTCCAACATTCAAAACTTCCTAACGTTCCAGCTAAGTACAAGTGCTGCGGCGCTAAGCTTGGTCTTCTTCAGCACATTCCTCGGCTTCCCCAACCCACTCAATGCGATGCAGATTCTTTGGATAAGTAAGACTCATCGTCTTGTATACATTGGCCACACACTAACGAGCGCATAGATATTCTTATGGACGGACCTCCCGCTCAATCGCTGGGTGTGGAACCGGTAGATCCGGCTGTGATGAGCCGGCCCCCGCGCTCGAAACACGCGCGAGTACTCACCCGAGCGCTCTTGCAACGTGTCTTGCAGTCAGCGGCAATCATCATGGTGGGCACGATGTTGACATATGTGCACGAGATGTCAGACGGGCGCGTCGTCAATGCGCGCGATACGACCATGACGTTCACATGCTTTGTCCTCTTCGACATGTTCAACGCACTTAGCTGCCGTTCAGAGGGCAAGTCTGTGCTCCTGGGCGAGATTGGGCTCTTTTCGAACAAGATGTTCAACTATGCGGTGGGATTGTCGCTGGTGGGACAGGCTATGGTCATCTATCTGCCTCTCCTCCAGCACATCTTTCAGACAGAAGCGCTAGGGTTGCTTGACCTGTTGCGGCTGGGTCTCATTGCAAGTTGTGTCTTCTGGGCAGACGAGGCGAGAAAGTACGTGAAGCGCCGGGGCGCGTCGAGGAGCCTGAGTGGATACAGTGCAAGTGTATGATAGATAGATGTTATATTGAGAAGCTAAAGATACCTTACGGCGACAAAAGCCAGAAGGGCACAGAATATATTATTATGCCTCTACATGATCCAGATCCTGAGACGTGGCTCGTGCTTGGCAGGGGAAATCTGTGGGGGGGGGGGGGGGGGGGGCTGTGGTNGGGGGGGCGTATCTCCAAAGTCCGAGGGCGCCAATGACGAAAGTAAGGCGTGTCGCTCCAGCTGTTTCCTCGTACACCGACATTGCAGCTCCAGTGGATGGTCCTTGATGCGATCTTCATACCGAGCAACCTTCAGTCTTCTGCGCCAGACGAGTCGTGCCATGTCTTCTTCCACCAGAGCGCCCGTTACTTCCTCGCCATATACTCAGGCAGTCTTCGCCGCCATCCGTCGCTTGTACCCAGAACACCTGGCCGACAAATCTTTCGATAACACCGGAGTGCTCATTGAAGCTCCATATAGCCCATCCAAGCCCCCAGACCAACAGCAGGCCAACTCGGTCCTTCTCGCGATCGACCTCACAGCAGCTGTAGCGGATGAAGCCATTCAACGGAGGGACAGTGTTGTCATTGCATACCACCCTACCATATTCTTTGGCCTGAAGAGCTTGACGCTGGCCAATAGCCAACAGCGAAGCTTACTGCGACTTGCTGCGGAGGGTATCAGCGTGTACAGCCCCCATACAAGCGTGGACGCATCGAAAGGAGGCAATGGCGATTGGCTAGCCGATGTGGTGACGGGCAAATTCTCGCTCCGCACAGAAGGTATGAGTGCGGTAGATGTGGGCAGCTTTGGCACCCGGGGAGAAGAGACGTCGAACGAGTACAAGATTTACGAGTACGGACAACCCACAGAAGCGCAACACGCAGAAGGGTAAGCTTGTGCTCATTCGCGACTCCACTCCGGCGACAGCTTGCTAATGGTGGCATTGGGAATAGGCTACCTCACACACGCACTGTCATTGAACCAAACGCTACTGATTCGGATGCTGGCATCGGGCGCATCGTCGAGCTGAGCGAATCTGCGCCATTGTCTCGACTGCTGAGCAACATTGCTGCGGGAGTAGGTAATCCCGCTGCTTTTGCAGTCGCGCTGCCACAGGGATCAAAATTCGAAGATGTAAAGATCCGCAAAATTGGAATCTGCGCAGGATCGGGCGGCTCCGTACTCAGGAAGCAAGATGTAGATCTGCTGCTGACTGGCGAGATGGATCACCACTCAACTCTTGCTTTGATCGAGCAAGGCCGTACAGTGGTAACCCTGAACCATTCGAACAGCGAGCGTGGCTATCTCACCGGCGTGATGCAGCCAGAGCTTTCGAAGGCGATGGAGGTGGTGTGGAAACAAGACAGCCAAGTGGACGTGAGCAAAGTAGACAGAGATCCCTTTAGTTTTGCTGTGCGAACATAGCATGGGCAAGGAAACATGGCAACACCACCTGAATTAAGGTTAGCCTAAGCCTGGTCGGCTAAGTGCGGCACAAAAGCAGTACGGAATGAGGCGCGTCCCCGCATTATGAAAATACCCCACACGCTAGGCCAACTCGAATCACCAAATGGATTATTCTGCGACCAAGTGCTCTGGAACAACACATCCTGGCAAAACTTGCTCTTCTTAACCAATCATCTTCGCCAAATCACAACAATCTAATGATGGTCACGCCATGAGCAAGCTTACGCTGCATCTCTCGGCAGTTGAAGAGTCGCCCCTCACCAGCCGTTGAGGCACCATGCAAACTGCTCACCCCATGCAGAAGCGTGATAGCTCCAGCTTCTCTGCCACAACAATGAATCCCTCGCCGGTGCGGCGTCGAGCTGCCGACATTGAAACGGATCTACCTCCGCGTAAAAGGGTGCGACAGGCCTGCGTCACGTGCCATGCGAGAAAGGTTCGGTGCGATCTGTCTGTCAAGGGGGTCCCCTGCACCAACTGCCAGGATGACGGTAGCGGCCATCTCTGCAAGCTCCACGTACGAAAAGGTCGCCGATCCTCAGCGACCACTTCAGACACGCCGGGCATGCAAATATCCCTGACAGACTCGGACCAGTCGCTCAATCTGCCATACCACCAAAGCTCCCTGCAGTCTGCACCTTCGCGCGCAATTGCCATCACTCCACATTACAAATCCAACTTTCCGGCCTACAACCATGGTGTAAACACTAACCCGCCGAACCGCCTGTCAGACACCATGCATCCTGCGCCGTTCGACCACGTCGGACAGTTCTCGGACGACATGCTACCCGGCTCGCTTCCTCTTCTCGAAGCAGACTTTTCAGATTTTGCAGGGCTGGACATGATCTTCGATGTCCCTGGCAACATTGAGCCCAACGGACATGGCATGTGGGATTTTGATCCGAATCTGACGGCCCCTAGCCAAGCTCCCATCTCGATCGAGTCCCCAGCCATTTCGTGGACGACTTCTCCAGGAAACACCCAGCCGTCACAACCGACCCAGGAGGAAGACCCCGTCGATGTCGACAATGCGTTTCTCAAAGGTCAGGGTTGTTTTATTCTTCCAAAGTCATCTACCTTGTCGCGCTTGATGATGACATACTTTCGCTTTGTCCACCCAAATCTGGCGATCATCAACGAAGGTGATTTCTGGAAGCTCTGGCCTTCAAGAAGTGACGAGAACTTCCAGCTGGGGACTTTTTCAATTCTTGTGCTGCAAGCAATGTGCTTCGCGGCCGCAAATGTTAGTTTGAACATCTTGCTTTTGTCAATATACCCAGACTGACCATTGGAAGTTTGCTTCTGAAGATCTCCTCCGAAAGTGTGGCTTCAGCAGCGGAACCGCCGCGCGGAAGGGTTTCTATCGGCGCGCAAAGGTAATTATGATATCGATTCTCTGTAAGGGTTTGCAAACTGACTTGTTTAGCTTTTATTTGACTTTGGTTTCGAGCAAAGCTATGTAGCTCAAAGTCAATGCGCTTTGATGTTGTCATACCGTGTCCCCAAGAAGGACATCAGCCGCAAGAACACACAATGGCTCATTCAGGCCATTTTCTTTGCGCGGCTAGCACGTGCAGATCGTTATTATTCTACCGTGCACATGTCCAAGGGATCAAAGTATGTGTCAACATTGAAGCGGTTATGGTGGGGTAAGCCTTTCGTCTTTTCCTCTTCCGCACTGACAGTAACATCTAACAATCACAACTGTAGGATGTGTGTTTCGCGACCGCATTCTGCCTCTGGGAGTCCGCAGGCCTATTCAAATCGATACAATAGAACCGGAAGTACAGCCTTTGACAGACGGTGATTTTGAGGACGAGCTTGGACAATCCCGAGTCCATGATGCTTCAACTCAAACACAAATGTTTCGAGTCATGTCGCTGAAGTGCAAACTGGCTTACATACTTACTCCGGCCATGTATCTGATGTTCCAAATTGAGAGCTCCGAAGAGAGATCTCGAACAACGCCGGAATCACTACCTCAACAGTTCAACATGGTTCAAGATCACATCAAACGCTTACGTGACTGGAACGAAGAAGCCGCAGGGGTGTTTCCGTCACCAATCAGTCTTGGAGATACAAACGAGACCGTAACGGTCATTGCCAATTTGATGTTCATCTACTACAAGTGAGTTTTCACAGGTATTCAGCCTTTTACTTGTCCTTGCTGACCCCACATAGCGCAGCGATTTTGGGATTATGTCACCATATGATGCTACTGTGGGAATCCAGACATGCAGCAACGCCAAAACTGAATTTCGAAACTCCAATAAAAGACATTGTCCAGGCATTTGACAACACAACTGACCGAGTGCGGGAGTTGGTGCAGCTGAATCTCATCCAAAGCGCTCCAATCAGCCTGTAAGTCAGATGCCATCATGATGCTAGCCCTTCATTCTCAAATGTAAGCCGAATAGGTATGCTAATATACCGACCCAGAACCGCGTACCTCAGCTTCCCAATCCTGCTACAAGCCATCTCAGCAAAAGCCGCAGCCGGCTCGCAAGCCGAAGGCACGGCGCGCCGTCAACTCGAGATCTACCTCAAAGCGATGCGCCACCAGACCAGCATCTACGAGGGCTCCGAGTACGCGTCTTCGGTCATCGACAAGATCCTCATCTACGCCATCGACGAGCAGATGCTCACGACGCCCACGACGGAGCTCGAGCACGGCCAGCCGCAGGGCAGGGAGGCGGTGCGCGCGCGACGGCCCGCGGACGCGGACGGCTATGGCGCCATCAGGTGCTGGAAGGACTTGCTGCAGAAGAAGCCCAAGTTTTATCTTCGGCTGGCGCTGCATATTGACTGGGCGCTGTCGACGGGCAGGCCGGCCGAGGAGGAGGACTTTCCGGTGCAGCTGCGGCGGCCGCGGTCGCTGACGCGGTCGACGGCGCAGCCTAGCCCGTGATGAGGAGTTGGAGATGTTGCTCGTGGTTGTGTTGGCTGCTAGAGGGAAACTGCTCACGAGCGAACCGCAGTTGGATCAATATGCTAGAAAGATGGTTGTGGCTGATACCCAAATCAATGATAGCGCTGTTTAATGCGATGAGGTCTATTGGTCGAAGCAATTCTCTAAATACCAACAGTCCTGATTTGGCTTTCTCAGCATGCTTGTGGCCTTTGATGATTTCATGGAAAATTGCAGAATTGCTAAACCAGGGTAGTTTCCTGATCGATATCGAGGCAACGAAGGCCGAGTGCTCTGTTCCCCGCTTAAATTTGCTGGTCGACTGAGCAAGCTCAGCGAAGGCGCTTCCAGCAGCTACTTTTGAAAGTGTCCAAGTCTGTAATCCAGAAATGGAGCAAGTAGCTGTGCCGCTGTCGAAGGTACATATGCGCTTGGGCCGCGGGTCTTCATCAACCGCGCTAATTTACAGCGTATCCTCTGCTTCATGGTCGACCTTCGAGCTCATTGCATGCCACATTGCATTCTAAGTTTCAGGTGTTCTCTTTTTCCTCTGACGAGTGTTGCCGTAGAAGGTCAATCAGCACTTGGTTCTGGGGATCGGCAGAAAGCGCAAGTCGTAGATCTTCCTGATGGCAAATTGCTCCGTGCTCCAGCAACTTCTGAACGATGGACAAGTGATTGTGCTTCACGGCGTCACGCAAGGGCGGACATTCGTGCTGGTCAACGGCATTAACGTACGCGCCACTAGCAAGGAGCAGCTTGACACAGTCGAGATGGCCCACTGAGGCGGCAAGGTGTAGCGGCGTAATCTTACGACCAGCAGTAGCATTAACGTGCGCGCCACTAGTAAGGAGCAGCTTGACACATTCGAGATGGCCTTTTAACATGGCAGCGTGCAGCGGCGTGAGATCATCATCAGCAGTGGCATCAACGTGCGCGCCAGCAGCAAGGAGCAGCTTGATACAGTCAGGATGCCCCACTGATGCGGCAAAGTGCAGCGGCGTATTCTTGTCATTATTAGTAGTATTAGCGTGCGCGCCACTAGTAAGGAGCAACTTAACGCAGTCGAAATGGCCCTTAAACGTGGCAATGTGTAGCGGCGTATACTTGTCTTTATTAGTGGCATTAACGTGCGCGCCACCAATAAGGAGCAGCTTAACACAGTCAAGATGGCCTAATAACGCGGCAAGGTGTAGCGGCGTGGTGTTGGAATAGTCAAGGGCATTGGCATCGGCCCGATGTGCTGAAAGCGTCTTCAAAACGGATGGGTGATTGTGCTCAGTGGCTTTGTGCAGTGGAGTCCGTTGGCTGTAGTCAACAGCATTAACGAAAGCGCCGTTGTTGAGGAGTAAATCAACGCAGTCCGGGTAGCCGCTTACAGCGGCAACATGCAACGACGTGGCGTCATCATCATCTTTGCTGTGATAGTCGACATTCGCGCAAGCTTGGAGGAGCAACTCGGCGCGGCGGACTTGGCCGTGCTTGCAAGCTAAGAAGAGCGCACGATCGCGCTCGGCTTGGGTGAGGGTGTCAAAGAAGGTGCGGGCTTGGTGCCGAGAGGTGTAATCTAAGAGACGGGGCGTGTCAGGCCACATTGTAAGGCATAAAGTTCTGGGTTGGGTGACGAGACACCATACGTGAGACGCAAGAACCAATTGGTCGACATACTGTTGATCACATCTCCATTGTGCTGTCGTGCGGTGCCATCAGCTGATATGTCTCGGTATGCTCTGGATTCTGGCATGTCTGTTCCTGGACCGGACTGGCTGTAAGTTCTAAAACCCTCAGTCTGGTGATCCACAGCCAATCCTGCACCTTATAGGGGCCTCTCCTACAACGCTGTATTTCAATGCGTCCTGTTAAAATCTCGTCCGCAGGTGGTGGGGGTGGGGTTGTCAGCAAGGCTGAGCCACAGCGCCATGATTGGGCGCCTCTTCCAAGATGCGGGAAAGTAGGAGGCTGAATTCTTGCACACGAACCACTGGATTTATTGGCCTTTCGGAGGACTTGCAGGTTGGCATGCTTCAAGATAATCAGTCGTGACCACAAGAAGCCGTGCGTGAGAAGAACTCATGGCCATGAACACCAGCTGCGTCCTGGTCCACTATTTACATCTGTGATTTGACCAGTCGTGGCGGGAGCTTGCGTATTGTCTATATACTCGTTCACTTGACATTGGGTCTATGCAAGACCAGAGCTCACTCTCGGCGCCTCTTGATCTACAATGTGTATGTTTTGACAATGTGTATGTTTTGAGCATT
Organism: Carpinus fangiana; assembly: GCA_006937295.1. Classification (NCBI taxonomy): domain Eukaryota; kingdom Viridiplantae; phylum Streptophyta; class Magnoliopsida; order Fagales; family Betulaceae; genus Carpinus; species Carpinus fangiana. Next base: position 944,380 of record VIBQ01000013.1, on the reverse strand, counting down.
GCGCATCTGCCATCTTCGCGACTCAAGTTGCGAGCTTGATGAACCGACCACTTTCAAAAGCCATTGCGTGTTGATCAAGGGCTCCGTTGGCCTATACAAGGTTGGAACGCCATGATCAAGCAGACGTCTCCATTGTGCCTGTTGGTGCCGCGTGCAAACTCAACCAAGGTAGATGATGCGTCGGAAGTGCGTCTGTTGGAGAAGAGACAGATCTTCAGCTAGCGGATTTGTTGTTGGCCTTCTTCCAAACCTGCAATGCCTCAACCATCGTCGATCGCACTTGCATCTTCGTCATCAGCACCCCAATCAAACCAGCCTCTATCTTTGGCCTCTGTCAGACCCCTGAGCCACTCGGTAGCCATCTTCGCGTACCCTGCGTCTGACGGATGCAGCGTGTCCGCCATGTCGTGCGGCAACTCAAAGACGGCGCTCATGTTGACGCCGATGATCTTCCAGTTCAGCCTCTCTCTGGCTTCGATGAGCGCAGGCACGGCCTCGTTGAAAGCAATCTTGCGCCGCTCGAGCGTGGCATTGTTCTTGACCGGGGTGAGCTCGGAGACGATGACCACGGTGCGGGGAAAGCGCCAGAAGAGTGCGTCGATAAGGTCGCCCAGGCGCGACGGAGCCCTCGGGAGATCGACGTCCTCGTTGATGTCGTTGGCGCCGGCCATTAGGAGGACGGCGTCCGGGGCAGCGCCGTAGTTTTCGACGGCGCGTTCGAAGAGGTACTGGATTCGGGCTATTGTCTCGCCGCCCTCTCCTTGATGCCTGTTGTTGGAAAAGTTGCCGATCCTAGAGCTCCCGACGTAGGTGACGTGTTGGAAAAGGGCGTCGGGGCTGACAGTCTGGTTGACGGACCAAACGGGCTCTGTGCCGGTGAGGAGATTGAGAAGGCATAGTCGATAGCCGTTGAAGGGGCCAGAAGACCACAAGCCAAAGGTGATGCTGTCGCCGATTGCGAGGAGAGTTATGTTGCCAGGTGCGGTCCGCTGAATAGGAAGATAGCGGATCAGGGGATTACCTCCCCCTAAAGCGTTCACAAAGGCGATGAGTGTACTGGTCCCTGGTCCACAGCCTGGACAGATCTTGGGAAGAAGAAGAAGGCCTGTTGCAGCAAGGTCAGAAGAGGGACGTAATCCATGTGGAAAGGAGGGACCGTGTGCGTACAGCAGAGGAAGGTTGAGACGAGGGCAATTGCGATATAGTAGCCATCGTAGCTCCTGAGGCGTTTCCCAAATGGTTGCATGGCCGAGCCAGCGTCTGGAAAGTGCTGATGCGCTGCAAGTCAAGATCTCCGGCGCCTGCAGCAGCCGCGACACAATCAGCGATGTGGGACCGACATCTTGCCCTTTCGCTGTATCGGAATGGGCAATACCACTGAGGCAGCGTCAAAGTCAAACGAGGCGCGTGGTATGGTAAATGATGCGCACACCTCGGCCTAGATCTCACGCGCCGCGCGGTTCTCCATCCGCGGCTGGCTGATTTCCTGGCGTAATGGCGGCAAGCCAATGGCGGCGCGCGGCGCACGGCGCAGTGGGCTGTGCTCGATGAAACCCTTTGCTTCAACCAGGACAGAAACAGCGCGAGAAGAAGGAAACGCACTCGGAACATTACCTCCGAAACAACAGCTATTCTCTCACGCAAAAGCCGATTCGTATCAGGCGCTAGTCGCCTGCATTTCGCAACCCACGGTCAACAACTGAGTCAATGAATGACCAGCGCCTGTGGGCATCCGCACAATGAGTGTGCTGGCCTTTCCACAGGAGCTGCTTGATCTTATTTTTGACTTTTTGGCCGGCGAGAAAAGATTGTTTGGTGTTCTCCAAACTCGGCTCGTTTGTCGTGAGCAGATCTCTGACCCCTGCATGGTCTCCGGTGACGCCTGCTAACACGGCCTTTTCTACGCAGGTCGTTTCGACGATGCCGTAAATTCAGCCTTGCTGCGTTATGGTAGATTCCTAGGAACAGTTGTCTCCTATCCTTTGCGCCCATGCCCGAAGCAACTTTCTATTCAGGCTGTGCGATACAAGATTGCTCGTGATCCGCACATGGGCGATCGCGTCTGCCATGTCATCACCGAGGTGGAGTCGCAGCTACTCCAATACTCGAACAGCTTGAATGAAATCGCCCAAGGCCTTCTGCAATATCAACTTTACAATGCGCTAATCAACGTTGGTCGGGACAGAGTTCGTCTGCTTTATGATCTCCGAGATCCTGCAGAGCGATACCCGCTGGATGAAGCACCCGTGCCGATTGATTTAGTCGCTGCTGCAGCTGCTCTAGGTCTGACGCTGGCCTTGCGATCTTTTCTACACAGCAAGCCGGACTTATCATCATGGAGCAGACTCTTCGGAAATCCATTTAGTGCCGCAGCAGCAACTGACAGTACCGAATGTCTTGAACTACTTTATCGTGCTTGGGGCCATACCTATTTACCGGAAGGAATAGGGCAGCACGCCTTGCTATTGGCTGCGAAAAATAATTCGATAAATGCTATTGAATGGCTCAGAAGTCTGCCTCACAGTCCAGGCTCATTACATTTTGATAAAATCAACTTGGTACATGCAATCAGCGATATTTGCACATCAGGACAATTGCAATCTTTACAGCTTTTTTGCGAGATCGTGAAGGGGCAGCTATAGACCGACCCGGACGACGTACTCGGTATGCCACTCGATTATGCTGCTTCGTTAGGGGCCTGCGACATTGTTCGATATTTAATAAGTCTTGGCGCAGACCCAAATTACAGAAACGTTAGCAGGATAGCGCTTGCATCTGCGGTTCTAGGGGGCCACGTGTCTACGATACGAACTCTGTTGGCCCTCGGCACCGATCCGACCATTAAAGATCATTGTTTCCGGCTCACAGCGTTCGATCTCGCGCTTCGGAATGGGGACGAGGCCGTGATTGAAGTCATGTCGGAAGCCATGGAGACCGCAAAACTCATCGTTATGGAAGACAACACAATCACAGAAGCATCATGCCCGGATCATCAAATCCAAAACTGGATTTGATTATCGAGCCCGGATTAGAACAGAGCGGAGTATGCCACTTTGTGCGTGAGAGTTGGCAAGTAGAGTGCTCGAGCCTTCGCTAGTTGTGGAGACTTTATTTCCAACGTGAGATGAAAAGGAAACTTGCAACTGATATGATGATGACGCTGGTGATTCAAAAACCTGGAGACGAGAAGGAGAGAAAAGTGTAAGACGAGGGTTGAATCGCAAATGAAGTACCAATACTCCTAATGGATCTTGATTGTTGGACTATTGTCCCCGTGCGGTAAGTCGTTAGGGTTCGTTCACCCCATTAGAGAGCAGCATGGAAGCTGGTTTTGTTTCGCAGTCCCTGTCGCTATAATTGCGTGAAGCAAACCGTCTATTGAAAAATTTTCCACATGTCCCAGCACATAAATCGTCTGAAATAGATTGGTTCATCTAACTATACATGTCCTCACCCAAATACAAGCCGTTCTCATGCTTTACTCTCTCCTGCGCCTCCAAGCCCAGCCTGATAGCTTCAGTCCGGGAAAACCATACCACCAGGATAGCACAGAAGGATGTGATGGTCTGGAGAAATAGCATCCACCGTTCCGCGATTGCGTATTGGCATTGAGAATCGAGCATGCCGGATGAGTCCGAGTTGGTCCACCGGAATTTTGATAGCTGGCAAGACCAGGAACCAGTCTCGTATGCACCCAGAACCACATAGGTGTTCTCTGGCGCGTTCCGAAAATTCTCGAGATCGATGGCAGGGGATGTATAGTGCGCTATAAACGTGGCCAGAGTCACTGCGACAGAGATCACGGCAGTCGCTGCAAGGAAACTGAGGATAATAGTAAAGAGCGTGCGGGGATAGGGCTGGCGGACAGTGTTAGCTCTGTAGGTCTTCGCAGCACGAAGTTGCTGACATACTTTCAATCCGCCAGGCCAGCGCAGGATTGCCACAAAAAGTCCCTGACAGGATGCTACTAAAGCAATGGAACTTGCCAGCAGCCCCAGAATGATTGGATATCTCATAAAGTTGTCTGACGAGGCTTCGAAAAACTTTGCAGGACTATCGGAATAATAACCACTGTTTAGCTGATCGAAAAAGCCAAACGGTGGAAGACCATTCTTGAGGCGAGCAGCGGTTCCAACAACTGTGCATGATAGCACGAGGAGAAGCAGAAACACCGCGGCGAAGGTGTAGCGAACTACCGAGCCCGAATTTCTGACCTGCATGCTCGCAAGAAGAGGTATTTTGTATACGGAAGACTGATGGTAGACGCAGCAAGAGCACGGAAATGAACAAACACAGAGGCAGGTGGGGGAACTCGGCGGCTATCTATAGGCATGGCTGGATTGCGGCGTAGCAAGTGAGGCACAGTAAATGGCGTGGAGGATCGGTGGGGCCTTGGTTTCAGTTACGCGCCGGGCGGACCAACCAGCGTTCCCTGTCGGCAGTGCTCTGCCACCTCAACAACTCTGGTCACACAGCAGGCCCATGGTCACAATTATCTTTGCAGGCCTTTGACTTCGACTCGGCCCGGGATGTTGGTCTCCTGGATCTGGAGGAAGGTTGCTTGCAAGGAGCGGGAAGGAGGATGACTTGGACTCGGGTCGCACGATCGCAAAAGCTTGTCTTGGGTGTGCCAAGCCAAGCTGACCCCCGCCCCAAACTACGACACCCAGCAAGGTCAGACCCACGAATGCCATCCACATCGTGTTCTTGCAGAAGGTTGTGATACTGAAAATTTGCAAAATATGGGTCATATTTGCCATCAAATTTATCGTTGATGGTGGACCGCGGTCCGTGCTGCACGAGAGGAGACCGGAGCTCCATCTGCTGGCTATATTTGCAGTTGCTAGTGGTGCATCCCGCCTACCATGGCCAACCTTGAGATGTGAAAAAAGAATCATGAATATTGCTTGATGTCAAGGTATGAGGGGAAGCGCGTGAAATACTGGATTTAGTATTCAAAGATGAAGAAATCGGAAGGGTTGGTGGTATGACTCCTGCGCCAATGGTCCAGTAATCGCCTATCCAGCAACCATGTCCGATGTACAAGAGACTTCTACGTCATATGAACGAACAGCTTACGCGCGTTGGAGCACGTGTTCTGGACAACATTCCTTATGACATGAACAGAAAAATGTCCCCTATCAACGATGTCAAAGAGCTACGATCTGCTGCATGACCGAGGTTACAATCGTCTGGTAACACTAGTCCTCTGGGAGCAAGTGACATGCTTGGCATTTACTGGTAGTTCTCGATGTCGTCGCTCCTGACCATTGAAGTGCGTCAACTGTGGACTCTCTAACCCAAAAGAAATGCACTGCGCTACTGGATACGAATACGAAGCCGGCTGTAACTACTAGTGCCCGGTTTCTGTGGGGGCCACACCACTGAGAATTACTTTTTCAAACTCAAAGGGTCTGTCAAACCGCGCTAGATGCGAATACGAAGGCGGATACAACTTCGAGATGCATGTCGATCAGGAACACATGATATGTTCCATGGTTGCTATAGCTATAAAGTCCTGTCTCGAGTTGCCAATTCTAACTTTTCTCTTCAATCTATTATACCAACCAATTATACTATATCACTCATACCTATCACAAAATTGCACTATGCAGTTCAAGGCATTCCTCGTCTCAGCCCTGATTGGCCTTGTCGCGGCAAACCAATATGGCGATTCCTGCGTCACATACAGTGTAAGTCAATGAGAGCGCTGTACATTCTCACAAAATTATTGACATGTTTAAAAAGGACTGCGATGGTGATCTGACATGCTTGACCTGCAACTATAATCAGGGTGGAGGTTACCAGCAGCTGTGCAAGAACCTCAGCGAATGCAACAACGGATACTGCGGGGATTGCCCGTGAGAAAGACTCCTGTGGAATGGTTTTACGAGTGACATTCAACTCGGTCTTACACAGAGTAGAAAAGCATTTGTCAGACATGCAATGCAACCATCAATCTTGATCTGTACATTTTACGTAAATTCACGTACTTCAGGTGCATTCCTAGTTGCGTGTATCATTCGATCTCCTAGTAGTGATAATTTGACTTCCCAGAGTACTGATGAGATCTACAGAGAGAGTGGTATGCCTGGGTAGAGCTTGAAATCCAAGTGTAGTATGGGCATCTCGAAAGCTTGGCAGCAGTACTTGGCCTATATGAAAGAACTGCTTGTTTCTCCATTCATAGTTCATCAAAGAATATACATTACTTTCATGGCTTATCAGTGATCTCGTGCTAACACTGTTTAACGTGAGAAGGAATTTTCCGAGCGGTCTTGTCAAAGATGGCCGAACTTGATTTGCAGGAGGTGTATGACACCCTGGTTAATCTCGCTCTGGAAGCGGGAAAAATGATCCAACATGCAGATATATCATCGGCTCAGGTCAAGAAAAATAGTACGGCAAAGACCCGAAGATGCCTTACCACCGCAAACATCTGACAACGACAGCCGCCGACCCCGTGACAGAGACAGACAAAGCCATCGAGGCCTACATCACTCGCATCCTAACCACCAAATTCCCCTCGGCCATGTACGCCCAACACCCTTCCCTTCACAACCCTCACCGCCCCCAAACTAAACACCTCCCACCAGCATCCTCGGCGAAGAAACCCACGACCCCGCCACCAAAACCACCCTCACCCCCCACCCCACATTCATCATCGACCCCATCGACGGCACCACCAACCTCCTCCACGGCTTCCCCTTCACCTGCGTCTCCCTCGGCTTCTGCCTCGCCGCCCACCCCACCATCGGCGTCGTCCACAACCCCACCACCGGCGCCCTCTACTCCGCGCGCCAGCACCACGGCGCCTTCCTGCGCAACTCGCGCGACCCCGCCGACACGCCACCGCTGCGGCTCCCGCTACGCTCGCCGGCCCCGGCGCTGCACGGCCTGTCGTCCGCGCTCGTCGCGATCGAGTGGGGCAGCGACCGCAGTGGCCCGAACTGGGACGCACGGCTGGCGTTTTTCGCGCAGCTGGGCGGGGCCAAAGCAGCGGGGGGCGCGATGGCGCGGGGGCTGCGCAGCACGGGCAGCGCGGCGATGAACCTGTGTCTCGTGGCGGCGGGGCAGCTGGACGCGGCGTGGGAGGCGGGGGCGTGGGCGTGGGATGTGTGCGCTGGGTGGGCGATTTTGGAGGAGGCGGGGGGGCGGGTGGTGGATCTGAGGGTGCCGGCGGAGAGGAGGGGGACGTGGGCGGAGATGGCGCCGCGGGTGGATGGGAGGACGTTTTTTGGGGTCAGGGCGGCGGCGGAGGAGGAGCAGAGGGGGTTGGTGGAGGAGTTGTGGAGGATTGAGGCGGGGGAGTTTCGGTATGGTTGAATTTTGGGGGGGTTGTTGGATTTCTCATAGTGTCGAGAAGCTACTTTATGGTGGACAGGCGCATCAGAGCATGAGAATGGAGAACTGAGACTATAATCCAGAACTGATGCATTTACTGCCAAAGTCTCTAGTTGCTTATTGAATTGCTCTCCATCCACCGCATTGGGTATTAACCATGTCAAATTCCACATCAAAATCCGCTTTGGTAATGCCAGAATCTGGTCTACTATGGCCTTCGACAATACCACTGAAGTGCAAAATTTAGTTATATGTCGTTTCCACGGCACACAAATCTCATCGTAAAGGACGTTCATGCTCCTCAAGGCCCAACTCCGGTCGCTGTGAAATACACTCTGCGTCTATCTTCTGCACATCGTCCAACCGAGTCTATCAACTCGCTGCACGCGCCAACGACTTAGCGTGCTCGAACAACGGCAACGCCTCCTGCTCGCAGCTGCGTCCACTCGTTGCGAGATCGCACCCATGAAAGTGCGCAATGTAGTCGCCATCCTCGTAGCGCTCGCGCTGCTCGCCGCGCGTATACGAGTTCATTATCTTCTGCGGGACGAGCGCAATGCGCGTGAGCACAGTGCCGTGCCACTGGACGAGATGCTCGAGGGCGTGGCCCTCGGCGCGCTGGAAGCTGTAGCTGCGGTACAGCGGGTCGAACCAGCTGTCAAGGAAGAACCAGGCCCACTCGCCGCGCTTGACCAGCATCGAGTGCTGGCCGAGGCCCTCGTGGTCCTGCGTGAGGACAAGCTCAACGCGGTCGTGGTTGCGCGACTTGAGCGTGTGGATGACGCTGTCCGGGGGCACCACCGGCATGTCGGGGATCATGAGGTGCTCGAGGCGCGCCTTGGAGGTGATGTGGGCGTCGACGGAGAGGTCTGGGCGCATGAAGAGCGCATGTTGGTCAAGGTAAAAGAACCATGTGCTGTGAGGGAAGAGCGTCATGGCGTGGCGGAGGGCGGGGACTTTGGCCCAGCTGATGGGGGCTTTGTTGAGGTCATAATCTGTGACATTGGGGAAGAAGGTGGCATAGCCTGAATCATTGAGTCAGTGTCATATGGGAATAGTCGGACGGCGTATGGGGTAAGTACCATGCCGCGTAGCATAGTCAATTCTGTTCTCTTTTATAATCTTCTCGTACGATGCGCCGTATTGCTGGTCGAAGGTGGTTACCAAAACCACTGGTGGTGTCCCGAGGGGAATGCTGTCTCCACCAACGGCTTGTCGCAGCAGAGATATCAAGAGTATCACACCGATCACTGCTGCCAGTGGCCATGCATACACCCGCAATCGACTTCGACGTGGCATAAAGGCTGTGGACTGTGCGGGGCGGGGGCCATGATAGGGCGATGAACTCGACGTTTTCCGAGGAGGTAGGGCAAAATGCATGATGGGCGCGTTTTGATGCAGAGATGGGCTTCGAGACAAGATCGACACGAAGGGGCTCTTCGAAGACTGTCGTGCGCAATCCTATGGGGCGCAAAGGGCCGTAGGAAGGGATACGGTCACACGTAGCTGGCCTGTTCGAGCTGAGGGAGTCATGACGACTGGATGGTAGGCATGGCGCGAGATGTATAACAGAGAACCAGCAGAGTGCGATGAGACAAAAGCGTCGAGGGCAGGAGGAGTGGAGTTGGTTGCCGTAAGATACACGTTGTCGTATCTCACCGACTCTGAAACGTTTTGATGTGCTTCCCCTTGAGTCGCGCTAGCAAGCTGGACCCCTTTTGCCAAGCCAGCCACCGGACACATTCATTTGCAGATCAAGTCACAAGCAACGAGGACCATTATATTACGTGAAAGTTGAATGACTGATATTTCGTGAAACTCATATCTCTAGTAATTGCCCGCAGACTGACTTCCCAAAATACCGCAGCGCCTTACAATGATGCACAATCTAAAGCAAATGCCCTCACCAACGGATAGGCCTGTCGTTGTAAAAGTATTCGCGGATGAGCTCCATGTAGTAAGGCTTGAGCTCTTCCGCGGATGGCATACCATCGTCCTTGCTGTACAGGTCGTATGGGTTGAAAGCCTTGACGGCTTCCAGTGCCTTTTGGTCCTTTTCATTCATCATCCAGTGGTAGCCACCGTTGCTGTGCCATGGGTAGAAGCTGTGGTACCGGATCATGGCAAGTGCCTCTTCGGGAAGGGTGCTTTGCTCCTTGCAGATATGGTAGAGGTACTCATCATGGCCCCATGATAGCATGACATTGTCAAGGCCACATCCTGGAGTGTAGATGCCGTGTTTGGTGGAGTAGATAGGATCTTTGGAATCAGGATTGCTCTGCCACGGTGTCAGCACTGTAGATAGCATTAAGGACGCGAGTGAGGGAACATACATCAAAGGTACCGGGGTAGATGATGCTTTCGTCAAAAGCGCAACCAACGGGGAAGGTGTCACCGACCACGTCCCACTGACCACGTGCATCGTAGAAGAAGAGAAGCTTTCCGAGGTCGTGAACGAGGCCTGTAAGCTGCATCCATCGAGGCTTGCCATCGCGGCGGATGGCCTCAGCAGCCTGAAGCAGGTGCTCTATTTGAGATAGAGAGGTGTCCGGATCAGACTCGTCGATGAGGGTGTTCAGTTTCTCCATGGCCTGCCAGATGGTCATGACGGCACGAGTTTTGGACTTGAAGTCGTTGCGGGCCTTAAGGTTGTAGGCGACCGTCTGCTTCTCGTGCTGCTCGGCATAGAAGTTCTTGACACGGTCACAGGCGTCCTCGTACTGCCGGAACTTGGTCTTGTCCTTCTCAGCGTCAAACTCGCTCTTGGCAGTCATCTCTTTTTCGGCAGTAGTAGCAGTGCCTTGCTTGACTTTCAAAGCAGCTTTGAGAACATTGACCTCGTCTATGTTATCAGAGGTCTGCTCGAGGGCAGCACCATCACGGTGGTTGTTGAAGTCCTCATTGATGTTGGGAGTCTCAAAGATAGCGGAAGGGGCCATTGTGAACAAAAACGAGACTGGTAGAACGATAATGTATCACGATGGGAGCAATTGAGAGAATCTAGGGCTCTAGAAAGGAGACGGTAGGCATGCGGTATTTCTATGCCGCGCCCTCTCCATGGCTACGATATTACGAAATCAGCAGCATAGCAGCAAGCACGTAGGCCAGGTGACGCCAGAGCACCTTCGTTGACTGCTGTTCCAAGTCATCTGTTCCGGTGTGGTTTGACCACCCCGGTCAGGCGGCCGCAGTAGCTGGCCCCACCGGATTATTGTGCGAGCCGCCCGGAGACAATCGGCCCCAGTGCTGGCCTGTGATAGGCCTAGAGTAGACCGTAAAGAGGCCGATGGAGCAGGTTCACCGATGTTGGCCTTGCGAATGCGTCTTGGAAGATGGTCGGAGCGGCCGATCGGAAGAAAATCGGCACGACGTCGTCAGCTGGCGTCGGTGAAAGGCAGCCAGAAGCAGTAGTTTTCGGCGATGGCTACGACAGCGGCAAAAGAGTTTTTCCAGGCTTGCTTCGCGACACCAATCGCCGTAGGAAGGCAGGCATTCCGGGCGTGTCTTGGTTCGGTTGCCGGAGCGCATTTATCCGGCGTGGGGGTCTGTGGGGGGGCTTCTCCTTTAACGTCTTGGAGGGGAACCCAAGGGGATACCGAATGCATTTAGTATACTTTGTTCCGTGGTTTGTTGGTGACTGTGAATATCTGGACTGAAAATAGAGCTTTTCTTAGATTGGGAATGCAATGAATTCTTGAAGGGTATGCGAATCGAGCCCCTTGATGTCATTTTCAGGCACAAGACAGCGCGGACCCTGACGTGGGGCAACAGAGGGGCGTCTTAGGGATCGTCATTCCATTGAGCTTCTCGACTTTTTACCTTAGATTATTGTCTGCTACACAAGAAATCGCAGAATACAATTCATCATGGCCGACACTCTCCTCCCCCTCAATACTGGCAGCACAATCCCCGCTCTAGGCCTAGGCACATGGCAGTCCGAGCCTGGCCAGGTCAAAGCCGCAGTGCTGCATGCAATCAAGGTTGGCTACAGGCACATTGATTGCGCCTACATCTATGGCAACGAGAACGAGGTCGGCGAGGCGCTCAAGGAAGCCTTCGACGGAGGCCTCGTCAAGCGTGAAGAGCTGTTCATCACCACCAAGCTGTGGTGTACCTACCACAGTCGCTCGCAGCAAGCACTAGACCTGAGCCTCAAGAACCTGGGGCTAGACTATGTTGATCTCTACCTGATGCACTGGCCTGTTCCCATGAACCCCAACGGCAACCACCCCAACATCCCTAAACTGTAAGTAGTCTTTGAGCTTCGCAGGGAAACATCTCACCAACTGACTTCGACGACAGCCCCGACGGCAGCCGAGACCTTGAGAAGAACTGGTCCTACGTCCAGACCTGGCAAGAGATGGAGAAGCTACCCACCACCAAAACCAAAGCCATCGGCGTCGCCAACTTCAGCGTTCCATTCCTCCAAGAGCTACTCAAGCACGCAAAGATCACGCCTGCCGCCAACCAGATCGAGAATCACCCGCTTCTTCCCCAGCAGGAAATCAAAGACTTCTGCGACGCAAAAGGAATTCACATTACCGCCTACTCACCGCTCGGCAGCACCGGCAGCCCACTTTTCAAGGACAAGCATGTTCTCGAGGTAGCCAACAAGCGTGGTGTTAGCCCTGGTTGCATACTACTCAGCTATCACGTTGCGCGCAAGAGCTCCGTGTTGGCCAAGTCTGTTACGCCGTCACGTATCGAAGAAAACTTGAAGATTGTTCCGCTCGACTCTGCCGATCTTCAGGCTCTCGAGGATATCTCAAAGACACAAGGTTTGACCCGCTTCGTGTACCCAGCATTTGGCGTCGACATGGGCTTTCCCGACAAGAAGGAGTAGGTCGCGCAAAGCCTTGATAGACGGCTCAGATAGACATCTATTAGTATAGTAAAACATAACAAAAGTCACTTTCTATCATTGCTTCAACAAGTAAACGCAACTGCATCACCGCCCCATCCACCCTCCATCCACCGTCAGAATCTCCCCACTGACATACCCACTCGCCCGACTCGCCAAATACACCACACTACCCTTAAAGTCCTCCGGCCGCCCCCATCGCCCCGCCGGAATGCGCGCCAGGATACTACTCGCCCTCGCCTCATCCTGCATCAGCGCCGTATTCATCTCCGTCGCAATATACCCCGGCGCAATCGCATTCACACAAATCCCCTGCCCCGCCCACTCATTACTCAACGCCTTCGTCAGCTGCGCCACGCCGCCCTTGCTCGCCGCGTACGCCGGCACCGTGATCCCGCCCTGGAAGCTCAGCAGCGACGCGACGTTGACGATGGCGCCGCGGCGCCCGTGCGCGTCGGGCGCCCGCGCCAGCATGTGCGCGCCGACGTCGCGGCATAGCGTGAAGACGGCGCTGAGGTTGACCTGCAGCACCTCGTCCCAGTCGGCGGTCGGGAAGGCGTGCGCGGGGTGGCGGCGCTGGATGCCGCCGCAGTTGAGGAGGATGTCGATGCGGCGGCCGTCAGCGGTGATGCGGGGGACGAGGGCGGCGAGGGCGTCGCGTGAGGCGAGGTCTGCGACGTAGATGGTGGCGCTGCGGCCGAGGGCTTCGATCTGGGATTTGGTTTCGGTGTTGCTGGTGTCGCGCTGGCGAGGGTGTTAGTTGTGGAGGGGTTGAGGAGGGGCTGGATGGCGGACTTGGACGAGGAGGATGTCTGCTCCTGCTTCTGCGAGTGCTACGGCCATGGATTGGCCTATTGGGAGTGTTAGGATATGGTTGTAGAGTGAGGAGGGAGTGCCCCACCAATCCCGCGAGTACCGCCAGTGACCAGAGCCGTTTGGCCTTCCAACGAGAACAATTGCTGTATAGCAGTCATGATGAGAAAGACTATTAGTTCTCTTACTATCCCGAAATCAAGAGACGCTGATCAGAAATTCGTCAGTATGGATGCTCGTATGGTCACTCATTGGGATGACGTGGGCGGCAGCTACTTTTTCTTGAATTCGGGCGGCTCTGGCCCGAAATGCCGCACCCGAATTGTGCTGCTGAGGGGCAGTAAAACAGCGTGAAGTCCCCCGCGGGGTGGAGCTTCAGCCAGTAGTGAGAAGGCCTACAGGAAACGTGGGGGCGGGGCCGACGCGCATCATAGCTACGCGTAAAAACATTCTAGAAACTTAAGTCTTCTTTTTCTTGTGAGCTGTAAGACACTTTGCTTCTATCTGCTTGAAGACAAGCTTGATCACTCCCTCGCACACGTCATAGCTCAGTCGCAGTCATGTTGGCAACAGCGCTCAAAACGAGCATCAAGTCCTCGGTTCTGCGAGGAGCAAAAGACCTACAGATCGTGCGTGACACTCTCCTGAGGTCTCGAGTACCAGACCCAAAATACTTACGGCAAGAGTACAGGAAACCAGGACTATTACCCCTCCCGCTCCCGCTGAGCTTCAAGTCTCCGTCCGCTCAACAGGCTTATGCGGATCAGACCTGCACTACTACAACCACAACCGCAATGGCGACATAATAGTGCGCGAGCCCATGTCGCTGGGGCACGAATCGGCGGGCATCGTGACCGCAGTCGGGGCAGACGTCAGCGGATTTCAGGTCGGTGACAAGGTCGCACTCGAGGTTGGCCTACCATGCGGCGAGTGCGCGAGGTGCGCTGAGGGCCGGTACAACATCTGCAAAGGCATGCGCTTTCGAAGTTCGGCCAAATCATTTCCTCACTTCCAGGGCACACTACAGGAACGTATCAACCACCCAGCCGCCTGGTGTCACAAGTTAGTCCCTCAAAGACAGATGCTGACCGTTACAATTGTTCAAAAGTTGCTGACTGTTACAATACTAGACTTCCTGATCATGTTTCTCTCGACATGGGAGCACTCCTCGAGCCATTGGGCGTTGCCATCCACGCCAGCCGCCGAGCACAACTACCACCAAGAAGTCGAGTCCTTGTCTTTGGCGCCGGAGCTGTGGGACTACTATGTGCTGCTATGGCCAGAATTAGTGGGGCAAGTGAGGTGGTCATCGCAGACATTGACCAAGGCCGCGTCGAGTTTGCCGTCGAGAACAGGTTCGCAACATCTGGTTACACAGTGCCCATGAAACGAGGCCAAACAATAGAGGAGAATCTAGAGATTGCCAAAGAAACTGCTAGCAGCATTGGACAGCTCAAAGGAAGTGATGGCGAAACGGTGGGCGAGGTTGACGCCGTCTTCGAATGCACCGGCGTTCCTTCATGTGTACAGGCGGGCATCTACGTGAGTGTGACTTCTTGGTACATCAGAGAAGCACGGGCTGACTTTAGAGCGCAGACAACAAGAGCAGGTGGAAAGCTCATGTTGATAGGTATGGGCAATCCGGTCTACACCTTACCAGTCTCGGCGGCTGCACTACGAGAAGTAGACATCTTGGGCGTATTCAGATATGCCAACACTTACGCCACTGGCATAGAAGTGGTCTCGCGCAAAGACAACCAAACGCCAGACTTCTCGAAGCTAGTGACACACCGATTCAGTGGATTAGAGCAACTGGACGCCGCTTTCAAGATGGCAGGACGGACAAAAGATGACAGCGGCAAGCTGGTTTTGAAGGTGGTTGTAGAAATGGGCGCAGATGATGGTTCCCGGTAGCGCTGTCACGAGACAAAGATGTGTCAGTTACAAAGTGGCATGACCATGGATCCCACGTAGGAAGGATTCTTGTGCTGCGTGTATGAACAGTCGCGGCTGTAATGCAAGAAATGGAGAGGAAGGTCGTGCGAGGCCTAGTGTTGGTGGAGGCGCCGTGGCGCAGGGGCACGGACGTCTTGGCGCCCGGTCTGCTGTACGCCGACGCAGAAAGAGGGAATTCCTTCCGGCTAATGGTGAAGCACCTATTGTCTCGACCAGCCATTGGCATACTTCGCTGACCGCCTCATACAGCGTGTCCAAGCATCTGCAAGTACCAATATAGCCGGCGTGGGGTAGCCTCTAGCTTTCCGTGGAGAAGACAGTGGAGTAATCATGGCTGCAATAGTGCTATTACGGCATGCACGTTACAAACAATCACCTGCGGGAGAACCACGGACCGCTGCCTTTGGCACATAAATTCGTCTCTCCTTGCCGCCTCTGATTATATAGCTACACTCTCTCTTGATCATACACTCGGCTACGCATAGAAAGCTCGTCTTTTTGCTCTGTGATTTGTCCCAGTCTGACCCTGCTCAAGACTTCCTCCCAGTAATCTGTTGAGGACTTTTTTTTTTGCTCCGCCCATCTTTGCATTTACACACATAATGTCGTCTGTTCGCAAGTTGAACGTGGGCTGCGCTGGTCTTGGTCGCATGGGCGTAGGTGATTCCCCTGCACTGGTACCGTATCGTGTTTTCTAACAGTTGCAGGCTCGCCATGCCCTTAATTTTCTCGAGCGTTGCCCTCGTGCAAACCTCGTAGCTGCATTCACCCCAGATGAGAAGGAAGCCGCCTGGGGCCGGGCAAACCTCTCACCCTATGGCACCGTCATCTACACCGACTACGACGAGATGCTGAAGCACCCCGGACTGGACGCCGTCGTGGTCGCCACCGTGACCACCGTGCACGCCGAGCAGGCCATCAAAGCCATCAAAGCCGGCAAGCACTGCCTGTGCGAGAAGCCGCTCAGCACAAGCATCGAAATCTCCCAGTCCGTCGTTGACGCCGCCAAAACCCGCCCGGACCTCAAGGTCCTGTGCGGCTTCTCGCGCCGCTTCGATGCCTCCTACCGCGACGCCTGGAACCGCATGGACAACGGCGACATCGGCCGCCCCGCCGTCCTGCGCTCGCAGACCTGCGACAAGCTCGACCCCTCCGGGTTCTTCGTCGCCTACGCCCAGTTCTCCGGCGGCATCTTCGTCGACTGCAACATCCACGACATCGACCTGGCGCTGTGGTTCTTCGGCCAGGACAGCATCGTGAAGAGCGTTGCGGCCATCGGCGTGACCGCCGTGTCGCCCGAGCTGCGCAATTACGGCGATGTCGACAACGGCGTCGGTGTCGTCGAGTTCTGGGGCGGCAAGATGGCTTACTTCTACAGCAGCCGTATGATGGCTGCTGGGCAGCACGACATGACCGAGGTCATTGGCACCGAGGGCAAGATCACCGTCAACGCCAACCCCACCCTGAATGCCGTCGATATGCACGAGTCACGTGGTATCCGCCGCGAGATCCCTCAGGACTACTACGGCCGCTTCCGTGAGGCTTTCACAACCGAGGCCAATGAGTTCACGGCCGCGTGCTTGGACAATACTAAGTTGCCCTTTAAGTTGTCTGGTGCGGTCCAGGCGGTCAAGATTGGCTGTGCTCTGCAGGAATCGCTCAACAGCGGCAAGAAGATCGACTTTGACGAGAATGGCAAGAGGATAGAGAAGGCGAGCTTGTAGATGAAGCTGCCATAGACTAATGAGACTTGAAAATTGGTATCGGCTCGACATATATTTGACGGTTTGGATGGCAAAACTTGGGCGTATTCAGGATCTATATTTTTCTTCTTGGGGCTTGGCGAATAATCAATTAGCTCACTTGCATGGTCTCGCAACGTGTTGGGACCCTCCTGTCGGTACTGTGATATGAATGGCTGGGATCGTTCTGAAGCTCTTTCGCCGCAGACGATTCCTGCTCTATGTAAAGTACAGTTGACTTCAGTAGCGTATCTACTTTCCGGCCCTCATGATTCTGTGGTTTCCTCGGTGGTTGCTGGCTTCGCAAGGCCGTGTTTCTCCAGTAGTGCATCGACCTCCTCCCCACTCCACATTCTCTGAATGATCTGGCCTGTAGAAGATTGGCCGACAGTCGCAAATTCAATCTTTGATGAACGATTAGCAGAGGGTAGTGACATGAAAGAAGACGACGAACCTTTTCGCTGCTCAGCTTGGATGAGTCCATCGTCTTACTGAGGACCTTGACTGCGAGACCTTCGGCCTCCTCGAGCGTCATGTCCTCTTTGTAGTCCTGCTTCAAGATGCTCTGAGCGCTCTGTGAATTGTTTCCTATGCTCGTAGCCTTCCATCCTCCGTAATTGCCGCTAGGGTTGCTCTGATACAGTTGGAAGCGGCGCTGCTCATCCCATCCTGCGTAAACGAATGATACACCGAAAGGTCGCAGACCACCGTGTTGAGTATAACCTTGCTTCAGATCACAGAGCCGCCTCACAAGCTGCTCACAGGGAATCTCCTCGTTGTAGGTGAGAAGGTAGCGTTGGGCGGCTTGCCGCGCGTAGTTGATTAGGATATTTGCATCAGCAGTCATACCAGCGACGGCGCAAATCATGTTACTGCAATGATGTTAGCACTGCTTTAATTTCTGCGCGTGAATAGGAACCAAGACGTACTCGTTGAGAATGTAGAGCTTCTCTGCTGATGTGTCTTGCTCCAGCAGCTTGCTTGTGACCTTGCGCTCAGCCGCCAGCACGATGCCATCCTTCGCCAATATACCTAGCGCAGTTCCAGCATGTGAAATAGCCTCCAGAGCATATTCGACCTGATACAAGCGGCCCTCGGGAGAGAAGATGGTTGTCTGAAATGGGTCAGTTGGGTGCCAGTGAGGCGTGCCGTATGATGCATACCCTGGAATCGTATCGGCGCGACATGGTGAGATTCTGCTGGCACGTGTGAAGCCGTTTGGGGTAGACAGCTCCAGGAGATGGAGAGGAACAGAAGAGGAGGCGGAAAGGTGGGCGATGGAGCTGGAAGGCATCACTCGCGTACGTCGACAGCTCCGGCGGCTGACGCGAAGCGGCCGCGCTTGCGGCGAAGCTCTTGGCGATTGTCGTTCACGTCTTCCTACTCCAACTTTTGCCTGACAATTCATGTCTGCTTTTGCAGATTCGATTTGGAGGGAGGCGCTTCACAATGCTCAAGTCGACGCATAAATCGGTGTCTGGCCCCCAACAAGGAAATCTACCGGCCGGCTGGACTGAGCACAAAGCTCCCACGGGACATACCTATTACTACAATGCAGAGACCAAGCAGTCCACGTACACAAGACCAGTGACGTTTACGCCGCCAGTCGCGCAGGCGCCTATAGTCCATCCATCATATCCCACAGACCGGCAATCCCAATTTGCGTCAACCCCTGCAAGCACAAACTTCGCCCGCCCCGCATTCGAGAAACGTGTTCCAAGGCGCGACCATGGCGCCAACGACAGGCCAAAGACCAAGCATGCCATTCCAGGATGCTTGCCTTGGCTACTGGTGAAGACGAAGTTAGGCAGACGCTTCGTTCACAACCCTGAGACTGGGGAAAGCTTATGGAAGATCCCAGAGGATGTAATGAAATGGGTTCTGGAGTATGATATACAAAGCCAGAGAAGAAAGCACGGACAGCCCGAGAAAACGGAAACCGAGCATTCAACAAGAATTGAGCCCCACCAAGACGAAAGGGTGGAAGAGACCAACGAACACGAATCGACCACGGTTGAAGCTGCCAAAGTCGAAGCAGAGCCCGAGCTCGCCAGTGACGAAGAGTACGAAGAAGTGGAAGTAACAGACGACGAGGATGCAGAAGGACCGTCAAAGCGACAAAAGCTAAGCCCTGCGGCCGACGAACCCGACCAAGCAGCCGAGCTAGGCGAAGACGACATGGCCTACCAACTCGCGGAGATGGAAGCCCTCGAAGCGGACTTCGACGACGACAACGCCATGAACGACGCCGAGGACTCCGGCTGGACCGACGCCGACGCCATCGCATCCTTCCACAGCCTCCTCGACGACCACGCCATCGACCCCTTCACCACCTGGGCCAGCGTGCTCGACGCCGGCCACATCCTCGACAACGCGCGCTACACCCACCTCCCCACGACGCGCGCCCGCCGCGACGCCTTCGCCACATGGTCCACGGCGCACATCGCCCGCGCCCGCGCCGCCAAACACGCCCACGCCAAACAAGACCCGCGCATCCCCTTCCTCGCCCTCCTGCACGCCCACGCCTCCCCCAAGCTCTTCTGGCCCGAGTTCCGCCGCAAGCACAAGCGCGCCCCCGCCCTGCGCGACCCCGCCCTGCCCGACCGCGACCGCGAGCGCCTCTACCGCGAGCACGCCGCGCGCCTCGCAAAGACCCCGCCCGCTGCGCTCGTCGCGGACTTGCATGCCCTGCTGCGCTCCGTGCCGCCCGGCGAGGAGTGGAACGCTGCGTCGTCCGTGCACGGCGCGTTGCCTGCGGCGCTGCAGAGCGATGTGCGCTGGATCTCGCTGCCGGCGGCGCGGCGCGACGCGCTGGTGCAGGAGTTCATTGCGACGCAGCTGCCGGCGCCGGCGGACGCGGCGGCGGGCGGGGAGCGTGTGGCGGCGGAGGCGCGGCAGAAAGATCAAGAGCGGCGCGAAGAAGCGCTGCGGGGGCGGAGGGAGGTTGTGGAGGAGGCGCGGCGGCGGCAGGAGCGTGATGTGCGGGTGGAGCGGGCGCGGATGGCCGAGGGCGAGGAGGAACGGCGGAGGGCGCTGGCGGTGGGGAAGGGCGGGCTTGTGGCGAGTGTGGCGATGGGGCGGGAGGAGGAGCAGGGCGAGGAGTGACTTGTTGCAAGGGGCGTGGAGAGGTTGGGCGGAGAGGATGAGGGCTGAGCGATGGAGTGGAGACAACCACTTTCGACCGAAGCAGACAGAAGCACACGAAAGGAAGGGAGCATGAAGTGTGAAGTGGATAAATTAATTCGTCCACACGCGTCTATGTAGGTCTCTGTATGTATATATCGACTACCTACCGGCATGGCCCAGTTGAGATGAGGATGGTATAAAGCGTGTCAGATCCAAGAGTGAGGTTTGATGTCGACTGCGGTTCTTCGCATCGACACACTCGTACAGCTTCTCCTCGGTGCAAAATATACAGAAGTTCCAGGAGATTTCCCCAAGTCCAAAAAAGAATCCACCAACGCCTTAGCGAAGATTGAGAAGAAGTATATGTCCAATCCAAAACGCCGTGCAAAATCTCCCAACATAATCTCGTCAGTCGTGAGTGAAACCCGCCTGCCTCTCCATCATGCCGTTAGCTTGCTTCTCGTCATGAAGAAAAAAAAAGTAAGCCGCTACTGCTGCATTCACTCTGACTCATCCATGCCGCCAGCATGCTCTTCATCGTCGTCGTAGTCACTGTCGTCACCTTCGTCCTCCTCGGTCGCATCGCCCCCGACGCCCTCCCACGCATCTTCTTCCATCATTGTCGCCCGGTCAAATGCTCGGTCGGCAACGTCAGCTTCGTCAAACTCTTCGTCACCTCGTTCACTCATTTCGTCATCATCGCCAGCGCTCTCTTCGGACAAAGGATCCATGTCTGTGTCGCCGCCTTCCCACGAGTTCCCGAGAGCACCGATGGGAGCGAAGCTGTTGCTGAATGGAGTAGCATACGCAGACGGTGTCGCACCGCGCTTGGCCATTGCAGCTCTTTGTTCGCCAGAAGGTGCAGTAGACAGCCGAATGGAATCGCCGGATCCGCCTGCTGCAGAGGGGCTTCCCGGCTCCCGGCTGCGACGTGGCGTCATGGCCCATTTCCCACGGACAGCAGGAGCTATGTCATCCGAGCCTGGCGATGCACGCGGCCGTTTGATCGGCGCTTTGGGCGGAACTTGGTCAAAGGAAGCAATCTGACGCCTTGGCGACATCTGTCGTTGGCCTTCATTCTGGGCAGAAGTCGGGAGGGACACCGTGCGACGCATCGTAGTCGGTGGAAGGTCAGAGGTGGGCGTGATGGGTCCGTTCGAGCGTCTGCTTTGTGGCAGAGTGGTCCTGGGAGATCCATGCCCTTGGTCGGAGCCAGGCTCAAAACTTCCATCAGAGTCAGATGACCATTCTGTCTTCTGTGGCGATAGAGGATGCGAAGAAGCAAACGATCCATGCTTCTGGAAACTATCCTTTGACGCGAATGAAGAGTGAATGCTGATTGGCTCGGGATCGAGCTTGGTATCGTAAGCCCAACAGTCTTCTTTGGCATCGGCTTCAAGCACTTTGCTCGCGCTGTCGAAGCTGCTGCCAGACAAGTCAGCACGAGGGAGCTCGCGAATTTTCTGCCAAGTCCAGCCGTGACGCTTGATACTCTGAATGTAAGCAGCAGGAGTGGTGATGAACAGGCGCCGCAAGCCTTGCTGTGGAGCCTTCATGAAGACATCTGAGCTAAGGAAATCGCCAGTCCACAGAAGTGGCGTGGCGAGTTCGGGCAAGGATAGAAAACGTAAGCGTGAAGATTTGTGAACTTTGCGAAGGGGTACGAAGGGGCTCTGGAATCCCAGCAGAGACGAATGCTGTGGAGCGTTGCCGTTGCTGGAATCGCCGCGATCGAGGGCTTGGCTCATTTCCAACAGGTCGCCAAAAGCATCGCAGACTGTGCCGTGAATGGATCGTGCATCGTTGCTTGAGATTGCGACAGTACGTACGAAACCACGACTCTTGAGTCTTTGATGGACACGACCACCACTTCCTGAGGTAGCGCCACAGGCGCGAGCCCAGAGGAGGGACTTGTCTACGGCTGGCCACTCAGGTCCAAACTGGCTTAGAAATGTCGAGCGAGAGTGACCCTTGGTGTTAATGTGAGCAAGACCATGTGGTCGGTGGGACCCGCTGTGAGCAAGCACCCCGGAAGAATCTTGGGTGGGGATTCTGGAAGCTTGGGATGCCTCGACGTCAGTGGACCAGATACCCTTTAGGTCATGCCCCCAAGGAAGCATGACAACTTCCACGTCCCAAGGATGCAAGATGGAAGGCAAGCCCGTATCTTCGAGGCCTGCCAAGCGTTGCTCCAGCTCCAAGAGCCGTTGCGCGTGGTTGTTCCTACGGGGAGATTCGTGCGTGTCGCTATTGCCCATCTCACTGTCGAATGATTCGCCAACCATCTGGCGGACGGCAGCTGTTTTCTTCCGAGACTGAGCATCATCATCGACATTAGTGCGGTGGCGTTCGAGCTCGTCGACCTTGCCTTCGATTTCCAAGAGTCGGCCATCGAAATACTCGAAGCGATCATGAACCTCCTCCATGGAACCATGACTGAGAGACACCGTCTCCAGAGCATCCATGCGCTTGTCTAGATTAGAAATGGAGGAAAGCAGGCCAGGCTTGGATGAGAGAATTTGGCGAAGGGCCCGAACATGCGTCTTTAATTGTTCGTTCACGTTCAAGAGAGATTGGACTGCCACATTCGAGGGTGGACCCATTTCAGTTCTCTTATTGGCCTCAGACGTCGAGTCGACATCCTTGCCCCCCTCGGTGAGCGCATTGATACAAGCACGGGCATTCTCCAGTTCATCGTCTGCGGTGCGGAGAAGTGGAGTTCCGCACAAACTCGGCGTGGCAACCTCTGTGGCACTCTGTATATAGTATTCTTGAGCTTGTGGTTGAGCTGCAGCGGTGGTGTCGAGGGTAGGAGCGGGTCGTCGTTGAGTCTCTAGGTGATCGAGAAAGGCACGGGAGGGGCTCTGACGACACGCGTGGGGGCCAACGACAGAGGAGATGTCTGATTGAGGGTCGGGGCTACACTGTGTGGATGGCAGGTGCTGGGAGTCGAAGGTCAGGTGACGGGGAAGTGGAGATGCCGGCATTGGGCGCTTAGGTGGGTTATCTCGATCCAGGTAGAGACCCAGGCCCGAGGCATACTGGTGCATGTGCTGCGAAGAAGATCTCGTCGATGTGAGGGGTTGCTGGCTGCGCTGTGGGCCTTGATATGCTTGGCCTGACAGCACAGAGCTGGGGTATTGCTCTTGGAGGAACTCATGGTAGCAGGCGTGGTGGCCGCAGAAGCACCAAGCAGTTTCGAGTGAAGGGCCGACCTGGCTGGCACGCAGCGAGGAGCCGGCAGTGTTGTTCAGGCAGAAGCGTCGGCAGCCGCAGGTCTGGGACGAGCTCAGGTCTCTGAAACCACAATGGCCATTGGGCAACTGAGGTGGAGCGAGTATCGGAGCGGGCGAGGGATGTTCGTGGATAGACGGCCGCGAGTGCTGGAAGGAGGCATGCGATGGGCCTGCCATGGGGTCCGCGATGTCATGCTGGGGCAGCAGCGGGCGCAGAGGGAAACGGGGTGGAGGCCGGTTGATCACGAGGATATCATGATCGAGGGTTCGGGGCGAGAGAGCACGCGGCAGCTGGGCGAACGGCAGCTGGAGGCAGACGACTAGAAAGTCGAGGTGGGGTAGGACCAATGGTCGATGGAGAGGTGGGTGGGTGAGTCACTGATATAAGGGTTTGGGCGCGCACGCGGCCACGAGGGAAAAGTGTCGAAGGAGGACGAGGCGACCCTCGTTGCAACGCAGCAGGCGCCTGGCAGCGCAGGCGTGAGTGGTTTGGCGCCGGCGATGGGAGACGGACGGGACAAGCAATTGGCTGTGAGGCGCGCGGAAGCCGCGACATGGGCCCCGCCGCCCTCCCGCAAGCCCCCTAGCGCTGGTGGGGGAACCCGCTGCCCGCCCGCCAATCTGTGTCTCGGCGTAAATCTCGTCCACTGGTGCACGCATACTGCCTTTGCCTCATCGCGCAGCCTTGGAGCTTTCGGGCGCGCATGGAAAGGCTCTGCTTACAAGACGAGTGTATGGAAACAGTTGCCAGCCAGGCGGAAAGGCTCTCCCTGCCAGCTGCATCCGAGTGCTCCAAACCCAACGAACACACGCGGGCAGTATCGCGTCATATAGGGCGTGGGCCATGTCAGTCGTTGCCTTAAATTGAAGACAAGAGAAGCTGGAAGAAACAAAGCTCCACCTGAGTACCGGTCCATGACCAAGCGGCGCGGCCCTTTGCCAGCTTGCTCGTGGAATATCCCCGACTCGCTTCACGCTGTCTCACAGATCCGTGTACGGCGCACGTGAGCAGCATATCTGACGATATCCGAGCCTTATTCCACCTAAACAGACGCTTTGACTGCACCGTCCCTTCAAGCAGAGCACACTTACGACCGTGCACACCCTGGCTCCCGCGCGACGCTGGACATCTGTCCCGATCTACGCTGGGTTAGCCCAGATGATACGCTGGGCGCGTGCATCATCACATCTGCACACTGACAAGCCGTAAATTAGAAACGTTCTTTTCTGTCGTGTTCGTGCGTAAGAGTGCGTTAACTTCCATGGTAGTATCGTAGCGTGTTTCCATGTTCTTCCACCTGAACCGCTGCCCTGAGGCTCCCTACTGCCGCATCTGCTGTCCCCTCTAAAGCTCCTCACCGCCACCTAGTCCCCAGCAGCATCGCTCAGCTCATCGACTTCGCCTCCTGCCACTGGAAGGCCCTGCTCTGATCAAGTCCCCGGCGAAGCGATGCAACATTTGCCCGGCACTGCCCCTACCCTGAAGCATGTCTTGAATCGCATCCGCGAGCGGGTCGTCACCGCGCTCTCGCTTCTTGCGTCCCTCTCGATCAAATCGATCGGGTAGCACAATCGTCTCGTCCGACTCGTCCGACGCAGGCGACGCAGAGCGATGCGATTCGCGTGCTCGCCCACGCTGGTCGCTGGGCAGAGATTCGTCGTGCTGATGACCCTCGTTGCCACCGTGAGCGTCCTGCCCGTCGCTCTGCGCGCCTACACCGCGAGTCACCGAACCGTCAGACAGAGAACGAGTCTCAGGCTCAAGGTTGAAGTGTACTCTTGACGCTCGCCGTTCCGTCGAAACCCGCGGGGTTGCCGTGGGCATGGAGTTCAAAGGAGAAATGGCCCCGGACGACAGCGATCGGTCCAGTGCCCGGATATCTGAGCCGTGGCCTACATCTGCGGTGGAGGATAATGGTAAGCTCATCGGTCTGGCAAAGGAGTACGGGACGTACCCTTCATCGCAAAACTTGGATCAGGAGATGGTTCATGACTCACTTGGTGGCCCTGCTGCTGGTAGCGTGCATCATTGCCCTCGGCCGGCGCCGGCGCCGCGGGATATCCATACGGCTGTGCTCCGCCGGGTACAGCTTGTGGCGCATACTGCGGCTGTGGCTGCGCAAATTCTTGCGGGTTGTACGGTGCCTGACCTGTGAAGTTGGGTACCGGCGAGTACGCGTTGGGCGGCGGTGCAAAATTGGGTGGCTGCGGGTAGTATTGATTGTTGTAATCAGCTGCGGACGGTGGCATCGCAGCCGGAGGAGGAGGCTCCTGCGCATAAGGTCCAAAACCATAGCCTTGCTGAGGAGTGTCGTTGCGATCCTCTTCTTCCCTACGACGCTCTCGCTCAGCCCGCTTGCGCTCCCGTCGCTTGGAGGCTTCATGTGCAGCAATACCAGCCATGCCGCCGGCTGCTGCGCCTTCTTCTGCACCATGGCCGCGGCTGGAGCGATGACGTCTTGGAGAGCTTTCGACCGAGCTCGGAGAACCACGGCGCCTACCGTAGTCGCTGTAGTAACTGTCGGCACGGCTTCGGGGACGGGCGAAGTCTGGTGCGATCGAACCACCACCGTATTCAATCAGGTGGTCGTCGCCGGCTACTTCCCTTGAGTGCTCTTCAGGGCCCACAGACCTTGAACGGTCTCGTGAAGGCGATCTTGAGACGGACCTTGCGTGCGCGTGCTCCTTCGACTTCTTAGCCTTCTTGTTTTCGTACAGGCCCGCAAGAGCTGCACCGCCCAAACCAGCGGCGGCAATGGGAAGGCCTGTGCGCAACCGACTCCTGGACCGGCCAGGACGAGACTTGCTACGCGCGCGCTCGACCAAGCCGGCAACTGCAGCACTCGCCAAGCCGGCGCCAGCAATGGTGCTGTTCCTCTTGGCAGCACTGGGAGCTCTTTCGGCGCTCGAAGATCTGCTTCGGCTGCCACCGCGCGAGTGTCTGCGTCTACGGGAGCGGCTGCGCCGACTGTCCTTCTTGCCGCCTTTACGAGAGGCTGCATAGCCTGCGAGCGCACCAATGACAGCAACGGCACCAAGCTTGGCCATGTTGCTGTTTTCGCCCAAGATCCCGTGATGATGAGATTCCTCACGATCGCGGTCGTCATATCGCCCACGAGACCTGGAGCGTTCACGGCCCCAGTGTTGCCTTGCCCTGGAATACAGCTCAGTGCCAGCAGCGCCAATGGCAGCGCCGCCAATCAGGTTGCCTGCACCACCAGACTTCTCTCCCTTCTTCTTCCTGTCGTGGTTTCGCAGAGCAGCTGCTCCTAGACCAACTGCAGCGCCTTCAAGCAGATGACGCCGGTGGTTAGGGTCGCGGATGGTATGCTCGTCGGGATCTGTATACTCGGTGCGCCGGTAGTAGACATCATCGTCGCTGTAATTGTCATTGTCAGGTTCGCGGCGACGACTGCGGTGGTAGTCGTCGTAGTCGTCGCGAGGCCGCCGGGCGATTTCGCGGGTTGTTCTTTGGTAATAATAATCCTCATCTGGGCTCTGCTCGCGACGTGCAAGTTGGCGATCATCCACAGAAGCCGAACGGTGCGACTTTGTCGTCGTGACTTCCAGCAGTTCCTCCTTCTTCTCTTCCACTGGCGAGGGAGTGTCGACTCGCGCGACCTCTCTGCCCTCGGTGTTCTCACGCTCTCGGATTATGATGGGAGTGGGAGCCTCATTCTTGATGATGATGGTTTGGGGTTCGCGGTGGTGCGACCTCTCCCTCTCCCTCTCGGGGCGCTCGCGCTCATAGTACTCGGTGGAGCGCGTATAGTGGTCCAGCTCGTAGTCATCACGACCGCGATCGCGACGCGGGGGGTCTCGAGATACCTCGCGCTCGATGCGGATCTGTCGAACTTCGGGAGAGGGGCTACGGGACACCTGGCGCTCGAATCGGTACTCGCGGGTGGTGACACCCCGAGAGTGAGAGCGAACAGAAGGCTCTGTCTCACGGCGCGACACGCGTGAAGAAGTCTCCCAGCGGTCGTCTCCGTGGTCATCGGCGTCGGAGATCTTGTAGCGGCGGATGGTAACTGGGCGGGTGCCGCGGTCACTGCGGTGCCCGTCGTCCCAGTCGCGAACGCTGGCCATGCTGGAGGTCTAGGCTTTTGGGTGCGACAGAAAATCCAAGAAGAAAAAAGGACCAAGGAAAGTGGTGGTGGGAGATTGGGGCAGCTCACGGGCGACTTGGTGGGGCGGGGTGCGATGTGGCTGGGGGCGGGGCGGCAAAAGGATGACGTGAAATCAGCTGCTTCCTGCAACGGGCCTCGAGATGGACCTAGCACTCCTCCCAGCAGACAGATTGGACTTGTCGAATAGTTCAGCGAAATTGTTGAACAATTCGAGAGAAGTGAATGGTCTGACGGGAGGCGGGAAGGAGAGATATGACTACCAAGGCTCAGTGCTGCCTCGTTTCACTTGCGTCAGCCGGAGGAGCCTCATCCATCCCTTGGCACGTGCACGCCTGCCCGCTGGCCTCCTATTCGCCCAGTCCTCTGCTCCATCGGAAGTCTAGAACCAGGCAACCAGGCATCGCGTCTACGTGTTTGGAGTCCGCAGGAATACTGTAGTGAATTGGAATCTATTATGGACTACTCTTTTGTGGACCGTCGGAGCTTGCACCTACCATCTCGCCTCATTACATATTCCTTTAGCTCAGGCTGGTTTGTCAGCCGGAGAGAGGCGCAGGTGGCATAGGAGGCCACTCTCTTATGTTCCAGAATCGTTTTTAAATTTGCTGACTTTTATGCTCCTACAGGGCACACATGCTGCACGCTTGAACTCTGCTACACGTGCTTGAGATTGGCGCCTTGCAGTGAAAAGTCGGCTTTGGTGCTCCTAGATGACTTTCTTTCCTTGTTCCTTCGATGTTTCCATCATCCAAAATCTGGCTGTGGCGACAATCTAGGTGCATGCTCAACCATTGTAGGCCTGTGGAGGAAACACTCGCTCTGAAATGATTCCACCGCATCTTCTACTTGTCGAATTTCGGGTGGAGGACGCCGTCCTGGCCATGTCCTGGGTGTAGAATTTTGTGGCTTCCGCTAACCCTCGCCATTGTCGAGACTTCGCCCGGCCTAGGCGATTTTACCATTCCTCACTTCCTTCATCATGATGCTGCAGTAGAGTTGGTTCAAGAAATTGGCCTTGCGGACTGGTACTGCGTCTCGCTCTTGGACTACCCTCTACATCTGCATCGTAGCTCCCCGTCTGCATTGGTCTGACCACAGAGCCATTGGATGCTGATGGACCGGAGGCAGGTATGTCAGAGGCAGAGGGTGGTATCAAATTTCACTGTAGGTCTCTGAGTGCAGGGTATTCTTGCAAGAGAGCGGCAGGCAAGGGGAAGTCGAAATTTTCCGACACCTTGTGAAAACTTTGCTCCATCAAAGCTGCTTCTTGTCGCTCGCGAGCCTCTTCTTCCAGCAATAGCCGTATGCAAGCGCGCCCTGCTTCACTTCTAAAGTGACGACCTAGTGCATCGGCCCTGGCAAAGCGTCTGCCGCAGCCCCATGTCTGATCCGGCACCACCTGACCACTAGTCGTGGCTGACTGTAGTGAACCTTTGCAGACGAAATTTTTCTCGCCGCTGTGGAGTGCCTCATGACGATTGCGGTCATGCTGTCGGGTAAAGGCCTTGCCACAAATGGTACAAACAAATGGGCGCTCGTCAGTATGAGTTCTTAGGTGACTGCGCAGGCTGTATGCGCGCTCAAACGTTTTCGGACAGAGGTGGCATTGGAGCGTCTTGGTACCACTCAGGTTGGGCGCCGGGCTTGTCTGATCTGCAATGACCGCACGTGCGGTAGCGTCCACGAGGTTGGCATGCTCGTTATTTGTAACAGTTCGCAAATCGCAGGTGTCGTTGGCACCTTCCTCGTCCGAAATAAGGGCGCGCTCCCCAGCGGCAGGGGCAGCTCCCAGAAGATGAGGAGATATTGTGTTGAGCAGAACAACGTCCGCATGCTTAGGAAGAGGGACCTGACGTTTTCCACGAAGAATGTGCGAATCCGGACGTTGACTTCTCGTGGGGGCTCTTGCTCCGTTAATTCTGACGTCAAAGTCTATCGACAGCTCCCAGGGAAGAATCCATGTCTCATAAAAGTTTTTCAAACTGTCTTCGGGTATTGACTGCAGGGATGTGTCGGATCCTAGGCGATTCCTGACTTGTGTCCATGACGCCTTCTCTGCAAATGCAAAACTTGTACCACAAGCACGAACAGCTTTCCATAGTGAAAAGAGATCTAAACTGTATCCATTGCCCTGAATTACAAGCTCGACGGTTGGAGCCCCATGGAATTGACGGAGCGTGCGTTGGAACGATGATCTATCCTCGCTCTCTGAGGTGAGAGTGGACTCGGCTTTGATTAGGTCAGCAGGTTTTGGCAAGTGATTATTACCACAGGACTCTGATCCGTCTGAAGAGTCCTTGTCATCATCATCATCTTCCTCGCCATGATATGCAGGTAAAGCGAGAAGCGAAATTGATTCAAGATGTCTTCCCATGTGCTGATCGTACTCTCCTCCTGAAGAGCCAATTCTTTTGCGACACAAAAGACAGTCAGAATGCGCCAGCCGGGTGTCTGAATGTTTTCGCTGGTCATGTAGAGACCATTCTCTTCGACTTGAGAAGGAGATCGTGCCGTCATCACAAGTATCCCTGCAGCAAATATAGGATTGCAAGTCTGAAAATACGTGAAATCTATCCGTGTCAGCATAGCATGGGGTAAATTACGTTGTTTAGGATAACATACTTCCACTGGCGGCGGTTGTGAACGTCGTAGATCTCGTGGTGACATATGAAGCACTCGAACGGCTCCCCCAATTCGACTTCCTTTGGCGTAGGCGGGACTCTGGCAGAAGTGCCCGTCATCGAAGATGCAACCGAGAAGAGTGATGCAACATCATCATCATTGATACTGACTGGATTCTCAGTAGGAACAGATGAGCCAAGAGCAGAGTCGTGGAATGTCGACCTTGGTCGAAACAGAGTCTTCTGGTCGATCTCGAGATGCTCCGCTATTTGATTCGCGGACTCTGCATGAACGCCTGAGATACTGAGTTGAACTCGCTCTCTTCGCTGCCAATTGGCTTCTCCCAACCGATCCGCTAGTTGGGAATCAGCGTTGCGAAATCGGTCTAAAATGAGTTTGATGAAATATTCGGCCGGACTATGCAGTTGGAAAGTGGCTAGGCTTTTCTTGTGCGTTGTCAAATCTTGCCTGTTGGACTTGAGACAAGCTCTTTCAATTGTTGATAATAATTGAGAGAGACATGAGACGGTTTCTGTTAGCGAGGACAGGAGCTCATCAGCGTGCTCAGAAGATACTTCGCCGGAAGATCGCTCTGATTCTGACTCGCTCCCGTCATCGGAGCTGTCTGATGGAGCTGTATCGTCGTAATATATCAGCCGTTTCACCTTTTCTTCAAGATACTCCTTCAACTCGTTGATTTTGGACCGAGCTAACCGGTGAACTTCAGGCAAGGCTGCTACCTGGACTACGACTGTCAGCCATGAAATAGGTCCCATAAAGTAAAAATCAGATGGCTTACAATCACAGAGAGTTTCTCCAAGTCTAACAACAAATTTCAGGATATATCGTTCAATATGCTCAGGGATGTTATCCAAGGCTTGCTGATCAAGATCGTCGAGGAAGTCAATCCATAGCTCAAGTTGCCCCAAACTGTCCGCAAGTCTTCGATGAAAGACAGGAGCTTTTCTATTAGTCGAAGGGAGTAATGAAAGCCATGTCTCCGACTCAAGTTTGGCTAAAGGTAAGATTGTGTGCGTAAGACGCGACGTCGAGTCAAGCCAGTCCTCGCGATCCCGGCTTTGCGAAAGGTTCTGCATGCTGCGGAAAGTGTTATTCGACAGTATTGT
Organism: Carpinus fangiana; assembly: GCA_006937295.1. Taxonomy (NCBI): domain Eukaryota; kingdom Viridiplantae; phylum Streptophyta; class Magnoliopsida; order Fagales; family Betulaceae; genus Carpinus; species Carpinus fangiana. Next base: position 913,423 of record VIBQ01000013.1, on the reverse strand, counting down.
TACTTGCAAAACATCTTTGGATGAGCCAGGAGTAGGTCCAGCAAGATATCGATGTGTAGATGAGAGTGAAGAGGAGTGGATCTCAGCCCCTCGTATCGCGAGGCTGAGCAACTACCACGCAGCCAATGAGCATTTATTGCCTGCTTCTAGCCTCGTTCTAGGCCCTACACGCCATAAACATGCCAGTATGAAAGTGTTGCAGAACTTGCCGACGCTCAAGCGTTGCCATCTGTATAGAGTCACATCTACTAGGCGAACGCCATGACGGGCTTTGAGATAGCAGGCGTCGCACTAGCGGTGCCCCCGCTGATCTTCTATGCGCTGGACAACTATAAGCGCATGTTGAAGCCCTTGACGCGATATGCAAGATTCGAATCTGCTCTCGGTGATCTGGAGGCAATGGTCAATACGTCACAGTTGAAGTTCTCCGCTGAGATCCAGATACTACTCTCGGCCATCTTTGATGAAGACGAAGCTTGGGCAATGGTCACGGATCCTAATCACCCATCCTGGCACGACCAAGATCTGGACACAAAACAGCTACTCAAGTCTCATCTCGATACTACCGGTAGTTATGATACCTTCTTGCTACACGTAGGTTGTATTGTAAAAGTCATCCAGCCGCTGCAGGCTGAAGTCTCAGAACTGGTCAGCGGGTCTTTACAGGTATGTTATTTCGACTATGCCTTAAAAACCGCACCATGAGGCGTTTCTGACTGAGCCATGCGCAGGACTCTGGAGACAAGAGGCCATCCAAGAGACAGAGAGCGAAGATCCTCAAAGAACGCCTCGGCTTTAGCTTCAAGGATGACTACTTCAAGAAGAGGCTGGGCGAGATTGATACTCACGTGCGCGAGTTAAAGAATCTCGTCGAACAACGCGACAGAATAGCAATGACTAGGAAGCTTTATAAGTCTTGTGCGGTCCGGAAAGGTAAAAAAGTTAACAGCTTGCAGCCGTTCGTGGTCATCCAAGAGTCATCAAAAGCATTATTTGAAACTGTGCAGTGCACCAGGCACACTGCGCACAACACCCATCTGGGGTTACTTCCTAGAATTGAAGATCTCAAGGTGGCTCAAATATGGTTCGACCTGCTCTTTCCAAGCATCCTGGATGACTCGTATCTGACACCGAACGACCTTGGTCTACTGCTTCGCATAGAGTCTTGCCTTCGAAGCAAGGAAGCCTTAAAAGCGGAACAGAATCAAACAGCTGGCAATTCAATTTCCGTTGTCTCTCCAACTCCATCTATACCTAGCCAGTTAATCCTCCTCTCACATGCCCTTGCACATGAGCCCAGGACGAAGAGGGTAAGGTTCGAGACCGAGAGTCCATGTGCCGAAGATTTTGCTGCAGTCTGCAGCACAAAGGTGCAGACTTTGGCTCCTGACTTCTGTCAATGGCTGTCCCAGAACATAAGAGCAACGACAACAAAACTCCCTGAAGACCGATGCATCGGCTGTCTAGACCGCAACGCGAGACACCAGCTTCGCTTCCACATCGAAGCCGAGGTAGCGAGTCGAAAAAAGCCCGTCTCGATATCTTTGCGCAAGCTGCTGGAGATGATGAAAGCTGGACATCTTAAAGGCAGACTCCCCTTTCGTGAGAAACTAAGATTTGCAAGAATTCTGGCATCTGCAGTGCTGAGCTTCTACAACACCCCTTGGCTCTCTTCCGGCGCCTGGGACACGGCGAACATAGTCTTCTGCAACGTAGATGCGGACGCCGACCTGGACACAAATCCACTGCCAGATCCATATATCAGCGTGTCAGTCACTGCTGCGAAAGCTCCGCAACCCACCTCTGACAACATACACATCACAAACCTCTTAGTCTTTCGCTTAGGTATAATGCTGCTCGAGCTGGCCTTTGAGCAGCCCCTCGAAAGCATGCAAATCCCCGCCGACCGAGCCAAGGCCTCGGATCCTCTGGACATCCAATTTGCCACCGCGAAGCGTCTTCTGCGGGACGTCAAGGACAAAACTGGCAGCCACAAGTACGAAGAGGTTGTCGAAAAGTGCCTTTTGCAGTATGGCCGTGACGAGCCGCTGGAACGGTGCAGCGAGGCGAAGCGCGTGCAATATCATAGCGATATTGTGCAGGAATTGCAGGGGCTTGAGGATAAGTTGCGTGACATTTATCTTGGCGGATGAGTGAGAACGCGGGCTTCTTGTGCTGCTGGGACCGACATGACAATAATGGTACTTGCACAGGCGCGGCATATTGGATGAGGAGATCGTAAATGCGCTCCAGGTTCTGATATGTATAGCTGAGTTGCCAGCTCGAAACCATGATCTCATCAGACGTGAATGAAGCGAATTTCCATGCACAAGTTCACCGTTGGAAAACTAAACGGAAAGCGCACTGATATGCTGCTTGAATGAATGATATGAGAGCTTCCTGTCCTCGACGGTGATGATTTAGACAGGCTTACGGCGCTGTTCATTCGCAAGCCCGGGATTGGCAATAGCACTTTGTTAATAAGTTGTGATGTATAATCAGGTAACTCGACTCAATAATGGAGCGCAAGACTGTTCAAACCCAGAAAAAATCGCATACCTTTCAAAAGCATTTAGTTCAACGATTACACATTGTTGAAAAAGCGTGCGGAGGCTATTGGCGCTAGCAGCTGAAGGGAAAAGTCTGTTGGAATCATGTTTGGATGGCAGATGCTGGATTGCAGCGATAGATGGTCCAGGAGTTTATTCCGCGCCAAAAGAGATATATCGTGTTATCTCGACTGGAAATTTGTCGTAATAGTTGCCGAGGTGAGAGAAATGCTAGCCCGAATCTACGTCACAGTGATTGATGTAGAGATATCCGCAATAAGACGACGTCCATGACGTGCAATCTTGTCTGTCTTCCAGTGGCTTGCTCACAAGCACGCGGCATGTTTACCCTGGCCATGGCGGATTGGCGTAAATGCCATTTCCGAGCGTTGCGGGTGGACCTTGCGCCACGGGCGTCTTGCACGCGGCTGGTCAAATCAGGTACAAAGACATCAAGGGTGCCGGCCAGCCGCCGTGGAGCTCTAGATCATGTGTGCAAAGTATGCAACTGCTTGATGATATCTTGCTCTACTTAGTGGCGATGCGTCGATCTGTGCTATCTTTAGGTCATCCTCTGTTTCAGAGTCAAGGGAAACCGCGTGGAAGCATGCCATGCGTCAGAGATTGGCGAGATCAGCAATTACCATTTTTAGAGGCGTGCGGAATGTCGAATTGCATGGCACGAAGGCCGCTGTGGTGTGGCGCACGCTGCAGGCAAACTAGCCTCGTATTGAGCACGGAGCGTACGCTAATCATCTCCACATGCAGTGTCGCCGACGTCACAAACACGAGTTGCTCCAGACCCTTTCCTGGTTGACGTTGACGGCTGCCATCTGAGCCAATCCTCCGCATTAGCCTTCTGCCGAGCAATTACTTCATCTGGGGACGGAGCCGCTCGTGGCTGGCATAGTGAGTGGAGCCTCGACCTCATATTTCGTCACCACAGTCCTCCACGCGGCTAGTTTGTTTCCGGCGTCGGAAATCTGGAACTTGTCGCGACCGGCGGCATTGAGAGGCGTTGCGTAGGCGTCCAGGCTCGAGGTGTGCCGTGTCCTAACCCCTGTCTATGATGCAGGCGCGTGTTTGATAGCCCTCGGGTCACGGAACGGGTTAGTTCGTTGAGAAGGCGGCATATTACCTGGACAGTTGGTGCATGAGGGACCCGGGATGGGATATAAGAATGCTTAACTGCTCTCGTCGAATATCGTGATCTAACTCTTGTTGTCACCTTCTACCACCTCCGTACGGCATACTTGTCCCACCAAAAGGTCTATACCCGTACACTTCTTCACCCGTTTAAAACCATCAATCATGCAATTCACCACTGCCGTGTGGCTAGCTGCCGCTGCCTGCGTCTCAGGCCAAATCACTGTAAGTCATGATCGTCTTTCCCCCCAAGAAACCCTGCAGTGGACCTCATTCTAACACGCGCAAGAATGTCAATTCCCAACTTGGTCCTGGATTTGCATCATCTGTCTCGGCGCAAATCGCATCAGACGCTCAAGGCGCGACGGCATCGCCGACCGGGTCGCTAGCTGCTCGCATAAGCTCGAACATTGCTGCGGCGACGGCGACAAAGGCAGGAGATGGCAGCAACATAGCATGCGGATCTGTCGTGGTTGACGGCACTCTTTACACCGGATCCTGCACCGGATCAGGCAACAGTGGTCCAACCGCAGCCGCTGCCAGTAGCTCTCCAAGCACCGGGGACGCGCCGAGGGCGATGAAGACTGCGGGCGCTATGCTTGGAGGAGCTGCTGGCGTCGCAGCGCTCTTGCTATAAGAGAGTCGTGGGTTGCGGAGATTAGGAGCAAGCATTTTGTAGAATAGAATACCCGAGAGGAAGAAATGCACAGGACAATGTCACAACATGAGGAACATGCAACGGTGAAGGCAAGTGATAGGCTGACATCCTCGCAGACATCACGGCGATTTTCATCACGACTTGATCGCGCTGTTGCTGTGGTTATCCTGGTGCCCGTGCAACTTAGCTATCGTCGGGTATCACGGTTGATGTTTCCTATAACGAAGGGTATACATCCGGATAAAAAGCTAGACCCTCATTTGTGTCGAAGTATGCTGTGAGTTTTGAGGGGTCACCGCGAGGGTTGAAATGTCTTGCACGTTTTGAAGTGGACTGTACTTGAAGGAAAGGGTGATGCTGATTCTTCTTCACGATTCTGTAACGCCGAAGTCCGAGGCGGCCCCCGCATTTCCATCCTCTCCTGCCGTGCCTCTAGTCCAGAATTGGAAAAGTATGGGGATTGTTGGAATTAATCCAGAGGAAGCTTGCCATTCCTGTGACCACCATCCAGCGTTTTGGTGATTAGAACTGAAAGTAGAGACAACCTGCTCCGACTGGCGAGAGTGCATGAGAGCTTGAGAGAAACGCTCCCCGAAACAGAAGGCGTTAGCGGCCAAGCAGGGCATGTTAATTAGTACGCTAAATACATGTCCATCATCGGCACACTTTAGCCGCAAATAGCGGATCGGCAGACATTAAACGACACAAGCCCGCGCCGACGCACTCGGCTTTTCATGTCTTACATGATCCAATCCTCATAGCATTGGACATCACCGGTCATTCTGTGCGCCTAAGGAACACACACGACAACATGTCAACGCCAGGGAACGAGAAAAGCCAGGATCACCAGTTACCGGCGCCTCCCGAGCAAGCTCTCGGCGCTGACAAGAGCAAGGGCAGCGACAGTGACGATGTTGAAATTGCACGTGCAATGAACAGCGCAGACCGTGCTGCCATTGAGAAGCGAGTTGTCAGGAAATTGGATACTCATGTTGTGCCTCTCGTCTTTGCGTTCTTCTTGCTCTCATTCCTGGATCGATCCAACATAGGCAACGCGAGGACTGCAGGCATGGCAACCGACCTGGATCTGGGCATCAACGGCCGTTATGATTGGCTTCTGACCATCTTCTACATTGTATGGCCTCTTCCACAGCTGTCTACAACCACGTCGTACTGACTGTAAGCAGAGCTATATCGTTTTTGAAGTCACGGTGCTGGCATGGAAAATATTTCCGCCACATATCTGGGCTACCTTTATCACTCTAGCATGGTATATTTGTATCTGAGCGGACTTGCAATGACTCCAGTCTGACAATTTCTACAGGGGCATCATTTCGACCTGTCAAGCTGCAACCACCAACTGGCAAGGTATGATGGCTCTCCGCTTCTTGCTCGGTGCTGCGGAAGCTGGCTTCGGGCCAGGTATCCCATATCTGCTATCTTTCTTCTACCTACGCCATGAGCTCGGATTCCGAGTCGGCCTGTTCTTCTCCGCTGCTCCGTTGGCAACGACCTTTGCTGGTGCTTTGGCATATGGCATCACGAGTGGCCACCCTTCAATAGCCTCTTGGCGCCTGCTCTTCCTAGTCGAAGGCCTGCCAACCATCTGCATCGCCCCGGTCGCCTACTTCTTCTTGCCTGACACACCGGACACGGCCAAGTTTCTGACGCCGGTAGAGAAAGAGGTGGCTCGCGAGCGCGGTGTCCGTCAGGCCGGCAAAGCTGAGCGCATCGGCAGCCTGAACCTCGGCGACATTGGCCGCACCGTGCTCGACCCCAAAGCCTGGCTGACTGCACTCATGTACTTCTCGTGCAACGTCTCCTATTCTTCGCTGCCAGTCTTCCTGCCGACCATCCTGAATGAACTGGGCTTCACTGCTGTTAACGCGCAAGGTTTATCCGCACCGCCCTACTTCCTGTCGTTCCTGCTCACCATTGCCACCACCTGGACTGCCGATCGCACGCAGCAGCGGGGTTTTCACGTCATCGTGCTGGCATGTGTTGCAGGCATCGGCTATGTCATCCTCGCCACGACCAAGAACGTGGGAGCACGCTACTTTGCTGTCTTCCTCGCCGCCGCAGGTGTCTTTCCCTCCATTGCCAACATTCTACCATGGACCATGAATATCCAGGGCAGCGACTCCCGACGCGGCGCTGGCGTCATGCTGTTGAACCTCGTGGGTCAGTGCGGTCCGCTGCTGGGGACGCGTGTCTACGACGGCCCGCCCGACTTTGTCAAGGGGCATGCAGTGTGCGCTGGATTCATGTTCTTTGTCGCGTTGCTGGCGATAACGCTACGGACTTTGCTTGCGTGGGAGAACAGAAAGCTGGATGAGAAGTATGGCACAGCCAAGGTGGCCGAGGTGCAGCAGCTGGAGAATGAGAACGCCACGGCGGTGAATGGAGAGCTGGCTGCGGCGGAGAACTATGGACCAGCATATCGTTACGTGCTGTGAAACCTCTGTATTGATACTTAGCGTCTATTGGTACTTTCTCTTGACGAGAAGGACGAAATAATGTCATTGTTCTTCACTTCTCCTTCTTCTCCCGAGCGGATGCAGCTGGTCTTGCTAATCTATAGCATCTCACCAAAAAAGCCCGCTCCCCCACCGCCATCGCGCCCACCAACACTCCCGCCAGCGCGCCATTCTCCGCCAGCGTCGCCACAAGCCCCCCGCCCCCACCGCGCCGCGCATACAGCACCCCCGCCACGCCCACCGCCGCCCCAACACTAACCCCACTCGGCACCACCCCCCACACCCCAAACGGCACAGCGCGCTCGCGGAAAAACGCCCGCGCAAACCACGTATTCCACACGATGCGACACGCCATGTTGACGCAGTTCGCCAGCACCAACCCCCTGGCGCCCAGCCCCAGCACTTCGAGCAGCAGGTACGCGGCGCCAGCAAACGCAGCCGAGTAGCCGGCCATGAGCAGGGCCTGGGCGCGCAGCTGGGCGTGGGTGGCGACGGCGGCGACAAAGGCCTCGGTGACGCCGTTGAGCGCCAGCAGCGGGATCAGCAGGGTGTAGGTGGCGAGGACGGCGTCGGCGCCGGTGGCGGCCCAGCGGTGGCCGGCGACGAGGCGCAGGAGGAGCGGGGCGGTGCGCGGGCCGAGCGTCCAGGCGAGGAGGGCGAGGAGGTTGTACAGCCGGAGGATTGTGGAGAGGGTGGTCGCGGCTTGGATGAGGTCTGCTGTGGGGGCTGGGGAGGGGGTGGCGGTGGCGGTGGTTGATGAGGGGGAGGAGGGAGGGGGAGGGGGCGCGGCGCAGAGCTTTGCGAAGATGTTGCGGCTGCTTTCTTCGATCGGTTGGAAGAGGAGGCGGGCGATGAGGCCGCCGTAATTGGAGGCGAGGGCGTAGGCGCCCTGTTCGCTCAAGGAGGTGAAGGCGGTGACGATGAGCGCGTCGCCTTGGGTGAGGGTGTATTTGAGGCCGGACTGGATGTAGAGGTATGCGCCTAGGGTGCACAGCGGGCGAGAGAGATACCCAGCTAGAGTGTGCTCTTTCGTGAGGATTGGATCGGTGACTGGACGCGGTGTAAGAGCAAAAGTGCCGTCAGAAGCGGCGACAGGAAAGGTCTGAAGGGTGTAGACTGCAACGAGGACGGTGGCATAAGTCAGTTGGCCAAGGGCAAAGGGGAGGGCGCCGGCGTCGAGAGCTTTGTGTTGAGCATATGCAAAAGCGACAAAAGTAACGATGCAGCGCGCGATGGTGGCAAGTGTTTCAGCAGAGGCGCGAATAGAGTAGAGCATCTTCTGCTGGGTAACGGCAAACGCTGGCTCAGCAAGGAGCTCCACAGCAGTGGCGAATGCTTGAATGTTTAGGGCCTGATGCATAAATGGAACACTTGAAAGTGAGCTTGAGTTCGAGTAGAGCCATCGGAATGCCAGAGTCAGCGGAACGCCGAGAACAAATGGAATATATGCAATGTTTACGATGGACTGCAGACTAGAAGTCTGCCGCTGGAGAGCAACGCGCAGACTTTCCCGGGCAAAGAACAAGACGGAGATTGAGAAGAGCTCTAGCTGTGCGGAAACACCCATTATGTCTGGCGACAGAAATCGCAGAAGGGATTGGTTTAGCGCGAAGGTCAGGGCGCGAGAGCCGACTTGGAGCAGGACCAGAAGACTGGCGCCTTTTATGGAGGACGAGACGGCGGGTGCCATGATCTAGTTGCTTGGTGGGATCCAGGATGTCGGCTTCTTCTTGCGTACGCTCTGATAACGCCTTTGTATCTTTCCCTCCTTCTCCCTTTTAAAGATTCATGGTCCTGAATCACAGTAAAGAGGTGAAGTGTAGAATCGACGAGATGACATTTCGCCCATTGGCTGGAGACGCTGCAGGGTCCAGCCAAGACTCCACAGGGGTCCAAGCGCCAGCCGACAACTTTTTTTCCGCCGACTCTGAGTATTTTCTTGGGACCCATTGCATCCAGGAAACATGTCGCACAAGGAAGAAAAGAAGCTGAAAAAGCGTAAGCTCGAAGCTGATGAGCCTGTTGCCGTAAAAGGAACAGCCGAGGCCAACGAAAAGGCCCGCAAAAAGGCCGAGAAGAGGGAGAAGAAACGCGCCAAACTCGAAGTAGAAGCCGATGGTGAGACTGAGGAAAAGACAGAGTCCAAGGCAGAGCGCAAGGCTCGGAAGGCCGAGAAGAAGCGTCAGAAAGAGCTAGCTACAGCGGCTGACCAAAGTGATGTCGCCGAGCCTCGAACGGTCAAGGCTAGCGTTACTTCTGTTGCTCCGATTGCGACCTCTGGTTACCAGGAGTCTCCTGCATTGGCCGCTTTGCCCAAAGACCAAGTGGACAAGTTCTTAGAGGCCAACATGATCAATGTCAGCGACCCGCGTGCGACCGTCTACAGACCTATCATGGAGTTCGAGCATCTTCCCACGGTCCTTGACACGCAGAGCACGCTTTTCAAAGGCTTCAAAGCACCAACTCCCATCCAGTCTGCTTCATGGCCCTATTTGTTGGCTGGTCGAGACATGGTCGGCGTGGCGCAGACTGGATCTGGCAAGACTTTGGCGTTTGGCCTACCAAGCGTCCGCTATGTCCAAAGCGGCTTGTCTAAACAATCAAGGTCGGGGCGGGCAAAGGTTGTCGTTGTCTCACCCACGCGAGAGCTGGCACAGCAAATCTACGACCAATACGAGAAGCTCGTGCCCTCTACCGGCGTCAATGTTGTCTGCGTCTACGGCGGCATTCCCAAGGACGCACAAAGAGCTGCACTTGTCAAGGCGCACATCATCATCGCCACACCGGGCCGCTTGAATGACTTCATCCAAGAGGGAGCTGCTGATTTGAGTGGAGTTGGCTATTTGGTGCTCGACGAAGCCGACCGCATGCTCGACAAGGGCTTCGAGCAGGAGATTCGCAAAATCATCTCGGGTATGCCAGCAGAGAAGCAGACGCTAATGTTCACTGCCACCTGGCCTCAGAGCATCCGCGAGCTGGCAGCTACCTTTATGAAACAGCCCGTGAAGATAACCATCGGCGACACCACGGGTGAGCTGCGGGCAAACACGCAGATCAAGCAGTTGGTCGAAGTGGTGGAGCCACGAGGTAAAGAGTGGAGATTACTGGAGTTGCTGAAGCAGCACCAGAGCGGCAAGAATAGAGACGACAGGATTCTAGTGTTTTGTCTTTACAAGAAGGAAGCATCACGTGTGGAGCAGTTCCTATCGCAAAAGGGCATGAGAGTTGCAGGAATCCACGGCGACATGACGCAGCCGCAACGGACGCAGAGCCTCGAGGCCTTCAAGTCGGGCAAGACGCCACTGCTCGTTGCTACCGACGTGGCTGCGCGCGGCCTCGACATTCCGGCGGTCAAAGTTGTCATCAACGTCACCTTCCCGCTGACAACGGAAGACTACGTGCACCGCATCGGCCGGACAGGTCGCGCAGGCGCGGAGGGCTTGTCCATCACCCTATTCACCGAGCACGACAAGGCACAGTCGGGAGCGTAAGTATATTCATCACCACAAAACGGATGTTGTTTGCTGACACGGCCCCAAACAGTTTGATCAACGTCCTCAAGGCTGCCAAGCAGCCAGTGCCGGACGAGTTGCTGAAGTTCGGCACCACGGTCAAGCGCAAGGAGCACAGTGCATACGGTGCATTTTACCGCGACACCGGCGATGCGCCAAAGACAGCCACGAAGATTACCTTTGACTGAACTGAGGTGGCGAAGGACTTCTATTCACGGCGTTTGTTCTTTAAATAAGGGTGGCGGCAATGCAGCGTAGAGTGAGATCACCAGCCCACTCCACCGCGCGCCGAACGCCGGCAAACGTCTTTCCCGGGTAGAAGCGGCGCCAGCTGCAATGCAGGCCGGCAAGAGGAAGCCCCTGCGTTTTGTTGTAATGGCTCCAAAACTAGACGTGCTCCAGAGGATGTGATACGCCTGCGTCTAATTATTTATTTAGATTAAAGCCAAAGGTTATCTGGCGATTTACAGCCCTATTCTGCGGCACCGTCCGCTTTGGGCGACGCCCGCGACGTCATCTGCGCTTGGCTGCCGTGAAGCGCCTGCTTTGCTGCACAAACACTCACCGACCACGCGATCGGAGCCCCTGCACATCCCCCTCACGCCCCTCGAGTCCCTGCTTCACGGCGCCCCCGGCCAGCTTCAGCATGCTGTGGTCTCCGCGGACACCTAGTCCTCGGCCCGTCGCTCTACCATGAGCAGCTCACAGAAGAAGACACACGACCCTCCGCCGCCGTTGCCGCCGCCGCCGCCTCAGCGCAGACCTGACCGGCCAGACCCCTCGGCCGCATTGCCGGAGCTGTCCTCCTCTGGCTCCACGCGGCCTTCTCTGCAACATCGCTCTGCCCCTTCGAGTTCTCGCTCTCATGTCCAGTCGCCTCTGTCCCAGCAGCCGTCCAACGTTTCGCAGAACCCTACACCACCCGATGACGTCGCGCCCTCCAAACCACTGTCGGACGCACCGTCGCCCTTTACCATTGCGTCTGGCGGAATTCGGCGCGTGAACCGGCCCACTATGCGCACAAGTCCAGCAGTCTCGCCCGGCCACATCGATTCAACAATTGCAAAGGCCAGCATCGTTGAAGCCACTTCTCGCGGCAATGTTTCGCCATCCTTGGCGCAAGCCTTTGACAGCCCAAACTCAGCCGGCGCACCCACCGCATCATCTACCGCCACGTCCTCCGCCTCCACTGAATCTGTGCGTACTGTTCGTGGAGCTTTCATCCCACACACTCCTGGAGCAAATGCGCCTCTTCGGACGCCCTCGTACCCATTTCCGTATGTCATGCCCGGCGGTCCTCAGCGGCAGTATTCCGGCCCTCGCCACCAGCCTTTCGTCACTCTGTCTCCGACGATAGTGCCGCCAGAACCCGATGCTGATTTTTCTGGCCAACGCGATCGCTTCCACTCGATTTCAAGCACACCTGGAGGCTCAATTGCGACTTTCCAGCCGTCTGGAGCCGCGTCCCCCGCCACACCCGTGGACGACCGATATCCGACACCAAACCTTTACGAGCTGGTTCTCGAGCTAAATGCCGAGCCAGCCCTTGAAGACTGGTGGACTTCCTTGGTCAATCTTTTGCACAATTGGTATACCATAGATCGAGCAACGCTGTCCCTACCTGCCGATCCCACGGACATAGAGAACGTCCCTTGGGGTCTCAAGGCTGTCTACAGTGCGTCAGGAATAAAACCTCGTGCAGACCCCTCTACCTCATCTGGACGCTCTGACAGCATCGACAGCACCACAAGTCGACGTAGCTCAAAGCGCGGTAGCACCAGCACGAGACCGGATCGTCCGACAATAAACACATCACCAACCGCACAGAAGGCGACTGAAGCGCGCCATGCTCAAGGAGTGAGCGAAGGGAAATTGGCAGATACAACAAGCCCCCAATCTCAGAGGCCATTTGCTGGCTTCGGTCGGAGAGAGAGCGGCGACCGCGCCTCTCAAATGGATAGTTCTTGCGAGACCTTGAATCTGTCTTCGGCCGGAGATTTTACGGTGTCTGATGGCCACCAAAGTGATGAAGCCTTCATGACAGTCTTTCCATCGCTGCGAACGCTAGATTATGAAACAGAAGCTATTCTCGATACCAACAGCGTCAATCGCATCTTGGAGCGCAACAAGCCGGTCATTCTGACCCGTGAGTACACTGACCGACCGGACGTTGATCGTGCTTCGGCGAACGACGGCGCTCGGAGTGCACAGCTCGCGAAACAGGCCACCAGCGATACCCCTTCTGCTTCTGCCGACTTCAAGGGACCTGTGTTCAGAACCTCCGCACGCTTCGGCGACCAAATCGACGGATCCAACAGAATGGAAACATTGTACGAAGAGTATGAGCAGCATCCTGCCTCACCATGGTCGCAGTCTCCGGCGCCATCACCCGCCATCCAGACTGACCCAGAGGAGAACCCGTTCTTCTCGGGCGGCACGGCCGATGAATCTTTCAGTCCGGGTACAGCGAAAGAGAATTATTCGGAATATCGAACCGTAGAGGCCATCGGCATAGAGCGCGCGGCTACCATCATCCATCTCCCTCTTGTGCATCCTCTGCACTCTTGGAGAATGGGTGCTCTGCATGAGGACAATTCTGAGACCTCAAAACCTAGAAGGAGGAAGTCAAAACGAAATCCTGCTGGACATGTGGCAAACGTGGACCGCCGAGCACCAGTGGCCATCCTCTCCATCTATTCCCGGACTGTTCCCTTCCCTCGGAACCTCGAATACTCCCTTCGTCATTTCTGTCCACACATGGCCACATCTCTGCACACTAGCTTACAAATGACTTCAATGCAACAGCAAATGTCTGTACGTCAGACTGGTTCAACGAGGGCTTGGGATCGCTTTGGTGGTGGTGTTACTGGCCTAGGGCTCGGTTTCGAGGGTATAGCTACCTCTTCCTCTACCATTGGAAGCATAGCTAGCCCATCAGAATGGTCGGGAAGATCCTCGAGCTCGGCGCTCGGCACTCCCGCGCCAGAGTCGGCAGGCCTGGTACCCTCTGGGAGGCACTCACGAGCTGCTACACCAGGAACCGCACCCATCATGGAGCCCTCGGACAACTACTTTGACGCAAAGAAACGAATTCCCATCAGCAGATCGCAGAGCACAAACGTCATTCCCTCGAGCCATCACAAGAGCCCAAGCAAGACTTCGATAAGTGACCGCAATTTGGATGGCAGAGCGAGTCGGACTAGAGACGGTAAGCGGGCTGCAGATGGCCGCGACCGATCCAATGAGGTGGCAAAGTCGTTTACTGGGAAACGTGAAGATACGGAAGTGTCACCCGAATCTGGAAATACGTTCGAACAGCATCGACAGCGCTCTCTCCTACACTCTTACGGGGCAGATTTCCAGGCATCATTTGGATCCCTCCCTGCTGCTGCCGGTTTGCATCATGATCCATCTGCAACTGGCATATCTTGGAGTGCAGACATGCCCCCACCTTCCGAAAAGCTTATCCGTACGATTGTGGATGCGTTGCCCGTTCAGATTTTCACCGCCCAACCTCAAACAGGAGCTCTGACATGGGCAAATACCAAATTTCTTGTCTACCGGGGGCACTCTCCGCAGCAAGTGATTGACGACCCGTGGACTGCAATTGACGAACAAGATCACTCTGCCTACATCGAAGGCTGGCGAAGATCACTCGAGTCTGGACACCAATTTCAACGCAAAGTCCGCCTGCGCAGATTCGATGGTGTCTACCGATGGTTTTATGTCAGGGCTGCACCTCTAAGGGATCGAACTCAGAACATTGTCCATTGGGTCGGTACATATGTCGATGTCCACGAACAGCACATTGCCGAGACAAATTCCGCACGTCAACAAGAAACGGCAGCATCTGAAGCAAAGTATCGTGCGTTGGCCAATTCGAGTCCGCAGATTGTCTTTGCTGCTACTAGGACTCGTGGCATTGTTTTCTGCAATACACAATGGACAGACTATTCCGGTCAACTAGAAGAACAGGCACTAGGCGTAGGTTTTCTCGAGCACGTTCATTCTGAAGATGTCATCAAGTGCAAACTGCCTTCTTTCGACTCAAAGAATGATGGCAGACCCAACGTACCAGTCTCGCTCTCCGCTCGCACCCATCGTAGCTCGTCGGCCCTGTCTTCATCAACACAAGGCCCATATTCTCCTGGAAATGAAAGCAAAGCTGCATCTGAGGACTCTGGTGATACTACCATCACGTTGACCGGCTACAATGTGTCTTCTCCATCTGAAATGCCTCAACGGAAACTTTCGGAGTTGGCTAGTAAGGGGATCCTCAAAATCACGCAGGACTCCACTGGGAAGCCATCGTATTCTACCGAAGTGCGGTTACGGAACGCGGTGGGAGAGTACAGGTGGCATCTGGTGCGCGTGCTTCTTGCCGAACCAGCAATCTCGGAAGAAAATCAAGAGGAGACGTGGTACGGCAGTTGCGCTGACATCAACGACCACAAAGAATTGGAATCCCAGCTCAAGGAAACCATGGATGCAAAATCTCGCTTCTTGAGCAACATGTCTCACGAGATCCGTACCCCGCTGAATGGTATCCACGGCATGGCCAATTTTCTCATCGACAGCAAACTGTCAGAAGACCAGATGGACCAAGTAAATGTCATCCGGACGAGCGCTGAAGGACTTCGAGACTTGATCAACGACATCCTGGATTTAAGCAAAGTGGAAGCCGGCATGATTACACTTGAGAAAAAATGGCTACACCTGCGATCCATCATCGAAGAGGTCAACGATTTAGCAGCTCCTCTGGCGTTGGAAAAAGGAATCGAACTCAACTATCTTGTCGAGGACACGGTTCCTTCTGTCGTGAAGGGAGATCGGTTCCGCATTCGCCAAGTCTTGCTGAACGTCATCGGCAATGCAATCAAATTTACTTCGCGGGGAGAAGTTTTTGTCAAGTGCGGAATGGTTCCTGCGCCTCACCTTACCGCTGATCAAGCACTCGTCCAATTCGAGGTCCATGATACCGGCATGGGCTTCTCCGAGAAGGAGGCTGAGAGACTTTTCAAGCGCTTCAGCCAGATCGATGGTAGCAGCACCCGCCAGCATGGAGGAAGTGGCCTCGGTTTGGTCATTTCCATGCAATTGGTCGAACTGCATGGTGGCGCAATGTATGCTAAGAGCACGCCTGGACAAGGATCGACATTCTTCTTCTCTCTGGAATTGCTTCTTCCGTCGGATAAAGACCCGGTTCCTGTCGAGGTCAGGAACAACCTTATCCCATCCGAAGGGCGGAAATCTCCGCTTTCTCTTGCGCTGGATCCCCCAATCTTGAAAGAAGACCTGGCCACGACTCCGCTCATGGGTAAAGAATTGCATCAGTTACCCTCGCCGCGCACCACCGGTCCTGAATCACCTTCCATTTCTATCAAGTCATCAGGAAGTTCAGATCCTTCTATCCAATCCGCTCTGGCAAGTATTCGGTCAGAAAGATCATCACAATCCTCGTTGGGTGCTATACCCGGATCGATGCTCAGATCCGGTTCTGGTGATGTGCCAATTACCATCAGGTATCCTGAAGCAGCAACTTCATCTTCCCCGGACAGCACAGGACAGGATGTTCGTCGCGGTTCAGTCGTGCGAACACAACCGATGCTGTATTCGGTCTTGTTGGTAGCTTCTCTACCGTGGAGCAGAGAAGCTACATCGCGCCATCTTGAGAATGTCCTCCCGAAAAACGTACCTCATCATGTGACGGTCTCGGAGAGCTTCAAAAGTACGAGAGCCCTACTTGAAGCACAGGATAATCCCATCATCTTCACCCACATCGTCATTGTACTCCCCGACGTCGACGAGATGGTTGAGCTTATGTCCATTGCGTTACGGTCGCCCAGCTTATCCCACACTTCGATTGTGATAGTCACATCCCTTGGTCAGCGCAAGGAAATCCAGGTTCAAACTCCATCTCTGGACTTTGAGCAGCTTGGACGCGATGGACGTGTTCATTTTGTCTTCAAGCCTCTCAAGCCAGCCAAACTCGGTCCCATTTTTGATCCTGAGAAGAGTCGCAAGAGAAGCACAGACCACAATCAGCACAGCGCACAACAAGTTGCGGAGAATCAGAAACTCGTGTTCGACGAAATGATACGTCGCGTGGGCAACAAAAATTTCAGGATTCTTATTGTCGAGGACAATTTTGTCAATCAGAAGGTTTTGTCGAAATTGCTCAAGCGAGTCAGTCTAGCAAGCGATACTGCTGCAGATGGCGTAGAGTGCTTGGAAAAGTTCTTTGGCAACCCAGTCGGATACTATTCCATCATATTGGTATGCTTTAACCATCCGGCGATTTTTGGAAACAGTGCTAACCTGCTAAATATAGTGCGACCTCCACATGCCCAATAAAGATGGTTATCAGACATGTGCTGAAATTCGCGCATGGGAAAGCCAACAGCTCAAGGCTGGAAAAAATATTCCACGCATTCCAATAATTGCACTCTCGGCAAATGTGCTCGGTGATGTTCAGGCTGATTGTGCGAAGGCAGGCTTCGACAACTTCTTGACAAAGCCAGTTGAATTCGGACGCTTCTCAGATGTTGTTACGATGCTACTAGATCCGGGAGATCCAGGAAAGACGGGGAAGTGATGTGCGCGTTCCATCACAGGTGCACTGATTCAGATTCGCGACGGTACATTAGCGACGGCGTCCAATTTTTCGGGTTGTGGGCGGAGCATAGCATTGCTGATCTTTCCGCGCACGACTCACACGAATTCATCTCGATACAACAATTTTCGCGTCTCATGACTGCAATGGCCGAATCACGGCGAGAAAGCCTGTTCCATTGTGAGTGGGCGGAGCAATCACTGAATGCTTTTCTTGGCATGCTGGTCATGGCTGAAGGTCAACTGCATACGCGAGACTGCATCAAACATGCTTATCTTCGTGATCCATTGCAGCGTTTACGGACGTTGTTCACAATCCAAGTATGACACGGGTAGATAGCAAATACAACAAATGCATCCTCTCGGTTCTCTCTGTTACTCACTTGGATTAATCTGTTCTTGTTTAACCCGAGTCAGCCCGTGACACTAGGTGCTGCAAACGTCCATGATTTGTCGTGAGCCATACACCCTGAGCACAACTACAATTCAGTTGCCGACACTGCAGCTTTAAATGCTTGCACACTCACCAAACCGCGACCACGCCCGCAGAACTAAGGCCTCGCACACCCTCAGAGCTCCGCTACGGCATTCAAAAACCCAAACGGCCCCGTCGCGCCATCCAGCACAATGGGGAAACACACCGTGCCATCGCGCCCCACGCTAATCTCGCCACACCCGGCGCCGGCGAACTGCCCGTCCGAGCACATCAGCACGGGCGTCCAGTCGACGAAGACTGCTTCCTCTGGCGACGCAGTGTTGGCAACGGTGGCTAGGAGCTGCGCGGACAGCTCGGTGGTCGAGACGGTGCCGTCCGGCGGGCCGATGTGCTGTGCGACGGTGCTGAAGAGGAGTTGCAGGGTGTCGGGGTGGGTGAGGTTGAAGGAGTTGGTGGGGGCGACGGTGACGGTGGTGTTGGCGAAGAGCGTGGTGGTGTTGGAGGAGACGGAGGTGCCCGAGGCTGACTGACTGCGGCCGAGGAAGGTGTATTGGTCAAGTGGAGCGGGGACGGGGTTCCAGGTGCAGTCTTGTTGGGCGGCGGTTAGGGTGGTGAGGGTGAGGAGGAGGAGGGGTAGTGGGTGCATGGTGGGGGATGGTGGGCTGTTGATGGGATGGTGGAGTTGGGCGAGATGGAAGTTGGATTGCATGAGTACAATGAAGGTTGTGGCCCTCTGTTACTTCCTCTGACTTATGCCAGGGAATGATTGCAAAGACATGGGGGGAAATGTACTTGACCTGGAAACGAGTGGGCATAGAACTCTATTCGCAAAGGATCAATCTACCCAGGGAGAGGTAGGATAGTCGGAAGAGAGGGAGAATATCACACGTCACATATCGACTTTAGTCTCTGTTTAGATACAAGTAATCCTATTGCCCTACATTAGCGCCTGGGCGTACGAAGCTTCGCTGCGCCGCTCGCGCCTCTCGACCACTGCTTTTGGCTGCATCCAGTGAGAATGTGGGGCCGGAGGTTGTGAATGAACCACATTGCAAGGATTCGCATTACATTGTACCCAACTTCAAGACCTAATCCTTGTGAAAATTCATAATCGTGGGAAAAAGAAATATGATCTCGTTGTTGTTATACTGCGCCGCATGATCTGGTAGGTTGAAGTCGGTGGATACATGACGTATAAAGGATCTGTCGATCGCCATTCCAACGTAGGCGCTTTCCATACAGCCCTCATTCACACCTTGCTGAGGAGAATAGCTGCTCTTGGCATACGCCAGAATGACCGTGACCATGCCGAAATGGAGCGCATACTACCAGGCTGTGCTACCACGACGCTGGATTAGACCTAGCGGGCTCACCACCTGCCCATGATGCCCTGGCACATGTGACGGGTCAGGTGACGTTGGATCTCCAAGGCGATGATCCAACGGCGCAGTCAGGTAGTATACTCTCTGGTGCCCACTTCATTTCACGTACCTCCCATTGTCGATATCCTTGTGGAAGATAGCCAGCATAACCGAAGCCGTCTCATCATGTCCGTCGTTCAGATCACCATGGGTGGCTCACAGCCATTCAACCCAAGCATGGTCACTTGTCTCGACAACACCCGCTATGAAAGGATCAACTCCAGAGCCAGTGTTTGCGGTGTCCGCGGCAACTCGACAGCCATCGCACAATGCTGCACATCCAACGTAAGCAATTTTGAAAATCTTCCATAGGACCTGGCAGCGCTGACTCTGCTCGATTTCAGGGCAATACTCCCACAGTGAATCTTCAGAATGGCTGCTACCAATACTGCGAATACAGTTCCAGCAATTTCTTGAACAATTTGTCAACCTTTCAAGGTTGTCTCAGGTCGCACAACGACACCACTGCAGCAGAGAATGCCTTCTGTTGGGCCAATGCTAGTCAACAGGCAAGTCCCACAGGTAGCCCACAGGCGAGTGGCTCAGCACCTTCGCCATCTTCAACCACTGGTGCTGCTTCGAGGGTAGAAGGACAAACAATCTGGACGAGTGGGTTGATGGGTCTTGTTGCTGCCCTTTTCATGGGTATATGGTAAAATCGCGATGTGTTATTGCCTGATATTTGGCGTTGGAGGCGATCTTTACTAGCATAGCTGTCCTGCCATCATATGTCCTTGCGAGGCATTGGGTCCGCTGCAATAAGAAAAGATATGTGCAACAATACATTTCTGCGACGTAAGCGCACTTTCTCTCGAGCTTGACCTCATTTATATAAAATGGAGACGACCGAATAGAGGTGGTCCGCGGTTAACAATCACATACTGGAATTGTGATGCAATCATAAGTGGATCTTCCTTGTTACAAGTGTTGGTCTACTATTCGATCGTAGTCATGGAATGAATATGGCTCATACACATCAAGATAGGCAACGCAGATCTCCTATTACACTTGTGTCTTCCTATGAAACACTGCCTCCATTTCGCTACCTCCTGCTGTTCTTTGAATATTACGCACGCACGACAGGAATATAGAGGGCGAGTCGATTGAGAACGAATGCCGAACAAGCTTTCATAGCCCACACCTACGACATCATTCCAAGGACCTGGAGACCGCTCAATGCACATCATTGCACTCAGACCAATTCCCGAGGAAGAACACATTGAGCCTCACTTATTTCATTCTGAATTGTAATGCAAACGCAGATTTGTGTCCACCCACGTGGCTTCATTTCTCTGATGAATGACAAGCCCTTGGAGGACAACGTCCTCAATTCGGAGCACACAGCGCATGGCTCGATGATGATTTTGCCGCACGGTATCGACCTTGACCTGCATGTGCCATGCATAGTGAAATTTGACCGTTGAAAGTTGCCAAAGATGTAGGTGCGGTTCAACAAATGCTGATAGTATTAGCATTAATGCCTAGATGACATTAATACCATGCACCGCACTCACTAGAATCTATTCTCTGGATAATTTAATATTCTGTGTGAAAGGAAAAGCTTACATTTTAAGTCTACTGAAATTGTTTTGACCAATTCTTCAGTCTGCCGTTGCTTCTCCTTCGGAGCTATCGTACGGAAGGTGAATGACAGCTGCCACATCGTATGTTGCTCCTTTCTCCCACTGATCCATGGTCTGGCTTGTCGTCTGTAGCACATCAAATCCCAGCTTAGGGTACAACTTGAGACTATCCAGGCTCGTGGCCAATGCAAAAATTGGTACGTCCAAACGCTGGGCCTGCTCAATGCCAGAGCGGATAAGAAGGCTCGCGATCCCTTTCCTGTGATGATCAGGATGAACGGCAAGGTAGTCCAATTCTTTCAAGCAGCTTCCAGTCAGTAAAATTACCAAGAATGAGGAATTCCCAAAGCAGAACATGGACGCGGATGAAAGTGTAGCAAGCCACATACTCAGATGCTTACCCTTGGGCGTCCAATTCTCCATCAACTGAGCCACTGTCGGGTCTAGAGCGCTCGTATCCACCTGAATGCGCATATCAGCCTTTGCAGACCTCTCCTCCGCAAGCCTCCTCACCTCCGCATCCACGTCTGGCGTTCGAGCTTCTGCCCACTCCCCCTCCAACCCCTCCGACAAGATCCAACGTGCATACCCGACGACCTGTCCACTCTCGCGATGCACGACCTTCTGATGTCGGCGGATGTGCATGTCAATCAGCAGGTTTCCTGGGACGCGCGTGGCCAACGCGGTGGTCATCGAGGCGAGGGTGCGGTCGCCCCACATGATCCGCCACCAGGGCTGCGTCCAGAAAGCAGGCGCATTGACGGCGGCGAGAGCAACGCCATCTTCAATGGTGCAAGAGGGTTGGAGAAGATAAGTCGCTTCGGACATTATACTTGTTCGCTCTGCTTTACTGATTTCGAGAGAGACGTGCAGACACCTGAGCCTTAGCTGTCTGAGACCAACTGTGAAATAGTACCAGAGAGGGAGAGAGGCTTCAGGGCAAGTCTCGGATCAATAATCCGGGAGCCACTTATATCGATGGTCCATTCCTTGATTACGGAGACCCACAAAGCACCTCCTGTGTGACTACACGAGCACGTCATCACTGAGGCGGTATTCAATTACCCAGCGGAGCGGCGCAGAAGCGAGCGGTTACGGCAAGGATCTTCATTGATAGCATTGCAGCGGAATATGCGACCTCATGCAGGGCGTCGCACAAGATTACACGCAATCTCAGATGTGACACGCTGGAGTGGGCCAATGACGGTGGTTGTCACAGCACCGACGTGGCATGAGCTGGCGGCTTATACAATATCGACCTTGATAGCAAGATATTGATTGCCAAGATCCATCCGTTACAGCTAGCTACCTGACAAGTTCTAGCTAGTCCGCAATAGTTTCTTTGCAGGAGAGACATAACATCTTCAACCTTCAGTTGTATGGCATTACTGCTCTCCCAGCTGTGGTTTGATTTTATCTCGTTATTGACACTTTTTGCAATATGAGTAAGCTCAACGAAGTCGTGGATATTATGTTCTCCCATGTCTGGATATTGGACATTGTCTAGTATTAGTATGAATGTGTAATAATTATGTGCAAAGAAAGAGAAAGGAGAGGTGGGCGACAGCGATATCTTGTCCAAGCGCAAGGCCGTGGCCAATGTAGACAGAACAAAAGCAGCCTAGCACTCGGTAACGTAGAGGCCAATGGGACTAGGGTTGTAATCCTGGAAGTAGTTGAGCTGGTAGTCGCCACTGCCGCATAGTTCGATGCCGACTGTGTAGCCAGCTGGGCAGTCATTGGAGACAATAGTGTAGCTGTTACCTGGCGCGGTCTGGATGGTACCAAGCTCTTGTTCAACCGCAGGGGTGTTTGCAAAAGTCGTTTGCTCATTCGCTGGTTCATGAAGACCCTTGAATGTGATGCCGCCATAGCCAGAAGTGCTGAAGGACGAGGTCTCGAGATCCTTTTGCTCAGGAAAAAGGAACACCAGCGAGCAAGAGTGGCCAGCGTAAGACTGGGGAATGTCGAAATTGAAAATGCTGCAGACGGTTGAGGAAACGGTGCCATTATAGGAAGTTCCCAGAGCCTGGTCTGCCTTAGAGCTATCCACAGGAACTATGAGGTGAGGGTACTGGTAGTTGCCCTTCAGATTGGCGGGGCAACCGCTAGCTGTGGGAACAGCGGGTTTGATCGAGGAAGGAACAGTACCACTGGACGACTGAGGTTTGGGTTCTTGAGATGTAACAGCTGGTGGCGCAGAAGTAGCTGGCAGTGGCGCGCTGGCACTCTCCACGACTGTAGTAGGGACAGATGCTGGGGCAGAAGAAGGCGGAGGACCTGGAGCCGTCTTTACAACAGTGACAGTGGATGGGGCTGGGCAATCGGATTTTTCAGTCTTGGTTTCCGCAACGGCGGAAGGCGCAGATGCCTCTGATGTTTGAGCAGTAGATGATGGAGGCGGAAGGGCGGCAGGCGATGAAGGCGCGGCGCATTGGGCGCCATTGGATGTCGCAAGTCTCACCTCAACACATTTCGGCATGTGGGGTAGCTTTTCAGTGTAAATGTTGTAGTTGTCATTGTCGTCAACCGGGCAAGCGTAGAAGTTATCCGAACCGTTATGTTGGATCTGTCCGTTCCCGACGACGCCGAAGCCGGCAGTGGGTGATGTGCCCTCGTCACACTGGAACTGTGTAGTAGGGGGAGTTAAGATGCAGCCGCGGCCATCGGCATCGGTGATGCTGCCATTGTCGATGCAATATTGTGCACCATTCGGAAAAGCTGGACCAACGCGGTTCTGTCCATCGGAGAGCTGCCCAAGAGGACCGCTTTGGGCGCCGGATACGGTGATGCTGAAGCAGCATCCAGGGGTCCGACGATCGAGGACAGCTGCGGAGACACTGGCACCCAATGCGGCTGTAGCATAAATATATCTCATGATGGAGGTGTGCAGAAGATTGGGCTTTGAATAAAAAAGTGAGCGCACAAGTGTGGTGTCGGTCTCGTCTAGAAGGATGATCAAACTAAGTATTGAGGTGCAAGTAGTCTTTTATATGAGTCCCTGCCTGAACGTTGGCGGTTGTATGATGTGGTCCAGGATCAAGGATGGCAATAGTGGAGACCAAGAACTTTCATCGCCGATGTTAGTAATTCCTGAAATCCTAAACAGCGTGCCTTTGGTGCCATTGTCACCCGGGGGCAGTTTCGCCCGGCAGACGATGTGTCAATAATTGTGGTGAGGGCAACCATGATTGGTGCTAAGTATTCGAGAAGCATTGACAGGATTTGGACGGCAAGTACGCGTGCGTAACATAACATCGAGAGATGTAAGTGGCGAGTATCCACTGCGCATCTCAAAATATGTGATTAAAGCAGTAAATTTTCTCATGGGACCAACAATACCGTAGAGTTGCGTGGAACCATAATCAAAGTTTGCAAAGATGGTACGTCACTCGTCAGGCACCAACGCGTCTCCGAACGTGAAACGTTGCGCGTCTGGGGTCAATTTGACGCCTGCACCTGATCATCAGGTCCCCGATCAGATCGGCGACTGGTGATACCCGTGACCGATTTAGAAACATCGCTGAATAGGAACCACCACTTTTCGGGTGACCAGGACAGCCTCATGCGATGCCTTACGCTGAAGCTGTGGCACTCATCTTTCGAATTCCAGCTACGAGAAGTCTGCAGATATTAATGAGCGAAGGCGAGGACTCAAGGTGTTGTGGGACCCGGGACACTCGGACTTCTTGGGTTTCTCAGTAGACAACACAATGCCTAATGGGGATGGTACTCTGCACAAGACAGTTGGGTTAGTATATAGTGATCGAGCAAACTGGCATGAGAGGGAACAGTCCATTAGCCCATCTTCTAGGTCACTCGGGTAAATGGTGGCGAGCATGCTTTTTCGTGCTGGCTGTGCTGTCATGGTGAGGAAGTCTGGTAAAACTACGATACGAAAGCAGGTTGCGACGTGTTATCAGCTGGTGGGCTGCATTCATTACTTTGGGAGCTTGCAGCTGGGGAGTGTGGCAGCACTGGGTAGAGATCTTGAATCTCTAATTTTCATGATGCATGGAAGCGAAAAACATAACTTTGCTCTGCTGTCATGCACTGAAGTTCAGAGGAAACTCACAATGGGCGAGAGGACAAAGACGCGTTGGTGGGGAGATGCGAACATGCACGCTAGGCCCAAAGCGGCTCGCCGTGTTTGGCGGTTTGCAACGCGCGCGACCATCACGCTTCTCCGCCGTCGCCCTTTCCCCTCACGCTCTTTGCGCTATTGCCTTCCCATTGACCACACATGCGCGGAGCATGTGTATCGCGCATCTGTAGTTGCATTTGAGTCGGTATACCAGGTTTGCGGTTCCGCCCGGCACGCGCCTGGCACTGCGCAACCCCGCCAGCATTCGCATCAATGACCACAGTCACCACCCGCTCGCCCTTGCAGACACTAAACATGGCAACAACCCAAGCGTCAACACGACGAAAAAGTGCACGAAGCGGCGACGGAGAGGAGGACGCGCGACCGCAGAAGAAGCCGAGGGTGGAAGAGTCAGTGCAGCCGAATGCAAGGAAGGCGCCTCAAAAGAAGGCACAAGCAGGTACGCATACGCGCCCACCCGCTGCTTGCCGCACTGCGCTCTGCGGCATGGAGAAAGGTTATCGACGCGCTGGAAGTGTTGGACTAACCTGTGCAACAGCGTACGATGAAGATGCCGATGGCTTCACCTTCAGGAAACGACCCAAAGCGGCGCCCAAAGCGAAACAGGTAGTGGAAGAGCAGGTGGCGCACAATGCTCCGAAATCAGCCAGTAGAGGCCGTGCAAAGCGAACATCGGCGGACGCTATTGACGAAGCTCCAACCAAACGGAGATCTGCGCGACTCTCCGGCGAAAGTGCGCAGGATGAACAGCAACAAGGCAACGATGCCGCAGCGAAGAGCATCAAGAAGCAGCCGCGGTTATCTCAAGACCCTCCACGACTCACGCCTGCACCACATGACGGCCCCCTCCACGTTGAGAAGAAGCGCGAAACCAAAATTGCCCTACCCTTCGCGGACACGCCGATAATCAATCGTAACCGGGAGCTGCGTGACATCAGCAACTCCAGCCGGCGTCGAAGCAGCTCCGGTATGCGTGGCAGGCGCGCAAGCTCGCTCATGGACAGCGGCACTTCGAGTGGTACGTATTCACACTTACAGAGCAGCCTCCACAAGCTCATCAAGGGCATACGTGAAAAGTATGCTAATACATGTCATACTGCAGCCATGCCACACGGCGAAGTCAAGACTGAAGAGTTTTACAAACATATCAACCAAGACCTTCCGGAGCCAACGCGCATGCGCCAACTATTAACATGGTGTGGGACACGGGCACTGTCGGAATTGCCAAAATCTCGAGCCAGTGGGCACTTCAATGCTATACGTGCCGGTATGTGACGATTCTTGACGAGAGCCACAGAGTGCCACTGACAGTCTACCGCAGCACGGACAATCCAAGATGAGCTTCTGAGAGACTTTGCCAACAGAGCCGACATGTCGGATTGGTTCAATCGTTCCAACACGCCGCCAGCCGAAACTTTGTCGCTTGTGAAGAAGCCCAACCCGAGAAACGAGCAAAATGCGGCGAAGTTGGCTGAACTAGAACAACAGGTCAAGCGTCTGGAAGCGGAAAAGACGTCATGGGACAGCCTGCTTGGTAACCTCTCCTCGTCCCTGCAAGGTAACCGACTGCCGCAAGAAACAAGCAAAGACTACGCTACAGCTATTGCATCAATAAATCCGTCAATCCTGGAAGATGGTCGGCAACGGGAAGCGCTGTCTGTCGCCGCTTCTTTTGATGTGGACAGCCGGGCAACCAAATCCAGGATGAGCAAAGCGTGCGACGCAATAGAGTATGGGGTGGACAGCCTGGCGCAGGGCATCCATCAGACACAGCAATTTAGGCGGGTGGTTGACGAGGCTGCGGACAAGCTGCTCAGCATTACCGCGCAGGCGCTGGAGACTCGCGAGAAGGAGGCGCTGGAACGACGCGGCATGGAGAAGGTCGGCGTTGGAGACATATTACGAGGCATCAGCCGCGCGTCATAGTCGCTACACGAAGTAGACCTGATGAAGATACCCCCCCTTTAGCTACGACGAGATGGGCTTTGCCGTACGATGCCTTGTGATCTATGATCGAACCGGAATAGCACATACGGTGCCCGAGACTATCATTCCAGGATGTGCCGGCCAGATCTCAAAACATCTGGGCGAACCCGGATATCTGGGGAATGATGTCACGTGGCCCTGACGTGGGACGACGGGGCTAAGGGGCCGCAGGGTCGCGCGAAACACGCAATTGGGCCGCGCGAGATGTTCGTCTGTCGAATCTCTTTCAACCAGATGCCCTCGTGATTTCTTAAGACTTGGTCCAGCAGACGGCACACTCCTTTGTATTCTTTGCAACCCCGTGCGCAGCGTTTCCTCCTTTCGCCTTCTTTCATGAACCGCGTGCATGCCTGAGGCGTCATCTTCCTACCTGCCGACACCCTCCAGAAACTCACCCCTCGCCAACCAGGGACCCAGCAGCAGGTTCAGCTCTCCGGTTCACCTGTCGCAGGCGTCGTCACGGCCGTTGTCTCGAAACCCGTCTCCTCTTCCCGCAACCGCCAGTATTGCTACCGCACGCCCCCTTGGTTCCGAAGGCGGCCGCTACCCAAGCGCCGCGAGCAGTCCGCCCGAACACATCTCTTCGCGCCCCAGTGACGACTTGGACGACTTTGATGAACAAGCCTGGATCGACGACGAGGACCCCGAGATGCCCTCGGATCTGCGCCCAGCGTTGAAGCAGAGCAGGTCTGCGAGTGGCACACAACACACAAGGCCGCTGCTGGGAAAGGGGGGCTCTAACGAGAGCAATGGCTACAGCACCACCCCAGGAGACGTCGCTCGCCCGGGCAGCGGCCCACGGCGAAGATCAACCTTCAAATCTCGCGATCCTGAAGCCGCGGCCAAAGCTGCCACTCGCAAGCGCTACACGTACGCTGCCTTCTTCCTGGTTGTCAGCCTCATCGCCTTTGCCGTGCAGACGGAAACCGCAGTCTACATAAACAATTATCTCGGCTGGAAAAAGTCATACGCCATGCTCTACTTCACCCACGGCTCCTGGTCGTCGCTCTGGTTCATCCAGTTGGCCATCCTGCGCCTGCAGCACTGGAACGTGCCCTGGGCCACTTTCTGGCGCCGCCACGTTCAGATCCTCCACCAAACCGCCCAGATGGTTCAGCACGGCACCATCCATGCGCCCAACCTCCACCCCGGCCAAAACCCCTGGCCCCACCTCTTCCGCATGATTGCAACCATCACATGCGCCCTCACAGTCGCCGGCGGCTCATGGTACGTGGCCGTCAGCATGACGACCGCCTCCGACCTGACCGCCATCTACAACTGCTCCGCCTTCTTCGCATACGCCTTCTCCATCCCCCTCCTCAACGAGCGCCTGCGCTGGAGCAAAGTCGCCGCCGTCGGCGTCGCCATCATCGGCGTCCTCGTCGTCGCCTACGGCGACACCAACCCAGCCAAGCACGGCTCCAAGTCCGGCGGCGGCGCCGGCGGCGAGAACCCATCCGACCCCGACGACGACGATTCCACCGGAAAGGACCAACGAGGCCTCGGCAACCTCATCATCGGCGTCGGCAGCGTGCTCTACGGCCTCTACGAGGTCATGTACAAGAAGATGGCCTGCCCGCCCGAGGACACGTCGCCGGGGCGCAGCATGATCTTCGCCAACTTCGTCGGCTCGTGCATCGGGCTGTTCACGCTGACGGTGCTGTGGATTCCGCTGCCGATTCTGCACTGGACGGGGCTCGAGCTGTGGGAGTGGCCGCCGCCGCAGGCGCGGTGGATGCTGGCGCTTTCGGTGTTTGCCAACGCCAGTGAGTTTTTCCATTTCTTTTCCGTTGCTTGTCTTGCCGTATTAAGGAGGTGGAGCTAACGAAATGCAGTCTTTTCTGGGTCTTTCCTTGTACTCATCTCCCTGACCTCACCGGTACTGTCATCCGTTGCTGCGCTGCTCACCATTTTCCTCGTCGCTATCGTTGACCAAGTCCTGCCAAAGCCGCTGTACTCGCCGTTGAGTCTGGCAGCATTCATCGGTGGTGGGCTTATCATCGCGGCATTCCTTGTGCTAAGCTGGGCGACGTACAAGGAAATGGACGAAGAGCGACGCAAGAAGATGGTCGATGTATCTGACAGCGACGTCGAGGGTGGTGATGACAGCGACTAGTCTGGTCTGTCTGCAATGTGGTGCATTTGACTTTTCTGATATGCCTTGGGGGAGGAACAGGAATACAGACGAGAGAAATCGTCCATGCATTGCGTTGGCGTTTCGGTCACTCTGGAGCGGGACTGTCTGGGTATCTTTGCAAATTTCAGGTGCACCAGCATATACAACAATCGTTCTACGGCAGCATTGACTAGCACAAACGTTGCTAATGCAATATATTACGAGCCACGAATGGCGCGCAAGTTCCATACATCACACATAAGTTTTTAATATGATGGTATGGCTTTTGTTCAATTTTCGATTTCGTGTCTAAAGCTGCAGTGTGCCCTGCAAGAAGGTTCTTCATCGTGGGCCCAGCTTCGCCAGCGCCTTTTGTGGGCCGAGTTCCTCCCACTCTGCCTTTGAAATCCACATGTCTTCCTTGTCGGCCATGATGTTGGCGAGCACGGCGCCGCCAAGGAAGACCATGTGCCGTCGCCGCGGTGGATCTTCTATGCGGACTTTGAATTTCTGGGGGATCGTCAATATACATGTTTCCATAGATACTGCAGTTGCTTTCACTCACGTTGAGTCTCTCCGGATTTCCTTGGAGCACTCTTGTCAGCCACAGCTGCTTCAGCTCCTTCTCTAATCGACTCGGTAGGCCAGGGTACATGCTGCTGCCGCCACTTAGTACAATAGCTTTGTACAGCGATGAACGTACGTCCACGTCGGCCGCTTGGATCGTGTTAAAGAGAAACTCTGCAATGCCTGGCTGCTCGACGTCGACAAGGTGCGGTTGGAACAAACATTCCGGTGCTTCGAAGCGCTCGCTGCCGACGCGGATGACACGCCCATCTGGCAGAGTGTAGCTCTCAACGAGCACAGTCGTGTCCTCTGACAACCTTTGGTCTAATTCTAGATCATAGCTGACGTAGCACAGCTTCTCTTTGATCTGGCGCACCGTCTCAAAATCGGCAGTGCGGTTGAGGGCGTAGCCGCGGCGGGTGAGTAGCGCAATCAAGTTGCGTGTGACGTCGCGACCAGCGACATCAAGGCGGCGCGTCAAGTGGTTGAGAACTGTGCTCTCGTATACAGGCACGATGTGTGTAACGCCGTCACCTGAATCGACGACAACGCCACTGGAAAGACCTTGCGCGTAGAGAGCCAAGACGGCCTGGATGGCAACGTAGACACCACCAAAATTGTAGCGCTCAAACATCACCTCTGCCATTTGCTCGCGATTCTTTAGGGGATTCATCGGTGGTTCGGTGAGTAAGATCTTGCGGCCTGTGGGGTCGATCTGCAGCTTCTCGGCGAAGGTGAAATCCCACAGCTGTGTCATGTCATCCCACTTCTTGACGATGCCGTTCTCCATGGGATAGGATATTTGAAGCATTGAGCGTGCGGCTGCAGCCTCGTCACCACACATGACATCCTTCACGACAATGTCGCCGGCGCGCTCTTCGGAGCGGAGGATGGGGCGGCCGACGATGGAGGGGAATTGGTGTTCAGGGAAGTTCTGGTTTATCTGGTCAGTGGTGGAGCAAGCTTGCTACAACGCTTGAGGCTTACTTGACCGGCATAGCCAACTTTGAGGAAGCCTGTGCCTCCATCGAGGACTAGCAGCAATGTTAGTATACAATGCTCCAGCAGTAGTAGTGGGGCAGTGGTGGAGCGCTACCAATTGGCGGTTCTGCCATGATTATGGCTGTTCGGGTGAGGATGGAAAGGAAGGAGGGTCGGGGGTTCTGCTAGCAACCGAACCCCTGTGGATTAGCGACGGAGTGTGGAAAAGTAACAATTGCTTCAGGCTCCACGCGAGCTGCAGTACACGACAGCGGCAGCAGCACTTGACGGCGGCGCTGGTACCTGCTGCGCATCAGCTGCGTCATTAATTATTGATCACCCCGTTTCTATTTGGGGGATGAGGCACTCAGAAGCATCAATGTGTCAATCTAGAACACCTGGGAGCTTGTCATCTCCGTTCACGACGCCTGAACATCTCACCCACCCGCATCCGCATCTACATCAAACGCATCGATCTTGCGACCATAGCATTACCATTCGTGCGAGATCATTCTCAGGACAGGGTTTGGCTGACTGGTTGTATCCGAGTTGCGCGACGGCACAGAAGCAACCTAATCTCCGTCTCTCAGCCTAACCTTCCGCGCTGCTCAGCTCAGTCGTCCAGGCTCTTCAACTTCCTCATCGTCGCCCATTGATACGCTCAGCATGTCGTACGGCAACTATCAGCAGTATGGGGGCAACCCCTACGAGTCACAGCCACAGCAGGGTGCCGCTGGCGGCTACGGCAACCAGAACCCCTACGGTCAACAGCCTGCTGCTCCAGGCGGCTATGGCGCGTCGGATCCTTACGGCACGGTATGTCTCTTCCCTGCTGTTGTATCAATATGCACTGACCTGCGCAACTAGTCCTCCCAGCCAGCTGGCTATACTGTGGGTGCTCCACATGGCGAACAGCCGGCGGGCGCAGCCCCTACGGGTGTTGGCGCACCTGTGGCCCCCACCATTCTTAGCAACCAGGATTTCCTTGCTCGCGTCGAAGGCACCCGTTCAGACATCAGGCAGCTCACCAGCAACGTTCAAGAGATCGGCACCATTCACCAGCGTGTCCTCGGCAGCCCGGACAACACCGCCTCGGCGCAGCTAGAGCACCTGGTGTCCCAGACCCAAGTCCTGAACACCCGTATCAAGGATCAAATCAAATTTCTAGAGACTGATGCGGCCAAGAGTGGTAGAAACACTACAAAGGATAGCCAGATCCGCACCCTAAAGCAGAATTTCAAGAGCCAGCTCGAGGATTATCAAAAGGAAGAACAAACGTACCGCCAACGGTACCGTGACCAGATCGCTCGCCAGTACCGCATTGTCAATCCGGACGCGACCGAGTCCGAGGTGCAAGAGGCTGCAACCGCCGATTGGGGAGACGAGGGTGTCTTCCAAACCGCCGTAGGTTTCTACCAGACCTTGACTTGCTGTACACGTGACTGACCTAATCAATAGCTTCGCTCGAACCGCAGCGGTGCCGCCAGCAGTGTGCTGGGGTCCGTGCGCGCTCGCCACAACGACATTCAACAGATCGAGAGGACGCTTATCGAACTCAACCAGCTGTTCCAGGATCTCGCAGCCCAGGTCGAAATCCAGGACGAGCCTATCAAGCAAACCGAACTGCAGACTGCCAACGTCAAGACCGACACGGAGGCTGGCAACAAGCAATTAGACAAGGGTATCAAGAGCGCACGCAACGCGAGAAAGCTCAAGTGGTGGTGTCTCTTCATCGTGGTCCTTATTGTTGTCATCCTCGGCCTGGTTCTCGGTCTGTACTTTGGCCTGATGAACAGAAACTCTGGGAACAATAACAACAACAAGAGAGCGATCACTATGGAGTAGAGAGGCTCATCACGGATTTAACGGCGCATTTTTGCTTTCACGCGCAGACTGGTGAGGTTGGCATGCAGAACTTTATCAGAGGAATGCTGGGCATGCAGGCTGTAATACCCTATGTATTGACGCGGCAACAAGCTGCGGTTTGGTGTTAATAAAAGTCATGGTTAAGCAATTCGCTCCCTATCCCCGTGATTTGTTGATCCATGCCCGCTTCCACAGCAGCATGGTGTTTTGCGAGTCGTCCCTCGACTCGTAAATGAAGCGTAGAGTCCGTGTCACCAAGGTTGAAACTGACTCTCACTCATGCTAACCCTCCACAAAAAATGCTGGCCCGCTGCCAAGAGATATTGACAATGGTTTACGCGGAACTTTGCCCGCAGCTTCACGCGTCCACGGCTGGCAAGTTGTTTGGAGCGCATTCTACCTCCAGCATCCTATGTACTTGTGAGAGGATCAACTACTCCATGGGCGCCTGAAACAAAGTGTCCTGGATACTACCGTGCTACCATGGCGCCCGCCTCGAGCGAGGCTGCTTCACTACATCTGGCTCCGCTGGACGCTTGCCTCACGCGTGGCCATCGCCTAATGTCAGTACCCATAACTAGAACCTGCCTGACAATGCACATGTTGACGAATGCAGCTCGTGGCGAAAAGCGTTTGAAACATTCTACGAATGCAACAAGTCCAATACACCTGCCCCCGACGCCCTCGTCTCCTTCTTTTCAGATGACCGTAGCACACACCAACTTGGCAACTGCTATGAACCATTTAAGCCTCGCACAAGGGACACGAAGGATGACTTCGAGACTCGCACTGCACAAGTGAATGTTACGCCGACGGAGAATGGCCTATATGACATCCAAAAGATCAAGGACGATGTGTTATGGTTGGCCGGACAGGCCAACATCGACGAAACGTCCGCCCTCAGAATTTCAATCTTGGAATGGCAGACAAGGTCGACGGCACGCATGATATCTGGATATGCGGAAGAGGAGCGTATAAGTCTCCAGAAAGCCCTCAGCCGCGAAACACCCTTGCCACATCAAGACTCAGCGGCTGCATTCGATGTCCAGCACTTACGGCGTGCCAGATTAGTGGAGATATTGTTGGAGGAACGCCTGTACATCATCAAATGCTTCGCCACCATCACGTCTCTTTCTTGGCTTGAAGCGCCGCAACCACCAGCAGAAAGGACGTATCCCGCCTCCAAGGGCAAGGACATACCATTGTTTGGGTGGCTCGGAGATGTTGAGAGCAAGCTTCAAGCCGTGGGGCGGAGATCGAACAGTGCACCAGACTTGGCCAGTGATTTGGTCATTAGGAGCGTCGACAGTCTTCAGCGCCGACTCACAAATATGGAGAACGTCCCAAATTGGTCCACCGGAGACGACGATAAAGATGCTGCCCTTGCCGTGCTATCGCAGGACCATCAACTATTGGAGCTAACCAGCATATTGCAAGTCATCTTCGTATCGACATGCGCATCGGCCGAGCCATTTAATGCAGCTACCGTCCAAGCATGGTACATATCTATGCAGTCTCTCGACTTCTTCTCCGCGTTCACACCCCCGCAGCCACGTCAGCAAGAGTACGTCGCTGGTATTCAGCTTTTGGTTTCCTTGATTTCCCTGACCATCTTGAAATTACCATATTCACTTGACAAGATAATGGACGACCAAGATCCAGCAGGAGACGGCAAATATTACTTCCAGGACGACAATTGTCTGCAGCTCTTGGCCGGTACGCTGTCTGAAGTCGGCTATCGCCGCGTGAAGATTGCGAGCCCCGCCATGTTTGCGCTGGCTATGCTCTTGCGCACCTTCAAATATCAACTGGCCGAACTTCGCGGGGACGGTGAGGATGACGAGTTACCAGATTCTCCGCTTGCTTCGCGTGCCACACCAGGGGCAAGTAGTGCACAGCGGACATTGGAGAAAGCTCTACAGCATATTCACACGGATGAAATGGACATCGACCCCATACAGTTCCTCGCACATATGGCCATCGATCAATGCGAGATATTTGCAGTCATGGTTAGCCTAGGAGATACTCTTGCAACGTACCTGGACGCTCTGGTAGACCTGACACCACAGCTCCATGCACGCATTGCACTACTTGAACTTCTCCGCTACGGGGTCTCGGTCACAAGCTACAACGAGCAAACCATTGAAACGAGCCTGGCCTTGCTTGGAAGGAAAATCCCACAAATAGACTCTACAGATAGAGGATCCACAGACCTCTATCTTTTCGTCGCCGAAGCGTTCTTGGCTGATCTGGAGGTATTTGCGCCCATACTTTTCGACCAGGCGCGTGCGAGATTTCCGTACGAGCAGTCACCATACTTGTTGCTTATCGAGTGCTTGGGTCAAGTGAAGCCTTCGGCTCGCGTCTGGGACGATGTGATTCCTTTCCAGCAAATTATCGGCGTTTCGAAGAAATTTACTCAGATTCTACCTCAAAATTTCACAGGATACGAACTCGTTAGGGAGGACGAGAATGCGAATGCCATACGCCTAACTGAGGACCTCCCGCTCTTCGCAAATCGAAGATTAAATGGCCTTCAGCGGCAAATCGCTACGAATGGCCACGGATCATTTGACAACGACTCACACCAGCTAAGCGCGATACCAGCAGGCACCCTGGGATTTGTCATCAGTGAGAACAGACCTTTCGTTGTTGTATGGGAATTTGAACATTCATTATGGAGTTATTTTGGCACAATCCTTTCCACAATACCCCTTGGCAGCATCCGACAAGAATTGGTTTCTTCTGGAGACGCGAGACTTATAGCTTCGGAAATTTTCAATATCATGACTGCACATCTCGATAGCGCGGCACCTGGCCAGAGTGATGCCGATTTCAAAGAAGCAGCAGAGCTCATTATTGAAGAGGCAAGCGACTGCCTGGATCGTGGACAAGATATCGTCGCGTTGACGTTTGAGATCTTCGAGGAAGAACTGTCGCGCCACACCGAGCAACGCGGTGAGGAGTCGACTGACCTTCTGGTGAGCTGTACTCGATTCATCAAAGCTATCATGGCGCTTGTTCCTCATCGCGTGTGGCCGGCACTTGCTCGCAGTCAGCTATTGGACACAGACGGTCACAGTGGGAAACTCATGGCTGTTGCTGGTAGTACTGAGATTGTGATTGGAAAGTACGATTTCCTCATCAGTACTGCATATCTGTTTCGCGCTTTAGTGGAGGATACTCTGGTGCATTGCGTGTCATATGAGGCTCAGTCTACTGCACTCACAAAGCGATCAGATCGCTTCAACTCCACGAGCAGCAGGCCTCCAGTCAAAGTTATGAGCTCCGTGCTTGTAGCTTTGGCTCGCACTTACCTAGACATCCTTCAAAGTTCGTCCGAATGGACATTTATCGACCAGACACAACAACTGCAGCTTACCACCATTATCACCGAAGTTTTTGACACCATTCTGACTTCGGTATTTGGCTACGATGATTCTCAAGAGCCTGCGAAAAAGGTCACGAGAGCTCTTTATCCAGCTGCAAAACACATCTCACAAATGTTCCTGTCAGCCCATGGTAGTCATCTTGCGGTGAACTCGTTGGTGCTACGGTTTTTTGCAGGTACCAACGCTTTTCAAAATCAGAGTCTGAGCTTTCTGCAGAAGACCACTGCAATGCTTATGAAAATCCTTGCGCTGTCGCAGACACTAATTCACGTCAGCTCGTCAGGAGCAGAGGCGTCTACCTACCTCGATCTGCAGCTGTTTCGTTCTCTCTCTCTGATTGTTCGCCTCTACTCTCTCGACCATTCCCTCCGAACTCCTATAATAACACTCCTCACAGTCCTTGTCAAGAAAGCTGGTCTTTCTGA
Organism: Carpinus fangiana; assembly: GCA_006937295.1. Taxonomy (NCBI): domain Eukaryota; kingdom Viridiplantae; phylum Streptophyta; class Magnoliopsida; order Fagales; family Betulaceae; genus Carpinus; species Carpinus fangiana. The sequence goes on along the minus strand of VIBQ01000013.1, from coordinate 877,591 downwards.
CCAGGAACCTCCATCCATTTTTGGTCATCTGGGACCAGATGTTTCTAAAAATTTCTTGCGTATGCTCGGCGACCTGGACAGGCCCTTTGAGGATCTGACGCTAAGAGCAGAGATCTGGAGCTTCTTGGCGACGGTAGTCTCAAGCAAACAGCAATGGTTTGCTACTCACATGCTCACTGGCTCAGATCCGCGGGAGCGCCTCAAGGGGAAAAGGGACAACCTCGCAGGTCGAGCTCCAACTTTCCTTGAGACTGCATTGGATGATTTCAGTGCGATGGACGAAGTCGGTACGCAATGGGCACTGGGCTTGCTACGCTTCGTAAGTCAGGCCCAGAATCATTGGCCCTGGGTAACCGGCCACATCGGCAAGCACCCCAATTTCTTGAGTAAGCTAGGACAAAGTGCTGGCATTGCCCAAATAGAAAAGACAACCATTTCCATGGCAGAGCAATTCGAACTCACGAAACAACACAGCAGTGTTGCGATCGTGGCAGAGATTATGGCCATGTGTCTTTACAATTTGCGAAAGATGGGTGACGTGTCATCCATCATCAAACATCTGGTTCCGAGGTTGAGTTTCCTAAAAGAAAAAGGATTTTTCCAGCCGAGATATGCGGAAGGTCTTCACCAAAAGCTCCGCAGCAATTTTGAAAGTGTTTATCCGGGTTGCACGCCGCAATGCTTCAAGCGTCAGTTCGGTGCCTCTGAATTGGGGTCAAACTATTACTACGACCTTCAATTTGCTCGCAACCTTCTTTCTTTTCACCCCAGCTGGGAGAGAAAATCTGGATTCAAAGAAGAATTCGTTCGTGCAAATATCAATCTCTCGCTTGTGGAATCCCAGATCCAGGCTATGAGTAGCTGGCGAACGCTGGCGGTGGAGCTCAGCAAGAGTATGGAACAAGATGAATCACTTCGAAAGCCTCTGGGCTACCTTGTCATCGAGTGTCTAGAGATGTGCAATTCCGCAGATCTCTCACACAAGATCTTTGCACAGGTGGTCTCATCTTGTGCAGATCTGGCTCTCACGGTTTTGCAACGCCTCATTACCATCAAACCATCTGCTGAGGTAATGCGCAGCATCTTACGCCCCTCGTGGACTCTCGTTCAACGTGCGGGTGAAGCCAACATCTTTGTTGGTGAGACAGCTGCTTACTATCGTACCTCTCTCAAAATCCTCCTGCTCGCCATTCAGCCGCACACGTGGCCTGCTCCACCCAGCTCTGCACATACTCTGGAAGGCAAGGACGGAAAGATAAGCGAGACATCGATGATTCTGCTTGATGTTGTCACCGAAGTGGTCGCAAAAGGCTTCCGCACCCTAGCTTCAGAGTTGCACGAAACGCCCGAGCACGTCTATCCTTCCGATTTTGCCATCATCACCGCAATATTACAAGCGACGATGCAGGTCCAAGGCATTGAATTTCTCCACTCTCTCATTGCCCTGCGGCTGTCGGACTCGGGTTCAGCTCGTTATGCAATTGCCCTCTTCTCCTGGTCGGATCGTCTTACGGCTGCATCCCTACCAATCTCGCGCAACAACGCATTGTCCAGCTATAGTAACGACTGGGAAGAAGAAGAGGCCGACCCCATCTTTGGCGATCTCTCCCTGTCATTCCTGCTCGAACTATCTAACCTGCAACCTATGGCTGAATTCCTGGCCTCGGAGAACATTCTCGCACAGCTCAACACAGCGCCCCTCATGAAGTACTTCCGGCGGCCCGGTGGCTCTGGACCTTTCGACACTCCCTCGCCGCGACTGTTTACCATCTGGTCGCGGGGGATTCTGCCCCTGTGCCTCAATCTCCTACTGACGGTTGGGGAAAGCATTGCCATGGAGGTCGCAATGTTCCTCAACAACTACCCAGAGCAGCTTCAACGTGCTAGTGGAGGCTTCGACGACAAACCGCAGCCGACACCGCGCAATCCTACCGCTGGTAGCATCTCATTGAACATGGCTGCCGAGGCGCAGACGCTCGGTCTGCTCAATGTGGTGCTCGACCGCTGTCGTGCATCTCCTGGAGCAGCCGTCATGGGCGAGATTCCGCAAGTCGCGGGCTGGGATCGCGCTATGGTCAAGGAGGACCTAGAGATTTGGGTAAATGGTGGCAAAGCGGCGCTGCGGGAGCGCTTACTGCCGACGAGCGAGAAGGAAGTCGGGTGGCTGAGGCAACCTGCCAGCACTAAAAGCGCTGGCGTGGAGAGCCGGTTGGAGGAGATGATACTTGGAGAAATGGAGGCTGCATTGAAATGTTTGTCAATGGGATAAGGGGAAGGAAAAAGTCTTACGTGCTGAACTTGGACGGTATACAGTGCAAGAAGTTTCCATGCGTGGCTGAGCAATGAATCAACCCTAGATGGAATTTTGCTTCTGTGATCGTTCGTTCATCAACTAGATGCCGGTGCAGGACGTGCAGATGGGGTGGAATCAGGGGAAGGGGCACCAGGGTTAATGTCAGGAAATCGTGTCTGACTCTAGACGAGGCACAACGGCGCTGGAGCTGCCACAAATATTTTCACGGGCCAGCGACGCATGTGCTCGTCAGACAACGCCTTCAATGATCGACCATCTTTAAATCAATGAGATTTGGCTGTTGAAGGCATTCGACCATATGCAGAACCTTCACAGACTGATTCAGTTCTAAGCAACTAGACAACACAGCATCCGTATACGTCCACGCATGGCCGCAAGCATGACGACACGCACTGCAGCCCGCGCAGTCCCCAGACAACTTTCTCGACTCTCGTCAAGCATATCACCATGTACAAGAACCGCCGCGCAACTCAGCACTTGCAGCCATTCCTACAATGCTTCTCGCACATCCCCGCCATCCCCAACCACACTCCCTCCCCAGCGCCCACTCCAAAGATCCTCCACACTCGAACCCCAGCGCCCACGACCCTACTACACAGCCTCCTCCCCCGACGACCCACCCTACGCCCCTTTCGAAGCCGCCATCCTCGGCGCCGCCACCCTGCACATCCCCACGCACGGCTTCACGCACAAAACCCTCGCCCTCGGCGCCCACGACGCCGGCTACCTCGCCGCGACGACCAACCTCTTCCCGCGCGGCGCCTTCGAGCTCGTGCTGCACCACCTCGCGACGCAGCGCCTCGCGCTCAAGGACACGGTGCAGTTCCCGGCGCCGACGGCCGACGACGCGGCGCGAGGGCGGCGCCCGCCCGGCGTGACGCAGAAGATTGCCACGCTACTGCTTGCGCGGCTGCGCGCGAACGAGGCGGTGCTGGGGCAGTTGCCGCAGGCGCTGGGGCTGATGTCGCTGGCGGGGAATATCCCGGCGTCAGTGCGCGAGTTGGGGTTGTTGGTGGATGAGATGTGGTATCTGGCGGGGGATGTGAGTGTGGATTCGAGTTGGTACACGAAGCGGGGGTTGCTGGCGGGGGTGTATGCGAGTAGTGAGGTGTTTATGCTGCAGGACCGGAGCGAGGGGTTTAAGGAGACGGAGGCGTTTGTGGGGCGGCGGCTGGAGGATGTGGCTGCTGTGGGGAGGGGTGCCGGGAGCGTGGGTGAATGGCTGGGCTTCACGGGTGCGGCGAGCGTGAATGTGCTGCGGTCGTGGGGCGTGAGGATATGAAGGGCGGGGTTCTGTACAGCACAGTGGATTTGTTTGAGTATGTATGACTAGCGGGATTCACGCGTCGCTGCCAATTTTGTAGACCAGCTTCTGCCCGCTGACTTTGTTCTTCCGCAGCAGCTCGAGGCCTTGCAGCACGCCCTCGAAGCCACCCTCCTTGACCGTTGGGAACAGCTTGAGCTTCTTCTCCGCAATCAGCTTTTCCACCACAGCCCAGAACTTTACGCCAAACTTGAAGTCTTCCGGCGAGTCGGGAACTTTCTTGCCATCGCGGAACTCGAAGGGCTCTCCATTCACCGTGTAGGCCAGCGTGTAGCCCGACTTGACGTCGTCTCTCGGGAACTCAAGTGGTATCAGCGATGTATAATGCGGCCTCGGCTGCCCCTCGGCTGCAGTCTTGCTCAACGCATCCGCACAAATCTTTGCCGACGCACCCGTCGAGATGCAGTCAAACGCATACAACAACTTCCCCCCTGCCGCTGCGCTGATGGCCGCACTGCACCCCTCGCCTTTACTGTAGTCGAACGCCTCGTCCGCCCCAAACTCCTTCACCAAGTCAAAGTTCTTGGGCGAGCACGTCGTCAGCACGCGCAACCCCGACAGCTTCGCCAGCTGCAGCGCAAACAAGCCCGTCGCGGTGCTGCCGCCGTACACGAGCACCGCGTCGCCCGCCGCTGCGCCCGCGACGCCCGCGTCCGACTGGTCGGGCCAGGGCAGGCCGAGCGTCTGGTACAGCGCCTGGCCGACGGTGGTGATGCCGACGCCGACGGTGCTGGCCTCGGCGTCGGAGATGCCGGCAGGTACCTTGATCGTGACGTCGCCCTTGAGCAGCGCGTACTCGCCAAACGCGCCCTTCTCGGGGCAGCCGAGCTTGACGCCGTGGGCGGCGCCGGCGGCGCGGTCGCCGGGCTTGTAGGCTTTGGTGACTTTTGCGCCGACGGCGACGACGGTGCCGCAGACGTCGCAGCCGACGGTGTGGTTGGGCGGGCCCAGGAAGTCGATGTGCTTCCAGTCGGTGGGGTTGAGCGCGACGTGCGAGGTTTTGATCAGGATGTAGGTGTCGGGCAGCTGGTCGGGCTTGCAGGGGAATTTAGCGGCGGGCTCGATCTCGGCGACGCCTTTGTAGCGCGTCTTGATCGCCTTCATGGTTTCGGGGAGGGCAGCCATGGTGCTGACGGGCTGGCGGTGGAGCGCGGTGAGCTCTACGCGAGAGGGGCGGGGGAGATGCGGGGGTCTAAGAGAAGATGGGAGGATGGATCGCAGCAGAGCGGAGCAGCAGGCGGGCAGGGCGCGTTGGGCGAGGGGTGCGAGGGACCTGGGAGTCATACATATAGGTGAAGTGAGGCTTGGAATTACTAATGGCTGCAGGCGAGGATAAGATGAGCGGCTTCCGGACAACGTGGTGCGGCACAGGCGGGCGCAAGGGTGACGTTATGGTTAGGTGCGCCGGTCCGGCCGAGCCAGTATCAGAGCTTCGTTTCAGCTTGCGAGATGTCATGTGGACAGATTACATGTAGATAGAATCTACCAAATACTCTTGGTAGTCTGGAGAGAAGCACATTTTCTCCCCAGGATGGACGTGGCGTGGTTGGGTAAACCCATGAGAAACGGTCGCCAGTATTCTCGAATCGGGCTTCCGCTATTGCATCAGGTCTGGGTGTAACGGTACCACCTGGACCGTAAGTTGGATGGTCCAGTTGATCGTTCTATCAGACTGTGCAATGACAAATACACAAGCAAGGTTGCAATTTTCCTATTTCACACCCGCGCTTTGAGTGAACAGCATCCAGTCCAGATGGCTGCAATCTACGTAGACAGCATGACGTGAGTGGAGTCCAGCACGGCGCGAGCCGCTAGAGCCGTCGCGGCAAGGCGTGTCTGTGCGGCGCTGCATTGATTTCCATCCAGCTTCTGTTGCTGGCGCTGCCGATCTATTGCAATGGCATGTCGTGCAGGGTCGGTGGCCTCGAGTCATCTGCGAGACAGAAGACTCCTAACCTCTTCATCCTCCATCACGCTCCTGCCCTTCCTCTACCAGACCCGCACCATCCAGACTACCGCACCCCGACCTCGCCCTTCGCACACACTTACAACAACACCTGCTACCATTCACGCGCGATGCATCTCCTCCAGCAGACAGGCATCTGGCCCCGTGAAGACCACAAATCCAGACGAAGACGATGATCCCTGGTCAGGTGGCCCCGAAGAGTCACGGCGCCCTCCAAGTCGCCAACATTCTCGGCGAGAGCAGCTCCCAGCCGAACCATGGTCACACCACGTACCCTTTGCACATCTCGAGACACCAGCTTCTCGTACCCGTAAATCTCATGACATTCCTTTAGCCGAATCGGAAGCTCCTGCCACCGACAACAAAAGCACACTCACCGACCTCGAGAGAAAGGCATTCTACCGCCTTTTCCAATCCCTCACCCCTTCCTCAGGAGATCGCAACGATTCTCGTACTGCACTCGAATCCCTTGATGAGCTGGACGATGTCACACGTTTTGGTGCTGATAGCACAACCTCGTACGACACGTCTTCTGACCTTGAGCGCATCCTCACGGAAGATCCCATTGACCCCCGCAGTGCAGGGGGCAGCGCCATCGAGCGCTATCCGCCAGCCCTGCAAAGCATGGCTCAGCGGGCTGAAGCACGCCTTGCTGCACAGCAGCGCCTGCAACGAGCATATCAAGATGGCGAAGAACAACAGTTGGCGGAAACAAACCCTGCAATGGAAGAGGAGCGGCTGCAGCTGAAGCGTATAGAGCGCGACATGCGAGCCGCCGAGACCGACCAGGAACTGTGGACCATCTTGGACAGAGAAGTCTTTGAGAGCATGCGCATCATTCAAGAGACGGAGGACCAGCTCGCCGCGAGTGATGCAGTCCGTCGCGAAGAAGCATACGCCCACACGGCCACCCAAGCTCACGCCCAAAAGCCTCGCAAACGCGGCCGACCCAAGAAATCCCCTGTACATACCACAGAACCCCCCTCCCAAGCAACATCCACGACCCCCACCCCACTAGCTCCCCTCGCCATCGACCTCGACACCGACTCTGCCGCCGAACCCGCCATCGCAATCTCCTCCTACCCCCCAACCGCAACACGCTCCTCCGCCGTCTCTCCCCTCCCTCAACCCTCCCACCCCCGCAAACCCACCTTCCGCCTCCTCGTCCGCGCCTACCCCGCTCTCATCCTCGTCGCCGCGCGCCTCCTCGCCCGCCGCACAGCCTACACCCCGCTCGCCCTCGCGCTCCTCCCGGCTCTCAAGTGCATCGGTCTCACCGCCTGGGCCCTCGCCGCCTCCACGCCGCTGTACAACGAGCTGCTCGCGTACCAGTGGCGCGTGCTGCACGCCACCGCGCCCATGCTGCGCACGCTCGCCGAGATGCAGCGTGCCGGCGTGCCGGCCGATGCCGCGACGCTCGACGTGCTGCGCGACGTTGCGCTGTACCGGCGCGCGGCGCTGGAGGGCCGTCTGGGCGGCATGGCGCGCGCGGTCGAAGGCATGTGGGCCCGTGGCGAGGAGGCGCGGCGGCTGGAGGAGTGGGCGGAGGGGATTCGCACCAGGCTGGAGGCCGGCGCGATGGAGAGGCTTGCGCGGGGGCGCGCGGAGGGGAGGTTGAGGAGTGAGGGCCTGCTGGAGTGAGGCTTGCAGCTACTGTGTAGCTTTGGTAAATCTGTAGGAGCTTGTGGGACAGAATGACTGCAGGTCACTGGCAGGCAAAACAAACAGGAAGGATAGTGATGTCGTGATCATTCATCATGCCGACGGATCTACCATGTAGCAAGACAGAGCAAGCTAGTTTATCCGTACAAAAGCCCCAGTGGACCTCCTTCCTCAAAGGATACCATTTCCACCAAAAAGTCAAAGTAACGCCGGAGCTGCTGCACCGTGGACGCAAACATGTGTGCTCCACGAGACCAGAGTTCCCACCCAATACCCATTCCATGAACAATGCGCTTCACTCCCAATTTCCCAAACCCAAAAATTTCCCGAACCGTTGCTGAGCCACTAATGTTATCATGTCGTGTCGTGTCGTTGCGAAGTAAACTGTTCCGGACCCACAGAGGCCGTGACCATGTCCAATACGGAATCCCGCCGAGCACGTGCCGGCTTCTGTAGCTTTGTGGATGACTGATGTTCCGCCTAGGACATATCCATCATGTCTGAATCTTCCTGATCCCGAAGAATGTGAGCAGGGGGCCCCCACTGCCCTTCAAATACGGTCGCGCCGGAACGTCTGCGTTCCTGCACCCAGCTACAGCCATTCGCGTCCAAAACTTGATCAATGACCGGCCGTTGGTGAGGATCTGGAAACATCATCCACTGGACAAGACGATCAAGTGAACCCTCATCCTCGGGGTCGATCATGAATGTCGGTGGTTGAACTACATCTTCCAAAATAACTGCTGCACCTTTGGGTGGTGCGGCAGAGACGTCGCGCCATGATTGATCCATGATATCCGTGTGGTGCACATCTGGTGTGGCACTCACGTTCTGGAGAGATCCACTGGTGATCATGCGATCTTGCGACAGGTGGAAACTACCGTCAGTGCTTCCAGATCCCGAGGTCAGGCTTGGAAGGCCACTCCAATCACCGGATCGAAGCTGCTGCCACGACTCGCCATTGTCCGGCAGGTCGACATTGCTGGCAACCTCGAACATGATCATGCCGAGGGCAAAAATGTCGGCAGGCTTATCGAAGGCGCCTTGCAGAAGGTCGGGTCCAATGTAGCGCCTGTCGCCTTCGCCTTCAATGTTGTTTGGCGCAGGCCATTCACAGGCGAGTCCGAAGTCGCCAATTTTGAGCGTGCCCGCAAAATCGACAAACACATTGGCGGGCTTCAAATCAAGGTGAATGAAGCCTGAATCATGAATGTGCTTAATCCCCTGAGACAGCTCAATCAAGATCTTCCAGATTCGAAAGTCGTCTAGTCGGCCCCGCCGACCTTGCTTCTCCAGGAATGTGGCCAAGCTACCTTCCTCGCAGAACTCGGTTTGGATGTAAAGGTGATTGTTGGCCTCCCAGCTGTCGATGAAATTCACAACATGATCGTCCTTGCCCAGAGCCTTCATGATTGAGGCCTCACGCATCTTCTTCTGACGCAGCTTGGCGCTGCCGTAGGGCGCCTTCGACTTCTTGACGACAAAGACCTTGTCTGCCATGGGCGTCTGGGAATTGAAAGAGTTGACAAAGCTTCCTTCCGCCGGCGAGAAGTACGATGTCATGTTTTCAGAAGACTGGTGGACCTTGTAGACTTCTGAAAATTCACCTCGGCCATACCATTCAACCTTTTTGAAACGAGCAAACAAGACTGGGTCTGCATCGTGGTGATTGGCCGCCGAATTGCTTGGGGTCATCATCAAATGATGCGTTCCGAGGAACGACACTGAATCACCGAGCCCTCGGTGCGAAGTTGGTGTTTCTGGAGCTCGCAATAAGCTACTCCCAAAGCTTGATGAGAAACTGGGAGATTTGGGCTGCTTCGAACTTGGCGAGATGGTGAGGCCACTAGGATCTGGCACTTGCGTGCTGACCTCCAAGGGGGTATGCGGGCTAAGGTGGTTTCCAGATGTGGATCTCTGGAAAATCGATGGCGGATCCTCGCCCGGAGCCTCGTCACCATTAGGAGAAACAAACGTGCTTGGTCCGAACGATGGTCGTCGTCCGAGCAGACTGCTCCGAAGGCTGTTTGGCTTCGACTGAGTCCCGGGTTGCTTAGTTGGCGTTGGCGGAAGTTCGTCAGCGCTGGACTGGCTGTCAGCCCTCTCGGACAAGGAGCGAGCCCGAGGTTCTTCTCCATCGATGCTGGCAAAGCTTGTGCGCCTATTGGCCGTGTGATTGGCAAAGGGGCCGCTCAAATCACTGTTCTGGGAGGGCGGGAATGCGGGCGTGTAGGAAACCTGTACCTGCGGGGTTCGCGAAGGGGTGCCAAATTCAGGCTGAGTGAAGCGTGGTTTGGAAATGGCCCTGTCGTCCGTAGGTGACGGTGAGAATCCGAATCCGGGGGGAATCTTTTTGCACGGTGTGTCAGGCATCTGCTTGTCTGGCGGAGGAGGCATATCATCGGGATCACGGTGGCGTTTGGAGATGAGACCGGTTGAACGAAAACCAGCTGGGTCCGGCTTTGCCACTTTGAAAGCATCTGGTGTACCGAAAGCTGCGTCATGAGCAAGAGTATCATTCAAGGCAATCTTGGTCTCCCTAGCATCAGGGCGGAGGGCACCAATCGGGAGCGACTTGGCAAAGTTGATCTTGAGGGTATCTGGACTCTCAAATACTGGGCCTTGCTGCTCGCCATGTTCGGATCGTGTGGGGGTAGGAGAAGTTGGACTGATAGCTTGCGAGAGAGGATGAGGCTGTTGGCGGGTTCCTCGCGTATGTTGTGTGCGGATGGTGAGGTTTGGTGGAGCTTGGGCCCTAGGCGCATCACTCCTTTGCGGCTCGAACAGCCTGGTGGGAACATTGCTGTCCAGAGAGGTTCGAGGCTTGGTACGAGATGGTGCACGCGACAAGGATGGACTCTCCAGATTGCTCTCGAGACTCCTACGATTCCTGGCCCCATGGGAGCGCAGAAAGGGACGACTCGGAGATGTAAGTTTCCGAGCTGGCGAGAACCTCGAGGTCAGCGAAGATCGAAAAGGCTGTTCCTGGGTGGGGGTATCGTCATCCCAGTCGTCATCATCCTCATCATCGTCCATGTCGTCGTCGGCATCGAGCATGGTTTCTGTGGAGGTTGGCTCATAGAAGCCCCCATGCAAGCTTCGACGCTTGTTCGATGGGCTTCCAAAGGCAGCCTTTTCGAGGTTCATGACACCATCACTCCGCTTAAGAGGACTTGATTTGGCGACAGAAAAGTCCAAGGCTTTCGCAGCATCCTTTGCAGCGTCTGGTGGAGCGAAGTAGCCCATGGTTGGAGTGCCTTTATGAGGGTGGGGTAGCGGCGGTGAGACCTTTGGGGTGTGGGAGAGAGGAGTGGATTGGTCGTGCTGGACGGGGCCGGCATTTCCGTTGTCGCTGGAGTCGCTCAAGGCTCGTCGGATTGGCGTGCGGGATGGAGTAGTTAAAGAAACGCCGAGGCGGTGGGGCGCAGCGGCACGGCGCAGGGCAGGTCTCGGTTTGCGGAGGTTGACACCGGTGTTCTCATCGAAGCATTCGCTCGCGTTGATTGCATGGTAGAGGGGTGATCGTTGCTGCGAGGGTGAGAGTGGCGAGCGCGGTGACGAGGCCAGGGAGCGCGAGGCACAGTGTCGCTTGGACGGCGACTTGGACATTGAGCGGCGCAGCTCTCTCAGTGTTGCGAGAGCGTCGACAGTGTGGTGATGTGTGGGAGAAAGATGGAGGGTGCCTCCTCGGGTGGACGCGCAATAAGTGTGTAGGTCCATGGTAGCCTCAAGACTGGTGGGTGTCTCGTGAATCGCCGGGAGGCTCGTCCGGTCTCAGACTCGGCGTGTCTCAGCCGCGCGGACAGGTCTCATGGGTCGCAGACGAGCGTTCGTTGTTTGCGACGTACGGTGCAGCTGGGGCCGGGTGTTTGGAGGCTTGAAAATGCACAGGGCTATCGGTGGGCGAGAGGGTTGCCAGGAGCACGGAGTGGTGGTGAAGTCTGAGAAGCGAGGGTGTCGGCAGAGTCGGGGACGCGCGTGGTCGCAAAATGTTTAGCGGGAGTCGTGGTGAGGATGACGAGGCAGGCAGCAGATGCCGTGGCAAGAGGGCGTCGGGCGTCAGAGGCGCCGGCTAAGGTGTGTTGACAGTCGCAGGGTGGCGAAAGGAATGTCGCGCTTGGTAAACAAACGAGCAGCGAAGCGGCGCGTGCGGCGACAGGCAAAGTCTTGACTTTGGACGAGCGAGGAATGTTGATCGTTGATGCCGTCGTGTGCCGTCAGAGGATCAGCGTATTGCCAGCAGCAAGGCGAGCAGGGCTACGGCAGGGCAGAGCGAGGTTGCATCGGTGGAGTGTGGAGGCTCTGGGCATCGATCGCGTCGCGTCACCGAGTTCGTTTGTTGTGGCAGTCGCGTCCGAGGAATATCTGATTGCCCAGGGACTGGGGCGCTCAGTTGTCGCCCCTGTTTAGGGTTTCAGCCCCACGGCTGGAGCGAAGTCGGGACACCCGTATGCCGTTTAGGGAGACATGCCGCACAGAGACACAGCTGCAGCATGCGCCGGTGTTTGTACACGAACAGCGCTGAGAGTGTCAGTGGTATTGGACTATTAGAATGCCCAAGGTCTGCTTGACTGAGTCTTAGAGGGTTCCATTCGAAAGACAGAGCGGCAAACCAAGCACGTGCCCGAAGCGCCTCGCCCTGCGACGACTGGTGGCGGTGAGCGCAGGGAGCGACACATGATGCAGCAAATGCGCCGCGGTGCCTCGCTCTGCTCCGCCGCCCGTTGGTTCCTGGCGCAGCGAGGCAGTGTGGCAGCGTGGCAGGCCAGCACAGACCAGAATGCCCATCCCAGACTCGTGACGGCACCTACTTCTTCTCCATTCGCCGACTTCCTCCTCCATCCCTGCTCACCTTGCCGGCTGCTGTCCTTGAATCCGCGCCTCCCACCTTCTGCCACGATGCCGTCCTAGCCCTCTCTCGGCGCCACATTGTCTTCCGTCCGCCGCTGGTCCTGCTTTTGCTGGCCCGGCAATGACGCACCATGCCCGCCGACACACCCTCCACGAATGGAGACCTACACACCCACTCTAGCCACGTCGGTCCTGCAGCCAGCAACAGGCCTGCCGCCTCTCTCTCGGCACGTGAAGCCGATAGCACTCCAAGCCTCGCACCCTCACCGCATTCCTCGCGCAACTCCTCTCCCCAACGTCCTTCCGTCCGTCGCCCTGCACAGCAAAACCCTTCCACGGTTGATGTCGCAAATAATGCCCGCAGCCCGACCAGAGCCTCGAGCTCCACTACCAACGGAGTCCCTGCTTTACAGCGGGCCATGACTTCTCCCATTCCAGACTTGCAGCCCAAGCTGTCGCCCCGACCAAAGCAACCAATCAATCCTGTCGCCTTGGAGGGCAATGCCACCACCACCACCACCCAGAAGACTGCAGTCCAGTCTGACCAGCAAGCAGCGAGCCTGATAGGTCAAGGTCCTTCGAAGTTGCCGAGGGCATCAAGCAATCTGTCCTCTAAGCTCGAGACCGTTGTGGAGGGCGACCTTTCCACTTCCCCAAGCGATGCTTCCAACGTTTTAGAGCAAGCCAAAGAGCCCACGACGCCCAAACAGGCGCAGCCACAGCAACCCACTAAGCTGTCCTCCGTCTCCGAGGCTGCTGACGACGGCCCCGTGTTGCGACTGCCTCAGGCAGCTCTCCGCCACGATGGGCAGAGAAACACAACCGCGCCCGCCGCATTGCCCAAAAGGAAGACGTCCCATTCGAGCCTAGCTTCTGCAAAGATGCGTGGCGGTACGAATGACACCTCTTCGCAGAACATGACAGTCGAAACCGAGACGGTGGCCTCGATCCCACAGACTTCCACCGCCCCTCCCACCAAACAAGCTGCAGACTCAAGCCGCAACGAAAACAACGGTACCGTCAAGCTCAGGACAAGTAACGAGACTATTCGCCCCAAGAAAGAGAAGAAGAGGGTCAAGAAGGCGCCCTCTATCATCTCAGGCACCGGTCCATCCACAAAGGCAGACATATTCGAAGCCAAAGTCGCAAGCGAGATTGAAGGCGATGACACCGACTCCGACGAGACATTTGTCTACGAGTCAAACCCCCCGGAGCGCCGTGCGCGCCAGAGCAAGAACCACTCGCGCACGCCGAGCGCCACCTCGCTGCACAGCATCGGCGAACGGCGAAACGGCAACCGCACCGGCAGTTTGCTCGACAGCCACCGCGTTCGGGCAAAACGCAGCATGAAGTTTGCCAGCAGCTCATACGCGGGCAGCAGCGTGGACGATGATCCCAGCGAACGTGATGCAAATTCGCAGACACCAAACCGCAAGCAACCCCAACACATTGGCATGTTCGGCCGAAGTCATGCAAGCCAAGGCCACGATCAAGACTCTCCTTTCTCCGCTGCCTCAAAGCTAAGAATTACCACGCGTCCAACATCCAACAACTCCTCACGACACCACTCTCCACGCTCCGACCGAGCTGAATCCAAGGTACCGCGGAAGGGCGAGAGCTTTGATTTTGACAATGCACCCGACGATGATGAACAAACACCCTTGATGGGTGGTTCGCTGCGTACGCCCCGCACACGCGGGTCCAGACGGCCTGTGTCCTCAGGCCTTCGGCAGCAGATGGAATACTACGATGACCCTCGCCGCAGTTGCTTAGGGCGACTTGCCGGTGGAATGGTCATGTTTGTTATGGTTGTGCTCACACTACTAGGAGTTTCTGGCTTCTTCTTCGCTACAACGAAGCCCATGTCGGACGTTCACATTCAGCAAATACAAAATGTCCTCGCAAGCGAGGCTGAGATTATGCTGGATCTGAAAGTCGAAGCTGTGAACACCAACTTTGGTGGCATAGCTGTGACCAGCGTGGACCTGAACATTTTTGCCAAGAGTCGACATGTGGGTGACCCCAAGCATCACAACCACACCAAGGACCCACACGACGTCTCTGCGTGGAGAAGGCACAGGCCGCAACGGATTGGCATCCGAGATGACGACCCTTCTGACCCACAGCCCGGGGACGGCGATGGACTTGACGGAGACCCACAGACAATGCTCCTTGGCCGCATCCTCCACCTCGACTCGGCACTCATCTTTGAGGGCTCACCCTTACGCCACCTAGCACACAACGCAACAGGAGAGCTGCGGCTCGAGAAACCCGGCTCCAAGACTGACGATGACGGCCGCGAGCGCTGGGAGCATGTTGTCCAACATCCCTTTGAGCTGATTGTGCGTGGCGTCCTCAAGTATCAGCTACCTCTGAACAGCCGCATCTTGACTGCCAGCGTCGGTGCTGGCGTACTTGTGCACCCAGAAGACAGCGACGCAAAAGGTGCCATGAGGGTAGAGCCGGTGCCGAGATGGTTCATCTGGAAGGATCTGCAGGAGGTTACTCCTGCTGACGCCGAGGCTGCTAACGACTGATACGACACGACATAGACAATTGCACGTCTGACGACGATTTCCTTTCTCAGTTTTAAGGGTCACTTGGATGGATGGGCAGGGCGGTAGACGGCAACGGCTCGTCACACCATGTATTATCGGATTGATAATCTGCTTTTGGGGCTGGACGGTCCGCTGGACCTAAAGAGGTGGATCCTTTATGTATACGTAGCTTCGAGGCGGTCAACCCCCGCCCAATCGAATCTTCCAACCCCAAGCCACGATTGAATTAGTTCTACGCAGCTCATTGTTCATGCCGTGCGCGATTGACTGACCGAACTGCTTGGCAGACCCTGAGTGCGGTCAGTGACATCACGGCGTTTCGTTTGACTCTGCTTCATGACACACTTCGCATGCTAAGCACGCGCGCACTGTGGCCCTGGGTCTAGCTTCCTTTCTTTTTCTGTTTCGCATCTGCTTTTCAAAATGAAGCAGCGCTTCTCCTCCCTCGACATCAAGGTAAGCTCGTGTTGGTGCCACACAGACACTCAATCACATCCAGCTTGCCCCACTGTGGATAATACTTTGCTGACACGCTGCCAATGAACAGGTCATTGCTCACGAGCTCTCCCAGACCCTGCCTACTTTGCGAGTGTCAAATATTTATGACCTGTCCTCTCGCATATTCCTGTTCAAATTTGCCAAACCCTCCCACAAAGCCTCTCTGATTGTAGACTCGGGTTTCCGCTGCCATTTGACCGCCTTCACACGCACCACCGAGGCAGCTCCGTCTCCCTTCGTCACTCGCTTGCGAAAGTTCTTGAAGACTAGAAGAGTCACCAAAGTGAGCCAAGTTGGGACGGACCGTATACTGGAGTTGCAGTTCAGTGAGGGTCAATACAGGCTATTTCTGGAATTCTATGCGGGAGGAAATATTGTCCTCACAGACGGAGAGTTGAAGGTTCTAACAGTTTTACGGAATGTCAACGAAGGTGCCGAGCACGAGCATGTTCGCGTGGGAAGCACTTATAACTTGTCTGAGAGGCAGAACATTGACGGCATTCCGGATCTGACTACGCAAAGGATAAAAGACGGTCTGCAGAAATGGATAGAGCGTCAAGTGGCTGCAGAGAGCACTCAGGGTGGTAAGCACAAGCGCAAGAGCAAAGGTGGCGACGTTCTGAGAAAGGCACTGGCCGGCTGCATCAACGAATATCCGCCTCTCTTGCTTGAGCATGCATTACAGGTCACAGGATTTGACACTACGCTGCTGCCAGAGGCCGTTGTGGCAGATGATGTCCTGCTGCAAGGCGTTCTAGAAGCATTGAAAGAGGCGGGTAGAACTATGGATAAGGTCATGAGCCATCAGGTTGCCAAAGGTTACATCATTGGCAAGTCAGTCGCAAGCTCAACCAATTCAGAGTCGCCGGGACAGGAGAAGATCATGTACAATGATTTCCATCCTTTTCTTCCCCACCAGTTTGCCTCGGATCCCTCTCTCAAGAGCCTTGAGTTTGAAGGCTTCAATCACACGGTCGATGAATTCTTCTCTTCTATAGAAGGTCAGAAATTGGAGTCGCGCCTGGCAGAAAAAGAAGAAGCCGCTCGGAAAAAGTTGGAGCACGCCAAGCTTGATCAAGAAAAGCGCATTGGTGGTTTGCAAGAAGTTCAGGCCTTGAACGTCAGAAAGGCGCAGGCAATTGAAGCAAACCTGGACAGAGTAGAGGAGGCAGCAGCGGCAATAAACAGTCTTATTTCGCAGGGCATGGATTGGGTCGAAATCGATCGACTGATTGGAATAGAGCAAAAGAGGCAAAATCCTGTTGCCGAGATCATCAAACTCCCATTGAAGCTGTCCGACAATACTGCCACTCTGCTCCTTGGCGAGTGGAATACCGAAGAAGATGAAGAGGAGGGGTACTTCACCGGAAGCGAGCCAAGCGACAGCGAAGATGACGAGTCGCCACCGAAAAAGAGCGACGCGACGAAAGCGGCTCTGGCGAAGCCACAGGAGAACCGCCTTGCAGTTGACATTGACCTTGGTCTTTCTGGCTGGTCTAATGCCCGCGAGTATTATGATCAAAAGAAGACAGCGGCTGCAAAGCAAGAAAAGACTGTAGCTGCCTCTACCAAAGCTCTGAAGTCCGCTACGGTCAAAGTGGAGGCGGACTTGAAGAAAGCTCTGAAGCAGGAAAAAGCTATCCTACAGCCAACTAGACAGGCATTCTGGTTTGAGAAATTCATCTACTTTATATCCTCAGACGGCTATCTGGTTCTCGGCGGCAAAGACGCGATGCAGAGTGAGATTCTCTACAAACGCCACATGAAAAAAGGCGACGTTTTTGTCCATGCAGATCTGAATGGCGCATGTCCCATGATTATCAAGAACAACGCCAGTACCCCAGATGCACCTATTCCTCCAGGGACTTTGTCACAAGCTGGTAATATGTCCGTTGCGACGTCCAGCGCATGGGATTCCAAAGCTGTCATGTCAGCATGGTGGGTGCCAGCCGACAAAGTCACCAAGAACGCTTCCACTGGCGACTATCTTCCCTCAGGCAAATTTGACTTCAGAGGAGAAAAGACTTTCCTGCCTCCCGCGCAATTACTGTTAGGGTTTGCAGTTCTCTTTCAGGTCAGTGATGCAAGCAAGGCGAAACATACGAAGCATCACCTTCGAGATGAGCCAACGGGCAGCAAAGTTGTCAACGACGAAATTGCAGAAGTTGCAAATCCTGATGGCACGCAGGAAGAAGCTGCCAAAGAAGCAAAGGATGAAGACACCCAGGAGGACGATGTGACTGTCGAAGCCGATGAGGCTCACGCAGTAAATGAAAACTCAGATGATGAGTCGAGCGACGACGCAAACGAGCAACAAGAAGACCAAGCGGATGACGATGATGACGATCAACCCAAGGCATCGTACAATAACCCCCTGCAAGCCAAGCCCTCACTTCAGCAATCAGAGAATCCGGCAATTCCTAATCCAATCGACTCAGCCGAGGATAGCGATGACGCTGGCGAAGACAACGACGACGAGGACGAGGAAGTCACCGAAACCGCATCCACAGCCGCGCCATCAGTCGCCGCCTCCACATCCACATCGTCCCAGCCCAAGCCCAACATTCCCGTCCGCGGCAAACGCGGCAAAAAGAAGAAAATGGCCACCAAATACGCCGACCAAGACGACGCCGACCGCGCCGAAGCCATGGAGCTCCTAGGTTCGCGCGCAGGCCAAGAGCGCGCCGCCGCCGCCGCTGCAGCCCTCGCCGCCGCCAAAGCAGACGCCGAGGCGCAGAAAGCCCGCCGCACGGCCGTCATGGAGCGCCGCATCCGCGAGGGCCGCGCGCGTGAGGAGGCACGTCTGCATGCGGACGATGCGGGCGCCGGCGACGACGCAGACGACGACGGGCTGGCCGCACAGGCCGTCGATCTCGACGCGCTCGTCGGCACGCCGCTGCCGGGCGATGAGCTTGTCGCGGCGCTGCCCGTATGCGCGCCGTGGGCTAGCCTGGCGCGCTGCAAGTACAAGGCGAAGATGCAACCGGGCGCGCAGAAGAAGGGAAAGGCGGTGCGTGAGATCTTGGGGGCGTGGGCGGCGGCGGGACAGGACCGGCGCGCGCTGGACGAGCGCGCGGAGGATGTGGAGCGTATCTGGCCGCGTGAGATAGAGCTGGTGCGGGCGTGGAAGGAGACGGAGGTGTTCAATGTCGTGCCGGTGAGTAAGGTGCGCGTTATGATGGCTGGGGGGAGTGGAGGGGGCTCGGCGAAGGGGGGTGGGAAGGGGCAGAAAGGGGGCGGGAGGGGTGGAAGGGGGAGTAAGAAGCGTTGATCACTGAACTATTCATAAAGGTAGATGGGAGACCATCTTGTGGGTTGGAGTAGAACACATTTTTGAATCAAAATAATACAGATCAAGTGGACGAAACATAGTGTTCTCAAATAGTGGTACATGCCTGGCTTCCCAGTGGAAGCCTCGCGCTACTCGTCGCGAATTGGGTATATGCTCCTCCTCATGCTGAATCCTCCTATGCCGTAAATCCTGTGAAACGCCGTGCTGCTATGGTGGTCCTTTGCCGATCCAACCCCGTCATAATGCATCAAATACCACCTCCGTCCAAGTATCCTGTGTAGAGATTGCCACTCCAAATGCATCCTCGGACATCCCATTGCCCTCAACCAGCCAAGCACTCGTCCAGCAAGCTAGCCAAAGCATCATGATCCTCTCGCCCGCTCCCAACCCAATTGCCATCTAACCCATCCCCGTCCCCAACATCACTCATGTCAACATCCGAATCCGCATCTCCCAACGCATCCACGTCACCCACCGCATCCGGCATATCCACCTCGCCCGTACCAACCCCACCACCGCCAACCTTGGCCTTCCCGTCCCGACTATCCGGCGGACTCGGCGGCAACTGCAGCGGCCGCTCCAGCCCCTGCGCATCCTGCACGTACGACCACTCCTCGCCGCCGTCGGCGTCCGACGCGACGCGCTGCCCCAGCCACGGCGTCAGCCCTCCCCACCACGTCTGCCCGCCCTCGCCGCCAAGCTGCCACGCGAGGCGCAGGTCGCCAGGCAGACCGCGGCCGCCGCCCTGCGCGGCCAGCGACGCGACCTCGCACGGCAGCAGGCCCATGTCGGTGCGCTTGACGAGGCCCTGTGCGAAGAGCGCCTCCTCGTGCGCGAGCTGGCGCTTGAAGGCGGATGTCGTGATGGATGACGTCTGCGTCGTGCCGAGGCCGGTCGTGGAGATGCCGGTCGCTGTGGCCGTGGCGGGGGCGGGGAGGCCGGGTTCGTCTGCAGAGGAGAGGAGGGGAGGCTGCGAGGGGGCTTCGATGGAGCGGTGGGATGCGGTGCGTTCCATGGGGGCAGAGGAGGGTGGGGCGCCGGAGGCTGTGCGCTCCATTGACGGGGCCGCAAGAGTTGGAGCGGAGAGGCCTGGCGCGGGCGCGGTGGTTTCTGCTGGTGCGAGTGGCGGACGGCTAACGGGTGCGTTGGCTCGGACTCGACCCAGGAAGGTGCCAATTTCGCCCTTGAGCATCGTCTCGAGGGCCATGCTGAGGAACTCTGCACACGCGGCAGGAGCATTGGCGCCAGACTGAAGACCTTCTTCGTAGCAAATGGGAAGAATACGGTCAGTAAGGGCGTTGAGAGCAGGGATGTCATGGGCTTCTTGCGCAAGAGGCTGGGCATAACGGCGACGGATCTCGGCATCCTTTGTGAGGCCTGAGGCGGAAGACGGTCCCGGGGTTGGTAAAGAAGGTGCGGCAGAAGCAGGGGTAAGAGTGGCAGGGTTAGTAGGAAGAATGGAAGCTTGAGTCGTGGAGGTGGCTGGACGTTTGGCATTGGCGATGGCGATAATTGATGTAGTGATCGGTATGGGAGATTCCTATTGCTTGTCAATAGGGCAGGAGTAACGAAAGCGGTCTCTAAGCTCACATCTTGCACGTTTTTCAAACGATGTCTCGTTCTGGGTGGTAATTGCATAACTTCGGTGCGAAGGCGGTGCTCAGCAGCATCGCCTGAAGCAGGCTTGGAAACACTGGTGGGTTTGTCATTGGCCGATACCCATGTCGCTACAGAAGTCTCGGGCGGATCACGCAAAACATTCGACTGCAGAGCGCATATCAATTGATTGTGGCAGTTTGTGGTCTGTTCGTTGGAGGAGATGAACGGGTCTATCTGGCGTGCGAGTTCGTCCTGGCTGAGGGCACCTGGTGGACTGTTAGCAAGGTCGCATCTTCGGCCAAGGCCATTGTGTGGACCGACCCAAGATGAATTTCGACACAGCTTCTTTGTATGTGAGCCAGTAGTCATCGCCAATGGAAGTCTTGAGAAGGGTGTACAACGGAAACAACTCGGCTCTTGGGACGCTTTGTGCCATCTTAGCACCCTTCTGAGCAGAGGTATTGAGTGAGAGCATCTTGGATGCAGTCACTGGGGTCGTTGAGCCATTGGCGATACTGTCCTGCCGGGCCAGGGCGGAAGGGTTAATGTCAATGTCCGGCATGGTAGACGGCAGGCGGCGCGAGAGAAAAGGGACTGCCGAGCAGCGCCACGGGCGCCAACGAGCGTTCTGACAACTGCAATGCAGAGGTCTTCGGCAGTGTAATCCAGCCCAGCCGAGATTTGGATGAAATAGGTCTGAACGGGGATACGCCGGTGATGGGCAGTTGTCGCTTGTTTGCAGAGAGTGAGGTCGGTTGCGGAGGTGAGGTTCTGGGACACCCCGCACTCTGCGGAGAAGAGCTGGGACACGTCTATTGTCTATTGTCCCTCTTCAACGTGCTTCTGCCTATTCACAAAATAGATGATGTGATTTTATTCAGGTCAGATTGATACCCGCACGACGATGTGGTATGATTCAGTCTACTTTGCATAGTCTTCTACGTTCATGGACCATGAATTGGAAGTCTATATTGACGGCATCTACCTGTTAGTAGATCCTGGTGAAGCTGGAGTACGAGGAGAATCGCAGAAGTGTTACTGCTCAATTGTTGGCATCGATCTCAATCACACAGCATGCCATTGGACTCGTGCCTGGGGACTCTAGGCTGTCTCCCGTACGAGCTTCGGAGTAACATCTACGTCTTGTGCCTTACCATCACATCGCCATCTCAAGACTCGCCTGTCAGACCACGCACTCACACCAAAACAGACTGCAAACGTATTGGAATCATCTGCACTAGCAAACGCATATGCGAGGAAGCCCTACCCTTTCTCTATCAATGTAATGATTTCTCCATGACAATATTTGCCAAGGCGAATCTGTTCCTCACGGGGCCGGTTGCAGAAGTTCAAAAGGTTAGGCTAGGAATCGCGTGCCTTCATCCAAACATTCCCAATGATTGGATAACTGCGGATCTGCCAACAATCAACCGGCCAATGCTACGCCACCTTCGACGCGTTGTTTTCCGAGCATTTCAAGATGACGATGGGTTTCACGTTCTGGAATGGCGTAATCAGGCTGCTGTGGCAGCCAAGGCGCGCGAAATCGAGTTTACGCGTATCTTGACGACAATGCATGAAGCTATTAATATCCTTCAAGCTTGTCATCGGCTAGATTATCTTTCAATCCGTATTAGCGCAAGCAGCATGACTGCATCAATAAGAAAGCTTGCTGAGCCACTGATGATGCTGCGAGGACTTCATACTGTCAGACTCGGTTTCCAGGGCATGACCACAGAATACCGGGATCACATACTACAAACCATGAAGCTTCCTAGGGGAGCGCCAGCAATAACGTCGGCCAATAGCATGAATTTATGGGAGGATGACTAGCATGACTAGATAGTGTTACCTATCCCCCTTGTCCCCAGTGCAATTCAAGTCAATGCACATTTAAGGAGTGCTCAGTCCGATCCATCCCTGTTAAGCTTTCGGATTCAATATAAAGGACTTCTATAAATGTTAGGCTTTAAAATGTTTGGCGAACCTAGCAAAGCTTGTCAGCATGAAGTTGGACAGACTTCCACAACAATACTCACCACGCCAGAGCTTGAGATTCAGCCTCGAGCCCCTGCTCAAACTCCTTCTTTAAAAATGGATCGCCACGTATAGCGAAGCCGTGTTTGGCGCCTTCGTATATCACAACCTCACTGTCTCCATGCTTTTTCTCTAAGATGTCCTTCATCATCTGCACCTGACTGTTCGGCATGGCAAAGTCTTTGGTACCTTGGGCTACACTCATCGGAACTCGCACTCTGTCAATATCGTGTGGGAAGTTCAGCCGCGACGGGTGTGCCGTATAGGTGCAGTCAACTAGCGGACGACCACTGGTGGACATAAGTGCAGTTTGGGCCAGTCGAAACACCTGTTTGCCTCCCCAGCAGAAACCGGCTGCACCCACAGGTAATTCAGCTGCTTCGCCGTCCCGCAGGTTTTGGAAGAATGATATCACACGTGGTTCACAAAGAGACTGGCGGCATGTGAATGTGAATGGAAGGAAGAGCAACACGAGGCGAATGGCGTAGAATCTGGAGCACGTTGAGCTAGGGTAAGGACTCAGACCAAAGACTGTACAAACTTACACTTTCAAGACACTGCCCAAAAGTGACGTTGGTGAATAAATTTTGTCCATCAAGCCAAGCATTTGCATTGGGGCGGATTTGCCTATAACCTAGTAAGACGCTGCAACGTGTGGTGAAGCCGGCAGCCAACATACCGTTCATGAAATCGGGAACCAAAATTTTATAGCCTCCTTTGGCCGCATATGAGTCCGCCATTACGCGACAGTTGGGGAGTGTCCATCCGAAAGCGTCAGGAATAATCACGACGATCCCCGAGGCCGGCTGGCCATGGGGCGGCTCTGCAACATAGCAGGACAGACCGTATTTAATCTGCTCAGATCCAGCTGGCGTGCCAGAGTGAATAACACCTCGAAAGCAGTCAGGGCAAGACATCTTGGTTATGTTGATACAACCATCGAATGCCGTGGTTTCATTTCATGTTTTGAAGGTCTTATCAACCGAGGTCAACCGCAAATCGCAAATCCAGGTCCAGGCGGGAATGCATAATTTTATGTCGGCTGATTAAGTTTATACTGTGATTGTATGCAATAGCTCGCGCGACCTTAGCTGATTCTACAGGTGCTAGCAAAGAGTCAGTCTGACCATATGCAACCAGGCTGCAGTGTAGTCGCAGGCTACTTTCTGGGCAGTTTAGTGGAGAATTTACTACCGCAAGACCCTTTACCGAGCATAGAAAGACTCAGGTAATGAGCAATGGAAGTAATTTGCATCCTGGATCTAGATATAGAAACAAATATTTGATCAAATTATAAGTGAGAGAAGAGCGTAGTCAGATCTGGCTGTGAAGTCTGTGGTTGCTATGCGGGCGATCTGGTTGCTAGGGGGCGGGGCGGATGTTTTGTTTAGCGCGCGACAGGCCGCCTTCATGAACGTCCAACCTCCTCGACTTGCTGGATCTTGCAACCCAATTGAAAGATTCGCTGCAAGCGTCATGGCAGCCACTGCTGACTTGATTGACTTTGATGTCATCGAAGGCTCGAAAGAGAACATCCAGCAGTTGCCTAGCGGTCGCTCAGCAAAGGCGCTCCATGCAATCCTTTCTCCCATGGCGCTGAAGTCGCCTTCCAACACTCAAGACATACACGATGCCTCCCGACAGGAATTCGAGAAGGAGATCGCTGCAATTGACGACTCTGATGACCCTCTCGATGTCTACGACCGATACGTGAAATGGACCATGGATGCTTACCCCTCCGCTCAAGCAACTCCTCAGTCTCAGTTACTGCCACTCCTGGAGCGCGCTACGAAGACTTTCCTGTCCTATTCAAATTACAAAAACGATCCGAGATACCTAAAGCTCTGGCTTCACTATATTCGATTTTTCTCTGACGCTCCCCGGGAGACCTTTGCGTACCTCGCACGCCACAACATTGGAGAGTCTCTTGCTCTCTACTATGAAGAATTTGCCGCCTGGCTTGAAGCTGCGGGCCGATGGCAACAGGCTGAGGAAATCTACAAGCTGGGAATTGAACAGGAAGCTCAACCTGCTCCTCGACTGCTGCGCAAATTCGGCGACTTTGAGAAGAGGCTCCAAGCAAGGCCGGAGGATGCCGCTGAGCCTTCGTCTCCCGCTCTACCTACTGTGCGGCCTGCACTTGCAGCCAAGATCGATCCTTTTGCAGGTTCTACATCTCCTTCAGAGGTAGACCCGCAGGCCGCATCGCGCGCCAATGGCGGTGCGAAGTCAAAGAAGGGTAAACTTGCCATCTTTTCAGACAATGGTGAGGATGAGCGCCCCGCGTCCGGAGATAGCTCGCGAGGCTGGGACAATATAGGTTCGCTTGCAGAGCGGAAGAAGGAAAACACTATGAGTGCGAGGCCGATGGCCGGGGAGACCATGAAGAGCAGCACCCAGCAACTGGGCGTACCAAAGATGGCAATCTTCAAGGATGAGGTTAGTCCTTCCCCACCTTTTTCCCTCTCAACTTGAATCTCATGGAACACAGGACTAATGATTGTCGCTTTTGGCGTTTGTGTGTACTCAGTCTAAATCTCGTCTTCCATTTCTTGCATCAGACCATCCATCGCGTGAACAGAAAACTGTCAATGCACGTACTGGCAAGCTTGAACGTGTCTTTGTGAACTTAGAAGCCATATACCCTAACCCCAGCGATTCCTCAGAGGAGTACTGTTTCGAAGAACTTCGTGCTGCGAAGCGGGGTTGGCTGCAGGTTGACTGGAACGCGCGCCGCGCCGCCCAAGCAAAGACAAGCCCTGCAACTGAAAAGTCCAAGAAGCCCAAAGCGTTTGAGATTAAACGCGACGACACGCTCGCTATCGAGCCAGAGAAGATCAAGGTTGTTACGCAGCAAACTGTACTAGCCCTGAATGACGAAAATGACGAGAACGCCGAGAACGTTGACCCCGATCAGGCCAAGAAGAAGGCTGATATGGCTAAGAAGCTGGCAAGAAAGGAAGAAAAGGCAAATCGAACAAAGAAGATCAAGTTGCGCGAGCAGACGAAGACTATTCAGACGAACCTCAACTCCCCGACAGGACCCAAGATGAAAAAGAAGAAGATCCGAGATCCCACTATGACAATGCAATCAAAATTGGCAACCGATGAAGTGTACGAGCTCTTCAATCAGCCGATTCAAGAGCCTACTTTGTCGAGTGAGGGCGAGGACTCATCCAGCGGCGAGGAGGACGATGACGACGACTACACCAGCGGCGGCGAGAGCACCACAGGAAGAATTTCTGCCGCTGCGAGCGACTATGGTGAAGATACGCAACGCGACATGGACGTCGAAGCCACGACGACAGGCTGGACGACATTCGACCCGAAGGCCATTTTGGCTGGACGAGAGCACGAACTTGACGACACCACCACGCAAACAGAGACTACTACGCACACCCATGAAACTACCCAGGATGATATCACTACCAGCAGCATCGGCAGTAGCGGCAGTGATGAGGATGATGCTTCCGATGCAGGAGAAGGCGACTCTGATGCCGAAGACTTTAGCGAGGAAGTGGTGACGACTCCCGTGTCGCCCAAGGCATCCGAGCAAGCACTGCCAACACGATATGTGCCTATTGCACCTGAAGGATGGGAAGTCCCTCAGGGACCGTACCGCGACCCAGCCCAGGTGGCACAGAACCGTCTACCCTTCATGACACCGATTGTTGAAAAGACTGAAAGCTCACTGGGAGCACCTACAGGTCATCGAGAGCCAGACTATTTTACTGCAAAGACGCCATGTCCAAAAGCATCGGGCAGCCGCCGCACACCTACCATACCAGAAGACTTCGATACTGATGGACTCATGAGCAGCCCCTTTGAGTCGATGGTCCAGCCAGCTTCAACAAACACATCTCCGCCACCCAAGCTCACTATGCCTGAACCTGCTTCAAAGTCAATCGTTGAGACGGTACAACAGAATCCGCTAGCCATTCGGACAGCATCAGCTGTTCAGCAAGCGTCTAACCCCCAGCCTGTCATCAAGAAAGGGCCCATTATACTCGATTCGCAGGTGAATCCCATGGATGAATCTGTGCGAGCGACCATACTCCGTGAAATGCATCCACCACTCTCGTCTTATGAAGGCTACCACTCACACATCGACAAATCATCGTCTCGAAGACCAGAGTTGAAGCGCTTCTGCAAAGCAATATCCGCCAAGTCAGCCCCTGGCACAGCTCCCGAGCTTGTTTTTGACGGTTCACAACGACGGTATACTCTCAAACGCGAGCTTGGTGCTGGCGCCTACGCTCCTGTGTATCTCGTTGAATCGATCGACATCAACGCAGGCGCAGAGGGCAACGACGAGAACGACGAGAACCAAGTTGCGGTGATGGGCCGAGGGGCCTTCGCCACAGGCCGCCGCGCGCTCGAGGCGCTGAAAATGGAGGACCCACCATCTTCGTGGGAATTTTATATGCTTGCTCTCGCGCACCGGCGCCTCGGCGTGTCGCGGGCGGAAGCGTCGATCGTGCGTGCGCACGAGATGCACATGTTTCGCGACGAGTGCTTCCTGGTCGAGGACTACCGGGCGCAGGGCACGCTGCTCGACCTCGTCAACCAGGCAGGGCGGCTGGGGGTGGCGCAGGAGAGCGCGAGCGGCGAGACGCGCGGCGTCGACGAGGCGCTCGCCATGTTCTTCGCCGTCGAGCTGCTGCGCACCGTCGACGCGCTGCACGCCAAGGGCCTGCTGCACGGCGACCTCAAGCCCGACAACGTGCTGCTGCGCCTGGAGGCTGATGGCGCGGCTGCGGCGGAGGCGGGCGCGGCGCCGGCCAGCTACTGCTCTGACGGCACCGGCGGCTGGGCGCAGCGCGGCATCGCGCTCATCGACTTTGGCCGCGGCGTCAACATGGCGCACTTTGCGCCTGGCGTGCAGTTTGTCGCCGACTGGGCGACCACGGCGACCGACTGCGCCGAGATGCGCGAGGCCCGGCCCTGGACGTGGCAGATCGACTACTTTGGCGTCGCCAACTGCCTGCACACGCTGCTCTTCGGGCGGTACATTGAGACGCTCGCGGACAAGGCGCAGACGCTCGGCGGCGGCGGCGTCAAGAGCTACCGCCTGCGCGAGGGGCTCAAGCGCTACTGGCAGACGGAGATCTGGGGCGAGGTGTTCGGCGTGCTGCTCAACCCTGGTCGGGTCGAGGGCGTGGGTAGCATGCAGGATCGGGTGGGCAAACAGCTGCGTGAGGGAAGGGAGAAGATGGAGAAGTGGCTCGAGACGAATGGCGAGCGGGGGGTTGGGCTGAGGGGGTTGCTCAGGAGGGTCGAGTCAGGGGTCAAGGGGAGAAAGTAGAGTGAGCGCAACTTTTTAAATTTCGTATCTGTACCAATATTGGGGGTTTCCACCAGGCATGCATCCACATGAATTACGACTATTGCTCTGTACAAGGGAAAGGGGGCTTTTCTTTGGTGGCCTCACAGCATCGGCTTCAGGTCGTCGGCGACCTTGAACGAGGCCTCGGTCTTGGCCTTGACCTCGTCCACGGTCACACCGTCGGCAATTTCAATCAGCGTCAAGCCCTTGGTGAAGTCGACGTCGAAGACGCACAAGTCGGTGATGATGCGGCTGACGCAGGCCTTGCCGGTCAGCGGAAACTCGCACATCTTCTTGATCTTCGGGCGGCCCTTCTTGTCGACGTGCTCGGTAGTCACAACGACCTTTGTATTTTCCGGGTTGCTGACGAGATCCATGGCGCCGCCGAAGCCCTTTATCTTGCCGGGAAGCATCCAGTTGGCCAGGTCGCCGCGCTCGCTGACTTGCATGGCGCCGAGGATGGTGAGGTCGATGCGGCCGGCGCGGATCATGCCAAACGACTCGTCGGAGCCGAAGACGGCAGCGCCACGCGCAAGTGTGACGGTCTCTTTACCGGCGTTGATCAGATCGGCGTCCTCTTCACCCTTGGCCGGGTAGGGGCCGAGGCCGAGTATGCCATTCTCCGACTGCAGCTGCACCTCGACCGACGGGTCGACGAAGGAGGGCGCCAGCATGGGCATGCCGATGCCCAAGTTGGCGTACATGCCGTTCTTGAACTCTTTGGCGGCACGACGCACAATACGCTCGCGCTTGCTGGCGGCCTCGTCCTTGCCGGCGCCAAGCGCGGCCGCGGGGTCCTTCGCGTTGACGACCTTCTCGATCTGCTTGCCTTCGGTGCTCTGAATGACGCGCTTGACGTAAATGCCTGGAACGTGGACGGCGGCCGGGTCAATCTCGCCTGGCTCGACAATGTGCTCGGCCTCGACAATGGTCATGGCAGCGTTGCGGGCCATGGCGCCGTTGAAGTTGGCGGCAGCGCCGCGGAACTGGAGGTTGCCCAGGCGGTCGGCCTTCCAGGCCTTGATGAAGGCCCAGTCGGCGTAGATGGCCTCCTCCATAACGTACGACTTGCCGCGGAAGACCTTGACATCCTTGGGCTCCGAGTATTGGCCGACGGTGCCGTCCTCGTTGTGTCGTAGCGGCAACTCACCCGTCTGCACGACGGTGCCAAAAGCGGCGGGGGTGTAGAAGGCGGGGATGCCAGCACCGCCAGCACGACAACGCTCGGCAAGAGTACCCTGTGGCGTGAGCTCGAGCTCAATCTGTCCGGTGAGGTATTGCTCCTCGAACAGCTTGTTCTCGCCGACGTACGAAGCAATCATCTTGGAGACCTGCTTCGAGGCGAGCAGCAGGCCGAGGCCGGAGCCAACGATGCCGGCGTTGTTGGAGACGCAGGTCAGGCCGTTGATGTGAGGGGTGGCCTTGACCTGGTTGATGAGGGTGTCGGGGACGCCGCACAGGCCGAAGCCTCCACAGAGGAGGGTGCTGTTGGGCTGCATGTCTGCAATGGCGGCTTCTGCCGAGGGGACAATCTTGTTGATTTCATGGCGGCGCAGAGTGGTGGAAAAGGTGCGCACAGTGGCGGGCTTGGAGGAGGTGATGAAGAGCGGGGAGGAGAAGAGGGAGACACGGAGGCGGATAGAAGTTGGTGGCATTTTGTTTTCGGTGGTGGTGCTTGCCGTCTACGAGGCTGGCTGGTTGGATGCGCGAGTCAGGAGCTCCCGTAGCTTAGCAGCAGGGCATTGGACGACGGGCCTCAAGTTGTATGGTCGTTGTTTGAGAAAGGCAACAGGATAAGACCACCAGCAACGACCTCAGGGAAGTGCGAGCGAAGGGCGACGACTGCAGGAAGGCCAGAGGGCAACCGTAGTGGAATAAGCCATCTAATATCACGGGCAGGACCGTAGCGGAGACGCTTCGGCAGACTAGTCGGCTTGCTCACTTGCGGCAGACACCACCGGTCCCTGATCAGCGCTACGGTCACGTGCGGTGTTGCTGCCCAAGAGACCAGAGTCGCAGTCCAAGCTCCAAAGTCACGTGGTCTCCGGGCCCTTTCCCCGCGTACCGGGCACAGCAACGAGGGAGCAAGCCTCTTGGCCTCATGCGGCCGTCATAGCTACTGGCCGCTGCGCGCTATTAGTCAAGCCACGACCTACGCACTAAGAGGTCGCCTACCAGTCTGTTGTCATGTCAGCCAGCCTCTAACCGCCGCAGCCCTACAGCGAATCCTTCGTGGAAGGCACGGGACCCGCTGCACGCTCCTGGCCTTCGCTTCGCTTGTCGTCGTGGACTCGGTGCCGTGCATCAACATTCCACTGCTTGCTTGCGTCCCCAGCTCCATATCCACAACTCTTCGCACTAAGCCCGTTCACAGCATGGATAGTCGTCTGAGTTCGCAAGGTCGGGACGAGCGGCTCCGCACTGGCGCCACCGATGCCACCGATGCTGCCCATGAGCCGCAGTCCGCTTTTGACCACGGCCTGATCGCTCCCTCCAAGGAGGACGTCGACGACATTCTCCGCAAGAAGAGGAAGCAGAGGGAACCAAAGGCCTGCTACCCTTGTCGTCAACGCAAAGGCAAGTGAACCTGCTTCTCCAGGCGTCTTCTCTGCTAACCTGCCCTTTAGTCCGGTGTGACTCGCAAGTCCCTTGCAAGACCTGTGTTGAGCGAAATCACGCACATCTTTGCACCTGGTATCCGCCGGACAAGCGTCAGAATGTCAACGGCACCGCAGTCTCGACCTCCCACACGCATCATGGCACCACTACCGTCGACAAGGACGACTGGGACCGCATCTGCTCCAAGCTCGACCACATGGAGCGCGCCTTTGCAGAGTTCAAAGACGACATGCGCAAGCTATGCACCTCCAACAACGCCCAGAACGAGTCTTCGGCCGATGCCTTGGACCGCAAGATTCTAGCCGAGACTACCGGCCCCAAGTACGTCAAAGCCATGGAAGTCAATGAGCTGTCTCAAATGACCGGCGAGAACATACACCTTGGCGGAGGCTCAGTCCCTGCTTTGATTGCTGCTCTGAACAAGGGCAAGGGCAACGACTTGTTTGGAAGCTCGGTCTTGCCACTGTTCGGCCTGGACAACGAGAGCGCAACCTATCCTTTCGTCAGCTTGTGGGGTCAGCAAGGTGCCTTGCAGCGTGTGAACGAACTCGCCAAAGTTCTCCCAGGTGATGCCGAGTGCCTCGAGACGTTTAGGCAATATCGCGACGGCAACTACGTCACCTATCCTGCCGTTGCGGCCATCGAACGACTCGAGTCGGATTTGCTGCAATTCCTCAGCAACAGGCGCACGGCACAACAGACCGGCGAGCACCAGAACACCGGTTCCTCAATGCACGGTATGCCGATCCGCTGGGTGGCGCTCCTCTTCGCCGCCTTTGCCGGCGGCATCCAGTTCTCCACAATGCCGGGCAAGGACAGGGATCTTCTCTCGCAGGTTTATGGTATGTTCCCCGACGCGCACAACCCAAGCTCTCAACTGACATTCTCGCAGTGTGCTGCTCATTCGAGTGTCTTCGGATCGTCAACTATTTGGCAAACGCCTCTCTTGAGGTCGTCCAGGCTATGCTGGTCCTGGGCAACGTACTGTCCAACGGCATGAATGCTGGCGCGTCGTGGTCCTTTTTAGGCATGACAATCCGTCTCGCGCAATCACTGGGCCTGCACACGATGCCAGACACCCGGCCACTGTCGGAAATTGACTTGATGCGTAGCCGGACCTGGTGGGCTGTGCTCTGGCAGGACTCTCTGCTCTCCATCTCCTACGACCGGGCCTCATCAGCAGCCACGGCAGACTGTCCTTTCCCGCCGGAAGAGTCATCGCAGCGCGGTGGTATCACCTTTGCCGAAGCCATGCGCCGCTTTTGCAAAGTTGGTCTGGACACGGTGCGTAACCGGCTCGCCCCGCAGTCGATAGAGAATCGCTTGACAAGATGTGTCGATTTGCGCAAGGAGATTCAGCGCACGCAAGAACGTGCCGCTGATCATCTACGCGACCTCGGCTCCTGCCGCAGCATCAAAGATCAGAGCGAGTATTGGATTGTCTACCTGCATGCCTCGTACATGACCTCGGAGCTCTGTCGTCCCGCCATCAGCCCAAGCACAGCTGAATTCGACAAGTCGAACCATCTGAGGCGTGTCTGCATCGACAATCTTATGAACACCGTCGATGCATTCCTCGGCTTAGCAAACTCATCGCCCATCCATACACGATCATGGGCTGTCACGCACCGCGCTCTCAGCTCGGCTCTTCTCCTCGGCATCCTTGGAGAGCCGCTCCGCAACCCACGAGCACAGCAGTTGCTCCCCGACCTTATCAACGTGCTACGCAATATGGCCACACTTACCAACTCTGAGCTGTCGCCGCCCATTGCGCGAAGTATATCAGCGCTGAGCAAGCTGAGCGCCAGCGAGAGTAGAACTCCGAAGACGGTGGATGATTGGCAGCAAGGAAATCAAGTCAGCCAGGCCGACGAAAACAAAATGTCGCAACAACAGATTGATGAAGCAGCCCTATCGATGGGATTCGACGAGGCGGGCTTTTTCCTGCCCAACCCATTGTCTGGCTTCGAGGACGAAAGCAGTCCCTACGCACTGATGGATTCGATCATCTGGGGTGGTGGTCGTCAAGGGCCTTGAGCTGTGCTCTTTAAGCTACAAAGTATATTCTAAATGGTAATAGGACTGGTATTTCACTAGGATAATGGAAAATGTACTTCTTTCACGCACCATCACCACCTCACCAGTCTAGTGACCCCAATTTCAGAGTCTCATGGACTCTTTGCTGCACCGCAACTGACGCCCAGTAATTATAGAACGATCAGCATCACCGCCCCCAGCGATCCTACGGCCTGACCGCAGTCCCATTGGCGCCAAGCCTCTACACGGCAGCCTGAAGCCGACCTGCCGCACGGCGGCTGCGAATGCGAGCAAAGCATGTCTCTGAGAGAGCCATGATGGCACATGGCTGTGCTGGATATCTCGGTGGCAGTGCCCTCTGGCTCGCGTAGTGGCGGCCATTACGCCTTTCAGCCCGAACCTTGGTCCCGTGCTCTTTCCGTCACTGGTGGCGTTACTTTGCCCTGATTCCGGGGCGATGGACCTGTGGCTGCTGCTGCGCCTGCATATTAAATATATCTATCCTTGTAGCTTTGCTTTCTTGGAGAAGTTCCTACTTATCTTACTCAGACTCCTGTATTGATTACCCTTTGGTTGAACAAAATCAAGCAAGCAAGCTTATACCTACATCCCGACTCAGACGTCCCGTAAGGCCTCGAGAGTCCGTCCATCGACTAAGCTTCTTGGCTGCGTTTAATGGTAACACGATCCTCCGATTCCATAAAGAGCCCCGCTACCACAACTGCATCTGCTTTTCATTCTCCCCGCCTGGCATTTCCGCCAATTCTCACTCGCATCACCGCACCTCGTGACCGCCGCCCAACTCATTGTCCCGGGCCTAATTACGAATCACTTCTTCCAGTCAACAACGGCACCATCATGTCAGCGGCTCAGTCAACCGGCTTCCCGGCCCTTCCCCATGCTATTGGCGTCAACCAATCGTTTGTCCTCGACCACCCAGTGACACTCGTCATGAAGGAGAAAGGCCTCATGACAGGCGACGACTTCACCGTGGACGCAGTCGGCGTAACAGGCGGCGCAACCAACAAGCAACCGTTGGTCCGCTGCACCGGCAAAGTCGCCTCGCTCTCAGGCCGCAAGACCTTCACCTCGTGCGCGACGAACCAGACGCTCTTCGTGCTGCGGCGCAACCACTTCTCCTTCCCCAAGTCGTGGTACCTCGAGGGCCCCGGCGGCGAGCGCTTCCTCGACCTCGAGGGCCGCTGGTCCTTCGGCAAGGCCAAGCTCGACGCCAAGTTCACGTCGACGGTCGCGGCCAGCGGCGCCGTGCCCGTCGTGCTCGAGGTGCGCGGGCAGTTCTTCGACCGCAGCGCCGACATCCTGTGGAACGGGCAGCCTGTGGCGCGCATCCGCCGCGACTTCTTCAACGCGCGCGAGTTCTTCCTCGCGAAGCAGACGTACGGCGTCGAGGTCGCCGCGGGCGTGGATCTGGCGCTGATTGCTGCCATTGTGGTGGGCTTGGACGAGCAGCGGAACGAGAAGTAGATACCCACATAAGTGTTAGTCTAGTCGGAGCAGGTCCACCTGGTTGCGCTTGATCCATGGTAATACGAATTTCCGTTCATTGTTTCAGTGCGGCCACTACATGGTCACGTGGCAACCTGGTCATTGTGTCCTGACGAGCAGCCCCATGCGATATCAAAAGACGGCTGCAGAGGTTCTGGGCATGCAGGTGCTAGGCGTACGAGGCGCTTGGGGTGGCTGGCCGGCAGGATCTTGATAGGGTCAATCAATGGGGGCTTCAACTGCGCGGCCGGAAGTAGTCCCAGAACTTTAATTTTGGAATCTAAGAATATCCAGGAAGTGATTAGTCGCGCAAGGACTTTCAAGTTTTCGTTCAGCAACATAGTCCTGGGAAGACATAACAGTCTCTGGTTGATCTGGAATGAACGAAGGACGCGCAGATGTATTATGCAAGGATATACCAGCCGAGCAGGTATTATTGCCGGCGGCACAACATCCGCCTAGGAGGACCGCAGTGGACAGCCCGGATCTAACAGTAAGCCACGCACGTGCAGGGACGGCAACTTGCGATCGCAGCAAGGCACACACATCGAGGATCACAGTAACTCGTGAGAATCGCACTCGGGATCACGTACCACAGCTATGAAGAGGGGCAGCGCTTTGGCATACGGAAGTGGGCCTAGTTTCGGCCTCCCCGCTAACGTTTAGGTTTGTAAGCTGCAGAAGTGCATTGCGTAAACGAGCTGGAAATAGAGGAAGTTGGAATGATCACCAGACACCCCTCGAGAACGCAGCAAGCGCACAGGCTTCAGACTCGGGTTTGACAAGGGATTTGCTGGCGTGAGCATGAAGGGGGCCCGGGGTCAGGTAAGGTGGACCTCGACGCCTCATTAAGAGCCTCGTGGCTGAGGCTCTACAACGACCAGACAGCTTGCTGCAGCACAGACCAAGCGCTACTGCAAGGCAAAGCGCGACTCACGAGGCTGGCAGCCAACACCGGGCGTTGTGTGGAGGTCGGGCCCGGAAATGCAGAGGTCCAGGGCGCCGGGAAGAGTGCAAAGTTGTTCGTCTCCGCAGCGCTCGGCGCTCTAGCGCAAGGCTCACGTTGTGAAGTCACCAATCATCCCGCCGCTGCTCCCATCGACCTTTCCATTCTCTGCTGCACGTCCAGCATTCCATCTCGTCCTTGCCGCGCCGCTGAACATTCCGTCGAGCTCTCCCCGGATCTCGAGCTGACGCCCCTCTGCCTAGCGTCGCTTCAGGTGCGTTGAGCCTCCCTTCTGCTTCCGACATCGCGTCGCGCTTCTCGCTATTGCAGCTCCCACCCCCCATCGCGCCTCTTCCAGTGAAGCAGACTCGCTAGTCGCGTTCACAAGCTTCGTCCTGTCGCTACCGCTGCTGACCCCTGCTAGAGCCACGCGGTGCTGCCTCTCAGCGCGACCTCGTCGACCCCTTCGCTCGGTTTCTATTCTGGACCTTCACAATGGGTAAGCTCTCACGACCGCCCGACTCCGAGTCTGCCTCCTCCCCACCCATCAAGGTTCCCACAGGCGCACTCCGGTCGCGCGCGCCGCGCTTGTCATACACACCCAGCCTCGCTCCCCCCCC